>JAVKLA010000014.1:16579170-16661284 GCA_034782735.1 Sagittarius serpentarius | reverse complement strand
ACCCCCCCCCTCCCCACCCCCCCCGCAGCAGAGTGCCCAGGATGAGCTAACGTGGCTCAAATCAGCAGCGTCACACCACAGCATTATTTATTTCACATGGAGCAGTCATATGCAGCGGTCAGTGTAAAAAGGAACAACCTGTACTGCCTGTGCCTTGCTTGCAGTCTGCCTTTTTTCTTGCAATGTGAGCCAGCCTGATTGATCACTGGTAGGTCCATTTCTGGGAGCTGGGATTACTTTTCCCAGCACCACGTCTCTCCCTGCCTGATCATTTCTCTGAGGTTGCCCAGCTGAAGGGACACTACCCTGCCTTAAGACAGGGGTGGCTGTGCCCAGTTTGCTCAGGACCAAACTTCGAAGCCTTGATACTGGGGTTTTTGGGTGAATATCAGCCACAGAGCTCTCTAAAGTCATCGCATGATTTCCTGCAGTGTGTGGTGAACTCCGATAGCGGCCAACACTTTGAAACTAGATAGCAAACTGCAGAGCAGAAGCACACATAAATATAAAGTTAATGTAGATATTTCTCACTTTCATCATAGCAGGAAAACAGCCTCTGCTCCAAAATGCCTGCATATAGCCTTGTGTCCTGATGGCCTATGTATATTATTGCAGGTATTCTGGTGCTGGAATGAAAGGAAATGGGAACTGTGTGGATTAGCAGACCACGTGCATGTGCCTATTTTATGGCTGTGATTATCTTTGTAAGGTGCTTAAATGCTGCAAGTGGAGCATCCTATAAATGGGTAGACAGATTAGATTAGATCTGCAGTTCTCAGCAAGGGAGTTTATACCTGCTTGGCTCACTTGGAGGCTGAGTTTCTCTTTAAATGCAGTATTGCTAGCTGTTTCTTATGCCCTTTATCAACCGGGTTTCCAACCGGCAGCCTCATAGAGCTTGATGCTGTATCTTTGATCTCTGATAGATTTTTGTATATAAAATCAAATTTCACACCAGCTTTGCAAGCTGTTATGTTAATTCATTGGCCGTCTACTATCCTGGCTACTATAAATGCTATAAATACAGTATAAGGAATGAGTAACACCCATCCATGCACCCAGCCCTGCTCCTGAAGTAAAATCCAGGTCAAACTTCTCCTGCGGGGGAAGGGCAGGATTTTGTTCCGGATCTATACATATCAGATTTTCAATTTTTGTCTAATGGAAACCTGATTTCAGAGGGGCTGAAAAATAGCTGGTGCTTGGACCATAATGGCTCTGCTACTGCTATATCACAGTGCTTTGCTGTAGTCAGGACTCTCATTCAGATGCATTGGCAGAGTGCCTGGAGATGGCTTTTTGTTGAGTTTGTTGGGTTTGGAAGCAGGAATTGGGTAAGATTACTCTTTTGCAATATTTGTAAGCCTTGCAACCAATTGCTGGCTTTAAAGCACGAAAAGTGTCATTCTAACAGCTGCCTTTCCTGTATTTGACAGCGACATTGCAGATGTGGTTCCTATTCCCCTGCACAAAAGGTGCCAACCTGGTGAGCAGTCATCGGTCTATCGAAAAGAAACTGTCCGTTCACATTTGGAGAATACAGGCATAGGAATGAGAATGGTTTATGTACCTCCTCCTGGAGACAGGGAAAGAGTCATAAAACTGTCCTAGCCATTTAAAAGCTGGTTCCTTTCAAAATCCAAAGCACTCTTTGTATTTAACATCTTACAGCTGAACAGATATGTTGATGTGTTTACAGCTACTGTGGAGGGTAGAGTTAAGTGTAACAGTGATGTTGAGCTTCAGAGCTCAGTGTAATATAACGTCACCCTTGTGAAATGCAATTATTCCAGCTCTTGTTTTTTAAATAGTTGTTTTTCTCAGTGTGCAAGCTAAATCATGTAACATAACCACGTTTTTCATAAAGATGCAAGTTTTCTGTTCGCAGCAAATTTCCTTTGATTTTAAAGGGGAAATCGTATGTAACCAAACCTTTTCTTAAAATCTACAAGGACCGCACAAAGCAAGAGCCGAAAATCCCCTCCGACAAGCCAGCCCAGGGGAGCGAGACTAAAAGGAACACCTTTTCCTCTTGTTTCGCATAGACACGTGAGGTGAGGGGGAACACGGTTTTAGAGCTTTCTGGTACATCTATTCTTCTCTTTGCACCGAAGGTGTCATTGGTTTTCATAAGGGAATACTGTGTATATAGCATTAAAATTAGACTGGGATTATAGGCTTAGGGCCTTATCCTGACTGCTATTCTTAACTCAAGGTGTTTCAGTGAGGTTACTCTTGATGATCATGACTCTTGGCTTTAAGTATTTCAAAAGATGGGCCTATTGCCCTGTGCTGTTGGAAGCTGCAGCCTGGTGAGGGGCTGCTCACGGGTGGCCGCTGCCGGAGGGGTGCAGCGTGTGCTCTGCCCCCGTGCCTCTCCTGCTGGCACCGGCCCGGCTGGCGGGACGGGAGGGCTTTGTGTGGGCTCTGATGCCCGCCTCCACTCACATAGGCAAAGAGCAGTAAAGGTAACTGAAGCAGGGAATTTGTGGAAATACAGATAAACAGAGAAACAAGAGGATTTCCGGATTTTTTTTCTATGCTGACATAAAAAAATACAGGAGAGTTTCAACTCTTCCAGCCCAAAATATTGCGCTTAAAATACCAGCAGACTGGAATTTGATTACAGTGATGGAAACATAAGGAAAAAATAGCAGAATATTAAGAAAATGTAGAAACTTCAGCTAAGGAATAGATCCCTCTTATTACCTCATAACTGAATTCTCATGCGTTCTTCATAGTTCGGTATATAACATTTGACTCCCACAATTGAGATTTAATTATAAAACTACCAAAGTTTCAAAGGTAACCTCTAAAAGCAGCTGTCGTTTCAGTAGGACAGGTTGAAGGGAAAGACTTTCTCTTCAATAATATATGAACAGCACATATTAAGTATCCAGTATATGCCAAGTAATTGCACTGAGATACTAGGTTTTCACACTAGGTAAACAAATAACTATAATGGAAAGCTAACTGATTAAGGGTTAGCTAAGAGCATCCATAAGTGGTAAGCTTCAGTTCCCCAAGTTTTTTGGGGGCAGAAAAGAGCTGCTGTGTCTTACGAGTAGCCAGAAGGTTGCAAGGTTTGCTGAGATGCAAACTGGAAGCCTATAAAAAGGGACACTGTGGAAGGGCAGAGGAAAAGGTAGAGGAAAAGACAGAGGATGCTGATGCACGAGACATTCTCACGCTATTAAAAGATTAAAAAATAGGGTGGGTGATGGTTTGTGTGTTATACAGGGCAGGCAACTTGATGTCAGAGCCCCACCTCTGAAAAGTTTGAGCATGAAGGAAAACGCACCGGTTATGCCTGTGCCACAGGCAAAGGTAACAGTGCACAGCATGCTGTGTTCATCCGCTTGGTATAAAGTCTGCCTGTGTAAAGTCTTTGTGTAGCATAAGAACTAGGTTTACAAATGCAAAATTTATCTGAGTGCCTGGTTTTCCCTCCTCTGTTTCCCTCCAGCCCTTTAAATATCTCTCTTCCCATTCAAACTTTTATTCCATTGGCCAGGGGGATGAGGAGAGGGCACTGCACCAAATACCGGACCGTGTTCAGGAGCCCAAACGCTCTTCTCAGCCCGGTCACCAGCTGCCTGAGCAAGCCTGGGAACATCAGGCGTCAAACCAGCCTCCCTGCCTGCAGCCTGGTGCCAGCACTTCTGCACAGTGTCCTGGGATCTGCTGGGGAGCGGCACCATGTCAGCCCTGGATTTATTCCATCTGTTATTAATGACGACCCCAAAGGACTGAAAGGAAGCTGCCTCTGCTTCTCTTGTGGGTCACCGACACACAGGTGAACTCTGTTTTCCAGCATCAGATATCTGCGGCCAAAGCCCTGCTCAGTGTTCTCTCCCCGGCCGCGTTGCAGGGCAGAGAGGGGCTGGAGGGACCGGGGTGGAAGCAGGGACCCTCCGTGCCTCGGGCGCAGGTGCCTCCCTCAATGGATGCTTGGTGCACGTGGGATGAAATACTTGTCTGCAGGCGCAAGGGTTACTGCCAGAGCAGACCTGAAGGCTCTGTAACACCAGTCATACATTTCATATGTAAAGTGAGTTCGTATTACTCAAAGAATTGAGTGAAACTAGCCTACAGTAGGGATGCATTCATTTTTGCATGTAAGACTTCATGCCCATTATGTCACGGGTACAGCATAGCATTCTCTCAAATTGTTCGTAATTCAGCATTTAAAATGAGACGGTGTTGTAAGTTAAGCAATTATCAAGACCTCAATTCCAAGACACAGAGGTTCCAGGTTATAGGTCTCATGAGTTTTATTTACTTTAATTCATGTCAGCTCATTATCAACCTCATCAGGGAGCGCAGACTTAAAAGTAAGCCTGGATCAGTCATTATTCTAGGTACACACATGTGGATTAAGGGTCCTTTCATCTATACAGTTTGGGAAAGGGGGGGTGGAAATCTATATTGTTTCACTTTCCATTATTCAAATTTGCAAAATAATTTTTAAATGAGTCGGGGAGGCCATGGAGATCACTAATAACGTCTCTTGTATCAGAAGTAATTTGGTTTGTAACTCTCTATGATCAAATCAAATAATCCTTTTATACCTGACCAAAATTACTTTGTAGGGTTCATGTTCTATTGCTAATAATTATCATCACAGTGTGTCTTTGAACCATTAGGCATTATGTTATACACACTTTTATGATGAGGGTGTTAGAACTAGAGATCTGATGTCTCTTTCTGATGGATTCCCTGAAATGCAAGTACCTTTCAGCTGGCTCATAAGACGGACACAAGCAGCCGTCCACTACTGAAATCTCTTGCAATTTACAAGTCAGCCTTCATGTCCCAAAAGATGTCCTGGTACCTCCATGACCCCAGCCTCCTCCTGTTGCTGCAGACATCCACTTGGTCTGACTTACTCTTACTGACTTCTTTTGATAAGGATAATAACCAACTTTAAAAATCAGATTAGCTGGTATTTAATCGGCCATTATCATTTTCGTTTTGATACATGTTGTCTCAAATTAAGAATGCAGACTTTCTAAACTACTGTGGGAAAGTGTGAACTTAAGCTCTAGCCCTTTTTTTGGTAAAACTGCGGGCAAACTTCTTAGTCTTTACAAAGTTATTTCTCTATCTCTGGGGATTTCCTGCTGCACTAAATCTCACAGCTATGTTTCTCATTTGGGGCATCATTCTGCACAGGTGGAGAAATATGGTTCTAGTTTCTTCTAGAAAGCTTTACTTTATTCAGATTTCAACATAAAACATAGTAACTGTTGGTGTGCTAGTCAAAATTTCATAATTTATGGGCCTTGTGCTAATGAATATCGAGGTGAAGACTCTTCACTTCCCCTTCCATTCACAGGTTGATCCAAACCCTATAAAATACAAACTATTTTGTAATTTTAACCACTATATTCATTTCAATGCAAGACTGACAACCCTATATGGGTTTATGAGATGCATCTGTCACTGTGATATTGTACCTCGCACATTTACGATAAGGGTCCTATTCTGGGGTCCTCCCTGGGATTCTGCAGCCCTCTGATGGCAGCTGAGCAAACCTTGCAGGCTGAAGCCCGTGGCCGGTCGGACGCCCGCCTGCCCGCCGCTCAACTCTAGTGCCAGGTGCCAACCACCAGGATATTTAAGCCTTATGCATGTCATAACAATGAAGGGAGGGAAAGAGAAGCCGTTATGTTGCACTTTAAAAAAGGATTCAAACTTCTTTCCGAGAGCAGGGAATTGCAGAGTTTGAGGGGCTGCCTGCGTCTGGCTCCTGCCAGCTTTCCCTTTGAGTTAAACAGGCAAAGTGTCCTATTTAAAAGCAGACGTAAAAATGAGGCGAGGAGGGAGAGATCATTTCTCAGATAATCTGGAGTCAGGCCATTCAGGCCTTAGCAGATTGTAACCGATATCTTGATTTTCACCAGGAAGTAAATGGGTGACCAGCACAAAGTAATGAAAGGCTTTATTACCATACGGTACCTTAGAAAGGTCCTCCATTGTACAGTGACAAAGAACTAAAAATTGCTTAATCAGATCAGCCTAAAAAGGAGAAAAAATAAAAAATAAATCAAGCTTTGCCAAGAGCCTTAAGACACCGGGAAGAAAAGGCACAGGCTGGCGTCTCGGGGGGGTCCCCTCCCTCCCAGGTCCTTTGCTGCGCAGAGGCCATGGCTCCGAGGATCCCACCGACGGGGTTCCGCTCTGTTCTCCAGCTCTGTACTCATCCCAAAGTGCAGTTCTTGTCTGTGCTCAGTTGTATCACCGCTGAGCTTTATCCCATTTGCGGCAGAGCAATAGCAGGGAAGGCAAGCAGGGAGCAACGGCTCCTGCAAAGGCTGCAGAGTCCTGTTATGTGAGGGAGCCTCAGCATCAGCGCCTGGTGCTTGTTTTCCCTCAGTTTTGGTGGAAAAGTATGTCAACAGATGTCAAGGTAAATTCTTCTCTTCTTTGCTTTCCTCCCCTCCCCCCCACCTCTCCTCCTTCAAGTCTGTCTTTGTGTCATCTCTTCAAAGTACACTACCTGTAAAATATTGATTCACAGCAGGCTGAGCTGCCAGGTTTAGATTTCTTTTTCACTGGCAGCAATAATAAACTACCACAGACAGTGCAGGCTCAGTACCAGCCTCATCATTGCACCACAAGCACATCGGTCTGTCTTATGCGTGACTCAACATAATGAAACAAGGACCCAGAGGTATCTCAAAAGGAAGAGGGAACTGAGAAACAACCACGAGGGACATCAAAGGAGCCTAAGGAGGCTGTAAGTTGAGGATGTAGCAAGTGCCACCCTAAACAGCAGTAACAGCAACTCTGTTTATTCAAAATAACTTGTCAGAAAAAAACAATACAATAAAACAACTGGTGCCACCTGAGACCAGAAATCTAGAATAAACAAACTCCTTCCTCTGTTCAGCTTAAAAACAGGAATACCACCCACTCCTAGCTATCTTTATAGTCTTTATGGTGTTGAAAAAAGTGTCAGGAACGATTACAGGGGGGTAAAAAGACCCTCAATAGCTTATGGCAGTGCTATGAAAATTGTGCCTGGTGGGAACGGTGGATAGACGTACGCAGTGTATGAAATGTATTCCAGTTTGATCAGAGGCAAGGCTTTCTTGCCTTATGAGCTATACACAGAGTAAGGCAGAGGTCCTGGTGTAAGTCCCATGCTGGCACTTTCCCCTTTGGTGTGCACTCACTGGAGTGCTTGAAGACTCAAGTAATAAAGCCAGACAAAGGACAGATGTAAAATGTTCTTTGTAAACAGCAAGGGTTAAGGGATACACTCGGGAAAAAAAAACGGAGCAGGATATTATTTTCCTTAGGCTAGTACACCTACTGTACTACTATTTTGTTGGAAAAAAGAAAAAAAATATATCTCCATTTGTTTGTATTTGTATTTTCCCTCAGCTGTGACTACTTTTATTCTAAACAGTTCTCAGGTAGAAGCAAATGGGAAGATGTCATATGAGCTCTTCTGTTTTTTGCTGCTGCTTGCCACACGTTTAAGAGCTTGGGGGAAGGGAAAGCAAACAAGCAATGTCAATAAATCGATGGGAAGGGGTGATGGCTCTAGCTTTGCATTCTTGTTTTACTGAAGCTTTCAGAAAGTGATGGAGGTTGTCTTGGCATGCAGCAATGAAGCTACGAATGACTGTGGTCACCCACAGGCTTCATCACTGGGATCCTATGCCTCCAATAGAGCCAGAGCGTATCTCTGAGTCCAGAAGTGACGGTCCTGCAAGTTGCCATCTGCTCCCCTGAACTTTCAGGGTCACCATCCCTCGGGAACCCCTTCCAGCACAGGACTCAGATAAACCAAGGAGCCACTGCTGCGACGTGGCCAGTAGGCTGGAAACTTGGCTGTGTCCGAACAGAGGCTAATACCTGAGGGGCTTTGGAAAGTGCTGAGAGGAGGGATATCGCCCAGCTTTAGATATCCTCAGCTGTCTGTGTCCAAGCCAGACACCCCAGGCTGGGCTGATGAAGAGGAAGAGGCACTTCCAGGGTGCAACGTTTAGCTGCCGTCCGAGGGAGGTACCTGAAAGCTGTCACACGCACTGACATTCCTGTAGAAACCTGGCTTGGTGTAAGGTACTGAGAAATTACAGTTTGTGTGCCCGAAGTAATGTAGTTGGCTTAAGAAAATCGAGATTTTTAAAAAAGCAATTTAAAGGGCTTATTTAATTTCAAATATTTTGCAGTTTTACGGTGCTCTGAGGTTACGTTTCCAGCCTCTCTCCATGACCATGAGCCCTGGAAAGGCACTTATCACTAGCAAAGGCAGGTTTGCTGCGGAACCTCTGCTGCAGTCGCAACTCCCTGGCATCTCTCTCATGGCACCACCTAGTCGTGTTACCACCGCTCCTCCTCGTGTCCCGCAGCCCCCGGCTCTGCCCCGAGCCCCTCGATGCCAGGTCAGCCACGGGCTGCTGGGGTCTGGGGCTGGCCGTGGTGCCCCTCGCCAGCAGTGGGTATGTGCATACCCACCGGGCAACCGAGGCCATGCAACATCTGACTGTGGAGCCCATGTTGTGCGTGTCAGCAACTTGTGTGCCTTTTCTTTACCCTGCCGCTACTTTTCGCAAAGCTTGTAAGAATACGGTATCTTTGTGAAATCTCTCTTTTCTGGCCAACGGGATCACAAGTTACTAAGAAACAAGGGGTGTGTAAACATCATCTTATGAACTGAGGCTTATACCAAAGACAAACCCACTCAGGTCCTGGGGTAAACACTTTTTCCAGGATTCAGGCCTCAACGGTAAAAATAAAGTCAAGGGGTGGAGATGCTGCAGTTATAATTTCTGCGTGGCTTTGACTGCTACCACTATGGATTAGGTGTTCGATGCAACTAATTTAGTACCAGACTTTGTCACTGTCGTTGCTGCTGAGCAGTGCAATAGAGCCACTGCCCTGCCTGGCGAAGCAGGTTTTTCTTGCTGCCTCCACAGGCCATTACTCACGGGCGCAGCTTGTCTCGGGGAGGAAAGATTGCTGCGGCAGGAAACCATCCGCGGAGGCAGCCGAAGTGTCTCCATCAGCAGCGCAGGAACTGCTTGGCGTGGACCTCCTGTCACCCTGCCTGTCTGCGCGCTGGCGTAGCAGGGTTCGTCTCACTGGTGGACCCCACCCCCCCCCACCCCCCAGGTCTGCTTGGGCTGTTGTCGCTGCCCCATTGGGAGCAGGGGGCCGAATCGGGTCCTGCTGGGTCAGGACCCCCTTCACGCAGGCAAGCAGCAGCAAGGAAAGAGCACGTTCAGTAACACGAATGTGCTCGTGATGCCACAGCGGAGAAGGCGAGGCCAGACACCCTGGGTTTGTAGCTGTCTTATTTTGACGGCATTTTCGTTGAAACCTACCTCTGGGCCCAACACCTGGGTGTTCATTCCCGTTTCTACTCAGGCCCCCAGGTGAATTGTTGTGTGCGGGTCTTGCATCCACCCTGGGCACAGCAATTTCACCCAGCGTGCTCTCAAAGGCACGGACTAGGTGGAGTGAACACAATACATCCCTCCGTCACCCCCCCGATCTCTTTGTTACGCGTTGTGCAGAAGGCTAACAGCTTCTAAAGCTACCGCACGTGGATTTATTTGCCGGCATCCCTTGAACAGAATATGAGGAAGGCAGTAGCTGTCTTCCAAGGCATGCTGTCCCTGTTTTCAGTGTGCCCTCCTTTCTACCGTGGGCTAGAAACTTGGGTCTTCATTTTGCATCGCCTTCAGGGGTGAGCACGCTGCTGTCAGTCAGGAAAGGACGGCGGCGCGGAGCAGCACAAGATGGTGCTGCTGCCAGCCCTTTGCAAACTGAAGCGGAGCGCTCGGTGCGAACATTTCCCTCCCCTTCGCTCTCAGACACAATGTGACGCCTTGCCACCAGCGGGGTTTTGCAGAGACCTTTCTGGGGGTGAAGTAAATCACGTCAGCGCTCCCGGCCGTCTTCCTGCGGGGTAGGTGGGAAAGGGCAACGCAAGCGCTGCTCCCTCCCTCAGGCAGACAAGGCGAGGGTCAGGGAAACATCGGTTAGCTCCTTCCTCGCCCGGCAAGGGCAGCAGTGGAGGAAGCAGGAGAGGTGTTCCTGGGTGGTTTCGTCATGTACTGCTCATGCCTCACCTCTCGAGGCTGCCCCTCAAGCAAGGATTTTTCTTCCGTCTGTGTCTCTGCCACCAGGAAGATCCTTGAGATTCAAGAGAAGTTGGTAAACAACTGAAGATCTGATAGCTTATTTTTAACCCTTCGCCTGTACGGTTCACTCACTGTCAGTGCGCCCGGGCCCTGCCGAGCGGGAGCGGGGATCCGGTGGCGGGGCGAGGGAGTGGGAGGGCAGCGATGCATTGCATCCCCCCCCCGGAGAGGGGTAATTGCGCCTTGCGAGTGTGGGCGGCATTGAAGATTCGTTACATTTTCCTTTTGCCTGTATTGCAAGATTGCAAGTCACTCTAAAATAAAAGAAAATAAATACTTGAGAAGCCTCGCAAGAGAAAACAATTGAGCTGGAGCAACACATTTAAAATGGAGACGTTCCCTGTCTAATTGCAGGCAACGTCAAAGGCATGGCAGTCTCTGCCCATGGAGGACTGCCGCCGCTTCCATCCCTCCCTCCCCAGCAGGGAATAACGCTCGCTTCTCCTCTTCATCCTTCCTTTCCCATCTCCGGTTCCGCAAAGACAAAGCTTAGTGGGCTGTGGTTCTCCCTCATTTAAAAAAAAAAAAAACACACAAAAGAAAAAGAAGAAAAAGGCAGGTTCCAGCCTTTTTCTTCGAGGATGCCTGGCCATTTTCTTACTGCCCACTCTTCGTTCCCTGCATCTGTATGTAAGGCAGCATAGCTTCTTCGAGGGACGCTCCCCAGCCTGCACTTCACTCTCTGATACTCAGGGATCTCTTCTTACTGCTTTTCTGGATGGAGTCCCTGGGGGGGGAAAGCATTGGCACGGGTTTTTGGTGAGGACGCTGAGCCTGGATTTAGAGATCCCATTGCTTCGGTGGAGTGAGTGTGAATACAAGAAGGAAAAGTAAATGTACACACTTAGAGGAGGGGTGTTTGTCAAATACAAAAGCTGATAGGAAAAAAGGATCAAGAAAACCACTAGATACATAGGTTCTCTCTCAAAACTGCACCTCTACAGCAGCATAAGATGCTGGAAGAAGCTGTAGAGAAACAAAAAAATATTTTCTAACAGGTCTGAAATGTTATTGTGCAGTTGCTGTGGGAGTCTGGGAGCAGAATTTGGCCTGAAGTGCATTTCTGGCGGGAGTTTATCCTGCATGAAAGGCCGGACCTGCAGAAGGAGGTGACGGGGGCACCTAGGACATACTTGGTGCCTCTCCTCTCCTGAGTACCTGTTACCTCGGGATACCTTCTGCTGTTCCTGGAGGGATCCCACCAGGAGACACACACTGCCCTTCCTTATGGTAGGAAATCTGACTCCGCCTGCACCATTCAACACATACTATTTCATATGAAGCAAGGTTTTGTGATTCTTTTTTTTCAGGCTAAAAATCACTTACATTCATTTTAATTTTAGTAATAAAGCCATGAAGCACAGGAGACCCCTCCTCATGCCTTGACAACGTGACATGCAGCACATTTACAAAATGTTCATACCCCTGACGTGTCAGAGGGGCCAGTTGGCTCTGTAGCCTGTTGCTGTGATTTCTTCCAGTTCCATAGATCAGGACTAGATGATGTGTTTTGCCAAATTTTCATCGCACTCTATTTCTTTTCATTTATTCTACGGCTTGATCAGTGCTCGCTTGCTTGCAGTGGGGCATAATAATCACATGGTGCTGCTTCCGTCTGCCAACAGGACTTTTCAAGCAATAAGGCTATCGCTGCAAACACTGGCTGAAAGCAAATGTTAGAAACAAAGTGTTTCTGCCTAAAATTATGGTGTTTTGGTGGGTGAGACTGGAATTTATTTTCTGTGAACATTTAGCTCAGCACAGCTCAGCGAATGAAGTGCAGTGGCAGACCTGCCACCTGCAAATTCACTTTGTACTCTTTGTGCAATACTTCCTGCCTGCACGTGCAATGAAGAATAAAGAAAAACATTGGCTCGAGCTGTACAAACCCAGCTCCTGGGCATGCCCAGCCCTCCCTTGCCGGGAGGACTTGCACGTCGCCCAGATGCTGGTGAGCCCCAAAGGCTGTGGAGATCCCCGTGCTCCGTGCTAACAACCGGCCCGTCTGATGGCAAGGCTCATGGAAGGGAACAGGAGACCAGCTCCTGCCATCGCTGAATCCCCTCTGAAGAAGTGAAATCACTCCAAAGAAACAGAAATATAGACCTTTGCTTTTTCAGTTTCAGCTGAAAGTCCTTGTTCTAACAACACAATAACGAGAATCCAGGGCAAGTAGAGTGAGAGGGACTTTTTGTTTCAGGACCGTGAAGGAAGTCCCAACTTGGCCATGGCAGCAGGAATGAAGTGCAAGTCTGTTTGACCTGCAATTACTTTTTGCAGGTAAAAAAAAAATTTTTTTTGGCAAATTATTTTTTGTACCTCGCTTTCTTTCCTTAAGAATTCACAGTTTTGTCCCGGAAAGAATACTGTGCATAATCTTTCCCCCTTTTATTACCAGTTTGTATCAAATGCTGAGTATGTCTCATAAATTTAGACTTGATTCAACTTGATTCAACTTCATATTTTAAAATCTTTTGTGTTTTTCTGTGCAGGCCTCATGACTGCTGTCTTTTAAATCCATTCTTGATTTCATGCTATAGACATCAAAATTTTGCTCATGATTTAATTCAGAGTCTCTGTTTCTTGTTCTCCTCAGTTAATAAAAGCTCAGCCATTCACCAGAGGTTTGTCTTTTGCAGAACTTTTTGGTCGCAGCTTCCTTTCTCTCTGAGGGAAGGGTCTCAATGAAGACCTGTGATTTAAGAATTAATGCGATGGCTCTTTGCAGAAAGCATTCTAGAAAGCTCTTTTGATTTCCTGTTTCCATATGAGAGCTTTTAAGGGATTTTTTTGAGGAAATTCTCTATTTTTGTTGAAAAAGGATTGACAACACACTTGGCAGTGCTGTCCTGATTATAGGGAAAAGTTAATCCTGACCATTAGAAGCAGGACATTTTGTCACACGTATTTTTACCGTTTTCTGTTTCCAGGGTGGTAATTGTTCCTTATACTCTTTTCTTGCATGGTAACAAGGAAGAAACAGCATCCAGGCAATTTCTTCTTAAATCCTTTCTATCGCTTGTTCTTTTCCCCCATTTGTTGGCTCAACCACAGCTTTTCCATAACTGTTCTACAAACACAAAGGAATTTGCAGAGGTGCAATGTATTTTTCCATAACTAGCATCCTTCCCCAGCCTTTTCCAAAGTACTTTTCATACCATCGATGTTACAGATGGATGAAGGCACCGTGCATTGCACTGAGAGCTTTATCATGCACTGTGCAGAACTGCTGCCGATAGTACTAATGCAAAGCTAACAGGCAAAGAGAGGTAACTAAAAACATGAACAAGTGCTAGGGAGGAGCACATGCGAGGAAGAAAATTAGAAAGTCAAAAGTATGAAATGCCATTTTAGGACAATAACTCTGTGAAATAAGAAGTAGAAAGATGACCCTTGCAGTTGCATGATATTAACTACCAAAAGCCAGCAACTCATAATATTTGCCTTAATTTTGCCAATGAAAACAGATTTATTTTTTGGTTAGAGGCAGTTTCTATTTTTATTTTCTTGATGGGCTTATCTACATGGGAGTTTTTCCCAGTGCTGCCAATATAATTAGATTGCTACAGCTGCACTTTTCTATCAGAATTAGTCTTCCTGCAATAAGGACTTTTTAGCGTTAACATTCAGCAGACATAAACTAAACTGGACAAAAAAGGCACTCAGAGTGGGCTCTGAGCAAGCGGTGAGGAAGTGATACTCATAGCAGTGCAGGTCACACCTTGCTCTGACTTCCCCATGTGCTCCTGCTCTCGGACTCAGACACCAAGTTACGGAGCTGAAATGTCTATTTTGCGGATGTTGGAAGGGAAAGGGGTTCAGCTCCAGTAGTCACACCGCTGCAGTGAGATGCTTCATGCATGGGACTGCGCATTTACGGATGATTTGCTGAAGACCAGAACTACCCGTGGGGCCTCCTGTAGCCAATGCTCAGGTCTGACTTTTGAACTTCCTAATAGCGGATGTCCCAGTCACTTGTACACCTTAAAGGGACACTCTTAGAGGAAAGCTGAGCAAATAGTTTCCAACATTTCTTGGAAAACATAGTAAGTGTTGCTGTTTTAATGGTTAGTTAAAGAGAAGCCTAGGTCTTCCAAAATAACCCAAGGTAAATAAAATCTTATTGGCAGGTATTAAGGGTGCTTGGCTGCTGGGCAATTAAACCTCTTTATCATGAAAATTAAAAAAAAAGACTGCTCACAAGTGGCAGTTGGGGCAGAATCAAAACTTGATGTTACTAAACTCTGTATTTCCTCGGGCAACTTTACAAGTTGATGTATCAGGGAAAACTGTAATCCACTGCAGCGCTTGCATTAACCTGACACCCTCATAGCTGACGAACACATGCAATGAATGCCAATAACCGGAATTAAGGTTACCTTGGCTGCTAAATGGAAATTGTCTTTAAACATATGGAGAATGGCATAGGACCATAAAAAAACAGCCCTGCCTGTTTCTAAGAGAGTGTAAAGCATATGCACAGGAGACCTTGGGCCTGACCAGCTCCCACATGCTGTCAGGGAAGGTTTTGCCAGAAAGCGCCGAGAGAAACTAACCCCAGGGAGCTGGGCTGCCCGGCTCGCATTAGCACGGCTGGTGCGGGAATATAATTCCACCTACGACTGGAACTGTTCTCTGTATGGTTGCAAAATGGTGTTAGTTTCAAGGGCTTCCAACCTTAGTTGGGTTTCTGCCTTCGTTAATATGGTGTAGGGCAGAGGCTGCTGACGCCGAGCTCATTTTGGGACGACATTTCAGTGGCGACTCAGAGGAGGAGGGTGCCTGGCATGGGGGCAAGATGCCACCGGGCAGCTGGGGCTGCGGCTGCTGCTCCGTTCCCCTGCCACCCCGTGCGGGTAGGGGCTCTCCTGCCTCGCGTGGGGCAAACTCCACTTCTGCCCTGGGGGAGAGCAACAAGGTTGAACTCTTACTAACTTCAGCCTCCCCTCTCGTGCTGCCCTCACTACAGCCCAGGAACTAGAGTGGAGCTGGGTCCCCTCCTTCTTCTCCCCGAGGTACGGATGTTTCCACAGGCACAACCTGCCGGCCTCACACAGCGCTCTCACTGCCTGGAGACCCTGCTGCATTCAGATGAGGATCTCCATCTCTGGTCTCTGCTCTCCCTGGACATGAGCAGCGCTTCCAGCTGTCTTGCGGTGCAGAGGATGGGATGACTGGTGGGTCTGGTCGGGGACAGCAGGAACTGGGGACATTTCAGTTCATGGGTTGGAGGAGTGGCCAAACTGCAGGAGCAGTCAGAGCTGGCACAGGCACCGTCCCCAGGCTGGCACAACGCTCGGAGGGCAGTCTGTGCGCTCACGCCTTCGCTCCTGGCTTTCAAAGGGAGGAACGCAAACGTACAGGCTGTTCTGAGTGTTTCCAGCATTTAAGAGCTGATTGACTATCCTTCACTCCGAACTGGTGAATGAGCAAGGGCAGCCAGTCAATGGGTTATGCGAAAATATACTTGGACGCCTCCTTGCATCCTGTGAGTGCTCACAAACCATGGCCAACCTGCTATTGCCTCAGATTTTTTTTCCTGTTAAATAAAATTTGAGCGGTAATTGGTAGCAGTCACAATTTTCTCATTGTTAGTGTTACTGCATGTGTGAGACACACTTGGAAGGAGATGCGCAGAACTTGAATAGCTTTCAAATAGAAGCACCAAGACCTTTTGGGTTTAGTGTTTGCTTTGTCATTTAATTAATAGTTAGCCATATTTCCAAAAAGGCAGTGAGCCTATGGCTAGGTGTTGACATATTTTCCTTTAACTTTTTAACCCTAGCATTGACATGTTAAGATTACTCCACAAAACCCACCATATCAAACAGCACAGCAAAACTGCTACTTGCTGAAAATACTGTAGACAGGGCTCTCCTCCCAGGCAGTGGCAATACTCTAGGCTTACACCAGTGAGCCAGATTTGGCCTCAACATTCATAGGGAAAAACACGTAATTTCAAACTGTACCAAACATTAACCAAAGCGGAGACACGGGTACTGTGCATCTGCAATGCTAAACATTCAGTTGTTCAGCTTTTTTACTCATTATGCAGTTGCAAGACAATGGGAAGTAAGCCACTGAAGTCATTCGAAGCTGAGGGGGGCGTACATGTCCCTGGGACCTCTCCCCCA
Source organism: Sagittarius serpentarius (assembly GCA_034782735.1). Lineage (NCBI taxonomy): Eukaryota > Metazoa > Chordata > Aves > Accipitriformes > Sagittariidae > Sagittarius > Sagittarius serpentarius. The sequence continues at coordinate 16,644,987 of JAVKLA010000014.1, read as the reverse complement.
CAAAATATCTTCATGGTAAGCAAAAGCCACATGTAGTAGTTAAAAGAATCAAAATCAATCTTTTTAACATTTGGTGATTATTCAAAATGTTCTAGGGCATGTGCAGGAAGGAAGGAAGGAAGAGTGGATGGATGGATGGATGGATGGATGGATGGATGGATGGATGGATGGATAGATAAACCAGATTTTTACAAGTCTAATGCTTTTTTTTTAACATGTTTCTAAATTTAGTGTAATACAGTGATGATCACTTGTCAGACACAATGCTGGCCACCAGCATGACGAAGGCAGAGAAAACGATTACATCGTTATGTAATAGGAACTATGCTTGGCTATTGTTCTCCTGAAACAGCTGTTGGTATCATCCCTCTGCTACACATGGATATTTCAACAGCTGGAATAACTGACATTGTCAGAAAGTGTGATGCTGTGGCTCTCTCTTGAATGGAGGCAAGCGTAGGACACGTGGAAAATGGGGTGGGCATTGTACTGGTTCTTTTCTTAATCTTCTTGCTAGGCATCAGTCCTGGTCACTGCCAAGGGACAGTGCAGAGAGCCCAAGAGTCCTTTGGTCTGCAGCAGAAGAGCAGCTCCTATGCTCTGTGTATGAAGTGTATCAGCCACATCTACTGTGATACTTAGGGGCTATAGTTTGCACAGTCGATGAATGCACAGGCTTCCATGCTCAGCTGGTGCATGCCAGCCTGGTGAAGTTCTTGGTGCCTTTCCTTGGCAGGTGGAGTCCCCGTTCTTTGTCCCAGCACAAGCTGCCCTCCTTTCCTGAGGGCAGCAGGCACCTTGCCACGCACGGCACCTTGCTGAGATTGCTCATGCTCTCCAGCCTCTCCTCTTATATTCCTGCGGTGTAAGGCCAATGGTTTCCACTAAAACAGAAATCCAGGAAAGTCAGAACCAGGCAGACGAAATACTTTGAAAGCGAGGATATGTCTTATTCCTTTGAGTAAAGGTGGACAGAACAGAAAACCTTTCAGTATTATCAGTACAGTTTCTGCTAGTGCTGAATATTGATTGCAAAAATGTATCTGTCCACGCAACTGCTTCAGTCAAGCAGCTCACCTTCAGAAGTGAAAATGTCCATTAGACTTGTTGGTTACACTTCAGCTGGCTCCCAAAGTAAAGCGGGCATTTGCTTTACTTTCTCTAACCCTACTTCCCTGTTTTTTCATACCTGTTAAGCCGGTGCCGCGCAGGGACTGGCGGTTCGCACGTGGTTGGGTTTGCTGGTGGTGGGACGGCACCGGAGGTGGCTTGGTCCTGTTTGGGCACGGTTTGCCTGTCAAAACCGCGGCTGATTGAGGGGCTGGCTGAGAAATGGCTGCTAACAGGGTCTGTCCCTTGCCTGCTCCTGCGGCTCTGGGTCCCACCTCTCGGCTTCCAGTGCCGCTGTGTCAACTTTACGGGGTTTGCTGGGAGGGCTACAGAGCTGCAGCTGCAAATGCTTCTTACTTATTGCAGGTGCCAAAAGGGTCACCGCTGAAGATGGCACTGGTTGCCCTCACAGTTTAGGCCTCTCGTGCTTTTGAGGAGGATTATCAGAAATGTTACACTACCCTTGCGAAGCACTTAACTTTGTTAATTCCTTGAAAGTATCCGTTCAAAGATGTTTCCTCTGTACTCTCTCTTCCCATCCTAATTACTGTATATATAACTATGAAATTTAAAAGATAATAGCAGGTCTTTAGTGGGTGCCTCTGTGTGTCTTTTCCTAAACTTTGCAGCTTTACTTTGTTTTTTTAAGGATAGTGCTTTTCTATGCAAGCCTATAAGCTATGAGCCAGCTCCAAAGCTGCCATCAGTGACCCCAGCCCCGTGCATTTAGTAGGTGCCTGCAATGAAGAGTTGGGTGCTGTGCATGTGTGCAGAGGCTGCCTGAGGAGGGCTCCTATTTTCCGTGAGCTACAGAGGCCAAGATGGCTCTTTCCAATAGAGTGGCCACTGATTCCCGACTGAGTATTTTGGCAGTTGTATTAAAACTATCCATAGGAAAGTGTTGAATGGGCTCGGTCCTTCCTATGAACCTCTGCTGTCCAAGCGCAGCAATTTTTATAAGGCGATTTAGCAACAAAGTATTAGATTTCTAAAACCCCTAAGCAATTACCTAAAAGGCTTTACCACAAGCTGCCAAACATATAATCCTTTCGTATGGATTGTAATTAGCTATTGTTTGCCTGGCGCTTTGGAAATGTAACATGCAAGACATGGTTATAAAGCGTTCATTTTCTAGCGGGACCTGGGGAGCCCTGCTCTGGAGGAAGCAGAGCCGCTGCCTGCTGGGCTTTCTGCCTGCTCCCGTCCAGCACCGATGCTGCCGCCGGCTGCTTCGAGAGGACCAAAGCCATCTACAGCTCCAGCTGATCCAGAAGAGTGCTTTAGAGTCTCCCGCCTCCTTCCCGTTATTTAAGCCTGTTCTTCTCCCTTCTGCCTCAGCCACATGCAATGTCTCTCTGGTATATTGACATAAAAGCCTTAAATTTTAGTGCTATCAACCCTAGATGTTAGAGAACTCTCAGAAAATGTCCTAAATTATTTAAAAGGAAATCTCTAGTAATAATAGCATGCTATCTGTGGCTAAAGTGAGCGGTGGTAGCATGATGGGTATTTCTTTTTTAAATGCATTGAAGCAGAATATGGACTTGGTGAATCTATGAAAGACCATGAAAGTCATCTGATGGAACAGGTCTGGGTTGTCCAGACACTTTTTATGAAACAGCCACAGAAGAAACATTTTGCATGTTGCTGAAGTTTAAAAAGAATGTAATGCTTGTGGAGCTGACGGCTGATGGCAGCAGTCACAGACTTCATCCATCCCAGTTCACCCCCCTTGGCTGTGGCTGCACCAGCAGGCAGCACGGCCTGGTAGGAGCAGGTGTGGGAAGTGACTCGGCCGGTGCCAAACCCTCCCATTCACCTTGTGTGCGCTTGGAGGGTTTCGTCAGGTCTGGTGCCGTGGAGCGAATGCCCGCAGTGCTGGAGAACACGAAGCGTGTTCATCAAGCGCACCTCCCGCCGAGCAAGCCCGCGCGGGCCACGTGCTGTGGTAAGAGCTAGAGCTCTGCGAGTGGGCGCAGCGGGGAGGCTCACGGTGAAACCACCCTCCGGATCTGAACGGGGAGGCTGATACACGCTCATCTTTCTTGGGCCAAACGGCTGGTACAGGCGCCCTGCCGTCTGTGATGTCTGTCTGTACATCCCCCTGGCCCAGTTCCCCCCAGGGTCAGGGCGACCCTTTGCCCGGGGATGCCAATTCAGTGGCGCAAAGGCTATCTACAGCTTGGTGTATCATCTCTGTCATGTCTCTGGAAACATAGATGTCTAAACCCTTATTAATAAAGAAAAGCGGAATTTAACCTCACAGCACCAGGGCCTATCAGTAAGGGACCATTACCAGAAATACTGCAGCAAACGCGACTGGCAAAGGAGATAGGAGGTTATTAATTTGAAAGTGTTGTGATTGTCAGTCTTAAAGGAGTCTTTCATAAGACTGACATACAGTAGATTGAATTAATACTTCTTCTATTAATGTCTTGATCTTTTGTAACTTCACATTTCCCCAAATTCACTGTTGCTTGTAAAACTGTAAGCATTACATCAGAAATTATCAGTGCGATTATATTATTTGATTAAAAGTCTGGCAAAGAGACACTTATTTTAAACTGTTTAGGATATAATAATAATAATAATAATCTGTGATTGTGTACTGCTATAAACGGAGGGGAAGTGAAAGCCTTTTGCTCAGAGGTTCACAGTACTATATGAGAACAATTACCTTTAGACTTTGCATTTCTTAGCAGAGTACACATTTAAAAATTTGAAGCCAGTGGCCTTGAAGAACCTTTATGCATCACTTGTGAACATTAAGTCCCTTTTATAACGCACTGCTGGCAACGGCACTGTGTGGCTGTGCCCCGCCCCGGTCTCTTGGGAATTGATGGCAGTTGTCTCCTAATGAGAAAGGCACTGAAACTCAGCACCAATGTCATGGTGGAGTCCCTGCTGAGAAAATGACACCAACGGAGAAAAAAGTTCCTCTTTTGGTAAGGTGCATGAATATAAAGAAACTTATAATTGGATTTCCTTAAAGACTTGGAGAACTAACACTCTTACAACTCTTCACATTCAAAGGAAGTTCTTTCAAATTCTGTTAGTTCTCCAGCCTACGTTTTTTAGAAAAGTAAGATGTACAGCTTCTGAAGAAAACCAGGAACAATGAGGTGAGCGGTATTTGCATTCACAAGTTATTCTGTGGTGGCACGTTGTCATCTTTTGTTGAAATATCACAACTTTCAAAAAGACGCCTTTGAAGCTAAAGAATTAGATTTCATCTTGTTTTCTAAAAAGTTAAGCTGAATACACACTTTGAAATGACAACGTGAGATCTGACTGCCCTTTAGCATTGGTCTGTCACCTAAGGTGCCCGTGTTCAAATCAAGGTCATTGTGTATCTGTGGATCATAGTATACATTGGTCTATATCGGCACCACTGGCATCCCAACATTTGGTTTGAAAGACTACAACATATTCCATTTGGTAGATGAACAAGAGCGAACTAATAAGGGCATTGGATTTAAATACCGATCTCTTCATTGAATGGTTCTTCAAGATCAAAGTCAAAATTGATGCAGGGCTACGTGCCATACAGAATTAATACTCTGCAAGATTGAAAAGAAGATGTTTTAAATGTCTGAGGAATGTAGTGCTGAAAGACTTCTGGGCTCACTAATCAGTAAGACAGCATGGTGCCAAAATTTTAAGACAAAGCAACCGTGGTAGAATTACGAACCAAGCGACTCCTCCAGTCTAGAAACAGTTTCTGTCTTTAGGCAGATTGAGAACAAGTAGCAACAACAGCGTACAACCAGTCTTAAAATGGGCATTAAGAGTGTATCGGCATTAGAAGAGCACCCCAGTCACAAACGGGCTTTCAGCCCATGGGGCCAGACTAGGGATAATCTGAATTAAAGAAATGTGCATGGGATTAACATCAGGTCCTCTGAGCCACCTGTTCCTCTCTACTGTCTGTAGGTTTTCACCCTGGTCTGCACTGGTGACTAATGCAGGCACAACCAAAAAACATTTGAACCTTTCAATGAAGAAGCCCAGTGAGCTGCTTTGCGTACCCTAGATTTTAATGTACTCATTGACTGTCTTACTGCAGTTTTATCTTACTAACACCGTGCTTTTATTCAGATGATAGTTACCATTCTACAGAGGTCTGGAGTCCAGCCCAAAGCCTGCTGCTGACTTCTCCTCCACAACCCAGGCAGAAAGCTCTCCTCTTGTGCTGCTGTTTCCCCATTAGCTAAACGCAGAACAGTAAATTTTGGCAAATTTGTGAGGTGTGTTTTATTAATCTGGCAAAAATGCTTTGTAGCGTTTGAAAGTGAGGTATATAGGGAATTTGGTTTTCTTCTTTATTACTTTTGGGCCAAATCCTGAACCCCTTACACAGGCAAAACCCCAGTCTGGAGTACTTCTGAGAAGAAATAGTGGCTGAGCCAGCATTTGTTGCAATGACTTTGACGGCTCTCCGGTTATGATGCCCAGTGAGTGCATTGCTTTCCAAGAACGTGCCCAAGATCTGGCAGAAAAATGTTGTTTCAGGTCCCACTTGCTCTTAAAGAGATGTCAGTTTTGCTCTAAGTGCTATTCCATTAAGAAGAGCTGCAACTGATGCTATGACTTTATGCTAATCTGGAGTCTGGGAACCGAAAACATAGACTGCTCAGCAATTAGGAAAGTGCATATCAATTAGCAGATCTGAATTTGGTGCCTTGCCAGATTTCCAGATTTCATGTATGACCCTGAATAATCACAGGGCCAAATCTGTAAATGGGTACATTAACCCCAGCTGAAGTTCCTCTCACTTTGCCGTGGCCTGTCTAAGCAACGGATTCTGGTTTATGCAAGGCATTTCTGTCTCACAGGAAGAAAGATCCTTCCCACCTGTTTTTCCAGGCAAGGAAAAATAATCCACCTTTTACAAGTGCCAATCATTTTTGCTCAGCTACTGAGGGAGCCTGGCCCATTGGGCCAAGGACACCTTCCTCAGCCCCCAGGTACCTCGAGCAAGGTCCCTGCTTTTACGCTGCTAGGTTTCTCTAGTCTTCCTTTGCGCATGGGCAGAGCATCCATGTTGCAGACTTATGTGGTTGGAAGGACCACTGGGGTGCCAAGAATTTCATTGCCGAAATCCCAAGGGAACCTGGCCCTTCTCTTCCAGCTGGGAACCCTTCATCCCGCTGTGTCTCAGTTCCTTATTTGTACAGTGGAGATAATGGCGCTACCCCATCCCATAGGGATTTTGCAGACAGAAATCTATTAATATAGTCCTTGGGATTACCAGAAAGACTGTGATGATTGGGACCATATAAATGCCCCCATAGATCTCTTAGGGAAACAGCTGGTAAAGATACTGGGAGGGATTTAATTCCTCTCTGAGCAATTAAAAGGAGAAAAGGCCATAGTTCTAACTTACAAAGTAAGTAAGAGAGAGTAAAACTGAACTGTATTGGATCTTACTCTGCTTAAATGAGAAAATCTGCAGATTTTGTAATTAGGTCGTAGAATTCTCTGATACATTCAGTTGCTTTTACTACTCAATGGTTTACAAAATAGGAGTCATCTCTGAGACCTATCGTAATGGGTTTAAATAAACCCAGTGCCAATTAATATGAATGGAAAAGGTTGTACCCGAACAATCACAAGCCTGGAACAGTGAGACCGTTAGCACCGTCATTTATGGAGAAATCAGTGCTGAAATATTTGCAGCAGAACTTACTCGAGATTTAAGGTGGAATTACATAGCCCACTAGTGTTCCTGTCTCTAAAGGTCAGCTGTGCCAACAGATGGTTGGGAGAAACTGGCTAGAAATCTTATTGCAGTGGGTATTAGAAATGAAGATAATTTTTAAATCAGCAGAACAGAAGGTACAAATATTATGAGTTGTGATCACAGCCTGCGTTACTCCATTCCCACTCTCCTAAGCTTTTCTATACAATATCATGAGTCTGAGTCAAGTGACCAGACGTGCTTGCTGTGCCGAGACACTCTGAAATCTCGTGGCATCTCTTCTCCCCCCATGGGATAGCGAGCGGGGCAGCTCGAGCACCTGGGACCTCAGCTCAGCCATTGCGCACATTTTCTCTTGGTAGCAACGTCTCAGGTGAGCAGAGCAGTCCTGGCGATCGTTACTTGTGATTTGTGCCAGGTCCCAGCACACGCTGCCTCTGTGGCTGTTAACGCCGTGGAGCACAGATGGCACCAGCTGCGGGGCCTCTCTGCGCGTTCTGTTTATTTGGCCTTCAAAAAGTGTATTTCTTAATGCACCCCCCATTTTTTTATTCTTATGCTTCTGTACACTTCCATTCTGAAGCCTATTAGCTTGCATTTATTAGAACTGAATTTTTGTTTTGCGTAATTAAACTTTGCCATAATACTGCTATTGTGCTGGTATTGAACGAATCTTGGTTCCATCACTGCTTATTTTCTTGACCTACGGAGAACTATGGTGTGTAGCTAGTGCTTATTAAACCCTATCTGCAAGGAGTTTAGCTTGCTACCTGTGCCAGTCCTAAGCTTAGTGAGAGGGTAGGAGGACAGAGTCCAGAGAGCACAAAGGAGTAGAGAGGGCCATTTTTCAGGCACTGTGAAAAACAAGGGAGTGCCGTAACCCACTACGGGGGCTGAGTCCAGAGAGTAGATAGGGTTGACTAATTACATATCTGCATGATGCTAGACACCGTACGGATGTACTGTAACTTTCTGTAAGCTCTTATATCATGCCAATCTTTTCACGATATTTCAGTTTCAGGCACTTCCAACTCCTCTACATAACTACAGCTCTTTTCACCTCAACTGCACACCTCTTGACACGCTATTTAGCACTCATTTTCCTGCTAGAAATTATTTTACTAGCCTGTCACTGACCATGTTAGTCCTCTTTGCATATCTCCACCCATTGGTTTTGTCTTCTCTATCACATCAGACATAACCTACTCAGCTTAGTATTTAAGGTTTTTCTTACCTATTCCCTCGTATGCACTAGGTGTAGGTACCATTCCCTCCTGTAAGCTCAGTTCCCAGGTCTGCCTAGACCAGCAGCCTCCATTGCTTCGTTGCTGCTTTTCTAACAAGGATCTTCACAGTTTTCTTGAGCTGCCTCCACTCCTGGCAGGATCTCTGTAAACACTGCAGAATTAAGCATTACCTTCTCCCCAAGCCAACAGGATCCCTACGCCGATCTGGACAGCGGTGAAAGCGCTGCTGAGGCTGAGACTGCATCGGCGTCTCCTTGCCTGCGTGCATGAATCCACTGCCCCTTCTTTCTTACACAACTTGCTGTCTCTTGCTGTCTTGCTTAGACAACTTGCTGTCTGGTCCACACTGGTAGCAAGTCCGCTACACTGGGCCAGGGTGATGGCTGGTACTATGAGGCAGTATGATGCGATGTACATATTTGTTACTTAGCTTATGTATATTATCTGATGTCTTTTATTCTAAGTGGTGGGTAGCTTACTGAAGAAGTTAATTATTTTGGGGGGATAAGAGGATGGCAGAGGGCTCTGTCTTTATCTACCCTGCCTCCAGGGCATTATCGATGGTCTCAGATGTATTGGCAGGTAGGATTTATCTCACCTAATACAGGCATCTGAAGCTTACTTTATCCTAAGGTAAGTAAGTGCACAGGTAACGTGCTTGCTTTCTGGGGTCCCTTACTTTCCATGGGCTATATGGGGAGCCCAAAGGGACCACCTTAAACCCAGAAAACAACATGTAGTACCCGAGAGTGAGCCAGAAGCACCCTGACCGCATCCCCCGTCTCCCCTACAGCATCAGCCCAGTGATGACCAGGCAAGTTTTGGGCTCTTCCATGTTTCTCCTGGACCAAAATTGCTGCTGGGGTAGTGGGGCTGTGTGGGAAGGTCTGAGAGGGTTTTGAGTGTAGAAAGTAGCTGTGACAGCTTTTGGAAGTGAAACAAGTGACAGGATTTTTCTTCCCCTCTTCCAAGGCCCATTCATTTCTTCTTTTTTTCAGAGTTAATATATTTCCATCAAATGAGTAGTGTCCAAATTCCTATTAAAATGTGCCCCGAGTCCTGCTTAAACATCAGCTTTTCAATTCATTCATGTTTTTAAAATGAAGCACAGTATTTACGAGAATATCTGTGCCTTATACGTCAAACTTACAGACTGCATTTAGTGTCAGGGATCATTTGACAAACACAACCAGTTAGATCCAACAATATTGTGGAGACATTATCTGTATACTTTAACTTGCTCCCCTGATCATTTGTTCTGTCAAAAATACCAGAATAAAAAAACCCCTCAGCCTTAATTGATAGTTTCTTCTCATCATTGTTTTCTTCATTTGCAACTTGGTAACAAAAATTAAGGCCGCATTGGAAGTTCCCCTAAAAGATGAGTTTCATCTAGTTTCTGTATGAGTTCCGCCCAGAAAGCCCATTAATAAAGTGAACGGAACATGAGGTGGAAAGGGGGGAGCGTTGCTACCTGTGGCAGGTGTCTGCAGAGGGCCTGGGGAGGACTGCAAGCTGAGGCTCAGCGCACAGGTATGGCAGCGTCCTCCATTTCCAGCCATCGGTGATTTTCTTCATATTGCAATAAACTTTTGTCAATAAGGATCAAGTGAGCCCTAGGTTCAAGAATCAAGACTACCAGCTCACAGACTGGCATAGCATATATATTACTCCTTGAAACAGATTACAATTATACTTTTTAATAATCACACTATTCTTTGAAATACCTTTTTGTTAACCTTAATATCCAATGGCAATTTAGACAGCCTTAATCCTATTTATGTAATCAAAGAGTGAAGTCCCGCCTCACCGACTTTGGGGTGCCGGATTTTACCCTGGATATCAGTATTTAAAGTGGCCTCTGAGCACCTGCTCCACCAGTGCCTGCTGCACTGCGAAGTCCCGCGTCTCTCAGACCTCCTGTGAGACACAGTTCCTGACAATACCTTCACGGACACTTTGAGAAGCCAGCCTGTCCTTTAAATAAAAAAAGGAATATTGGGAAAATGTATTGGTTTATGTTTTGAGGAAATGAAAAATATTGGGATGAGTATAGCTGGGAAAATCATGTCAGAGAGAATAATCAGCCTTTACTATAATTGCAGTCCTGGCACAGCTGGCTGTGCGTTGCATGAGGACCGGGAACGATGCTACGATGTCAGGTGTGGGAAGCAGGTTTAGTAACTTCAGCTCTTTCATTGTTGAAAATGCTGTCTGAGTGCGTTTTATCTGTTTACTTTTGAAATGTCTTTTCCCTTGGGTAGGGTGCAAAATTCCTTCCATTAACAAACAGGAACTTCCCATGAATCCGTTGTATTTAAAAGCAGAACAGGTGTGAGGACTTAGTCACCCATTTCAATGGTGTCAGCCACTGCACAAGCTGGCACATATAGTTACACAAATATCAGCGGACATTTCACATAAGTAGGGAGATCAAAGGCAAGACAAGTTCTCTTGGACTCCAAAATTAGGCAAATCACGTTTCCAGAAAACACCCTGTTCTGCCAGCAACTGTTTCCTGAGAGATTTTGCCACATGTAAGGTATGATTCTCTAGGAAGACGATGTAGAAGCAGAGGTCCCAAGAGTAGGGTGTGCAATTAAGATCAACCCGCTTACCCCAGGCTTCGGCGCCCTGTTATTTCTGTGCGTGTGATGACTGTTTCTGCGGGAGGAGGCGTTCAAGGAGATCACACCTTGAGGGACTGCAGGGGCCAGGAGCTGGGATCGGTCAGGAGTGTGGACGAGCCCTATTTTTTTGAGGGAGAGCTTTATCGTGGGCTGGGGGGGCTGAGGAACCTCCTGTGCCCAGAGGAAGGCTGGATGCGGCCCTGACAAGGGGAGGACCGATGCTCTGGACAGTCAGTGACCCCAGTGCTTGAAACCGTGGGGGTTCATTAATGGGCTATTTTTCTGGCAGGGCTCCTGCTACGGCGATCCCACTGCCACGCTGTTCTGTAAGGGTGAGCGCGCCTCATGCCCAAGTGACTAGCAGAGAATAGCTGCAGCATGCCATGCTTTCCAAAGCCTTCTGAGGCACTCTTCGCGTGCGTCCTATTTCCTCCAGCCCCCTGGCTGGAGTGGCAGAAACCAAAATCTGATTTAAAGCTTAGGTTCACTCGCCTTAATAGACCGGGGTTTGATCCGAGCTCGCACACCACGCTGCTCGTTGCATTTGACAGTCCAGACTTGCACCTCCAGGACAAGAAGGGCTGCACCTTGCACCCGCTCTCATGATTTCACTCCAGTTAATAATGTCTGTCTCTCTCTGGGAGGCTTTTTTGCACTGAAGAGTTAGGAAACACTTTGAGCAACACGATTTTTGCAGATACTATATTCATTATTTCCTTATCAATGTAATAGGAAGATTCTCCTGTGATATGACAGGAGCATTAACAGAGATTACAGCTGAACAATCCCCTTTTATGAGAACAGGCCCTTTATCACTGTCTCCAACCCCCTTCTACGATATTCTGTGGTTCTGACAGAAATTCAGTTTCTGAAATCTTAAGGAACTGTATTAAATACCACTGCTGTGATTTCTTTTCACTGTGCATTTGCCTTCCTCTTTCTTATTCTGAAAAGAGAAGCCTCGATTCTGACATAGGATCTGCATAACACGAACAGCAAAGGGAGCAGCAAAGCATCTGGGAGAGCTTTTTACAGGTTTTTCCTTGTATTCTTCCCTCCTCCTCCTGCTTGAGGTTCTCCAGGTGCTCTTCCACTTACCATCGAATAAACAACCCTCGTGAAACTTAAAATCAGCTCTAAAAGCAAGAGCCTTTGGGCTAAATTAAAGTGTCAAATATGCTACCACAGCCCTGCTTAACTTCACTCAGAGTTGACTGTATAGATCTAAAGATAAAATTTCTTTTTCAGCCTATATATATTTGAGACAGCACCAAATGCACTCTAAAAGGGGGAAAAAAAGCTGCCGTTTTCATGTTATAAGCAATTTTTGGGAGCATTACCTGAGAAATTTGATGTTGTGCTCCACACATAGATGCTAATGTATTAAAAAAGATGTTGCCACATACGTAGTGTGCCTAGAAGCATGATGCAAAAGAAAAGTCATGCAGGTGCCGCCTATAATTGTTTCAGTCATTTTAAATCTTTGGAAATACCCAGTTTTTTTCTATTTTTTACCTCTGCTATTTTATCTTGTAAATAGGCCTGTTTAAAACACAGTAAAAGACAGGACTGAAAGTGAGTAAAGGAAAAAATTCCGGCTCAACTTCCCTCACTCCCATTTCTCCCAATTCCCACTTATATTTTAAAATCAAAACCTTCCTCTACCTCAGATCCCAAAGTTGGATGCGCTGAATTTTCCACACTTTGATTCATTTTCTTCTGTTTTAAGAAGAAGAAGAAGAAAAATGCTATGTTCTTAGCGAAGAGGTACAGCGTGGATATTATCTAAACTTCCAGTGAATCACAGCTGACAGTGTTGCTATTTCTAGGCCAGAGAATCACTCTTTGAACAAAATGCAATCGCTGTGTCTTTTCAACCTGCGCTTCAGCAGAGTGAAACAGCAGGATTCCCGTACTGTATAATAACTGTCAGAAACAATTTCTGCTCTGTAAGTGAGGTGAAGCAAAATGTCAAAATATTTGAATACATTTCATTGAGGATATCTTCTTTTAAATTAGTGAAGGCTAGAGGAAGAGAATCCTATTCTCTCGCATAATAAATATGCATGGAACAGTGGGGCCAAGTGAATTCTAATAAAGCTGGGTCCTTGCTCGTTAATGTGTTAGAGAACCACAACAATAAAACACAATAGTTATTAGTTAAAGAAATGCCAGCATTGGCCTTTTACCAACACTCCCGAACATATAAATCGCAATAAATTTAGACTGTCTGAAGGTGCTGTGTTAATTACCATATTTTATAAAATGCCTTGGGTAGAGGGGAGCAAGCACAGCGACCAAGAAGGATCCCAGCCCGAGTGTATATATCTCGTTATTAGTACAACTGCATTCCTTGGAAATCATTAGCCAACCCGCGTTATCTTTGCTCATACCCAGAGAAGAACAGTAAGGAAAGTTTACTAACAAGACCTCATAGTTTTATAGGATTTTCCATCCCTGCGGATCCCAAAGCATCTGATGAAGAAAATGCTTGAGGTTTTGCAAAAGCCTAGACTTGAGATACTTTCAATGATACTGTCTTGAACTTGCAAACAATTGTCTTGTGCTCCCACTCGGTGCTTGCAAACACAGGCCTGGAGAAGGCTGCATGGGTTAACAAGGCTTTTGCCCAGCGATGAGCAACCGTGCGATGGGTTTACATCCACGAGGACGGGTGAACAGATCACCTAATCCACATGCCCCGAGAGCTGCCAGTCACAGAACCCTTTCAGATGTTTTAATACCAGATTCAAGAAAGCTGCAAAGTGCCACAAGAAGAAAGTAGTGGTGGTGAAAGATACGTGAAGTCCTGCAACAGTGAGGGAATAGCATGGAAGCATCTCAGCAACTCTTAAGACATGGATCACTCTCATATGCCCTGGACAAGTCAGCTCCCTGTTTTTCTAGAGTCCGAGCCAACCCGACATGGTGCACCAAAGCACTAGGATCATGGATGCATCCAGCGCAACGTTTCATCTCTAGCTACAGCCAGTCCAAGACGATTTGGAGTAAAGTGGAAAAAAACCTGCCAGAAGCCAAACTGTATGTTGAGGAAAGGAAAAAATGTCTCCAGCCCCTGCAGGTCACCTGTGGAAACGTTAAGTAAGAAAAATGCCAGAGAAAAATATATTTGTACAGGTATAATTCTAGCAAGAGGAATATGAATGTCCAGAAAAAAACCTTCCTTTCGGTTTCCTCAATGGGTATTCCTGGTGACTGTATTGAAATGCTGAAGTGGCCCCATCATTAAGGTGATGAGCAGAAATAATGAGCGCAATTTATAATGAGATAGGCACATGTACACACACACACACAGAAAGGTAGGAATTCTCCGTGTCACGGAAAATAAGACTGGCCCCAAATTGATTTAGGATTCATTAGTTCACAGAGCTCATTATGTCATATTATGAGATAAGAGTTCAGCTCTATTTATTGTTTTACTGCCATATCACACTAAAGCATTTTTTTTTCAGTTGATGCTAAAATGTTCTCATCTGATAAAGCCCTTCTATAATAATTTTTTAACTTATTGTTTTTTAAAAGGTATTAATTTGAGTATCTAATAACAATGGACTGCTATCTAAAACACTGATCTTTCCATAAATTCCTGCTCTGCTTGGCATTTTATCCTTTGCCTATTTAGGACCCCTGGAAAAATCTCTCAGGAGGCGATCAGATGCTGTTGATGAACAGGTTAATTCAAATTATCATACTGTTTTGCAATGGAAACCAGAAGTCTTTTTGTTAAAAGTATACGTTTATGGAAAAATGAAAAATAACTATGTTGTGTGGTTTTCTGCTGAAACTAGTACCAGTCAATAGCCTTGTTTTGAAATGTTGATCAAATTGGTTGCATTCCCAACCTCTGCTAGTGAAGGAGATTAAATCTAGTAAATGCCTATCTAGACGCCCAGCTATCGGAAGACATTTTGACAGCAGTCCAGTGCATAATGACAGATTACAGAATATTGCCTGTGCTGAACGCAGTCTCAGTTACACCAATTCTACCAAAAAGCATTACTGTTAATATGGGGCTTCTTGCATCTATCCAATGCATTTCCTCTGTAGACAAAAAGAGAATTGTGATTACACTTGTTTTTTACACTCTTAAGATGCCCGGGTGATTTTATTTTGAAGGCAAGTGATAGCAAATAAATATTGTTTTCTTCCAGATAAAAACTTCCTCATTTGTGAGGATTCTGCTTGTTGATGTGATTGCTGGGCTGTATTATTTAAAATAATGCAGCGGGAGATTACAGGTTTCTTTGGTAATACTGGGATAAAATTACAAACCATTTTGGCGGTGTTCAGAGGAAGATAATGGCAACCCTTGGTAATGTACAGCAGTCCGCCAAAATTGCTGAAAAAAAAGAGGAAATTTCATCTAATCCACATAAATTTAGTGTGGGGAATATGAGGCACTCTGGAAAATGTTTGTTTTAGTTCTGGTGTGTGGCAGGTAGCTATCCAAGATGAAATATATATCTCAGCTCATCTAACCATAGCAAATGCAGGAGTGGTCTCAATTTTGTGTTTGCAAGTATTTTGAGTAAATTCAATAATCATCATTGCCTTGTTTTCCTCATAATTTCTTTCTGTTCACTACTCACCCTAATCTCTCTTCTTCTTCTTGTGTTTTCTCACCCTGGGGATCAAGGGTTTGTCACTAATATAGTTTAATATCTCCTTCATTACCCGTTTTTGATTCTCTTCTCCATCCCATTAAAACTCTGGCTAATTAAAACCTCTTTTTTATATAATATCTCTTGCTATGGACTTGGTAATTGTTCCTTTACCTGCTTACACTGTATGCATCCTGTAGCCGCACATGCAGCCCGCTCACATGCAGGGTGAAAACTTTTGGAAAAATTTGAATTAGTATAAATTTGTAATTAATTAATGTCTTCTTTCATTTGCAGATTACACAGGTGTTAGTGGTTCCTGTAACTTTCCTTTATGGTCAATAGCAATGAACATCTTTAAATAAAAAGTTTGGCTTTCAGTTTTTAACTAATTTCAGGCATACACACACAAGGGTAACACTTTGGAAGAACCAGTATGGCATGTATTCAAATGGCTTACATTCATTGAACAGTATATTTTTAAGTGTATGAAAGAACATGCTCCTAGGTAAGCATTAGGGAGCTCACCATTTGCAGTTCAGATGTCACTATGTTTTGCTGTTACTGTGGCACCAAAGAATAGGCAGTGTTACCATAAGCCTTCCAAAAGATTCAAATCTTTTGATTTTTACTTATTTTAAAATGTTGATGGGATTCTGTTTGCCTTTTCCAGAAAAGGCTCTGCCAAGGAGGAAATCAACCACATAAACATTTGGAAAGGTAAATATTTTGTCAGAGTCATAACCTTTCCTTATGCTCTTGCAAGCAAAAAGTATTACAGACTTGAATGTGGCAGTACAATACACAGTGGAATAAAGATGATTTTGAACAAATATATAAAGGAGGAGGTACCGTAGGACTGCCATTGCCTTTCACGTAGGCTCCCAGTATCTCATAAACCCCAAGACCCTCTCAGAAGCCAAAGCAGGAGCTGATGAATATAATTGACCCTATCACAATTAAGATTTCCTGGCTGATGTGATGTAGAAGGTTTGGATCGAATCTATTGAAGCAGGATATCAGGTTTGGATCAATGATCTTTCATATTACTGTAACAGTTGAGCATCAAAATTCCCGTAAATATTTCTCGTGCAGTTGCCAGTAATTACCCGTGTAAACCACAAACGAATAGCTTTAAAATAATTTAGATCATGAAATCAGGTGCCTTCTCTATGTTTCTCCCTCATCCTAATCTTTTCTCTTTCATTCTTCCCCACCACTGTCTGTGTTTCCTTCATCTCTTTTCCTTCAGTCTTTATCTAAACAGGTTTGGTTTTGAATGCCAGCCGTTCCTCAGGTCTGTGGTCTCCGTAGGGCTTTTCCCTTAAGTGACAAATGGAATGCAATGCATAGAGACAGGATTGTAGCTACTGGATCTACAAACTGATTGGAAAACATGTCATGTTGCTTCTTGGAAGAAGACTGGGATGAACAGCAACCAGTGGCAAAGGGAGGCCTTTTTTGGGGGGGAAGATAATGTTGTGCCTGTCTGGGACAGCAAAATCTTAAGGTGGTTGTGTGACAAGCGGCAGCTGAGCTTTCCTTCAAAACTATCCCAGGTTCCTTGTTCAGCACCCACAGGCGTGGGCTGTGCATAAGAACACATCCATGGGAAGGGCTGTGACTGTACTAGCCCAAGAATGATCATGGTGAGAACCTTCAGAGGACAGTAAACACATCCAAAAGTTGTATCAGTTTCCCAATAGACCTTTCACTTTTTAACTTACTTTCTCATGGAAGTATCTCATGCCTTTGTGCATTTGCTTTGTAGGTCAGTAGAACTAACCACAACACACTGCTTTCTCATTTCCACAAAGAAACGTGGGATTTTTCCTTTTTACTTAAGTCTTTCAAATAGTCAGAATACTCTAGTGATTTGCAGTATGCCCAGAAAAACTGCTTTGCAGATAGATTAAGTACTTAAGTGTTCTGGTTAGTGATAGGATTCTACAACCACTTGTTTCCTATATTCCAGTATATGCAGTCACCTAAAGACTACCAGAACGGGCAGAAAGCAATAACCAGCTTTCTGAAAAGTCCTAAGTTCAAAATCTGTTTTGCCATGGGAATGTCATATTTCTGGTGCGTTGGATTTGTCATATATGTTATGCATCCAGTGAGTCAAATGTCATCTTTCCAGTGCTTGTGCTCTCTTACAGGAGACCTGGGGCTTGTCCTGACTCCCCAGAAGCACGAGCAAACCCTTTCCAAAACTTCAGCTGTAAGAGGGGCCCAAAGTTGAGCCAGGTATAAGACTGGTTCTTGTCACTTGTGTAAGTTTTAGCTCATTGAGATGCAAAAGACAGCAGAGAAGGCAAACAAATTCCTGCTTCTAGATGGAAGGTTTTCTCTCTCCGACGCTGATACACAAAGAATCCCAATTCAAAAATTTGTTAACTGCACAAAGACATATTTCCCTAATTGTGAAGCATATTTAACTAGAAAAAGAACTGTTGCTAATGAAAAATTATCCATAATAGAGATATTCTGAAGAGCAGAAGATGTAGGAAGAAGTGGTAACTAAACAGAACTATCAGGAATGGCAAAAGGCAAATTAGCTATGAAATTGAGAATAAATATGTCTGTAGAATCTGAAACTGAATATACAGTAGAGCAGCACCTGAAGCAAAAAGAAAGTCTCAGACCCTTTCAGAAGGATTTTGTTACAGACATAATTCAGGAAAGAATGAATTCATTTAAGGCACTTCCTTAATCATAAGATTCTGTCTTACAGGAGAAACAAGACCTACAAAAATAATTAGGGGCATGGAGTGAATTCATTTACAAGGAGAAAGATAACTAGTTATCTTTGTTAGGTGATGATTAAGAGTGGGAGAGGGATGCATAATAAGAATTTACAAATATTAGAGGCATAAATATACAAAAAGCAGATTATGAATATGCAGTGAAATGTTTTTAAATCCAAGGACCAACGTTTGGGCTGTAGGTGACTTATTTGCTAAGGGAAAAACCACATGACATAAAGCCTTTTTCTAGGTAGGTTACCAGTTCAAATCTGTCCCTGGCATGACATGACTTTATAATCTAAAGACTATTTAGGATTCTGCTTGAAATAAATTTACCCCTGTTTCAGCAGAAAGTGTCTTCATCACGAAGGCTGAAGCCTGGACCAGCCCCGCTGCTCGTTGTCTCAACAGAGCAGCAAATGGCACACGCAGCCCGTTCCCAGCGCTGCGACAGTGGGGTTTATCCGTGTGGGAAGTGGAGGGAGCCTTGCACCATCCTCATGCACTTGCACCTTTGCTGACTGCAAAAGAACTTTGTCCCATGGGAGCGTCAGGATCTTATTTGCGATACACTGGGTAGGTAGTTAGTGAAACAGAATGCGATTTTATGGACCCAGATTTCTGCAAAAATTGCACTCATATTAAAGCCAATGGGAAAGGTTTTGCAGGAACAGATTTTCATTTATTGCACTGACATATAGAGTTATGGATATGAAATTTCAGACAGAAAAATATTATTATGTTCCTCTCTAATATAATCCTAAAGTCTAAGCATAACAGGAGTTCTGTGTTCCCCACAGACACCCAGACCAGGACTAGGATTTCTCAAAAGTGTCTCTGCTTACGGACTGATCCATCTGCTGCATCGGCCAACGCCAGCATGACAAAGAAGCATGGCGAGCCAGTACTGTCCTCACTCGCCTCGCTAGCCACAAAACAAAAGTCTCCAAATGTACAAAGCTCTATCCTGTTTTGTTGTGTAATCACAACTGAGTTGCATATATAGCCATACACATACACATTGTGTGACCTATATGGACATCTAGAAGAAAGGCTGAGAAAATAATAAACCAATAATGCAGTAGCAGGTAATCTGAATGCTTCTAGCAACGTGTGTAAGTGAATTAACATGCTCTTTCAAAGCAGACTGGTAAACACTCCCCGTAGCAGAAATAAAAGCTGCTTTTTAAGATACCTCATATTTGATAAAGAGAGTCTACCGTGTACACCTATACTAATCCAGGTGACATGAAATATCATTTTCAGAAATGCTGCACATCAATTTGATTTAGAAGGGAGAGAACAAATAAGTAATTTTGAACACACATTGCTTTAGGATTTTTTCAAGTAGGTATTGCTTCACTGTGAAAGGTTACTGAAACTTAAGAGTTTCATAGAAAATGGATTTGATAATAATTAAATACATTCCAAGTAGGAATAAGCTTATCTCCTCTAAGAAACACAGTAGTATATTTAATTTCCCAGTTCTTAGGTTCCTTTCCAGACCATAACATGCATGCTCCTTTTAAGCAGAAATCTCCGCTGGTTTGGGTTTTACTGTCTTTAATCAAGCAAATCCGCCCCCTGCATCAATTAAGAACTAAAGAATTAGCACTTAATATCATAAAAGTACGTGCTTTAATTTCATCTACAATGCATAAATTGATGACATAAGGCAATCTGCTCCTCTCATTGTCTGCCCCTCTCCTGCTCCCTCCATCCTCCCATCTGAGCAATATGGTTCAGAGCAGGAAAAGTTAGGATTTCAATACTTGTGCGAATGAAGTTTTTTTTTTAGTGTGATACAAGGTCTCTTTTTTTCATGATTTGAAAAATCAGAATAGATTTTTTCATGTCTCCTCCTTCACCACAGTTAGCTCTTCTCAGTGTAAAATGTGATCTATCCATGTTTGAATTATCTTTATTATTGATAACAAAAGGTTTCTAAAGGGAAGACGGAAGAATACAGAGATCCTTGACTGCTACTGGTGCTCTAAGCACAGATTTTCTGGAATTTCCCCTGAAATGTCAGAGGGGTTTTGCGGGGGTTGGGTTGTGCTTGTTTTGTTTTGTTGTTTTAATCCTTCCATGAATTGTGGAGTTCAGGGAATGGGGAGACATTATCCTCTGTCCTACCTGTAAGTGAATGACTGTATCTGCTGGCCATGTGGGTTGAAATGAAGCCGTTTCATACTTCAGATCAGTCATTATGGTTTGGAGACTCTCTTTTGTTGCCAGATGCAGTCCTAACATCTACCTTACTAGCTGGTTTTCCTCTGCAAAGGCGGCAGTGGACCGGCATCTATAGTATAAAATGGCATACCTGCCCTGATTTGAAAAGAAGTTGCTTTACACCAGCTGAAGATTCACTGAAGAACAGTTTCTCCACTGGTTTGGGGGAGGCTGGATGGCTGATAACAACCAGAAACAGAAATGTCATTACTTGTTTTGCTCTCCATTTTATCAGCATAATAATGCTTGTACTGTTCAAGGCTTCTCTTTCAGTCCTTTGCTGTCAATACATTTGAAACCCAGCATCTAGCGATACAAGCCAATTAAATCCCAAATTCACTTGTCAGAGCATTCCCTCTATGTGTCTGCCATGTTCCGGAGCCAAGTTCTTCAGTTTCTTGGGTTTAGTCCAAGAGGAAACATTAACAATAAATAACTATGAAGATCTGTATGCTGGGAATTAAAACAATATCTATTAAAGGCACTCCACGAAAATGATCTTGAAATGCATGATGTGAAAATTAAATAAAACCTGTAAGAATATTAAAGCTCCAAAGAAAAAAATGAAACGACTGCTGAGAAAAACTGAAAATGAGGTGCCCAGTGTTTTTAAACTGTTCAGATTTTTGGCAACTTGCACAGTAAGTAAATGCTTTAAATCGGAAAAATTCCAAACAACTTTCAATTGCCTTTAAGCATATTTTGGACTCAGTTCTCGGTGTGGACAAATGTCACGGAGGAGAAGAAATCTGGCTCAAAACTATGAAGTATGAGTATTGAAAAAAACTTAAATATGCACAATATGTGACTTTCTATTATATTTTTAACAACATTTCAAGGTTGGATACATAATTCATGGCATTCGGATATCTTGAGAGAAAGTACAGTGTTGTAAAATTTCTGGATCAGCATCTCTTGGCTTGGGAATGGACCCATACCTCTGAAACTTTTTCAGTTCCCTTAAAACTGTTCTGAATGTACAAACTCCAACACTATGCTCC
The DNA here is from genome assembly GCA_034782735.1 of Sagittarius serpentarius. Classification (NCBI taxonomy): domain Eukaryota; kingdom Metazoa; phylum Chordata; class Aves; order Accipitriformes; family Sagittariidae; genus Sagittarius; species Sagittarius serpentarius. Next base: position 16,623,697 of record JAVKLA010000014.1, on the reverse strand, counting down.
AAAGCCCACTGAAAAAAATTAAAATTCTCCTTATTCCAAAATGTACTCTGAATCTGCCTGCAGTGTGTAAGGAAAGGGATTCATTCCTTATGTGGAACGGACTATTTAGAAATACAAGGCAACAGAGCAGCATGCATTTCAGTAATTTCCTCCTTCAGAAAGTAGCAAGCACCTCCTTGCAGAAGGGACCACACTCTTTCGGAGGGTTTACTTGTTGTAGTTGGGTTTTTCATCACAGCAGCAGTCGCAGTGAAAGGGGGGCGGCGGCGGGGGCAGGCACCTTTGGCGCGGCATCGCGCTGAGCCCCGTTTTTAAGGCGAGGTTTGGACAACCGTGTCCTGAAGCCACGGGTGGCTCCCGCGCCGCCCTCGCACGTGGCTCGCGTGGCGTTCGCGGTGCTCATACCTCCGTCTGGGACTCCTTCTCAAAGCGTCTGGAAGGGAACAAACCTCAGTGCTAGTAAACTCCCGTGCGTTATTTTCCCCCCCCCTTGGGTGCTTTGAATCCGTTCATTTTTTGCTGTTGGAAATGAAAGCCAAGTCGTATAATTGTATACAGCTCCCAGTCGCTGCGGTGCTGAGGTCAACCCCAGCTAAAACACGAGTCGCCCCTCCAGGCTCACCCAGCCAACCATCATCCCGAAGCCAACCGAAAGCGGAGCCCCGTGCAAACACTTGAGCTGCGATCCCTTTCATCCGCACTGAAAGGCTTTCGGCGCGGTGTCAGCCGGCGTCTCCCGGTCCTGCCAGCGCCAGGCGGGTCTGACGTCGTGCCGAGGCTGTCCAGCTCTCCGGGGCACTTCACCCCTCTCCCCCCCAGCCTCCGAAAGCGCGGCGTCCCCGCGCCCGGGGCACCCACCGCCCGCCTCCCCGCAGGGGCCGCCGGGGTTGCTCTTCATCACGGTCTGCTCGACAGTTGTCTCTCGACTGGAGATACTCAGGGAGGCCCTTCAGCGCGAGACCCAGCCAGGGGATAAAAGCCGCACAGTAAATAATAGCTGTTATTCTCAATCCCCTACACACAGAGTTTAAGGCAGAAAAGAAAAGAAGAAAGGGAGAGCGAGTGCTGTGAAAATAAGCGGTGTACTGCGTGCTTAAGACTTTTTAAAAAAATGCCGCTAGAAATGAAAATAAGGAGTAGGCAGTGTCCTCACCCTCAGGAGTGAAATATTCCTTTAATAACTGTTTTCCTCAGCTACTCTTGCAGCAGTTTCAGAGCTTTGTGGTCTTGCTGTTTTTCACATATTGCCGGTGGACTAAGACGAAACCCAGTCAGGTCCACCCAAAGCCTGTTCCTTCCTTCAGGTAAGCCCAGAAACAAGGCAGGGTCTCGGAGGACGTCTGGGCCACCACGTTCCTCCCTTGGCGCTCCCTGTCCTCCCCAACAGACTGACTTACAGCTGGACGATGTTATAAACATCTGCCCCAGAGGTTCTTTAATCCAGACCTTGAAGGCAACTGAACCCTCTGGATGTACAGTTCCTCCAAACATGCCTTCTTTCTTTCTTGTATTGTGATGATAAGTAGCTGCAACGTTCTCCAGGGCTCAGTCCTGCACGTTGTCCCCTTGCAAAGGAGGTCACCAAGAGAACAAGCCTGTCGGGGGCAAGAAGGAGATCACCCGTACCAAGACAGCTTGCTCGACTCTCTTCTAAATAACCTTCTCCCATAAGTACTATTAGCGCTGGGGAGTGCCAAATTAAGAGCAATGTGAAATCTTTGCAAATGGTGACTAAATGATGGAGACAATAACAATGTAAATAACTTGGTAATTTAAATAGCTGGTTTATAAATAAACCAGAGTCAATATATATTCCTGCTGGTGTCTAAAGAAATTAGACCAGTAAATTCCTGTGAATCACAATAAGGAACATATTTTGTGCATTTAAAATAAATCTCAAAGCTGCATGATGAAGTACTTTTAATTATTGTAGAGCGGTACAGGCAGCAGCTTTATATATTATATCTCTCCAATCAATAACAAAAGAAGTGCTTTGCAGTAACTGATGCTGTACTTTTGCAAGAAAATAAGTTGTACTTCAAAAGAAAAAGTTGAATGCTAACCTTAATTTGTCCTTGCTAGTAATTTTATTTGACATGTATCTTAAAATTCAGTTGGTTACCTCATGAAGGATCACAGTGCTTAGAAGAATGTAGTGTACCTTAAACTGGGTAAAATTTTGGTGGGTTTTGAATTTTAGTAGTAGCTGATAAGGAAAAAAAAATGCAGAAATACTTTTCTTTGACTTTATATCAACATATATGAAAGCAGAGATAATTTCTCTAAACATTCTTTTTATTTAAAAAAATATGAAAGGAGCTCTGCAAGGTGGGCACTTGAGAACGGTATTTTATTTTAAAAGAAATGAAAAAATGCTCACAGTAGGCAAAATCCCCAAATGGAGCCTGTAGCCCGTCGCATTCAGCAGGTAGCCTGGATTGTTAGCATAATAGTAAAACTCCAGCAGTGACTCTTGAAGCAAAACTTTATGCATTTTTAAAGACAGATAAAAAAAAACCCTGAATTTGATTCTTGCATTCTTGTTTTCAGACATGCCACCAGAAAAATAAGCCAATATATAGTCTTAGTAACTACTGTTAGCAGCCTAGGCTTATCTCTGAAGAACTCTGTGCAGCATAAACTCTTAAGAGATATTGGTCCCGTCCAAGGTCACTGTAGAGCCGTTTTTCAGAAAACCCACCTTGCTTATAGGTGGCTTCACATTTAGATAACCACATCTGTCCTTCTGCAGCCCTTTAGGTTCATTTTTTCGCTTCGCAATCATTCCTCAAGCAAGTTTTGTACTCCCTCTTTACCTGAGCAAATACAGATAATGCTATTAGAAAGGAACAGCATCCTCTGCAAGGGGTTTAGTGGCCAAAATACTCACAGGAGCACCTAGCTAACGTTACCGCTGACCACGCTTAGGGCAACTGGGCGTACGCTTGGAGGTACCGGCAGAATTTGATCCAGACGGTGAGAGGGTGGATCATCTCCAGACCTGCAGCTACGATGCTAAACTGCATCAGCTTTCCTTCTTTTAGCGATACGGGGCTTTTTCTCAGGTGAGCCTACAGCTGCTTGCGGTTAGCAGTGGAGCCCACAGCCGGGAGTGCTTGCTTAGCTCCTGATACTGGTGTGTATTTTGTCCTGGAAATGGCACCATTTCACACCTTGGGTCTCTCTCAAGCTCCAGCTGTGGCTGTGGATTACTTCAAACTCATTGGAAACAGGCATTGGCTCACGACATTTTCTCTATTTAACCACCACAGAATATTTTGGCACCTACTTTCTAATTTTTGTCATGTTTAGCGCATCTGGCAGAGTTGTTGCCCTCGTAACAACTGACATTTCAAATGCCAAGGTATCCAAGGCATGCAGCAAACTTTGCAGAGAGCATCCTGCTGCCCCTGGGGCAGTTATCAGCTATTCCTCAATGGCACCAGGCAGTGTCCAGCTTGCGCTGCAGGAAGGCTGGGGAAGGGCAGAATGAAATATGCAATTTTAAACCGACCCCAGGGCTAACATTATCCTGGGAGGAAGTCCTTGATAATTTTAATGAGCACAGCAATTCAGGAAAAAGCCTCTCTATTAGATCTCACTCCAGTGTAGCATCTTCTCAACGCTGCACTGAATAGCAAACGGCTGTGCTGGGGTGTCCTCTGCCCAGCCTCTCTCTCCCAGCGCTGCCCTGCTGCCCCTCTCCTCCCACGGGGCTCCGGCTGCCCTGGCACAGTCCTCCCGGGGACGGGAAAGGGGTCGCCCATGGAAAAAGGGTAATAGGCGGCCCAAATATTCAGATACTTGCTCTGAATTCCTCTCTGTCGCCTGCGTCTATATTAAAATGTGCTGCCCAGGTAGCTCAGCCAGTCGGGGGGTGTGCGTGTCTGTGTGTGATTTCTCATCAGAGGGACAGCAGCAAGGCAGGACTTGGCCCGAGGACGGCTTGGGTCTTGGCTGTTCCTGTGGGAGGGACGGACATTGATTTCAGAAGACATATAGGGATGCCCACAGGAGCACCTTCCCAGCCCAGTGCGTCAGTCCTCCCTGATAGAGACAGATGCACTGCTTCCAAGTGAAAGAGAATTATCTCCTGAACAACGGTGCTTGCTGTAACTCTCTTCCTTTGCCTACACGGCCTGCCAGCCAAATTCCTCGCAGGATGACTCCGTTTGGTTGACAAGAGTCACTGTGACCAAGGCGACACGTTTGCCATTCACAGGAAGCCGTGGGTTAAAGTACAATTGACCTTCAAACCCACCAGCACAGGCAGTGCTTTGCTGAGGTGAAATACAAGGCTAATTTATGAATGGGGAAACTCATCATAAGCATTTTAATGAATAAACGATGTGCCCATTCATTATTTTTCCATTTCCAAGCGTTAATAAACAGCCCAGTGATAATTAACTGAAATTCTACCTTTATAGAAAAGTGGCACTTCATAAATATCAAATTGTGTTCTTATAGTACGTATCTGCTGTGTTTCCATGAATATATAAATTCGGCAGTTACCTCTGGAACTGTTTGCTAAAACGTAAAAGCAGGTTAGTGAAGAAGAGGAAAGTCACACAGCAATTAAAATTTGAGAAACAAACAAAACGTCCTCTTGATTCAAAAATTCAATGACAGTAAACAGGGCAATGCAATCAGGAAGGAAAGCCCTGCCCTAATCAGCAAAGGTGATTTTTCACATAATTTGAGACGTGGCTGAGCGAGCGGTGGTGAAACCTGCCTGCAATCAGCCGAGCGAGATTTTAAGGCACTGAGCATCCAAAATTCGCGCCCAAGGAAGCGGAGCCTGGAGTCACACGACGGTATCAGAAGGTCAGCTCTCTTTTAGAAAACAAACAGAAGCCCCCAAATTTTTGAGCCTTCCTAGAAAATTACCCTGCAAAAAAAAATGAACTGACCTTTACCAGGGCTGGGCTTTGCACATTGCTGGGAGAGGTGTGAGCTGCTTCTCTCATCTCAATGAGAGGCTAATTCCTGTACTCTCTTTCTGCAGGGAGACATCAGGTCCCGCCGGAGCGGGAGGCTGTGGGAGCGGGGTGGGAGTGGGGAGCGGGACCCTCCTTCGACACGTGCGGCATCCCCGGGTGACTGGGAAAAAGGAGGAGGCGAATTTTCCTCTGAATTTTGATGAGTTGCAGGGCAGAAGGGAAAGAGGTCTGGTCTCATCGGACTGTGACTGCCATCCTGGTCACTTGAAAACTAAGCAAGAGCAGATGCTTGGAACACGGTTTCAGAAGCAAATGGAGAATACAGAAAGTGGTGCTGGCTAGCAAAAAGACAAGTGCCGCCGCACTGAACTGGAGCTGTGTCTGGACGGGAGTGCATTGCCAGCTCCAGAGCCAGAGCTCCCCTGCGGTGCCCTCAGCGGTGTCGGCGGAGGCTGCGGCAGCACTGACTTGGTTCGGCTGAGCCCACTGCAGCACGGTGCCCGGCTAACCGGTTGGGTGTGACACCGAAACGCTGTGCCCATGGCCTTGGTTTGGCTGGTTCAGCACCTCCGTCATCGAGTGGGGCGGTGGGGGAACACCTACAGAACAGGTGACGACTAGCGGCTAGTGACTCCGGGGCAGAGGGGAGGCACGGACATGTTAGAGGGTTAGGGCTAGAATTTAACGCGTGTGTCCCCTTCACATTGCAAAGAGGTGCCATGCCCTCCCTGGGGACAGTGTTCCTTTACTGAGGGGAAAACCTGGACTCTCCCACTCCTGGATGACTGGAGGTGCCCGAGGGCTGAGGAATAGCACTGAGACAGGAAAAGGGGGAAGAGGGATTTCTGGTTTTTCAAACTGGCGGCACGGCTTACATTGCTACTTCAGCCGCAACCCCAAATTCCGACCCCGGGGCGCGGGGCGGTGAGCACGGGGACTCCCTCCTGCTTCGTACTCACGTGCACAAACGGAGCAGCAGCGCGGTGCTACGGTCAGGCCCCTCGCCGGTGTGCAGCAGTTTTCCTCCAGCCTGGGCGACGAGGAGATTATCTTGCCCGCAGCAGGTGACAGTGTTGATTCATGGCTCAGCCAGCCGCGGTTGCTTAGCTATGCAGCTGCCATCCCCCGGCTTCCCACATCTCCATACAGTTCCTGAAGCCAAGACTACTCCAGCAAGGGAATGCACTGGGCCTAGAAAGGCAACTTCCTTTGATGAGGACCTTTCAAACCTCTTTGACCTGACCTCACTGACAAAAGAGCCCTTCAAAGAAGATGAACTGTTTCATGTGGCAGCAATTTCTCATGTCAATCAAAAAGACTTTTTTTCTTACAGCAACAACTCTCTATCCTTTCCCCACAAAATTATTCATTTTAATACAGCTATCCTCCTGTCTACAGCGAACACCCTTGGGTAGCATCTTCCAGTGTCTCACAGACACACTCTTCAATTCGTATTTCCATATTTTATTTTCCTTAAAAAGGGGGGGGGGGGAGGGAATGAGTTGAGCTTTCTTTGATTAAGATTCTTCTTTTGCATTTTTATAACACACATCTTCTAAAGAGCAAGTTCCTGTATGAGATCTGGTGGTCTTCTGAATATCTTTTAAGAAATAGATGCTCAACTTCCTTTCTTCTTCTTTTTTTTTTAAATGATAGATTGTTTGACCTGTTGGCCTCAAATTTTAAACCCAGTTTTCTGCTTAAAAATATTGCTGTAGCAGTATTTGAACTTCTGTGACACTGGGAGACACAAGTCAAACAAATATTTCTGATGTTGAAGTAACTATTAACTTCAATGGGGATCCATAACCTTGAACCATATTTTAGCCAGGAAGCAAATGATATGGATGCACAACTCAGAGAAAGCCATAAAAGCTGCTTTAAAATGGCCTACAACAGAGTTTCAGCACATAAAATTGTCCTGCACTGAAAGTCCGTTCTCTCAAATTCCTCCCAGGCTCAGAGGAAGCCTCAGCCTCCTCTGTGACTCTGGTAACCTCTACTCTTTGGAAAGGAGAGATTTCCTTCCCAGTGATATAAAGCATCTGTCCTGATCCTTGTGCAGGAAATACAAAAGAAATGCTCTCGTAGGTTGGTTTAGAAGAAAAGCCTTAATCTGTTTAGAGGTCTGGAACATCTCAAGAGCTTCAGCAGAGATGGATGGATGGTCAGGGAGTCAATGAGGTGGCCAAATACACACGCATGATTTAGTCATATTGTCATTGCTCCAGGACTTCCCTCGCAGTTCCACGCTCCACCATATGGCCGTCATTACCCCAAACGTGTGATATGCCTGTGTGTTGAACATGTTCATAAACAAAGCCTACAGTTACGACTATATAGCCATTTTCACCTTTTCACTTGACTCTAATTTTGAGTCTCTTTACCTCCTCCTTTGTAACTGTCAGTGTTTTCTCAATTCTGTAATTATTTATTTATCCATTTACTTGGAAAATGAGCTGGCTTAGGGATTTTTTAAACTTTAAAAAACCCCAACACTTTTTAAAATGAGACCAAACTTGTCAAAACAAACAGAAACTGGACATTTTTGAGAAAGGGGATGTGTAGGAGAGCAAAATGTGCTTCCTGTCAGCTGGTGGAAATTAGCTGTGATTTGAAAAAATGGTAAGGCCTTTTTTTAAAATGTCCTCTTTTTCGCATGCTCTCTGCATTTAATAATGTGCTGTGATCACAGCCTAGCGGTTCTGTGGGAATGCCTCGCGTAGGAGTATGTAAATCACAGCCTGCTTTTCTCAATGGTTATGGGAGTTGTAAGGAAAGCTTTCCGCTAAGCTGCCAGAGAGATGCTTGTCACTGCCAGTGTCCAAGCTTTATCCATACCGCTCAGGAAATTTATCCATATAACTCAGGAAATTTTACATTAAATGAGGAAGAAAGTTTGATCTCAGGTTGTACCTCCTGAACAGCCCCAGGTGCCCTGCTGCTAACAGATCTAGGTCCACAGCAGAATAAGTCTATTCCTGTCATTTTAAAGTTCCTGTCATTTTAAAGAAATACAAAAAAATCCATAGGAATTCTCTTAGAATATTATCAACGTAGCAAAATTAAGGGTTCAAAGGCTGGGAAGAAGAGTAAAAGTAGCAGCTGAACTTTAACTCTGGTCTCTGAATTAGGCTTTTCATTACACCGTCAAGCAGTCCTGCGCAGAATCCCAGGTCACTGTGAATGCTGAAACCTGCTGATTATTTCTCACACAGTATCTGCCTGAGTTATCCCCGGACACCGTGGGATGGAAGAGTGGGAGCCTCCCGACTCTGCAAGTTGCAGTTAAAATGAGGAATATGGGCAGGAGCCACGGCTCGGACTGAGCTGTACACATACGCGTAGCTGCAGTTTTTACAGAGGGCAGCATTACTTTTTCCTTGGCTTACCAATGGCTGACGGAAACTGAGACTGATTTTTAGTTGTTGGTCTTTACTTATGTGGTCTTTATATTATGCCAGAACGTAGCTAACCTGATTATTTCTTTAAAGGGAACATGAGCATTTGAAAGAAGCTGTAGCCGAGACCTTTGGTCACAGCTGTTTGTTGTAGCTCTTTGGAAAAGTAGATACAGGACAGGAATTCTGATCCAGTCTTCCAGTTTTGCAAGGAAAAAAAAGACTTAAACCTGTACTGCCTGAGATTCCACCCATCCCATCCCTCATCGTTTCTTTAATCCACTGATGATTGATGTAAACAAGTTTGACCGACTGCAGCTCTCAGACACGTGAGTTTATTAGAAACCGTGAAAAGCAGCATCTGCAAAAGGAAGAGGGATCCAAGGAAATGCTGTGCTGGAGATTTCCTCGGGGAGGAGCTCAGCGGCAGAAGCCGGAGCCCAGCAGTTATCTGTGGGGTTTGGTTGCCAGCTGGCCAAGCAGGAGGTGCTCACTGGCCAGCCGGTCAGCACCCTCAGCCCTTGAGACCAGCCAGGGCACACGCGGCCGCTCGGGCGGCACCGTGCCGGGGATGGCGGAGAGATGACAGTGCTGGGGGAGGTGGAGGACGAGGGGATGAGGGGAGGATGCTGTGGGAGGGTATCGAGGCCGTAGGGAACACAGTGAAGATTTGGGATGGTTGGTGAGGAGGAGGAGGAGGGGAGTAGGAATATAGGACACGGTTTCATCGTAAACTAGGCTTCGTTAATGATGCGGCTCTCAGAACTGCTTGTTTTCTAACTTGCAAAGAGTCTGTCAACTGCTGCCTTTTTTTCTCTCTTAGACTTTTCTCCTCATTACTGTGTTCTTTTCTTCATTGCCATCCCATGCTGTGACTTTGATTCCCTGCTCTAAGCCACAACATATCCACTGCCGCTTTATATTTTGAAATGCCTTCACATCAGCGTTAATAGAAGAATGTATTTTGGCATAATAATTGTATCCAGTTATTGACCACATAATCAATAGTGCGGAGTTGGTAGAACCTTTGCTGCCATTTAAATCAAATCATTAACCAAAGCAATAAAAATCTAGATGTATAGATCTGTAAATGGTCCTAAGAGTTGCTTTATGTTAAAGGGAAAAAAGGGACACAAGTTTGGGGGCTTTTTCCTCCCAGCCATACATAAAGCTGCCAAATAAGATGATTTCATCCTTTTGTTCATCTCTCAAGCAACCCCAGGATTAGGCACAAATTACCGCAAGTGTCAGGCTGGGCTCCTGGGAAGCCGCGGGCAGCAGCGGCGGGGACTGCAGGCCATGTCACGCCTGGATCGCACTGGCAGAGTGATCCGGGAACCGCAGTCACACGTTACACCCCGCGGACGTTTCCGCGAGCCTTGCGCTTGCTCTCAAAGCAAAAATCAAGTTGTCAAAGGCTGTGTCTGTGCTGCTCTATAAAGCAGGGCTAGGGAGCAAGCTTGACTGCTGGCCATCCAGGCTACTTAGCTATTAGCTGCTAGCTCACACCTCGGCGTGGGCTTGATACGTGCTGGCTTCTCTCCCTCGGGGAGCGCCGGGACGCGGCTGGCCCCTGCGCTCGGCCGGCGCTGTCAGCGAGGGCACGCCAGCTTGGGCTCCCTCCGTCCTGCGGGCACCCTGCTCCCATGCCTCTGCCCATGCAGTCGCGGTGCAGAGCCTGGCGTTCCTGCTAGGAAAACATCACCGTCACGGGCTGCAGACCCTCATGATTCAGCGCCAAATACAGCAAGGACAAAGCCAGCATGCCACACCTGTATCCTAGGCCTGCAGGAGCATCCCACAGGGCCCAAGGGAGCGCCAGAGCCTAGTGCCATGCAGCTGGTAAGCCTGTGCCTTTTTGAGCCGCAGAGCCAGGGAATAGCTCCTGGACCCGCTTAGTTTAGCAGTACAGATGCAGCTGCTGTGACTAGGAGTGTAAACATCTCAGATGGAGGATGCTTCTGCAAGGACGTATGAACTGGTACGAGGTGATGCACTGAGCCCTCTCATCCCATGTGCAAAGGTGTCTGAGCTTTGTATTTTTTTTAAGCTAGATCAGCCTTTCAGTATTGAATTTTGATGCCTTAAATGAACATAATTTTCAGACACTGTTAATGCTCAGCATTATGGAAACTAAGACATTTTATAGAGCCTTACACCAGGCACGTAGAAACTGAAGAGCCTCAACTCATTGGTTACTTTTGAAACTCCTGGCCTGAATTTCTGGCTCACTTGCTCTCTTCTCTTCCTATGTGATACATCATTATGATATGTAAGAATTTCTCACTGCTGTACTTTCTCTAAGAGCCTGACTCAGTTCTTGCTCATTCCACTTTAAAGGAGAATTACTCCCACTGATGGTAAAGGAGTTTCATCGACATAAAGTTTCAGTACCAGCGCACATGAAATTAGAAGCAGACGGCCAGAGTTTCGGGGGTCGAGAAGAAATCACACTGGCGCTGGTACTCACCTCCCTGTACTCGTTGTCAAACTGATAGCAAGACAGCATGAGATTATTTTGCACTCTTTGTGGAGTGTATTGGCTACGACAGACATGTGCACATCCTTAAAACACATCCGTGCTTCTGAGACTACTTGTTTGCGTGGAGTGCTTTAGGAAGTCTGTGTTTTTAAAAGACCGACTAGAAATATTTAAGGAAAGAGAAGCCAATGGACTGCTTTGGTCCCTTCAAGTCTTCTTTTTATATAACAGAGACAAAATTGTTTCTGTTTAGCAAAGCCAGCCTTGCACTGTGAGCATTGCACCCACAGTTCAGGCTTTGTGATCTCAGCCCCTCAACTGAGATCTTGTCCTGATTACTGGCTCTCCCTCCTCCTCCCCTCCTTTCCCCACCTCTAGGGTCAGCTAAGCAAAAGTAATACCACAGCCCAGAAGAAAGAAAAAGAGGAGGAGAAGTCCTCAGAGGTCAGCTGCATCAGGGAAGTTCATAGCTGCACCCCAGGCAGGGCAGCTCCCAAATCCCCCTCTCAGGTGTCTCTCCCACCTCCCATCTTTTGGCCTCTCACCCCAGGGCTGCATGAGTTTTTCCCAATTCATCTGGGGCTTTTATAGTCAAAGGGTCAAATCTATAACTCAGATGTTTATTTAATGTGCAACGTAAATGTAACCTGCAAGTATAATGGAGAAGCTCGAAGTCTGGACCCTGATCTGAAACATTTTGTACGTGTGCTTTTAAAACCATAAGCAGACCACAAGCGGTCCTCCCCTACCAGTGCACAGATCTTTTTGAAATCTGACTGCAGCATCTGCTGGCAATGTTGTCTACATATATGTAAGCTTTGTGATTCATGCATATTCATGCAGTAGGTCATTTATAAACAGCATAAACAATAACAGACCAAGGACTATGTCTGATGGACCCCAACAGGACTAGGCTGAAGAGAAGATTTAGTGCTTCTAGTAACAATATTTTGTTGGCAATTTGACAGCTTTGACCTAAGCCAAGTGACAGCGTTAGGTGATACACAGTATGCTGACAACTTATTACATAAAGTATCATGGTTGGCTGTCAAAAGCTTTCTTGGAATCCAGAAATATAGCTCTGGCCAATTTTTATGGCAGTGAAAATGTGTTCAGTAATTTCTACCAAGGCAGTTGTTGAGTGGGGAGGCTGAAAGACAGGACTGATGGAGAGTTATTTGATAACAACAACAACAACAAGTTGTCCACCTGCAATCGGGCAGGTTTATCCACATGGCTTTGTAACCTTCTTGGCAGTGACTCAGGCATTACAATATGGTCTGGACAACTCCCTTTTCTTTCTGGGGAAAAACAAAATCCCAGGAAAAATAACATGCTACCTATTTCCTTTTTAATCTAAAAATGAACTGGGAGGTAGCAGCAGTGCATGGGAATAATAAAGCAATGCCAGTTGGATTCTGTGCCTCAGAAATACAGGGCACCCCATTTTCTGCCTTGAAACTGTAAGGACTCTGAGGGCCAGCGGGCATTGCCCACCCTCGTATGGTCCTGGGAAGCTTAAGGGCATTAGCAGAGCCAAGGATGTGGCGGATCCACAGGTCTGCTTTTTCAGTAATGATTTGGAAATACAATATCAGAGTTCTTTGTATTCTTTTTCCGAAGGTTTGCTTGCAATAATAAAGATATAGTTCTTAGACTATGTCATGCAGTTTTGTGAGGAGAAGGATTGATATGACAGGAATGGTCACTTTTGGGCAGCAAAAGCCCTCAGTGGCTTTCCTGAGCATCCCTGCCTTTGCCCCTGTTAAGGGAAGGGATCAGCACATGTCCAAGTAGCTGGAAAGACATGCAGTGTTTCGAGAGAGGCAGAGAGCTGCACAGCAGAGTGTAAGTCAGCAGGCACATGACTCACATACTCATCAGCTCAGGTATCCTACCAGGTCTGTTCAGGTCTGGGCTGCTTCTTTTTGATGTGGCTCTTGCTACAGTGGTTGCATCCTCTGAGTTACAGAGGTTCCCATATACTTTTTAAATGCAAATCAAGCATAGCATAATAGACATGTGCTCTTATTTATAAGCCTTTATCTTGTTTTGACCAATAAAGCAATTGCTCTTGTAGAAAAAGAACATTAGCCTAGGGAGTTAATTTAAATTAGTGCAGTTTAGGCTGGGGAAAAAACCAGGAGGATCCACTGTCCAGGGATGCATCAAGAGGCAGCTGGCCCCCAGCTTTGGTCCCTTGGGCTCAATAACTCTGCTTCAGCCTGGCTTGCGGGATGCGGTGGGGAAGCAAAGCGACACGACCCCCGACTGAAGGGAAGGCACTGTGGTTACCAGTGACGGCCCTTCCTTTATGTGATGCCGACCCATCTCGGTATAGCCTTATAAAATGAACCGGTACGACGAGTGAAGCAACCACAGGCAACTGTTTTTATCCGCCTGCACATGATCAGACACACAGACCCCTTCTTCTGGCACGTCTAGCACAGTCTTAATTAAGAAAGTCAGGAGCTGGAGTTGAAAATACAGTATCACATTTCCCATAATGTGCTAATTGATGGTTTCCTACAGTCAGCGCCGACAAAAATCTTCCCTTCCTCCAAGTTCAAAGTAACTGTTGAAGATACAGATGGGCTGTATCTACACCTTTCCCCTCGCAGCAAAAAGTGCTTTAGATGATTAAGAATTTAAACTGTATTGTCAGCGAGAACCTTAGCCGTTTTAAGGAACAAGGGTTTCCTTAGAAACGGGGAAAAGTAGTTTAGGAGCAGACGTTTATGAGGGCGAATATGTACACCATCAATTAACACCTTGTTTCTTTCACAAGTTCAGTTATATTTACAACACTGCTACGAAGCAGTGAAAGCAGACAGTTTTGTATGTGCATCAGGGCTGTGAAAGATAGACTCTGTGCTACCAGACAAACAGGGATTCACACCATATGGCTGGTTCAGGAGTTTTGACCGATTTAGAGCAAATGCATAGTAATTTCCCACCGGGGCCAGGTTAGGATGAATATTAATACAGATCAGAAATGACAAACAGAGAAATGGACAAAGATTGTCCCCAGATTACATCCCTCTCCAGTCTTACAATAGGTTTTAAAGCAGTTTTCTTGGCAAAGTCAGAGATTTGCACCTGATTTCCATGGTACTATACTTACACCAGGTTTCCATAAAATCCCACCGAATGTTTCCAGCTCCAAGAGGCAGATCATCGGCTGCCATTTGATATCCAGAAGAGTTCATAGGCTGAACATGTTTAAAAAGCAGCCAAACAAGCCAAGAGCTCAACAGCTAACAATGTTGAGGAGGCTGTAGACACCAAGCTTGGCACTGACAAACGCTGCTGTCATTCCTACCTTTAGTGCCGGTTTTATCCAAAGAAGGTTTTATATTAAATGTGGTGCTGGAATACCAGCACATTGCACATACATATCCTGAGAGGCTGCGGTACTAATACATTACAAATAACATAGCAGTTCAGCTGACAGGCAGAAGAGTAAACTATTGTGGACCCTGCTGGCATAAAATTAACCCTGGTTTTATCTTGCTTTCACTGAAGGAAATTTATTCCCCTTCTTTGCAAGAAGATAATTTAGAAGATAGTTTATAATTGCCTACAAGAGTCTCCTCAGTTCAATTTCTGATCAGCTTGCGTAGTGGAAATAATGAATAATTAGGTTTGAGCCAAAACCTGAGTTCCGTATTTGGTGCTAAAAATGGACATTTTGAGTTGTAGTCCTCCACCTCTCTTGTTTCAGACATGCAGCACCGCATTCAGCTCCATGGAAAGCAAAGGTGCTGCCATTTAAATCACTGTTCCTCAGCTTCTGGAGGAAAGCCCTTCTGGAGATGACGGCTGAATGGGGTTGTATCCCAACAGCCGGTGCATCTGATCTGAGTACTCACCACCTGCAGAAACCTAACAGTGTAAGCCCCAGCTATGCTTCGGCTACGTTGATCCTCTCTACGGACAGATACTGTTTTCAGCTGACAAACAGTAACCATGTGAGTGGAAATTTTTCATTCAGTGGCTTATTTCAGGATGGCTGAGCTGAAAGAATTCAATTAAAAATGACTCAGCTGATTCTGAGGACAGGTTAGTAGAATGACTGTTTTCCTATGTTAAAAAAATTCATTTATTTGAGGAACTCTCATGCAAATGCTCTGGAGCAGTGCCTTCAAATTTGGCAGGATGCTTGACTTTTCTATACAAGATTTGTTTTTTGCAGTTATTCTGAATATTCTCATGCACAGGTCTTTTAAAAGCTGCAATTAATACATGCCCTCTGATATTTGAGTCTGGTTCTTTTAAACAGAATTATTAAGCATGTTGACATGGGGATTTTCCTGTGACTTCTTAATTTTATTTTTTATTCATTCTCTATTTGGGTTTTGGGTACCACTGAGCTAGAGTATTCATGTTGTATGTATTTTGCTGCCAAAGAGAATATATGACGGAGCATTAAGTTATGAATTCAAAATTTAGGCAATACCCTAAGCTTAAAATTTTCCCTTGCCCACCCAATGTGCATAACAAATGGAGTGAAGACAACCAACTATCTCAGCAACTACGTGCAGTTTAGTTTCCTCTCCCTTGTTTGGCATGCTTTATTTTCTATATGTTGTATTTTCTAAATGTTGTTCACATTCTGGTCCAAAGGCAAATTTTCTGATTTTTCTCATGGCTTGCAAGATGCTCCTCATGGGTCTATCTTGTAGCATCAGTCTTATGGCAAAAAATGCAGCCATGTAAGTAACACTTACTGCAGATAACTAGGAAGATTTCAAATTCAGGGTTTTTTAAACAATCTCTCAGCTGTTGCATAACCTATTTTTTAGAGTTTGATTTTCCTGCCTTTGAAATAGTCTCATTCAGTGGTTGTGCAACAAGTAGACTGTTTATCCATTAACAAAGGAAGAAAAAATAACAGACCTTAAATCCACACCCTCAGAAAAAAATGTCTGCACCAGCTTTAGATGCCAAAATGAAAGGCAATTCGGGGAGACTTATATTTACAATAGTATATGGGAGAAAAAAAAAAAAACCACAACCAGGCTATTGTTTCTTTTGAGCTACTGCAAAATAGTTCCTCAAGAATAAATGCACATAAAGGGCCTCCTTCAGAATGGGATCTATGCAACTGCATCTTCTGACCCTTTGCAAACATGAGACCTCCGCTTGTGAAAAATACAGTAGGCTTAAAAATCTGAGCAACCTATCACAGTCCGGCTGAGACAGACTCCGTGGACTGCAGGACTTGCGTTTCATCAGCGAGGCTGTTGTTCAGCTCCCGAATGTTTCAATCAGCCCGCTGGCAGATGAGCTGCCGTACAAGCCTGCACGCTCAGCCCCGCCGTGGCTTCCAGCATCGTTTGGCAGCACCGCGGCAGAAGTGAGACAAAGATAAATGGAAGTGCGAAAGCTATATTTACACAGCATTTAAACATACTGTTTACTGGAGACTGAAGGGCTTGCAGATAGGTGACACTGCAGGTTTCAATAGGGAGCGTGTGTAGTAGAGCCCTTATGCCTCATTCAGGTCATGCGGCTCCCATGACTTTACCTAAGGGTTGTTGTTTTGCCTGAAAAACAGTTTTTTTGTGGGTAAAATCCAGACAATAGTGAAGTTTGATCCCTGATCAAACAGCAAAGCAAGAGCATTGCTCTCCCAGAAATGTTCTTCAACTATTCAAAGATCATCCAAATCTAAATAGGAAATAAATACAAAAAAGAACATGCACGGGGAGCTCAGATCCAGCAAAAAAAGTTACTTTAAAAATACGTTGATTTTGCTTCATAAGCCAAAAACATGAAGCAAGAATAGAAGTATTACATTAATTTTTCATCATTTGCCATCCAAATAACATCTCCATTTGGCATACCTTTAGACATTAGTCTTACACTTCATAGAGTGTTAATATTAAAGCTGGAAGAAGATGAAGCTTCAAGAAGTATTTGTAACAAAACAGATTTTCAATGAGATAGGCTTTTTTTTGAATTCTCGTAACATCAACAAAACTGGAGTAAACTTACGATATTTTGAAGACTGTCAATCCATTTTTATCGTAGGATGACTTTTGAATTTTATGTTGAAGACTAGCATACGGGAGATATCAAGAGATATTACAAGATATGTCTTCAATGAACAATATTTTACTACATAAAGAAATCACCATACTTAGCGCTTCTCCTTTCAAGAAATCCTTTGGTTCTGTTGTGAGCCACTGATGAAGAATACAGAGTATGAATGGCAATAAACACAGCGGTATAAAATAATAAATAAATTTTTACTGTAAAAGGTTATTTTAACCTGGTCTTCTTGGCTGGTGGATAGCATATTTATGGCACCAAGGCACTCAAAATCTTGATATTACTGCTCCGTGATTGCAAGGGACGAAGGACTGTTAATGTTACCAGCATCTCTGTTAGACATTAAATACAGAAAGGGACATGGGTCGTGCACGTTAGTTGTACAAGTACTGCCTGAGCGCCTTGAAGAGGTGTATCGGTTGTTCCAGCACAGCAGATGAAGTGGGATGCAGCTGCCTGGCTGTTCCTTGCAGGCAGGTCTGTAGAGGTTTGTGGGAGCTCTGGCCATGGTTGTGGGGTGTTATTTTTTCTCAGAAGCCAGTTCTGATCCTCAGAGGATGCAGTCCTGATGAGACTGCATCCCTGGAGAGAGGTGGGGGATGACTACGGAGAGGTATAGCTGCTCCCCCATCATATGCTGCGGGTTGCAGCCCCTTCAGCTCCTGCTGTTCCTCCCTGCCCATGAAACTGTGCCTGCCTTATTGTAGTGCAGAATAATTCAGCAGAAATAAAAGTTAAATACTTCAACCAGATGAAATTTAAATAGTATAAAGTTGTGATTTGTGAAGTGAAACTGCTGAATGAGTAAAAGAAAAAGAAGGATGAAACATTTCATATCAGTTTTCCTGTTTCAAAAGGCTCACCTGTAGAATGACCCATCCAGCATTCTTCAGGCTTTAATTAATTAAAAGCAGGGAGAAAGTTAGGATTTTGGCACAGGATAAATATTCCAGACTTGAACAGAAGATGTTGCTTTAATGACCTGGACACTATCCAGGAAGTATGCAAAGGCTAGCAGGCACTCCTGACAGCTAATATATCTGATAAAAAAGAGCATTTTGGCCAATTAAAGAACTGGGGTAGAAATAATGGTTTGTCACCAAGTGTGTAACTGAGGCCAATTGGTCCAGATTAACCAATGGGTTATCCTTTGTAAGTGAATTTAAAGGTCACAATGAGCTGTCTTGGTGGGTAAAAGATAAAAATGTTAAATTAATATGGTGGCAAAAGATTTTCAAATGTGAGACGTGGAGATAAAAATTAGATTTGCAAATCATGCAAAATCACCTGGAGTGGACTAAGCAAATTGCTCTTATGGCAGAAGGTCATTAAGAAAAAAAGTGTGAATAAAAGTATGAATTTCTATCCACCGTAGAAAGCAGAAGCTTTCTCTAAGTACTGATAGGCAAATGTCCTCCTGGAGGACTTCATTATAAACTAACAGCTGGGTGTGTATACCTCTGTACTTTTGGGGGAAGCGAGGTGGGGCTATTTTAGGGCAATGTAGTTTCCACCTTCTACAATAAAACAAGTGGTTATATCATTGACGGCTGACCTATGTGATACAACTTGATCATGAAGAGATTATCTCTAATCTAGCTGTAAATGTTATCATTTCCGTGTTGCAGGCTGTCCTGGGGACAAATCCCACTGAAGAGGATTTTTCCAGCATGTTTTTCTCTACCATCTTCCATTGCACAGAGAGGTAGATTTTGACACTGACTCCAGACAAAGAAGATGGTCACAGACTTCAGGATCCCCACAAGACCTATAGGAAGCTCCAGGACGTCCATGGGGATGGAGCTTTGGTGTCCCCGGTTTGGCTATGGCAGCCTGTGCCAGAGCAGAGTCCCTAAGGTTACGTTGCCTGAGTATCCCAAACTACAACCAGGCACCTCGGGAGAGAGAACTGAGCCCAAAAGTTTGCACTTGGTGCTGGGAAGCGGTATCTGTTCCTCCCAGCCTTCCTCTTGGCCTTCTCCTTGCTCAGGCCTGCTCTCCCCCCACAGACTGATGCAGATGGCGGTGTGAGTGGCCACTAACCGGATGAAAGGATGTTTACAATTTAAATGACTGTCTGGCTTCCCAAGTGCAAGAAAGACTATTTAGACACAGTGTGGTATCCAGCTGAGAGCTGAAGCCTCTCCAAACGTGGCTCTCCCTGTGGGGGCAAGGGAAGACGTCCTGCCCTCGTGCCTACCCCATGCCCGAGGGATGGGGAGGCAGCCCCATAGCTCTGGCTCTCACCCACCAGCGCCGGGGGCTCCCATCAAAGCACCCAGCTAGGCGGCTGCTGCTCGCTGCGGGCCAGCAGCCGCTCCTGAGGAGCACCTCTGCCCCATCCCTCTCCAGAAAGTCCTGTTGTGCTATTACCGTCAGAAAGAGCCTGTCCACCAAACACTTCTGATTTTGTGTGCATCACAGCCAGCAACTGTATTCAAATGGCTCTGTTTGCTGCTACTTGAGAGATAAGATTCCCAAAATAAGGCAATAAATATCCACAGTAGCTCTTGTTTATTTTCACAAGCACCTGCAATGTGGAGGCCCCACATCATCGCTGCGGTGCATAAAAACGTAGAGGTTTGTAACAGGCCAAGTCTAGCCGGCCGGCCCCGTAGAGAGGCCTTTTGGTGCTCACGGCCTCCCAGCTGTGCTTGGCGCCTTCTTCCCAGCTAGAGAGGGTAACCCCCAGCCCCCCAGCCGGGGGGGATGCCGCTTGCTGCCTCTTCTGGGTCCCTCTTCCAAGCAGACGAACAGCTTGGGAAGGAGCTTGCCCGCCACCCACCCTGCCCGGGGCTGAGCTGCGGGGGACGGGCAGCTGGGCGCTTCCCTTGTCTTCCAGGGCTGCTGGTGAGGAGAAGAGGAGCAGTGACAGCCAGAGTGCAGAAGCAAAGAGCAGGGCCAAGGCGGCTGCAGCTGGCTGCCCCTTCCCTCCTGTCACAGTGCAAATATTTGGGTTTTAGCCCCTTTCTTCCAGCCCCAGGTCTGACTGTGTGTGCAAACTGCTGTTCTGGGAGGATCTGGGCGGCTTTGAAGCCACAGAAAACAGCAACTGCCCCAAGAGAGCTCAAGCACTGTTAAAAAGCACAGATACTGGTGCCAGGCCATGAAGTTTCAGGACTTCAGAAATGGGTTATTAAAAGTATATAACCAGTGATCATAAATGGTATTTATTTTATTTTATGTGAGTACCTAAAATACCCAAAACACACATAAAGCAGCTACTTATTTCTCTGAGGAGCATTTAAAATGCTTGTTCTTCCATGGATTACTCGTGTGAGTGAATGAACTTAAACCACTAAACAGCTGATTCTGAGCCAAATTTTCAATAGATATTAAAAAAGATGTACACATACCTAGGAAAGTGTGCATTGCCACACGAGGTAAATGCATGCAAATGAAGATATCCAAGTACAATGCCCATAAAGCACTGATGAAAGGTATTATATTGACACTGAAGTAACCCTGTTGAATTGCAAATTTGGGCTTCATTTCCTTTTCTGTAACCAGTGCAAAAGCAAAGAAAGGATCTGATTTCCTGGAAGCAGGTTTGTCTTATCTGTTAATATATAGCCCCACCTTCTACATTGGGTGAATATATTTGTATATCCTTGGTTGGCATAATCTGGGACAAAAAGGAGGAGATATCTTGATTTTTCAGAGAGAAGCAGCTATTTTGAGGATGAATTCTAGGGAAGTATTCTGACATTTCTTTAAAGAAAATGTAAAAACAAACCACGCCTAGTCAGAGTATTAGCAAATTGCCCATCTAGTAGAAGGAATTACAGTACTGAAACTTTTAGTACATGGTTTCCTATAGGTAGACTACCTTAAAGGGTTTTGTAGGAAGCGAGACAGCCAAGTTGAAGTTAGCTTGTACGTGAGAGCCCTTAGGATGGGAACTTCAGAAATACTAAGCGGTGCACGAGCTTAATTCCCATTTTTGAAAGAGACCGAGCTTAGAAACACAGGAGCATGTGGCAGTGCGTGCTGGCGATGGTGTGGAGAAGCCTGATGGCTGCTCCAGCTCCGGCAGCGACGGCATCTGCGTGGGTCTGCTTCTGCCTGGTGGCGTCTGTATGGCTGTGGCGGAGCTAGCAAGCTCTTCTGATACCTGCTGGCAAGGCTGGTTTCAAGGCTTTGCTCATGTGGTGCCATTTCAGGGACTGCTACACCATACTAAGCTGCACTAAGGTCCCATTGATTCTCAGTTCAAGGCAGGCTCCCCAGTCCCTCACTCGCTTTTGAAGACTCGCTTAGGAAGCTTCTGAAACTTTTACCTTAAGTCTCTTTGCTGACACCCTGAGAAAGTGAGGGAGCATATGCAAGTACCCATGTAAAATAAAAACATACGTCTCTAGTATTTGAAATTTCAATGGAACCGCTGTTCTGTTTACAGATAGCACCATCTATTCAAGTACTAGAGTGAGAAGCATCTCATCTTAAACCCACAGAGCTGGCAAAATCTCCTTCTGAAATCACAGTATTTCTTTCATGGGATGCAAAGTACCGGGTAATAAAGCTCAGTGAAACTTTTCCTCCACTCTTGGTAAGTAACATGTAAAATAAATTGAAAAAAACCCCTACACAAACAACAAGGAGAGCCTTCTTGACCCAGCTAGCTTCACTAGTTGCTGCCTCATTTTCTTCCCTTTCCTTAGCTGTCATTGCATCTTGCGCCCTGTAAGCAGCTCAGTCTCATTAAGAGCAATGTGGTGAAACTAGCCACATCATTATATTCACTTAGACGGAATTCTTGTAGCCAGCACTTACCGTTCATAATAACTGCCACTTAGGATTTGTGAACCCCCTGTTGGCACCTTCCTGGTGGTTTGCTGGGGTTTTTGTGTGTGTGTGTGTCTTACTTTGAAATTTACATGTCTTCAGAACAACTAAAATTCACAAGAACAAACTAATTAATGGATTCCAGTTTTGACAGCTACAAGAAGACAGATGAGAAAGTAACATGCTTCTGGCAGCGTGTTATCAATTGGGAGGCACCAGTGCATCGCCTCTATGTGGTACAGTGAGCTGGAACCGACACTGACAGATGACACAGCCCTTGACAGTGAAGCCTGTACAAGCTGACAGCTCCACTTGCACTCAGGCAGGTCCACGCTCGGCGCTGGAACTGAACCAGCTTGATGTGCAGAATATGCTTGCTTTTATCTTCCCCCCGGCTGTACAGCGGGCAGGCTGAACAGCACTGCCAGGTGGATCCCAGGTCCTACCTTGGGAAGTTACAGCTGCAATGAGTGCTAAGATTTTACCAGTAAAAATAAACTAAAACAGTTAACAAGTATCATTATCCTCCAACCGGTGCTTTGCTCTCCTTTTTGGAAGCAGGGCGGCTCCCTGGGCGGTGGGACTACGGGAGCCTGGTTTCCTACAGACCTGGCTGGATTCTCAAGTGTCTACTAAGGGGCGTGCTCCGAGCGAGCCTCTGCCGCAGCTGGGCACCCCGAGCCTCCCTCTGCCACATGGATTCTCCGGTGTCGAAGAAGGGCTGGACACACACGCCTGCATTTCTTTCAGGTGGATCTCTCTTCTCTGGGCAGCTGCCTGCTTTCACAGAACTGCAGGAGCTTGTGTCTTTGGGCCCATTACCCCTCTGTCAAAACTGGCCAAAGGTTTAAGTTCAGATGGTGCTGGGGGGGCGGAGAGAGGCGCAGATGCGCATGCAAGTACAGAGCGTGACAGCATAGACCTAATTTCCTTTGAAAACAAGGGTAATACAGCAAGGGTAGAGTTTCTTCACACTATACATTCAAGACATGTATCTACAATCTTAAGATTGGGTTGAGTCTGCGTGTAGAGGCCCTGGCAGCCTTATCTAACTCTTCCCTAAGGGGACAGGGATGCTAGAGGCACCTGCGTAACTGCTCCATGCCGTGGTGAATTACAGCCCTACAGCAAGTATCTCTTCACAGATTACTATGATAGATCTTTGTTCCAGTCCTCCTCTCTTCTGTACATAGAGGAGCTCAGGAAGAGACCGTATGCTTTTAAAAGGAACAGAACACTGGAATCAATATTCTCTCGTGGATTTAAGAGAATATTGTCTTAATGAAGAAACAGTCTGGTCAAATTAGTTTGAATCAACCTAGATCTTCAAGAAGCTTCCTTTCCTTCATCTCTAATGCTGTAATTTTTTTCAGATCACATTACAGAGGAACTGAGAGCCCTATTAAGAGGAAAATCCAAGTTTTATGGCTCCAGCGAGGGGATTTATTGCAGCCAACACATCTCTCTCCCTTGCTCCTTACAGCTCCATGTGGCCCTTTTGCTTGCTTCCCTCCTGTTCATTACAGTCTCCTTTGGCCCTCGAGAGCAGCTGCCAGTGCTCCCTCGGCCTAACACCGGGGTGACACAAGCAATAATGTCGGCAGAAGCCAGAATGGCATTGGACATACTTGTCCACATTCAGCAGCTGTCAAGAGGAGCTATTTGAGAGACAGATGGGGGTTTATATGGCTTGCTTTGCGCACATGTGCCTCAGAATACGGCGCTTAACTAGAAGGAACATAATTCCACTAGCTTCACTGGGACTATTCGCATCCTTAATATTATGCTCATGTTTTAGGGATTTTGCTGAATCGGGACCTAAATTTGTGAAATTTGTGTTGTGTGCACATCTGCCTGGATTCCTCGGTGCTGCGGCTACCCATGCATGCTGTTGTTTCAGCTACTCAAGAGCTTGGTAGTACTACGTAACAGGAGGTACATTTCACACAGCCTGTTTTCGTCTGTTTTGAAGTGTAAGAAGAGAAAAAGTTCATTAAAAATTGGTCTATAAAAAGACAACTGGGCAATTTTTTTGAAGTGCTTTTCTCTGTGAAACTCTATGAGGACAAAATTAAGTTCTTTTCCAGATATTGGTACTTTTGCTTACTGTCACACATCTATGTGATGCATGAATAATAGATCTGCTGGAAGTCTTCAGAAAAATTTGTGTAATTAGGATCAAGATTAAGAGAACTTCCCTTTAAGTCAACAAGAAGGAATTTATATTCCTTTTTCCAGGTAGCTTTTGTGCATCACATTCCCTTTCCCTAGAAACCAAACAAAATCCACAGCCTAAGTGGCTCCAACTTCTCAGCTGGATCATATCAATGAGAAAGCAGAAAAGCATGTAAGCATGATCATTATGTATCTTCTGCTAATGTTTAGGTGCTCTTATTCCAACTTCAGTCGAGGAACAGTGAGGGAAAGAGGAGCGATTGCCTAAAGCAACATTGTGGTCCCACGTGGAGCCTTGAAGCCCCTATTTCCTCTGAAGCAACGGAAAGCCACATCATTGTCATCTCCACTTGGTCCCTCCTTCTCCTGTTGAGGCAATGCGCCTGGGTAACGGTGTGACAGCTCGCAGGCGCTAGCCCTGTCAAGGCAGCGTGTCGGAGGGCAGCGCTGCAGGCACTGCCTGTCCCAGGCGGGCTGGTCACGCAGGGGTGAAAGGCTTTGTTTCAACATTGCAGTAGCACGCTGTAACGGTGTTCGAGCAGTTAGCGCTACCTCCTTGCTTTCAAGATCTTACCCCTACCTGAGAAGTTACCTTTTTAGAAAGAAATTCAAATAATTCTTCTTAGCCTAAACCAGTTCGGAATTAACAGAACGTAGAAAACCCGTGGTTTTCACTGTAAAATTCTTTCCACAGGTGAAAAAATTGTATTTCCTGGATCCAGATATTTGAACATATATGTTGCACCAGATAATTTTTTAAAGAAAAAGCTTATACAAAAGATGAGCTAAGGGTATGTGGCCAGAGTTCTTTCCCTCTTATTTCATACTGATGAAAACTGATTTTATATAAGCAAACAGAAAAACGTCACTGGTATTCTTAATTTTTGGGTATTAAAAAAACCCCACCTCTCTGGGGATAAAAATATCTTATGGATACTGCTCCTGATTTAAGAAAAGTCTTCCCAAGCACAGAACAAACATGCCGTGGGAGGTGCTCAACGGCATTATAACTGAGTGCCCTGGATGGTCTTCTGCAAAGGTCAATAGAAATCGCTATTTAGAAACCAGGCCCTCACTTCAATCCCTCTAATATGAAATTGAGCAGCGAATTGACTACCCTTCATAATGCACCTTGCAGCAAGAATCCAGGGTGTTTGACTATTCAGAGCCAAAGGTATTGTCCTTCAGGTGTTTTTTTTCTTGGAGTTTTTTTGCTTCTGTATTGGTTGTAAGAGTCACATCCTTACACACTTACAAAACAAAGCAGGATCACTGAACAGGCAATTTGTGAACCCTGCCTATCTAGGTTAGGAGCTGAATCCAAATTCAAACTCGATCCAGATGAAATATTTATGAGTATGCATAGATAGATATTTACACAGAGAGACATGGATATAGGCAAATTCAGATTATCTGTTTTTCTCCCGCATGATCAGACTGTTCCTGGATTGCTCGCTTAGATATATTTTAAATGGCTTGCATTTATATTCATGGTGTTGCACATATCTGTGTTCTTGCTGTTTTAGATTTTAAAATATCATACTGAAATTTTATGGAGCCTGATAAAGTTGGAAAGCAAATTTTCTTAAATAGAATGAAATCGTACTATCTAACATCATACAAGGCTATCCAATACTCTTTAACTTCTTTAAAAACAACATAGAGCATGCAGTTCTTTTTCTTTGACATTTTTTGAGCAAGTTCTCTTCAAAAACCTCCATCATTTATATCTGCAAGCCAAGGATACATGCAATACTTCTTTACAGCCTTGTCTATCAAGAGAATCCCAAGCAGACGAAGCTACGGAGAGCCAAATTTTCTGGTGGTGTAAATGGGGAAGCTCACTGACCTCATGAAGGCTCTGGCAATTTATATTACTAGAGTTTGACTTTTCTGGTATATGCACATTATGGAGATTAACAAAACATACTTAAAATTTCAGCTGAGTACATACTGTGATATCGTCGGCATGAAAGAAAGTGCATTCTACACGAGGAAAATGAGCTTAAATTTTTTCTTGACATTTTCACTCCATTGACTCTGTCCTGCATTCAGACAGGCAAATGTAGAGTGTCTGACTGTTTCTTGTTTCTGTTTTGGAGCCATCCACAGAAGAGAAATCCACCAAGGGCTGTTAAAAACAAAACGCTTTCTCTGGCTCAGAAAGCCCCTGAGATGTAAATCTGTGGTTGCTAGGAGAGTATTTTGGGGAAATATCACTACGTGTTTTCTCTATTCTCATACTTTTCTGTAGCCATCTGCCCTCCCTCTGACACTGCTGAAAAGAGGGTCTGGGGCTAGATGGACCTTATATTCATCAGGGTCAAAGAGGCTAGCAGGAAACGTAAACTCACACCAGTTTAAATTCTCAAAGTTGTCCTATAAGTAGAAATGTTTGCTGGTACTCAGAGTGCATTAGATTCTGATAATGACATTTTCCTCTTTTCTAGATGGCCCTGGGCCTTTTCCTCAGAAGTATATGTTTGTGTTTCTTTCTCAGAATTTATGATGAGTAATGAGACAAACCCTACACAAAATATCCTGCTTAAAATGCCTTCACAATGCCCCTTGTCCCTGTCTCTTATATCTGGGAAGGAGTAGCGCTTTGCTTTTTGTCACAAAATCATACCTGGCATATAAGAAATGGGGCTGCATTCTGTGCAGGGATTTTCTGCTGTAACTCTGGAAGACAGAAATGGGGAGATGAAAGTGGTGAGGACAGCAAGGGGGAAAGAGTTTTACTCCTTTGAGGGCATTAGACAATAAATAAGAAACTAGAACTGTCTTTTTTTTTTTAAATGGTGTTTTTTCACAGTAGATGAAGTGAGGAAGGGATTATCCAGTGGTTGAGTAACACGGCTGAGATCCAGGACATGCAGCTTCAGTTTTTGCCCTATCCCAGCAACTTCTCACATGTCCGTAGGAGTCTGTCCGTACTACTAAATGAATGAGGACCAAAGAAGAAGTTTTCACTCTGGGTCCCAGTTATGCACCCTGCTGATTGCTCTCCCACTCCTGGCTTTGGTTTGGGTCACTGCAGACAACTCATTCACAGTCAAGGCACAGGTAACTTCCCTGCTGAATTCACTCCCAGGTCTGTTCTTGAAAGTCAGTATGGAGGAGATTGCATTAGGTCTAGCTCCTCCTGCCTGGCACAGTTTTTCAGCACTCTCTCACCCACTTTGCACCCTCACATCACCCTCCAGGACACGTTATGTGAAGCCCTCAGTTTTGTAAAAACATTGCTCTAGTAGGTTGCGGTGCAGGTTTCATGTTATTCCAGCAGTTCAAGTTGAAGAAATATATGGAGGGAGTCATGATTACATGGAAAATCTGCAGAGGCACCACTTAGCCCAGAAGAGACCCAGGTGTCGTGTCGATGATCTGGAGATTGCTGAAAGGAGTATTTCATTCTGCTTTCCTTTCTGAGAAATCTGAGTCAGCAGCTGTCTTCAACGATATTTTTTAAGCAGCTAGTTTAACAGCTGGAATTTCCAAGCACTACTGTAAGCTTCGTAAATAACAAAAATGAAGCTACCTTTTTGATAAAGCAGTTCTGGTAGGAAAGAACAAGATTTTCCATCATTCTTTCTGAATGCAATGCCTTTAAAGGATGGCTCATCGGAAATGTATATAGCAATCCTGTTTCAAGACATGCTCAAGAATTTCCTTAATTAGCCATCCATGTTTACTGCACTTGTCCCTTATAATATGTGCAGTGTTATATTTGCTATCTGTAATCTCTTTGTTGATTTTGATTTTTCTGAAATGCATTTTTCCCCTCAATGAAAAATACCAAAAGGGTTTTCATTCAAGAAAATATGCTTGGCATCTGAAAGTTTGGGATATGTGGGAGTCACATCCTTTTCATACCGTTTCATTTAGTACAGTGGGAGTTTAACTCCTTACTGTCTCCTGGAAAATGAAGTCAAATTTAGGGAGCTTGCAGTGTAGGTGCTCAGAGGGAGGGGAAGGTTTCAAGGGAAAGCCCAGCAGCTGCTGCTTTCCTGGAGAGAGGGCAGATGGGAGGGAAGGAGAAGGAGCTCTACCTGTGCTCGCAGCGCTGTGTCCCGGAGAGGCAGGGCATCGCTCTCACCACTGCAAAATAGCTAGTGCAGCTGCACAGCAGCGGTAACTTTGGTGCTGGAGAGGGAGGACGCCCTGGAAGCACTTACCTTTCTGGGGCTGAAGGTCTCTGCAGGCTTAATAGGCTGCATTTTCAGTTGTTATAGATCAGGTTTTGTACTGTTAAGGATCAGGCATACCTCCATGTTAAGATTTTTTACGTAGCTCCTCTTATTTTCCAGTACTGTTCTGACTCCAGACTCAGGCTAAAAGCTCTAGAAGCTGATGAGAAAGTCTTGAGTGCTGGGCTGGAAAGAAAATAAATAATATTCTGATTTTATCACCTTCTTCATGCTGGTTGATCTGTGGGCCAGAGGGCTCCTCCGCTCCCCACCGCCTAGCTGTTCTGCTCTGACAACCTGCCACACTGGTTATGATTTGTGCCACTATGCACGCTTTGCACACTAAATAAATTTTCTCCCACCCATGAGCCACCATCTCCCTCTCTTGGCTGCATTTGTTCATCTGAGACTACATGGCACGGGCATAAGAGCACTACAGATGTAGGAAATGTTGAGACTGCAGCACCAGAGAGTGCCTCCCAGCTCCTAAACTGGCTTAGCATCCGCCCAAGGTCTGGACTGCACGGGAGCAAGGGAGCTATGATGCTCTCCAGAGGGCCCCTGAGGGCACCCGCCCTGTGGTAAAGGCACAGCCACCGGGCTGATTTACTCTTCTTGCACCTGAGGAATTGCCAGAGATCATTACAGGCTTTTTACTCTGCAGGAGGAATATAAAAGAAGGCAGGAACCAGTATCTGGCTCACTGACAGAAAGATTTCAGGCCAAATGACTCACCTCTGGAGGAGTCAGACAAAGCTTTTCAGAGGACATGACTTACAAGGGAATTCAGTAGCTGGGATTAATTTATTTTTCAGGGCTTGTTGAGCTTTTTTTAGCTCTTAAACAGTAAATCTGTTTACACAAAGAACAGAGACTTCAGACTCATGAGGTTTGAGGGCAGACTTCATAAATGGTCACTTGTTGTGACTTACCCACAGAGGAAGGGAAAGCAGGTTTTTAGAATCTTATTGTTGCCCAGATCATAAGACCCTGATGCTTGTTTTTGTGAAGATAGCAAGCTGAGCATTTGCCTCTGGTTATAAACACACCATTTATGAAAGTATCCAGCCTTAGAGGTGTTTGCTTCTTATGAGAAATGCCTCCTTTTTCCCTTGGTTCTTCAGCTGAAGCTTTGCCAAAGAGGTCACGTAGACAGCAGTCTCACAAAACTGAGAGTCACCTAATGTACTTGGTATATTCCTAACTCTGACGGTTTCTAAATGAACTGCTAGAGAAGGACCAGAGTGTTCGGGAAAAGACCACACGGATAAAAATGTGAACATCCAGTACAAACAGCCAGACACAGAGTAAGATGTAATACAGTGGACTACCTGGAGCATAACTCTAAAGCTGCACTACCTTGAAATTCTTCACATTCTGCGCAATAGTTTATACCTTAAGTCCTTCAAGCATTTACCACAGCGTAAACTATGTATGTCAGAATAAACTCACAACTTAATGGATATAACTGAAAATTAACTAACTGGTGTGTTTGCCTGAAATTGGGGATATTATAGTATGTGGTAATTCTAATGAGATGTGTACTTTTGCCATAATAACTAGAAGTGATTATACTATACAGTTTTCAAGAAGATCCTCCCCAGTGAATTTAAAGTATAGGAAATTGCTTAACATATATTGGTATCTTTTCTCTTTGAGATGTCATATAACAGATTTGTTGGGTAGTTTGTTCTGTAACACTTTGCATCTTCAGAACAATCCCTTTTACATGGGACAGAGAATGATTTGACAGCTGCTTGTGCTAAAATTACAGGCTGCATATCATTGCTTCTTCACTAAAATATGACTTGAAATAGTCTGAATTAAACTCTAAAAACAACAGTTCAAGATTGAAAGTTTTCAGGTACTTTTCAAGTCCATTTTTAATTAACAAATTTTGCCGTAGATAATATAACTGTAAACAAAATACATTTACAGAAAGCTTTTGTGTTTAGAATTTTAAATCTACCAGTAAAAACCTTGCCAGAGCGCTGGATTAAAAAAAAAAAAAAGTTGCATTTTTCTGTTCTATGAGTGTTAACTGGGGCTTCCTTGTCACAATGAAGGGTAATACAGAAGGTGAATTACAGAAACTTCTTATAATCCACCGTACCAATACTTACAGATGGTGATTTCACTGCTACTGCTGGCCTGATCTACTCATTTCACTAGGTTTACATAGTATTTCTATGTTTATCTGTTGCAGAAGTGAATAACTGTCATAAACAATGTAGGAAGTCTCCTAATTATAAAGAAAAACATACATAAGAAATTAAAAAAAATATTTAACCAATGGACTACAGCTGCATTTTACAATTACAAGGAACTGTAATGGCTTGATGAGCTAAATCATTTAGCTTGTCTAAGCACAAGGTGAGCTGGAAAAATAAAACAAAACTTCTTTCTGTAAACAGTTCTTGTACTGGGACCAGTTCTCATAGTCTACTACAAGGTAGAAATGGCAGCAGCAGAGGAGGATGAGTAGGAAGATGCAAGCAAGGTGCTAGATGCCCAGGAAGCTGAGTTATACATCAATGGTCCTTTGCACACTATTTTCTTGCCAGCAGCAGTGTGCGGCATTAGGCAGACACCTACCTAAATGTGTGTCTAAACACCTACCTAAAGCCAACGTGGCTCAGGGTGCTCCAGTTTTGCCAGAGCTGGGATTTTCAGCACTTCTGGATTTGGAGACCTGAGGAAGGATTCAGATCAATGTTAAGATACTTTTGTTTAGTGCTACAGGCATGGGTTTTAGTGGCATCTTGCTTGCACTAAGCCTCCAGCTGCTGGTCCAGAGGGGTGCAAGTTGCTCATAGTCCTGTGCAGATGCCTTAGATACCACAGAACATCTCAAATAATACCAAGTGCCTATATTTAGGTAACTAAACTGAGCCTTAGGTGTCTACATGGAAATTTCTACAGGTGATCAAGGTATCTAATCTTGGATCTACTCTTTACAGTCAATAGAGACCTGAGTTTGCTCTCCATGGCCCACTGACAGGGTCTCCATTTACAGAGACAAGAGCTTAGATACCTACCTCCTACGCAGACATCTAAAGATATGCATCTATATCTGGAGGTGAATCCCACTCCAAATTCTGGCTTAAATTCTGGGTTTTTTGTTCTCATCAAAACAGGCCATTTTTTATTGCTGTCTAAATTGTGCTGATGTCTAAGATATATGCAGTTTGAGATTAAATAATTCATTAAGTTGACTTTGAAGTCCAGCTCGATGGCGGCAGAAACAGCACATTCACCTGTGCCATGCTGGCAACGCAGCAACAACATGATCTACTTCCTACAGAAGACTGAAGAGAGCAAACTATGAATGAAACGTGAGTGTGCAGGTTCCCTTCTTGCTGACATGTAAAAAGGACTGCTCTGGAAAGCCGTATTGCTTTTAACTGAGCTTTTACTGTCTTTCATTGCAAGATAGCAAGCTCCTCTCAGTCTATCAGAACATGGGACTACCAGGAGGTGTAGAAGATGTTCTTGCACTTGGTCATCTGTATGTGGCTCTAGCCAATTCTGTTTGCTCCTTAGCTCTGTCAACACCAAATTGAATGAGAAGTTTAAAAAACTATCTCTCAAAAGTGAATTATTAAGGGATTTCTTAATTTCCTTCTGATGTTGTACCTGAAAAACCAAAAAGGAAAAGGAGAAATAGTCTGTTTCATCTAGGTGCTGACTACAGAGTAGAGACACAGCAGGAGGAAATAAAAAATGACATTGGACTAGGCTGGGCTTGAATGGTCTTGGTTGGGTGAAGAAGAAATGCCCATGGACAGACTTGGAAAGCTGAAAGACAGTGTACAATTTATCTGAGTAACTTTATTCACTTGGATTCAGCTCACAAAGCTTGGTGCTATAATGGATATATAGTCCCAAATTTGGGTGTTGTAATGGGCAATTATCTTTGGGTGAATAAAAATGAGGCAGAATTTGTACCTCCTATTGCAAATACCGAAGTATAAAAAGTTGAGTTCTAAAGATTTGCCTTCCTGGCTCACAACAATTATCAGACATTATATTTTAAGGAGAACACTTTATAGCTTGCAAATAACAGTCATGTGTTTTAATGTATTTAATTTTACTGGACTGACTTTCACATATTTTAAGAGCTCTCTACTTCTCCTTGGCAGCGTAAGAAATTTATCTTGCCAGAGGGATATAAAGGGTCTGTAAATGAAAATCGCGGCTCAGTTATTCTGTTTGTAAACATCAAGGTCTCAGGTATTCGGCTCTTTGATATTATTGTTACCTACCCTACCTTAATGTGAAAGTGAAATCATGCAATGAAGAACGTGCTAGGGTAAGTGAAATATTTCCCCCTTCTATTGTCGTGTTTTGTTTCCTTGCAGTTAAGAGAAGCATAAAATGTGCAACTGAATCTTGTTCGGTTGATATTAAGATATTAATTTCAAGCACATACCCATACAAACAATGCTGCAATGAAAACTGAATACATTCCTGCAGCTTATGTAGTAAATAGCCCTACTCTAAATTAACTAATAAAACTTTTCTAATTATGCATGGTAGAAAGGGTGAAGGAGAGTGATAGCAGGAAATTCCTTTTGCTAGGGGTTTGGAAATGCAGTGACATCATTCCTATTGCCAGGCACTAGAGGAGATCATAATGGGATATAATTGTTGCTTGCTCATTTGATTGAACTCCAAAACTATATCAAATAACACTTAATTATACACATAGAATATCATTACAGAAGAGAACTCAGAACTGAGAGCTCAGTGTAAGCAGAAGCATTTAATAATTATACAACTCCTGTAGATACAAATAGATAACTTGCTGCTAATTAGTCTGGAATTTTACTCTCACAATATCCTACGTAAATCTAGTGAAAATTAGTTGGGAGCCTGAACATACAGTTTTACTAAAGCTCCATCTGCTACGTGCCCTCTGATTACCCAGCACGTTGGCTAGCTGTTTGAGGGACACATTTGATATCTGGCCAAGTTTAAAGGTCTGCTGGAGGTAAAACAATGCCCACCCTTTTACAAGGGGATCATTGTTGCTCAACAATAAAGCTCTCTGGCTTATTTGAATGTCAACAATTCAGAAAAGTTGATGTTTGGAGCCATCAAATAAAATGTTTTTGTGAAACAGTTTATTATTTCAGTGGTAATTATTTGAATCATTCATGGTAAAGGATGTTTGCTAATGAGAGCTTGGCTGCTGTAAATTCCAGGGAGACTGAATGCTCTTTGTGCTGACAAAAAGGCCCAAATCACTGGAGAGCGACTGACTGGACAAATCATTCATCTATGCAAATGCCAGCTGAAATGGTCAGATGCATTTATTACCCTCCTCATTATAGTAAACAAGGCAGAAATCGTGACTGGCAGTTATCAACTTGCCCTGAAGTGTGATTTGTTCTCCTACCACTATTTAAATGAGAGGAAGAAAGGCATGCCACCAGGGACTTTGTCGGTTTATAAAAGAGTAAATGTCACATAGCCCAGTGCTTAAAGACTTTTGATTGACAAATGTTTTATTTGACATATCAAACAATAATGGTTTTCATATCAAATAGTCCATATTTGTTAGCAGAAATTTAACCCTTGGAAGAGTGAGAACTGATTTTTCAGAATGCTCTGAATCCAGACGGAAAGTTACAAGTAAAAAGAAACTAACTGGGTGGACTGGAAAGACTCACACAGTACTGTAGAAAGATGTTTTTAATGAAGGCTTCAAATGAACTGCTGTCTTAGTTGCTTCAAGGAAGCATCTCACATCAGGAAGGCTAATAGCATGTAACAGAAGGAAATAAGAGCGATTCTTTTTTTTTTTTCCTAGAGAAAATACAATAGGAGTTTGAGGGATCTAAACAGAACCTACTTCATCCTCAAACTATGTTCCTAGGACACTTACGCTTGTATTAGGATAGGATATGGCCCAATTTGTTTGAGGAACATATGGGTTTGATAACCAGAAATATTACTGAAAAAATAAAAACAAAAAAGAAGCAAACGAGAACACAAATTAGAATTCTTGTTTCTATTAGGAGTGTGTATTTGTCGCTACCTTTCATTTTAACAAGCACAGGCTTTTGTGTTGGTGATCTGTCATTATTGAATATGAACCTTTTATTATACAGGTGGCTCTTAGACCCTGTATAAATATTTACAAAATCATATGTCTGGTGTTAAACAAGAAAGAAATTACATGTGATTAAATGATGCTTCATATCATTTGCTGATGATGTCTTTCCACCTCTGTTAGTTGGTGCAAGGACCAGATGGAAAAAGCATGTATGCTCTATCCAAATGTGAACGTACACTTTGTTTGAGAATGATCCCTTTTAGCTTTATAGAAGCGGGAGGACAAACTCTGAGTCAGATCCTTTAAATCTTTTCCACCCAGAACAGTAAACTGGGTCTCAACAATTTGATCCTGAAGCTGAGAAAAAATGAGAGATCATTAGGTATTGTAAAAGGAGAATAAAGCTCTCTGATCATGACTTTTGGGGAGCAGGAGGGTGACCTGATCCTGCCTGCCTGTATCTTCTAACCTATGCATACTGTTGAACTGACATTCTGCAATCCAGGTAGCCTGGAAGAGAAATACTAAGTGGAAAAGAAGCAAGAAAAAGCGTATCAGAAAGATGCTTTGGGTTATCTGGGAAATATACTGTGATTTTAATAATAGTATGAATATGAATAATACTGCTTATTAGCTAGCATGATAGAGGGAGGAATTAAAAACAAACAATGTCTATATAATGCTTTATGGCTCTTGTGAATCAAACATTAACTGATTCGTTTTCTCATTAGCTCTGTGAAGTAGCATCATTAATCTTGCTTTGTGATGGGAGAGCATCTGCATACATAGATAGGTGATAGATATTTAAGGTCACTCAGCTGGCTGCAGCAGGCCTAGGTGTTACTACCTAGAGCATCTGATTTCCACTTGTGTGCATAGCTATTACTGTATGCTAGCAGTATGTACAGAGACATTTCCTACGTGCTGAAAATGGATCACCACAGCATTAACATGTACTGCATACTTCTGCTATCAACACTTAAAGGTCCCTGCCTTTTAACATCATAAAAAAGCACTTGTCATCGTGGCTATCACTACTGTAATTAGAAATACAGGATTTTCTGTTCCAACCTGAAATAATGATTCTTAATTCCAGTATCTGGTGTTTGGAGGCAGGTTGGCCTGGTGCTTCAGAGTAATACCCT
The DNA here is from genome assembly GCA_034782735.1 of Sagittarius serpentarius. NCBI lineage: Eukaryota > Metazoa > Chordata > Aves > Accipitriformes > Sagittariidae > Sagittarius > Sagittarius serpentarius. The sequence goes on along the minus strand of JAVKLA010000014.1, from coordinate 16,588,464 downwards.
TGGCCAGTCGGGCTGTGCTGCCTTGCATATGGAAGGAAAAATCCTCCACAGATATCCTGGAACCACAAGGACATCTGGTGAGATATACCTTGCAGACAGAGGACTACAAACGTTCTTGCTGATCACAAAATAATCCAACAGTAGTATTTGATTTTGTGACATCATGCAAAGATGACTGTCAGAAGATAATTATTGCAAATACAGGGAAGAAAATATTCCCTTTTTTTTCTAACATAGCTTCTATTATTAGATCTAAGTGCTCCCTTGCATTCTGTTCCTAATGTAGCCTGAATACACATATAAAAAAAAGTCATTTGTTACCAGCTTCCTCTTTATAGGCATTTTGAGATTATCCTCCTGTCTCGGGATCCAGCCAGCTCTTATTTATGGGAGTCCCTGCTTCTCCGCCCTCCTATGCCCCCATATTCCCCTTTTATCATCCTCATGCTCCTGATTTCTTCCTCAGTCTCTGAGAAGCTGGTGTGTTTAAATGCTCCCATCGGTCCAGCATTCTAGCTGCCATCAATCTCCTTCAGACCTGCCACATCATTCCAGAGCCATTGCTTCTGCAGGTCTTGAGGGTGCTGTCACAAGGGGCTGATTTAACACGGTGGAAGAGGCAGACAAATGGTTAGCTGCAGAGACAGGACAGGCCAGCGGAGCTTTGTAAAAGCTATAAATAGCGTTCTTGGTTTTGAGGATTTTGCAACTGAAGAAGGCAAGGTGCTAATGAGGCAGGGAGGAGCACCTGCTCTTCAATGACATTGCTGGCCTCCACCTTCTCCACTGGAGAAAAAGTTAAAGGAGTTGATTAATATAGTTCAGGAAGGTTTCAGGATTAATTTTCAGGAATGTGAAGTAATCAACATTTTCTCAAGCAGTTAGTATGTTCAGTCAATAACAATGCCACCTTCAGGACTAACTATGTGCCCAGAATAAGTGATCATCAGGAAGCCAGCGACAGGACAACACTCAGTCTAAAGGGTTATCATAATAGAAGAGGGAAAAATCTCACTAACAACGCTGAATATCTTTCATTAATGCATACTGGAAGCTAACAGCAAGCAACAAAAATATCTGTTTCATTTTGCTGGTTATTCCAAGTAACTTGGTGTCCCCTGCATGGAGGTGAGTGGGCTGCATGCACATAAGCAGTTTTCTGTGAATCCCAAGCCTCCTTAACCCGTGCGAGAGCTGCAGATCTCACTGCAGTTTCAGGTTTGGACTGATGATCCCTAGCTATGTCCTCCAAACAATAAGGAAAGCTTTTCCTGCCAGGAAGCAGAGACATCAATGATTAAAAAAAACAGATTCAACCCAAACACTGCTCTTCTGGTGAAACTGCTGGATTTAAAAGCTAAGAATGAAAGAGCTCTGCCATGAAAAACATATTCCAGCGTTCTTAGCAACTGCACACTGTTACCTTGTTTTTGGATGAACTTCATTACATGAATTAATTACAGTACCAGTAACTCACTGGCAAATCTCAGGCATGATATGTCGGAGGAAAAAACTCCAGGAAGAACTGACCTACCTATGATTTTCCTTAATTGACTTTATAATGGGGTAATTCCAGTCACTTCAAAGGAGTTACCCTCATTCAGAAGTGTACAAATCAGTACAGCAGTAGGCCAAATATTTTATACATGTTTGTAGTCAAAAACTATTTAACAGTCATTATTATGTGAAATCATTGGCAGATGTGCCGAACAGCCTGAAACTGAAGGGAGAGTGGAATAAATAAAACAAACTATGAAGACATTTCTACATTTAAAAAAAATGCTCTTTACACAGTCTGATCTGTATCCAATACAAAGACACTAATACCAGTCTTTTCATTATTCAGAATTCTTTCAGCAACTGCATCCAAATTAACATAACTGTCTATATCCATGTGAGCAGGAATTCATGCTAATTGTACATAAATTCCCAGGATGAATAATCGAGGTATCAGATGCAACAGCTCAAAAAACTAAATCTTGTTTAGTGCTAAAGTAACAAGTTATAAGCTTTAAGTTAATCAAGAAAACTACACATAGGTCTTCATTAACATACCAGGAATCAATCCACAGCTGATAAAATCACAGACCATACAGGTTTAACGGTGTGTGACTCTATCATACCTAACTCAGTCTGAACACATCTGTGTCTTCAAAGTTTCACAGTGCTAGTAATTTTATAGCTAGGAACCATCACCTCCCATTATGCTATGAGGCCTCTTTCCAAAGCGATAATGATGTGTGGATGGGGAAAAGGAAGTATTTCAAAATGATGCCTAGTTTTTCTTGTTTGGGATCAGCTAGCATTTACTCCCATTTCCTTGTATTTGTCCCTGGCAATGCTGCATGGAGAACTTACACGGAGATGGCCTGCCCATTACGATTCCTCTGTGTACTACTATGACACTATGTTGCTTGATATTGCTGCCTATTCACCCTCTCTTTGTAAATATTACTTAGATCACAAGCCTACTTTATCAACTATGGAAATCGGCCAAATACCTGCAAGAAAATATGATAATTTCAAATGCTAACACATGCAAAATAGAAGGGAGCTAGCTAAATAAACTAAGAACTAATTACTAAATAAACTAATTATTAAACTAAGGTTGGAGAACTACTTGTAACTAACAGCTCGCTTGCTTCTGACCAGCTGTAAGACGGAAACAGAGCATTCAGCCCACTCAGGTAGAAAATTGCAGTATAATTAGTAGACAAGAATGAAAAAAAACCCATATTCTTGGCTTTTATATTCTGATTGTTTGAATGCCAACATGGTATCTGTGCATACTTCAGAAGTCACTTAGTCCAGTTGTTTCTATCGCTGTAGCAAATTCATTCCTAAACAGAGAATGCGTGGGTCAGACATCTGGCTGTGTTATTTTATGTTTGCACCGTATCCATACTTAAGGGACTTTCATAAATTAAGTAGATCAAAACTGTTTCCTGCAATGGGGCTGGGGGGGAAGGGGGGGTGCACATATGCATATTACAAGCACGCATACACAGTGTAACTTTCAGCTGTTGGTATAGCAGGGAAAGGCAGGTAGCTACAAGCTTCTAGTTAGAAGCTGAAGCTCATTAAGTCTTCCCTGGAATTGGCTGCTAAAAGCTTATATATTTAGGGAAGTGACAGTCTCTACTTACACATTATCCACTGGAAACAAAAAGCAGAAAGAACACAACTAGAGACTTCTTGCCAGTTTTACACACCCACCCTAGCAATATAAGCCCTCTTTCTCAATCCATTCTCCTGGTTTGCTCTACATTCTGGAAGAACGCTTGAATGACAAACTCAGCTGGGTGACCTGAAGCCTTTTATCCTCAACTCTAGGAGCACTGAACTTCTGCTGATGAATAGACCTTATCTCTTTGAGAAGACAGGTTCCTTTTCTGTGCCCTTGCTTGCTGAAGAGGACTCATTAGGTTAACCAAGAGGTCATTAGGTCATTAACTGCCCAAGTTGTGGTACATTTCCCATGACTTTTTAGGGCTTGCATATATTTAGAGCTCCCAGACTTTCCTTCACTAAACTTCAGGAATAATTTCGTTTTAGAAGGCGGCAACAAAATAAGAGGCTGAATTCTAATACATATTCTGAACTGTTCCATCACAAAATAAGCTTTGCAATGTGCTTTGTATATTTCCTCTCCTTTTTAAAATTTTTTTTTAATAAAACACAGCAAGCACTAAAGCCTCCTTAATTTTTTATGGGTACATTTTCTTATATTGTCTTTTAATACACCACTTTTACTTTTTATACTTGCATGATATCTTTAGCAGTGGAGAAAGGTACTAAATAAGCATAAGTTTTACTGTTGTCACATTTACATGGCTGAAAGCAGCTTTTCTGCATGCAGTGGATGCACACGCTATTTCTGAAAGAAAACTTTTGCACATCTGATCCATCATGTTGGAAGCCTAAGACATCTGTTGCAAAGCACCACCACTAACTTCTCCATTCACTGCCATTGATAACAGTGCTCACATTGATCTGATTGGAACAGCGATATGAACTTCACAGTACTTTTCATAGTTTTCCAGGTTTCTAACCCTTGGGTGGAATCATCTTACTGTTTAGCATCTGTGACTCTTCAGCTCTGCTGAGCTCTGATTTGACTGATCGCACCATTGTGAAATGTGGCAGCAGTGGATGAGCCACAAGCACTTTTGTAGCTATGGAACACAACTGACCTATAAAAATATCTCTGGTCATATGAACATATTATAAAGGGTTTAAAACAGTTATGTGATGCTTGATGAGAGGCTAACAATGTCTTTTTGTGAGGCTAAATGACATCTCTCTATTGAAATCAATATGGCTCAGATCTGCAAACACTGAAGTACTGCACTGCAGCTGTACCTATTCCCTTGGTTTTTGTGCTTAAAAACCACACAGTGTGGACGTTACACACGTCTGTCTCATAACTACCAGTCATCTGCTCCTTGCTGCCAGTCAGTTCATACAGCCATTATGCAAGAAAATATGAAATGGCTGATATATTTCTCAAGAAAAAGTACTGGCATGATAAAGGAGAGACCTGAGCTGATTAACAATTACTACCAATCAATATCTTAAGCCTGATAAAACACAGAGTCCCGCTAATTATTAGAACTTTCCTTTCATAATGAAATTACACTCAGACCTTGTGCAAATGTACCTTGCAGCTCTCTAGTTGTTACGAAGCAGGAATCAATTGTCCCTGTTGCTTGAGAGTACATGCCTGTGATACTCTTCTGCACTCCTAGCAGGCTGCAAGGAAAGCCTAGAGACTAGAAGCAGCCGACAGTGCACCAGAAGCACTTAGCTTTAGAAATCTGACATTCAGAAGGTTAAAGCAATGGGTCTGGTTTGAAGAAAGTTGGTGCTTTGCCAGAATTGCCTCTGGGAAAGTTTTTATGGCATAGACACCTAGAGCATTTACTTGTCTGCTGGAAGAGAAAAATGGCGGTAGCCCAAGGGCTAAGGGAATTTCCTACTTACTCTGTCAATTGTTATTCAGGTTTCAATGTCACTGTATATCTTGCTAAAAAGTTATACAGGTTTTACATTCCCACTCTTAAATTTCAATTGAATGCAGTAACAAGCTGTGCAGTGTCAACACAAAAGCTTAATACGATTGTATCTCTCTCTGTTTCTCTAGATCCCTATATGAAGCCTATTGCTGGTTAAAATTAGCATATTATCCTTACTGGATCCTACTGCTGCTGACAAAGGATTCTGATTTAAAACTTGTCTGAAGATTCTTGCACAACCACCTCCTTGTATACAGTAGATTTTACTATCTCAGATTACCTAATCCTCATTAAAAACCTCACGAAGACTTCAGTCAGCACATCCTTTCCAGGCTTTAGGATTATTACTCATATTCCTGCAGAAAGACAAAAAGAAAAGAGGAAAGATTTTTAACCACGATATGTCCAGGTAATACTGTATTTTGGTAAATTAGGATTTTTCTCATTTTTACGCTTTTTTCTTAAAGCTTAATTACATATCATGCAGAATGCTTCCACAGTAAGGGCAATGCTTAGCCATTCAAATGCTGAAACTGCTAGTGTTACATAATTTGATAATGTATACTAGGTACTTCACAGGAGACATAGCAAGACATCGCCCTTGCCCCAGTGAGTCTATAGTCTAAATTTTGTGTGATCTACCAAGAACCAGTGCCAAGCAGCAAAAACACAGATGAAATACTGCAGTAGTTTGATTGTGTATAAAATTTAAGCACACACTTGTACTGTGGCACGTTCTTCTCTTTATCTTTTAATAAAAATACAGGAAAATAAAGATAAAATGCAGCAAATATGATTAACTCTGCAGTATGGCGTTTTCATAGAGCATAGCAGAGACAGGATGCTACACAAAGTATTGTTACATGGAAAAAAAACCCACAGGGAATAAAAAATTTCCTCTAGAAAAAACAGAGTTCAAGCTAACACAGAAACCGATGACTTGTTAGGCCTGGCTCATGGAAACACCTACAAACGTTTAAATTTACTCAGTGAGGAGTCTCATTGACTTAGTATACTTTCGCTTCCACTTCAAAGAATATATGTAATTTCACATATCAAAAAGCAGTAATGCCAGTCCAAGAGGCAGTGAGATGTTTCCCATGCTGGGTTAATATCCTGGGATGCAGAGGAAGCCAGAGAGAACAACTCACACCAATGGCAACGGTGTTATGCATACGCACTCAGTGCTGCTTTGCAGTTAACACTTGGCTAAGTTTGTTGTATTAAAAATAACTCACTGATTAAAAAGATTTCATTATTTTTAGGGTTTAATTTAACACTTTAAAATACAAAGCTCTGCAAAGTGATAACAAAATTCAGATCCATTTTCTGCTGGGAGCAGGAACTGATGACTTACAAGCCAGGTAGTTTTTTGCATGATTTGCTTATTTACAAAATGTTTTCTCAAGCGGTATGTTTGAAGTAGCAACACAGGCCTCTCTTTTTTTTGCAAACTTAACTAAAGTGTTACCCTGTTTTCAGGAGGAGCTCTCTTCTAACTCTTTACCCAAGGCTCAGGCAAGCTTCACTGCCTTATCAGCAGATTCTTTGTTCTCACTAAAAATCCCTTTGCTACATGTACTTTCTCAACAACCACTTTGCCTGGAAAAGTGGATCTGGACATCTGGGAGTGCAGAACGTAAGAGAGCCTTGGAGCTCCAACCACCAGACACAACAGCTGACGTGGTGGGATCTTTACCTCCTCCTACGGAAAGTTTCCCTCCGGACATTTTTATCAGTCAGCACAATGGCGCCTTGTGGTGACAAGCGAGTTAAAGTAGCTGACCGTGGATCCAAGACCCAGCCACGTGTCTTGGGAGTCAAAAGTAATTGAAATGTCACTAGCCATATCATTCCCTTATGTGCCTTTGGAACAGACACAGACATAACTTAATCACATTTAACCATGCCAGTTATATGTCCTTTCCATTCTTTATACCTAGTTTTGAAATAACAATATTCCTGCCGACTTCAGTAAAATTTCGCCCTAAGGAGCAAGCCATAGCACCAGTTGTCATAATGAGCAAAAGCTGAAGGAGAAGCAGGGTGCTGTTAAGACACAAATTCGGTAATTACAAAGTTTGATTAACACACAGAAGATAAGTCTCTATTATTTTACAAATGGAAGGTTTCCTGTACTGTTCTACCAGTGTATTTCCTTTCAACGTAGGGGACCATTTCTGAACTATGTCTAGTTTTACTGATGATGTGTATATAGAAATATGTATGAAGTGTTTCTGTGGCATAGCTCACTGGAAATTATCCGTCAGCTCCAGATGTGGATAACTGTTGAATAAGAACAGATCATCAATTGATTTTTACCAAGGCTGTGGAATTACAATTTGACAGTAATTTGGAGCACATCTTGAATGCATATAGCTTGAATTTGAGACAGCAGCCTAGACAAAAAGGACACTGTCACCCAGTGTCCTCTGTCCCCTTCAATAAATACTAGTCTCTCTGCAGTTTTAAAATGCTACCTGCTGTTGGACAACCTCTGTGAATAACGATGAAGTTGGTTGAAGTAAGGCTGTGTTCATACATAGCACATCCTATTTGCTGTCTGAAAGCTTGAGGATGGTCTGTGCTAACTGGAGGGAGGTGTACCTCCAAACAGCGATACCTTCTGTGCATCTTAGGCACCTGTCATAGGCGTGAATGGGATAGCCTGGATCACCTGGAGGTATCCGTGTCTTCCCACGGATTACAGAATAAACCTAGCAGACTAGATTCAAACACACAACTTTCACAAAGCTAAATTTAAGTAAGATGAATCTGTGGTAATTCCAGCCTCTGTGATCTAGTGGATGAGTGGACTGAGAGAAAAACTTTTCATACCTGTCTACCTTCTGCACTGATGTAGAACTCAATCTCAATACAGTCTTGAAATAAACACAGGATAGGAATGATTTGGCCAAATGTAGACCTCTGTAGAGCTATCTCAACTAGTTGCCTGCATTTTCTTTATAGCAAATAGACAGAAACTTTTAGGTTCCTGTTCTTAGGTGATACATTTAATGCTAAAGTAGAGGTCTTAAATGGGCGAGATAAATTGTGCCTTCCAAGTGTTCCCTTTCTCTTTGTTTCATTTGGAAAGGGAGGATAACATCATATGTACAAAACCTAAAATGAGAACAATAACATAAAATAAAACAAAAAGATTCAGCTTCACGCCTAATCTATTTTCTGACTCACCAAACTTATTCATAGTCGTATTTTCAGTGGTGTTTTTTTGTATTACAAATTCAAATTTTGAGGTGGCCACTGCCTGGGAAGGTGATTATCGAAAGCTTTTATAAGTGTTCGGTAGCTAGCACCTGACTGTAGGACAGAAGTGAGGCTAAATGTTGCAGAAAGACACACTACACTGCTGGCACTGGAATCTGCGGGGCCTACCTTCCTCCTCTGTAGCAGTAGTGCCTTAAAAGCTGGGGCTTGTTATTTTAAAACGGTACAGTGGCATCTTATGCATATAAAAAATGTGTGTGTACACGTATGTGTATTTCTGTATGTGCATGCAGGTATGTGAATTGCCTATAAACTGGGCACCCTGGCATGTCTGCTTGCAGAAAGCAGGGCTGTCTAGTGGCCTGTCTGCCACTAGTTAGCAAGAGAAGCACTCTATCCTAAATTTATAGATTTCCGAATTTGGAATTTATTATAAATGTATAGAATTTAAGCGTTATACAAAAATCACCTTAGATAGCAGGAATTTTGAACCTTTTCTGGCTTTTTAGAACTATTTTTTGACCACCTACACGAAGCCAGCATCACTACTTTCTGCCGTAACTGCCCGGTCCCAGGTACCACCCGACGCGGCGCACCGGCGGCGGCGCGAGGAGACCGGAGAGGCTGACAGCAGTTTTGGCGGCCCTCGCAGGGCTGGGATCGGAAGCGGCGGTTGAGAGGGCGAGCAGAAACGCTCGGGCGGCCGGCGGACCGGACTGAGGGAGGTGGGAGCAAGCCACGACACTTCCTTCGCGGTACGCCCGTGAGGGACCCAACCGCCACTGCAGTCCGCTGGAGGAAGTACTCATTAAGATCAATTAAAATCAGGGCTGCCTTGTGACGCGCCGAGGACTCAAAACGGCCCGTTGAAAGCATGACGCGGTTGGGCTGGGGCTAGGGCGAGACTTAGAAGCCGCCTGTTAAAAGGCTTTGGGAGAAACCAGGCTAGGCCTTGCCGGGGGGAGGTGGGCTTCCAGAGGGCGGCTCAGGCCGCCCGCCCCACCGCGGCCGTTCGCGGCTGCAGCGGTAGGACGACGCAAGCCGGGGGGGG
>JAVKLA010000014.1:16547599-16578603 GCA_034782735.1 Sagittarius serpentarius | reverse complement strand
TGTCGGGTCCCGGTCCCGGTCCTGCGCGGCGGGTGCGTCCGGCCGCAGGTGTGTGCGTGCCCGCCCGGCGGAGGCGGGGAGCGGGCCGCAGGGCCGGCGCCCTGGCGGTCGGTTGGCGAGGCCGGGGCGGGCTGCTCTCCGCGCCTCGGGGAGGGGACCCGGAGGGCCGGGGCGGCACCGGGCGGTCCCGGCTGCCTCGGGTTGGGGGTCGGCGAGACCTACCCCGGGGGAAGGTCCCCGTCCGCAAAGCGGGCGGGTGCCCGAGGGGTGCGACGTGACAGGGGGGAGAGGGAGGAGCGGCCGGAGCTGGCAGGGTTGGGGCAGGGGTCGTGCGGCCCCCTCTGGGCAGGGAGAGCGAGCCTCGTCCCCGCCGGCGGGGACTGCTGCGTGCTGCCCCGTGTGCTGCGGGGGTCCCACCTCGGTACCCCCCCCCGCCCCGTCCCAACACGGCAGAAGCAGGGCAGGGGCTTAACTAGCAGTATTTATTTAGGTACGTGCTTCGGGGCGCTGCGCCCCGCGGGGGCTGCTGTTCGGTGCAGGCTGATGCACGGACCGCGGGAGGTGCTGCCGGGCCTAGCGGTTAGGATCAGTGCGGTGAGGAGGCAGCTGAGCAGCAAGTAAATGCTGTGCAGAACACGACTGCACGGAGAGGTAGTACAGCATTGCGAAGGGAAAAATGACAAGACGAGTGCACTCAAATTGCTTCTTGAAAGTAGCAGTGAATAGGGATGTATCCTTTTTGTTTGTTTGTTTGTTTGTGTGCGTGAGGAGGAGAGTTTCCCCGTAGCTGGAAGGGCAGTTGGTCAAAATGGAGTGGGATAATGCCGGTGTCTTTAGGCTTTCTGTAGAATGAGTCATTTTTGAAAGGGGCTACCTGATGATTTACCCATAGTGAGAAACAGTTTCTGTTACGTGTGAAGACAGCCTCCAGAAGGCTTGGAGCACGTACTAGATGCCTCAGGAATTCTTGTCTCCATTATATTGCGATGCTAAACCATGCAGTGAGTTCTGGTCCTGGCAGTAAGGAACAGGCAATCAGTGAAGTAATATGAAATTACTGGATTTCGAATGTTTTGATGCTCATGACGGCAACGCAAGCAAGATTTTAAATAGAATTGTCATAACGCTCCAGGTTTTTTTCAGACTGTAAATTTATAAGTTGCAAATGTGTAAAATGGCTGGTTTTAGTGCCAGAACACATTACAGGAAGGAAACGCAGCAAGTGGGGCCTGAGTTTAAAGTATGCTGTAGGAGTTTATTAATTTTTAATTAATATTAGCTTCTAGTCTCAACAAGTTGAGGGTAGATGTTGGTGTAATCTAGGTAATTAACAGTGAGAGATGCTAACCTGTGGTAAAAATACTCTGTTTTAGCCTGGAACGTAAGAACCCAGTATTCCCTCTGTGCCTTAATGTGCAAAGATAATTAAGAGATTTCCTGTTTACCATCTTTTATCTAAGACGTGTATATTAAATTGCATTAATCTTTCTTCAGAGATAATACAATCTATTGTTTTTGTCATTTATACATTCTTTGTAATTTGTCAATGTTGTGGTTCTTTTATAGTCAAATGAAAGAAAACTCTGCACAGTACTCCCAAGTGTGAGATTAGCGAAGCTGGTGTAAAGAGGAATTATTACCTCTCTGGCTTTAAAAATCAAACCTGGTATATACATGACTTGTATATAGAACACATGCTTCTCTCGAAATAGTACAGACTCTTGTCTAACACACGCGTTGCCAGGGGCGGCTCAGGGACGAAATAGGCCATCTTCCATTTTTTTTTTTTCTGTGTCTAATATCTGTTACTTATTATATTTTTACACACATCCTTCACTTTGCAGCCCCTCCAAATCCCCAGTATTTTTCTGTATTTCCCACCTTTTCTCAGCAGTCTACTTGGTGAATAACTATGTAACTGTGTCCTGTTTCTGCTCTCATGGGATGAAATTGTGAATACTGGGGATCTGCATTTGCAAAAACAACCAAAACGAATAGGTAAAATAACCATTAGCAGGATGGGTTGCTTGGAAGCTGGAAAATGGATTTGTGTACATAAACTCCCTGTAAAAAGAGGCAAAATAGACTGAAGAGATGTATTGCTTTTGAATGCTTTAGTTTAATTAGTGCCTGTTCCCATGAAATGTCTACAGAAACCGTAAGACATTTTCCTTTGTCAAGGTTTGTTGTGTTTGAAGGAAGGAGAATAGCGACTTACAGTCTTAGAAGGCCTTCGTTTGTGTAGCACGAAGGGAAGAAGGGTTTATCATAATAGAAAAAGGGAATTTGCCCATATAATTGTAATAGTTGTCAATTAAATAATGATCTGAATGGGAGAGATTGTAAATAACATGATGGGCTCCAATGTGTTTTGAAAGAAGGTAGCCATCTGTCTCTCTTAGGAAAGTTTTATTCCAGGTCTCGTTGTCTCTGGTTCTCTGGAGGCCTGTCTGTCTTGCAACGCTAGAGGTGACACTTCCATGGCCCTTTGAGCTGGTCTGACTTGGGGCTCTTGCAGTCTTACCCTTGAGCCAGCACTGACTTCCAGCTGGCAGCGAGCTGGTTCGGGGAGGTGAACAGACTGAAAACGACACTTGCAAGAGCGGTTGGTGTCTGGCTGGACGAGCCCCGGGGCTCGCCGGCCGTGCCGGCTGGAGGGGTGGCTGTGAAGCAGAGAGGGATGGGTCTGCATGGGGCAGGAGACAGGAGGGCAGAGCTCGGGCCGCCCCGAGAGAGGCCAGGGATGGGATGTGGTCTCGGGGTGCAAAATGGGCATGTAGGCATAGGACAGCACCTCACAACGTCACTGTGCGTTCATAGCGTGTTGCTTTTTTGTTTCCAACCAAACCGTTAGCGCTCTCTGTGCTAGTCTGTGGTGGCTGCCGAAGGTCCTGGTATTTAATAGCGCCGTTTCAGTCCATTTAATGGTATCTTGACAGAAAAAAATTACGATGTGAAAGAAACCAAATAAAAGAAAAGAAGTGGAAGGCTGCTGCTTGGGAGGAAGATAATAAGATACATTTAAAAAAAACCTTTATTAAGCTTCAGTTTGGCATAATTATACCTGTACAAAAGAAAATGAATAATACACAACAGGCCAAAGATGCTGCCAGAGATTGGGAGGTATAGTTGCGTAGGCCAAAATGGGGTTCTTTTAAATATAATAAAGCAGTTTGGGGGAGAGGGGAGTTTTCCACATAAACTTTGCATGTACGTGAACTGCTCTGCTCTGGAGCTGTTTGTCTTGATGCTTTACATAGGCCTGAGTCTGCATTTTTTCTTTTTTTTTTTTTTTTTTTTGTGAAGTTAAATCCCTTTAATTGGAAATCAGCTTGACCTGTGGTAGTTCCTGAAGAAATCTCTCTATATCATCTGGCCCTACTGATCTGTATTTAATGTAATTCTTTCCCTAGCTTATTATCCTTTAACCTCCTGAGCAGTTTTTCATTGGTCTTTTAACTCCACACGATTCTTAATGCTTCCTTTTAAAATGCCAAAAGAAGAGTTCCTGTTTGTATTGTAGTCCTAATGCTTATTTATCCTTCTTCTATGATAGTTTTCTGTTGCCTCTTACTTGACTACTAAATCCTATATTGCTTTTACCTCTTTAGAAGCAATTTACTTCAACTTGTATTGTTCAGACTGATACCTTTTTATGAAAGCTGTATGCTCTTCCCTGTTTTTTCGTACTTAATTTTGGGCCTGTTGGCCAATGTCAGCCAAAATTGACAAAGTGGTGTCAGTGTTAAGTATATCAAATTTTTACAGGTTTTATGAAAATCATCAAGTTGGTAGAGAGGGAACGACGCAAATTAACATTTCTGCTAATGGAAAATCTGCAGCATGTTTTCAAGTTATCTGCTCCGTTACACCTGACTTAAACTGGCCAGCTAGTTGATGTACAGCTCTGAACCAGCCGGCGGTTATGCTCCTCTTTGACAAGCTGATAGGGAGCACAGCTGGGTTTTACGACAGCGCTCTGAGAGCTCCGGGCTGTGGCCAGAGGAAGCTTGGAGTTTGCAGTGCTGACGTGAAATTGTGTAGGATGCGTATGTGAGATAAGTGATTTGTACCTGATCTTGAAGTACCCCTAAGTGATTCTTAAAGTTGAGCTCTGTAAGACCATAATTTCCGTGGAGCAGCCTTCAAACCATGTTAGTCAGTGAAATTTTGAGTTAGAAGCTGGTGTACGTGCTGGTCTACACATAATTCCAGGGCTTGACAGCAGTAAGTTTATTGAAGTTTAATGTCTGTTGGCATTTTATGTAAATAGATTTTTCTTTTTAAGAGGGGAAAAATCCAGAAGGAGAATGTATTTGTAATCTTCACTTACATCTTACAGCAGCTTCACGCTGAAAAGATAAAATAACAATTATCAGTTTGGAGTTGGGTTTTTTTTTGGGGGGGGTTAGGTAGTTTTTTTAAGAAGGGGAGATTGGGCGTTATGCTGCTTTTTCCCCAGTGCCTTTTCTGAAAAGTGGTTGTACAGGATGTTTGGGGGAAATGTGACATTATTGGGTTTTGGCATTCCAGGAGAGCTTGAAGTGGATCCAGCATATCATCTTATGCATTCTCTTCTGCACTGATGTCAGGAGTAATTCATGTTGTTGACAGCTATGTCAACATGCAAAACTGAATGAAGGACAGGAACTAAACAAAAAGCTAATAATAGTAGAGGCAAGAAAGTGGGAAGTGAACACTTCGTTGGTAAACTTCCCTGCTGTCATGAGTAAGAGGGTCAAATAATGCAGCCTGTCCTTATCTGTTACCACAAGCGCCGCCTTGTTGGCAACGTTCAAGCGAGAGAGCTGTTTGTATGTCTGTGTGCATTTTGTGAGTATGGGAAAGAAGCAATATACCCAAGAAACATGGACAGTGGATTTTTATAGAGGCATACAAAAGTCACTTTGATTCGTCTCCATTTGTTTAATTAAGCTTATGCTTCCAAAACGTCTATAAAGTATGGTCTCACTTGTACCCATTACAAACAGGCAATGTGAGGCATCATCTTAATTGGTTTTTGATGTGTCTTCTGTGATAGAAGAGTCACTTCTGTTGGTTCAGTGATTACCACAGTATGTATCCTATGATAAACTAACTGGCAGCTCCAGTACAGGCTGTTGAAGAAGCATTTGTTCTATTTTGAGACGTGCAGTCATCCCCGTTTTGGCCTCTTAACAGGTTGTGGGCATTACTCCTTATTCTTCCCTAGTGAAGCTGACGAACAAGTTAATCAGAAGGCCAGCTTGTGAGAAACAGTTTGTGGTACTGGAGGATGTGAATTCTGAAGTGCTGTGTTACTGCCCAAGTGCGTTGTGTACTGCTAGCGGAAATCGGAGAATGTCTCGCGTTTCGTTGTGTGTTGGGTAAATCTAACAGTTTACATCATGCAGGTATGGAGCGGCTGCTAAGTATGGGACAGGCATATGTAAGAGGATCTTTATTAGTAGAGAATATGATACAACCCTTCTGTTTCCTAAAGACAACATTCAGCTATAAATATTTCTTCACTGTTGTACATAGAAAACTTTAGTAAAGAGATTTACCTTTAATTTGGCTGTTTCTAATTGTTAAACCTGTTTGCTTGTTTTACTTGTGAATGGGTGTAGGCTGTGTAAAACACATCAGTATCCTTAATTACTAGTATGTTTTGTGTTGATTTTTTTAGGTGGCCTGGCAGTGTGCAGATGTAGTATGTTTTGTGTTTAACTGAATTGTTACATAAATGAAAATATTTTCTCTTATCAGAAGTAAAATGCTTTCTATGGGGACTTCTGCTTCTGATGCCAGGACTCTTTTGAAGACTTACTTTGTTGCTTGGTTTGAAGGAAGATGATGTTGTTAATGAGTTCTAAGCATCCTTCAGGAGGCTGGAGACCCTTCTGTCATTGGTGAATGCTATCATGGACGACTTCAAAGGGTAAAGACAGTATTTTGCTGAGCCTGTTTCAGGCTAGTGCTCTGATATACGAAGCAGTGGGTTAAGTTTTTGGTTTAGATTAACTGCCCTAAGCTTGCTCTTTTCACCCTTAAAACCATACTCAAATTATGGAAACAAATTAGAGGAAGCAGTTCGTTGGAGTAGCGGTCCAGCTTTCTATATGAGCTGTCTT
Organism: Sagittarius serpentarius; assembly: GCA_034782735.1. Classification (NCBI taxonomy): domain Eukaryota; kingdom Metazoa; phylum Chordata; class Aves; order Accipitriformes; family Sagittariidae; genus Sagittarius; species Sagittarius serpentarius. The sequence goes on along the minus strand of JAVKLA010000014.1, from coordinate 16,572,490 downwards.
TGAAGGGTGTATTTACTCTTCAGATTATAATATAATATGATATAGGTATAGATATACTTGAGCTAGCTTCAGATAAACTAATTTGGGCCTGGGAGCAGTCTTACTGCAAAATAGAAGCAGTGAAGTAACTTAGGTTTTGTTGAGGTGTATAGGTACCCGAGTACTTTGCTTAAAAGTCAGTTTTAGTTTAAGTATTTCAGAATTATACTGCGGGTAATTTTAGCTGTACCTTGAGGTACTCTTCTGTGGTTGTTTACTGCAAGGGCCAGATTTCATTTCATACTTGATTTCATTTCCATAAGTCAGTGCAAGACTTTTTTTCTCTTAATAAATCCCCCAAAATAATGCTTAATTTAACCATTAGTCTTTTTTGACTTCTAAAGGTTTTAGCCCTTTTAGCTCAAGGGCTAGTTTTAGCTAGTGTTTGTTCCTAGTCTTTGTATCACAGTAAATGGGAAGCCACACTTAGTAGCCTTCAACTAAATAGTTGTCTTAAAATAAAATGTAATAGTTCATTAATGTTTTAGTACCAGTACTTTGTTTGAGAGGATATTCAAAAGAGTACAGTTGGCTTTCTAAGAATGTTTTGTCTGCTCACTATATTTATTTGTTCTGTTTTGTCAGCTCTTTTCCAAAACACCACAAGCAGTTAGTGCACCTTATAAGGGACTCCTGACCTTTCGCATCTTCCCAAGTCATACCTAGATGTCACCAGTGTTTCCCATGTTAACAGTTCTGAGCATGTTTTACTATATGTGCCTTCGGCGCCGAGCTAGGACAGCGACGAGAGGAGAAATGAACAGCCGGAGGGCTATTGAATCAAACACCCGAGCCTTACCTATCAATGTTGAAATAGTTCAGTATGCCAAAGAAGTGTTGGATTTCAGCTCTCACTATGGCAGTGAAAACAGCATGTCGTACACCATGTGGAATTTAGCAGGTATTCCAAACGTGTACCCTAGTTCTGGTGACTTTACTCAGACTGCTGTCTTCCGAACTTACGGGACCTGGTGGGATCGTTGCCCTAGTGCTCGGCTGCCGTTCAGCAGGACACCACCCACCTTCTGTAGCCAGGACTACGTGGAACTTGCTTTTGAGGAACCCGTTTATCCCACTGCAGTGCACATTCTGGAAACGTATCATCCTGGAGCTGTGGTCAGGATTTTGGCATGCTCTGCAAATCCTTACTCACAAAATCCACCAGCTGAAGTAAGGTAATTTTTTTTTTTCTTCTCCTTTATGCTTTCTTGTAAGATATAAATGCTACAAATAACGCTGTTTAGCAAACTTTACTTCCTAGTGTTTCTCTGCTTTGTATCTGACCCACTAACGTTTTCTTTATTTCTGCATGTTTGTAAAACTGTGGTGACATGTTTTTGTAGCAACTTAGAGATGTGGATTTTTTGGTATTAATTAATGGAGATCCTAATATCAGGTTTTAATATGTGTAATGATAGTTTTTGTGTTGGAATTTTTATTCCACTTTTCCACAAAATTTCCACAAAAATCACTTTTGAAACAGCAGTTCTGAGTTGTCTCTTCCTCCAATAAGAAAAGCAAATTGTGTAGAAGAGGCTGAGGATTCACTGCTGCTGTATCATCCTGCTTCAAGTAGCCATAAACTCTTCTCTCTGCATGCTTTAGGCTGTATGTATAGTACAGTCAGCCACTGTAACTACTCATGGAAATGAGGCCAAAAACAGAAGCACAGAACAGTCGGACAAAAGGTGATGCCATTTGTCTGATCTTTATTTTTGGTCTGATCAAAGGCTGGGAGCCGCACTTCATTTTTGCACTTGCTTCATAGACTAAAAGAAGCTGATCTGATCCTGTTGGTTTTCCTTATAGTAGGAACTCCTGATGAAATTCCAGTTAGCGGGGACAGGAAGATGGGGACCTGGGAATGGTAAGATAGTAAAGAAGAACACTGTGTATGAGGTGTGAAGTTCTTAGTGAGGAGGTGAGGAAACAGAAATGGAAGGAGAAAGAAAACAGGTGAAAACATGCAGTAGAGAAAAACATGGGGAAAAGCTGTTGGTATATGCAATCAGAGTATTCTGTATACATCAGAAAGATTAAATGATACCAAACCCATAAAGGAAAGGAGAACCGATAGAAGAAAGACTTAACAAATTGTATCCTGTAGAAAATAGTGTGCCAACAAATACTGTATTCCTTTAAAATGCACACTTTGGTGGCATAAGCAGTGTTAGCTTGGATACTGGGTGTTTTTTCCCTGACCTGCCTTTGACAGATACAGTTAAAAAGCAAACTTTGAGGTCTAACTTAGTACCCTGTGTTTCCTAATACTAGGCCATTGATGTTTATTCAAAACCCCTAGAAAATCAGGTGTCATGTTATATATTTAAAATTCCCAATTAATATATTTTGTATGATTCTATCATCTGCTGTTGTTCAGTGCAGTTGTTTGTTTTACGGCTTTCTAATGAGCATATACTGTATAGCTCTAAAGTAAACGTGAATTCAAGGAACTGTGATAGGTCAAACTAATAATAATAGGCCGCCTAACTTCTGAAGCAGGAGTGCGTTTGGCACTGTAATACTGAACTTACTTGTAGGATGGTATGTGGTGAAGGCAGCATTTAAGACTTTTGAACTTAGAACCTAATGTGAAATGACTTTTGGCCAGTTACTCTGTGAACTTTTGTTTTACTTTTTTTTATTTTATGATACAGACTTTACTTCTTTATATTATGATCTAGCACAGATTTATGTAGAGATTATTTCTGTAACTGTTGATAATATTGCATTAGAGTAATAGTAAGATACTGTGCTGCAGGGCAATACAAGGATATAATTCTGAGTAATAAGCTAATGCTATTTTATAAAAATGTCTGTCTAGGTTTTGGTTCTTACAACAATACACTTTTCTAGGTTTGTGTAAAAACCAAGAAGTGTTGAAGGAAAGCTCAAAAAATGTTAACTGAAGGACCTCTTTAGTAAGGTGCACTAAAGAAACGGAGAAAATTGTTCAGAGAGCTAAAAGAAGATGGAAGTGAAAATACTGATATAAAATGTACTGGGATGTGCTTTCTAACTTCTCTTGGGGTGTGGTCAGAGTGAGAGCTCAGACTTTCCCTTCTTCATAAAAAAGGATGAAGTTTCTGTAGGACCCTGCTTTTGATTTGTAGGCAGGAGTTCTGCCTACCTAGGTTAACCATATTTTTGGTTAGAAGGTGGTTGTCAAGGCGAGCCTTGGAGCTAGTTGTCTGTGCTGCTTCTTCAGTACTTGCCAGTCTTGATGCTAGAGAAGTGTTAGAGGGACTTTTTGGTTTTTTGGGGGTTACCTTTCCTCAGCAGGACTTGTTTGTTCAGAGCTGCACATCTGGTTTGTCTCCTTCTTTCTTCTGAAAGAGACAAACATGTCTTATGCATTGTGTCTTGAAGGCAAGATGAAGGAATGCTTTCTCCACCTGAGGTATGCAGTATTTTTTCTCTGTTCATTTGCTCACCTTTATGAGGGGAATATGAAGAACATGGTCTCTTTTCTGCTTTGGTTCTTGGTCCCTTGTTTTCACTTCCAAAAATACTCTTGAGATGTCAACTAAGAATTATTTTTTGAAGGTGGAATGCTGCTGATAATCTCAGGTGTTTTTGTGTTCGGCTGATGTTTTGGACTTGAAGAACTGGGATACTGTTTTCTTCTGTTAAAAAAGGCCATGTCCCAGTTACTTGAAAGGCACTTAGAATCTTGTTTTTCCTCTTCTGACTGGTTTGATACTCAATTTTAAATCACCTCATTGCCTAAAAACCTTGAAGTGCTGCTTTATTTTATCTGCTGACTCTGGATCTGATTCTTTCTGAACACCAATGTAGAAAGGCCAGGTCATTAGAAAGGTTCCTTTTCACCAGTTCTTACTTTGATATAAAAAGAGGGCCAAGTTAATGGTGGAGTCAAAACTGTTGAGAGGAGAAAATCTGTTGAGAGTTATTTAAATGTTATGCATAGTGGATTATACTAGTCCCGCTGAGTAATCTTTTTTTCTCTTTGTTTAGTATTGAAAACAGCTCGTCTGAGACTTTGCTGTGTGCAAAACTTCTAACCTACAAGAGGCTGTCTAAGGACTTGGTTTACTGCAGTTCTTGCTCAAGAGGACTTTATATATTCTTGTAGAAAAATGGCTATACCCCATGTAGTTGGCCAGTGTGTTGCTCTGTTGCTCACTTTATACTTCAGTTGCATGGAAGAACGACTTACACAGATGTTCAGAAAAAGGTCTTTAGATATGTTGCTCTGTTGCTGGTGCACTGAATACTGCTATCAGTTACAACTTTGTATGGCACTATCTTAGATCAGCTTTATTCAGTCTTTAGAGGTGGGATCAACTCTTCATGGAACGGGAATAAGCATTTATTTTTTGGAATGGAATGTAATTGTTCTTAAATAATTCTAATACTTAAAACATGACACTTAATTTGAAGTTTTTTCATTATGGTTTAACCAGCTTCCAGCAATTTGAGGATTCTTTGTCCTCTCATATCTTTTGCTGCGTTAAACAGAAGAAATGACATTACTCTCCTCTGTGTAAAACAATTTTTAAAAATCATAAATGTCAGAGAAACTACTGTCTTTATACATGGAGACCTTTTGTGCTTTTCATTAGTGCCACTCACACCTTGACTGGTGAGAAGACTTTGGTAATTTCTTGAACTATACCAACATATGTTAGTACCCCTGTACAGATTTGTTACATGACTTATCTGAGTGCAGAAAACCCAAGCAAAAATTAATCTGAGATTAAGGGAATATTGTAGCATATAGTCACCATTATGTGGTGAATAAACCCCTCCCTTTTTTGTATTGTGTTGTACTATGATTATTATACTAGTGTGGCCTTGAGATTTTTGTGCTGTGGTGCACATCCTGTGACGATGCTGAGTCCCTCTTTGGCCAGTGGAAGCAGCAGAGCTCCACACAGGTACAATGGGGACTCTGCACCTTATAGTGGTGTGAGCTGAACCCAACCAAGAGAATTTTCTTTGTTTCTTGTAGTGTGTTGGATTGGTGGATAAGATATAGCTAACTTTTGTGGTGAGGAAAATGTTTTCTTTTGTGTTTCTTTTTCCTCCTCGTTCACCCAGAAGGTTTACTCTTGGCGATTCCCTAATGGCTTCTTCAGTGTCAGCCCTTTTGAACATTTTGATACTCCTAATAGTTCGCTGCTGTCAGTTTGAGTTTGTGTGTGTTTAAATGGGAGCTTTCAAGTCAGAAATAATTTTTTCAAAAGTTTTGCACCTTTCCTTTTACAAAAATAACTTTGCTTTTTAAATTTGGAATATAAAAGAAAAAATGGTCCCTGTTCTTCTTCTGTCGTGGTCTTTTTTTAACTTAATTTGACAGTTTCTCTTATCTCATGTACGTGTAGTGACACCACGTATTCATGTGCTTTTATAAAAGCTCAAACCCAGAGATTCCTAACTAGTCTGGGATGTATGGCAGTGCTTGGGGTGATGTTTCATAGCATATGTCCTTACTGCTATGAAATGATTGCTTCTTTAGTAAATTGGAGATTGTTTTGTGATTTTTTTTTTTTTCCTTGTTTTCCACAGATAAAGTGTATCACTGATTAGGTTGTTTCTTACAGGTGAGATACCTTGATCATTTGACTGGCTGGGAGCAGTTCCATTCTGCTTTGTGTGTTCCCACCATTTATTTCTATTTAATTTAATTTCTTTCACATTGTTTAGAATTTTGCTAGATGCGCTTTTGAGCAACATTCCGAGTTTGATTTGTAGATGAACAGCTTGGCTCAGTATTTCCTAGTTTAGCTGTGTTTGCACATGTGAGGTTCCTTTCTCTTTCTGAAGGTCTTGAAGCCTGTGGAGGCAGAAGCTGCTGCAGCCAGAGGATCAGGCTAAGGAAGAGGGACAAAGTAAAAGGCTCCCTCTCCTTCCTTTAGGAAGTTCATTGTATCTAGGCAATACAACGCTAATCCAGGTGGGAACGTTGCAGATTTGTTTGCTGGCACCCAGGATAGGGATCAAAATGTTTGATTAAAAAAAAAAACAACCCTTCTGATAAATGGAGTGGAACCAGAAGGGCAGTATACTGCATGTAAAATATTGTGAGTCCCTTGCTTGTAGAGTGGCATTTAGATGGTTCTTTCACTCTGCCTTTTGTTCCCTGTGAATCTCAGATGAAGGCACCCAAAACACTGCTGATACCATCAACACATTAGAGTGTGATAAGGAACCTTCAGGGCTGTATCTCACCTATGCGTAACACACAACTTAAGTTCTAGCCGTTTGCATCCTTACTTATAACTTGTTTTGACATCATCAGGGAAACAGCATTTTCTTGTCCAGATGACTGTCATAGAAGAATGAATTCTGAGTTCATGGGACACCGTCATTTCTGAGAAACCCATAAAAAGCTCATGTGGACAGGGCAGTTATTTCAAATATCTTTTGCTATTTTAAATGCCCTGAGCATTCTTGGAGTCCTGTCTGCTCTCTCTGTTTTTTTCAGAATTGAACTCTGAAAGTAGAAATGAAAATCTGCTGCATATTCCCCCATAGTAATTAGACTGCTGTGAACTCTGCTTATCGCCTTGATCTGAATGGTTCTAAAATTGGTCTCATGTCTTCCCTGCCTTTTGTATTTACAAACTCACAGCTGTGACCAGGGGTGCACTTTTCAGGTTGTGTTGAACCTAGTGTGCTGAAGCATCCCTGGCATGTTAGGAGGCAGGAGATGTTTACGTGTAGGTAGCCTACAGATTATTTACAGAGCACTTGCTTGGATAAGAATAAATGGGTTGTCCTATAATCACGTATCATGATTATAATTGTTGCAGAAGTTGTAATTTCAACAAAGGTGTGGTTGTATTATTCTCTGAGTTTCCTTATGTTCTCCTCATTGGTCTATCTGAAACTTTCCCTTCTTTTGGCTTTTAACACAGCTATAAGTTTCTTGGGACAGAGCATTTATTTTTTGTGCTTGAATCGCACATAGTGCTTTAGTCATTTTCTACACCAATCTCAATTTTACAGTGCAAGAAAACTCAGCAGATTGCAGGCAAAGCTTAATCTTGTCTTGCTGGAGAGAAATCTGATTACTTTTCCAAAGAATCTTTCTTACTGTATTTTCTTCAGAAGTAACCACGTCTACTCAGGCATTATCTTAGCCATTAAAAAGCTTTCAACAGCATTAGGTCAACAAAAAATTAAACAAGCATTAAATATGTGCTGTCATTTGACACAAACCTTGCAAGTATGTTTCTCAGCCTAAAAATCACTAGACTGTATTTTTCTTCATGGTGAGGGAAGGAAGATGGGAATTTATTTTTTTTTTTTTAACCACATAGGTGTATGGAGTCTTTAGTATCAGAAATATGAGCAGAATGAGTTCCTGGCTATCTTTATGAGGTAGAGAGAACTCTAATGGGAAAACTGAGTCTATTAAAGCTGAATGGAAAAACTTCACTTAAAGTCCTCATTTTCTTCAGTCACTAGAGAAAATAGTACGGATGTTACCGCCTTTCCTTCAGGCTTTGCATGGCAGTGTAAAGACTGAGGCTTTCTAGCACATTGCTGGTGAAACCTTCTTATCAAGGTACTCTCACTGCAGCAGCTTTGATCAGCTGTTGTTGTATATCTGCAAGACTTGAGGACAAACAATGCCCTACCTTCAGTCATTTGATTCTGCTTGGGTTTTTGAGGCTACCTAATTAACTAAAGTGGGGAGGTGGGGAGGAAAATTCCTTTGACTTCTTTACAGGTATTTGTTGAGATTCAGTTTTTCTTTGCTTTGGGTTAAATAGTTTATTGAGCATCTTAAGCTTGGAACAAATGCAGACAACCTTACTAGGGAAGTTGATTTTGGAACACACCCTCAAACCAGGACTGACTGTCAAAATGCCTTTCTTCTGAAGGATTTTGAAATGGATGACCATAAAAAAATGCTCCAGAGCAGAAGAAATGCTGTTCTTACTGAAGCCTCTTGGAAATTTAGACTTCTTTGGTCCATTTCCAACTGTGGAGTCTTCACTCCCGTTCAGATTACTTGTAGCCCATATAAGTGTCAAAAGTGCTGATCCTAGATTAAGAGACCAATTCCAACTGCAGTAATGGGTCTATTAAGAGTATGCCTACATTCAGGAAGAATTTGCCAACCCTGACTCAGAGCAATTGCTGTGGCCTGCTCTTGTGTGCAGTGCCACCAAGGCAGAGAAGAACATCAAATCAACCTGATAGACTTGAGGTTTTCCAGTTAAACCAACAGCTAGCACCTTTAAAGTTAGATTGGTGGGCTGTTGATGAAAAGAAACCAGTAAGACAAGGACAATGGAAAACAGCCACCGGTCGTCTTGTTCATCAGCACTTGATATGTAACGTGGAGTTTTGCAAGACTGTAAAGTCATGATGTGTGTCCTTCCTTTTCTCTAGTTTATTACAAAGACTGGAAACTAGAGACACTGCTTGCTGAAGGAGGTTATTGCTCTGCAGTTTGATGAACCTAGACCTCCAGATGTGGTTTTTTTTTCCAGAGCTCTGCTACTGCTAGATAATTCTCTCTCCAGAGCACCAAAGGGGAAGTCAATAACTGAGACACATTCTGTTAAAAGCTGATGGTCCAGCGAGTGCTAAATTAGTGAAAAAGTAGCTTTGAGTTTCCCTAAAGATAGTTTGAGGGGGTCTATGAAAGCGTCTAAGCAAAATGTCAGATGGTGATCTGGATGTGTTCAAGAAAGGTCATGTGCATTACCAGCATTAAGTATTTGCTTAGGGAATCGACCTGTGTGAAGAGGGGGTGACAGTGGGACTACATCTGTTACTTTTTGCCATGAGTTGACATTCACTTCAGAAATGAGGGAAATCTTCTCTTAGTAATAAGTCTCTCTTATAAAAACTGTTAACCTTAGGGTGGAGTTGTCCACCCTCCTACGCTGGTACTTTCTGATGCGCCGTATATTCACGGGTCCTGCATGTTTGTTTTTAGTTCATGACTTTTTTTATTCCTTTGACAGAAGACTTCTGCAGGCCTCCCATTCTACTGTAAGGTATTTGTGGAGAGCGGCATGGTGTAGGATAGGAAAATTTATCTGTGCATACCTGAAAATGTCCGTTATGAAATGGAAGTTTCAGTTGATATGGCTTAATTTTCCTATCCTTGAAATAGTAGCAAATATCAAGCTTCTAAGCCTTATTTATACTGTGTGCTATGTTTTAATAAAAGTCCTTACATGTGTTTTACTTGCTGTCATGATGGACAAAGTTTATGCATTTGGTTCTGGAAAATCGTGTTTGATTTTATTGTTTTTAAAGTTAGGGTTTTTTTCTCCTGTGTGTTCTGCAGTACATGTCAGTGTGGAGCAATACTTGTCAGTTCAGAGTAGTGGTATCTGGTAGGGAAAGCTGAGATGCTGAGGTACTAGGGAGCAGATACAGCATTTCTGAGACCCATGTGACAGGACGGGTAGCCTCAGAGAAATCCTTGAAGCTGGGACTAGGCTGATTGGAAAGAGATGGAATAGATGTGGGAGCGTCTGGGTTATGCACACAGGGTGCAGAGATGGCAGCAAGTGTACTGTCAGAGGGAGTAGCAGCAGTGGCTGCTGGAGCTTTCCTCTTTAGGAATTAACTAGACTTGAGGGAGGAAAAGATGGGTATCAGTGACTGAAGGACCTCTAAAATCCGTTCTCTGGATGAGGACCCTTGCAGATATAAGGAGCGTGTTTCTGTTTTCAGGCCCTTTGGCAAGTCTGGGAGCACTGAAGACCTAATGAATGTAAGACTTGATTCTGCAGATTACTCAACTGGCAGCAGGTTTCACTGCCATTTACTGGAGGAGATTTGAGGTGTGTGTGTGAAAGTAAGGATGTACGTATGGGAGTTCTGTGCATGCCTTGAACCTCCTTCTGTCACTGGACCAAAGAGGAGAAAAACTTTTCAGTTTAGCGATTTGGAAATTCTTACGTTTTTTGCAAAGGACCCTTTCAAAAGTGACATGGAAGATTCTGTTTTCTTTGGAAATTTGAATTACTTTTAAAAGGAAAAGTTTGCTTGCCTAGACAGATAACGCATAGATTATTTTTTTTTTTAATAACTTGTAATGCTGCAATTTGAACAGGTTTGCTGTTAAAGAGTCTGAGCTGTGGTTTTTTTTCTCTTTTTACTTTTTTGTGAAAACCTTTTGTGGGAAATAAGAGGTCAGCTGACTATATATTTGGGTTATGTGGCAAAACCGTTCCCTGCATACTTATACTAACACGCCATCATTGTGACGATATCTAATCCATTTGTTATGATTACCTTACCTGTGAGATGTTAGAACAACTTGTACATGAATAACAGTACTCTTAACACAAGTGCGTGACTATGAGTATACAGCTTGTTTTGTTAGTTAGAAATACGGAGAAAATATGTGAAGGTCATTAATTAGTGTGCCCTGTTAAATTCATCCTTAGGATATTTATGAAATCTAGGGAAAATATAATTTTCCTTGTCTTCTCAACCATGTTTCTCACTTGTTAAAAACTTCTGACAGAGAAGCGCTTTTACTGTGTTCAGGAGTTGCTTTAGTAACTTTGATTTTAATCCGCATACTGTCTGTGTGTGCAATTTTTCTTTCACAGATGGGAAATCCTTTGGTCCGAGGCACCTACAAAGGTGAATGGTCCTCAGGCTCGGCAATTCACACCTTGTATCAAACAGATAAACTTTCCCACCAACTTAATCCGACTGGAAGTGAACAGCTCTCTTCTGGACTATTACACTGAATTGGATGCAGTAGTGCTACACGGTGTGAAGGAGAGACCTGTGCTTTCACTTAAGACTTCGATGATTGATATGAACGATATTGATGAGGATGATGATGAAGAAAAATATGGCTGTGGAATGGACACCCTTAATAAACAGTTCAGCATTGTTACCCTCAGGGAATGGCCAACTAATGGGTATTTTGATAAACTGCCTTATGAGGTAAGAAAGCATGTTTATACTCTGTGTGTGTTTGCCTTGATCATTAAGGGTATAAAGGTGATTTCTAGGGTACTGGTCAAGATTGTTCTTTTTTCCAGTTAGAGTTCCTTGCATTCTTTTGTGAATCTCTTGCAGTTATTGTATAGTTATGCCTGAATGACGTAAGTCTCTCTACTTCCATGGATGGATATTAGCAAGCCACTTTGCTGGTATTTGCATAGTTGTTACACTTTTATTTCTCAAGAATCTGTCCACTCACACACGGTTTTTACACCTGTTAGTCTAGCCTTGAATTTCTAGCTCTTGAACTTAGAAGCTTCTGGCAGTTTTCTGGTAGTTTTAGACCTCATGCTTGACAAAGAAGATAATATGAGAGAGGTGAAAAGATCAAATCAAGATCTGGAAGTGGAAATAGTTTGTAAGAGGCTAAAAGTTTCTTTTCCTGTTCTCTCTCTTACCAAAACCCAGAACTTTGTTCTTGAAACGGCCATAATATTTTCATATTATTATGAAATAAGCTTCTTCCATCCAGCTCAGTTTTGAATACGGTGCAGGTAAAAAGTGTTATAGCTGGACTTCTGTACGCCGTCTTGTTTTGATTTTTGCTACCTCTTGTTCTATCATTAGCACAGAAAACAGTTGTGAAGAAACTACTCCTTTCAGATCCCCTGGCAGTGGGGCAGTTGGAAGTGTGCCCAGAGTCAGTGCAGATAAATATTTTCTTTCCTGTAATTTCCAGTATAATGAGATTGTGAGCTATGATTGCTGAATATTGTGTGCAGGCCAGGAAATTCTCAGTGGGGTGTAGCCATTCATGGAGGCTAGTACCCTAGTTAAAGTAAGAATTGAGAGATGAAATCACCATCTTCACCTCTCCTGAAATAAACTGGGCTTGCACATAGTGGAAGGGAGCCTTTACTTGCCAGTCAGACCTCTGGTTTTAGGCAGAGACGTGATTGTTCCTGCTCTTCAGTGTACTGCAGTCTGGCAAAAGAAGCAAGTGTTTATTTACTGCAGTAAATCATCAGATGCTCAGAGTGCTTGTGGCTTGAATCGGACTCGCTTTTGAAAGCAAAGGGAGGATGGTGAGAGATGCTGTCACTGATTGCAGGGCACTTTCAGAAATACGTGATCTAATCAAATAGTATTCTGGTTCTGTCCCATCTTTTGTCTCCAAGTATCCTCCTTCGGCAGGTGAAGGCCATGGTCGGGTGACCGTGTGCCCTAGTAACCTGCAGAAGTTTGTGTTTGTAAAGAGGAAAGAGAGGAAGAGAATGTAACAACTCCCCATCTTTCTCCTGTGTATTTATCTTCTAAGTCTTCTTCAGTTCTTGAGTTTGGGTTTTTTTGTTGCTGCAGTGGAATGATAAATGAGGGTACTAACTTTATCCTGAGTTAGCTCTAGTCGTGTTTTTCCCCCCAGAGTCCATATGTTTAATATATTTTACTGGTGGTGCTTGTATATCAGTACTGAAGTAAAGTAAGTACTTGGCCTGTGCAAAGGTGCAGTTGATTCCAGAACATCTTAAAATGTGTAACTGTTTGAAAGTTTGAAGATGTGTTGATTTTAGTCATTCAAAGAAATTAATTGTAGAGAAAACTTGATTTAAATCTAGGAAGTCTTGTTTGAAAAGGCTGAATAAATTGATTTCTAGTATAGTAGACTACCAGACAGATTAATCAATCTCTCTTCTGTTCCACATGATTATACATATTAAGATTATAATTTAGGAAGTATTTGTGTAGTCCTGTTAGTCCTATGAACTTCTACCTCCATGTACTTCATTGTGTTTTTCTGCTTTCCTGTTTGTGTACCAGCTTCCTTTTTTTTATCCATTTTTTAACAAGTTTGGTTTCGTGAATGTATTTATGTGGTCTATCAATACCAAGCACATTTTTTTTCTTCTGCTTTGATTTAAAGAAACTGAAAATATGGGTGGAATATTTATCAGAAAACTACAGACGACTATTTCTGGACTGGTTTTGTGACAGCAGAAATCCCAGTCTCCTACTTTCTTGGTCCAGCTGGAAGGTTTGGGTATCAGAACAACAAAAATGTTGCACAAAAATGTTGTAGTATGACAGTTTTTTATCGCATCACTTATGGGAACAGTACTCTGCATGCTGTCTTCCAAGACTGACAAGTGTCAGGTTTTTCTGGGAAGCGTTCGAACCTTGTAATGATGAAGTAGGCAGCTGGTGACTCCTTCCAGTTCTGATTGATACGTTACACGAAAAATTTGTATCTTTTTATACGTTCATGTTGATTGTGAACGTGTAACTGTCCTAAGTCTTCAGATGTATGCCTATTCCTTATTTGGGCTGTTTCAGGCTTTTTCATACTGCCCTCCATAATTCACAAAATACATAGGCTGAATGGTCTGCTGTGCTAATCTTAAAGTAGGCAGCAGTTCCTCCAGCCTTTGTTTTGCCTTTGTTGTCGTTCTGAAACTTCCATAGACTATCCCTTCATGGACTGTGTTGTTCCTCAAAATGGCATTAGCAATGGCCTGCTGCAGTGTGAGCTCTAAAAACATTGTAAGAGTCTAGATTGCTCCTGCCAGCAAAAGAGGACAATGCTCGACTCCCAGGGCACAGCTTTCCTTAGAAGAAAGTGTGAAAACTTGGTTGAACTAGGTGAGAGAATTTTCCTTCCCTGCTCATGGACGGTGTTAACCAGCCCTTAGCAGCTCTTCTTCAGAATTACCTTAAAATTGGGGAAGGATTTTCGAGGAGACACTTCATGTCCTTGTCTTTCTTCTCAGTTATCTTTGACAAACTTGTGCTTGTGTAAAGTGGAAGGAGTAAGGCCTTAGTCTCAGTTGGCTTTGCAGGAATGTTTGAGACCTGAAGGCCTGAACAAGTTAAAAGCCTTTGAAAAAGGTGAGGAATACTTGCCACAGCATACCTGTTGTGCAGTTTGAGACTCACCAAGATGTGCCAGGTACCAAGAACCTAACTTTTGTTCTCCAGAGGGGAGAGTCAGGAGGAAATCCTACAAGCTGCAATCCAAAAGATTTTTTTTTTTTTAATATAAATTTTGATTTAAAAAGATACAGATGACATCTTTGTCATTCCTTGAAGCCAGTTTTTCCTAAAGCTGCCTACAAGATTTACGAGCTGTTCATGTCTACTGGAGAAGTGAATTTCACCACTAAAAGTGGATTTGGCACCTATGTTCCAGAAAAATGGGTCTCGAATGTAAGATCTGCATCCCTTAAATGATACGTAGTTAGAAGAGTCGGAGCAATAAGCAGGAGCATTTTTAAGTGTTACACACTTTTTTCCCTCAACAGTAAACTTCTTGCATCTTTCCAGAACAAATATTTGTCGGCTTTCAGATAATCAGCAAAATTTTATGCCTCTCTTTCGAAAGAGAAAATCATGAGGGTCTTAAAAGCTCTCTTAACAGCTAATAACCATATGGCAAAAGATTCCCTTCAGTTAATGGCTGGTATACTGCCAGTTCTTTTAGCAGACTAGGCTCTGAGCAATGGCACATGGAGAAGATCTCTCCAGCTTTAGTCCTTCTGGAGTCTCGATTATTTGATTGTGCAGTCTGTCAGTAAAATCCTTTTCTGTTCTTTGAATCAAGCAGGGGCTTAAAATATTTACAGCCTTTCATTGCTGGGAGGATCAGAACCTACAGCCTGGTGATGTAAAGCCCCCTCTGCCAAAGCATGTTATGTGAGTAGAATAAAGAAAAGAGAGACTTAAATGGTTGTGTTTTGTGAAACAGTTGCAAGATTCACTTTTCATGTATTCATGTGTACTATTAAATGTGTATGCATTTGCTAGTGCAAGCTATAGGATTGTGCAACTAGGGACTGTGTTTTCTTAAACTATGCTGAGGAATGTCAAAAACCCTAGAATGCCATCTTCTCCTTCCTGCCTTCTTTCTTTGCCTTTTTGTGCACATATCCTTTGTCCTTTATCTGAGCATGTGTTAGAACTAGAGTCTGAGCTGTGGCAGCTCTAGCTGCAGAATGAAAAAATTGCAAGTCATTTGGGTGTTTCTGAATGAGTGGTTTGCATAGGCTAGTGTATTTTCATATTGGAGGGACTCATGTTGAAGAACTGAAAGAGGAAGTTTGTAGAAAGTGCTAGTATTCTAGGTCTGACCAGCATCCAAGCATTATTTTCTGACCAAATCAAGTTCTGCGCTATTGTGCTTTAGCCACAGAAAGTATTTTATTGGGTACAAATGGTTATTGCTTGCTGTTATTCAGCAAAAAAGCTTAAAAAAAAATGGAGAAACTTTTGGGTGGGTAGGTACTATTAGGAGCTATACTGTTGGTAAAGTTTTACCCCATGTATTGAAGAGTGTGATGGAGATCCTGTCTGAGCTTATGAGAACTTTACAGTGGGTGAGATGTCTGTTTTTTTAAGACATATTTTTTTAATTGGTAGTTCAAGACATATATATGTAAGATGGTGCAATCAGGGACTGTGATGATGGTAAAACACACACAGATCAGATATTAATCAGGATCTTTTTTGTGCTCAAACAGCACACAATGAATTTGTGTACTGCCGTTTGTTGAATTGTGGAGAATTATGATTTGAAAACCTCCCGGTTTTGGAGGTTTTCACTGTAGTGGGTGTTGATCTCACTGCATCTCTCAAGCTGGCATGTGCCATGTTTGCCCTGGAAATGGGAGAGAAAGTACTTTTGTACGTTTGGTCCATCATAGCCTAAAAAAGGTGATCAGTGTTGTATAAATTATATTTTGTTTTCCTCTTTATACTCCTTTGTATTCTTTTTCCAATAACTTTTGTTTTTCCTGATCGATTCATAAGAAAATATGAAACAATAATGGTTGCCATAATTTTTCATAAATGCAGAGTAAAAACAGTTGTTTGCGAGAAACTGTTACAAAATTAGTTTTCAAAGCAGGTAATTCTGCAGCATTCTTGGAATCGCCATGAACATGGCATGGCACAGTACAGCACATCATGTCACATACTCATTATGGTATCAAATTGTACTTTATGCTAGGGTACACATGCATAAAAAGCGAATTTCTGACAGACACCAGACTCCAGAGTAACGATGATGAATGGTTATTAGCCTGTAGGTTTGGAACCTGTTATCTTTGTTTAATCAAAAGCCAGAAAAAAAGTACTTTATATCTTAATGCCGTAGTAGTGACATTTCATTGTATTTTTTCACTTTAGATATTATGAAGTAGAATAATTTCAGTAAAAAATAAAGGATTATTTGCTTCTTATTAAGACATTCATGTGGTGAGAGATTTCGTCTCAGGTGTGGAAAGATTGCAACATCTGTATGTTATGAAATACTTACTGAAGTCATCAGTTAGTGTAAAGGGACATTGGTGAGGCATTTGTAGTTAAATTCACCATTATTTTTACTGCTCACAAGTTACAAAATAACTTTTTTTCCACTGAACAAAATTTGTGTTACTTTGTTTTTATCAGACATTATTACACCACATTATTTTTAGACATAAATTTAGCTACTGCAGCCTTTATTGCTGACCTCTCTGATCTAGAAAACTGATAAGCATGGAAAAATCTGAGGGAAAAGACATTCATAAAATAGATGTTTAGGTGGCTCACAGAGTGTGGAATAGATGAAAGATTGCAAAATAGTCTGGAGGTGTCTTTCAGAATATTGAAAATTATTTAAAATGAATTGATGGTCTTGGACAAATAGGTGTATGTTTAGATATCTACTATTAGAATGACAAACAAAACTGTGTTAAGCAACTTTTAAGCTTAAGTATGGGTCTGAGCCAAGCAAAAGTCAAGATATTAACTTGGGTTATATCTATATTAGCTCCTAGTTATTTTGCTTTCTTAGAAACCAAAATGCCAACAACCTAAATGTCAGCTGGGAGCAAACTTTGTTATAATATATCAACTGCAGTTATTATGTATATATATTTTATATATACGTATTGCTGTCACATTGGAATGTCTACACAGATCCTCTGCATCAAACTGAGGTGAGAGTTCCAAGCACCTGCAGAGACAAAAAGCATGGGCTGTTTTTAGGGGGAAGGAGGAGAGAGGAGAAGGGAAGGGGGAGGGCTTGAAATCAAGCTTAAGAGAAACTGGAGTATATGCAAACACTGTATTTTGGCATTGGAGTTGAAGTTAAATTTTTTGAAGAGTTGTAGATCGTGTTTGAAATCCAAATACCAAATCTGGAGCTGAGTAGGAAGTAACATTTTTCATTTTGCAGGAAGTTGGATTGTTTTCTTATTTATTCTCTTCCAAAAATGAAGGGGGGAGGAGGGGAGGCGGAAGCTAGCTGCATAATAAACTGGTACATTGGAAGTACAATCTGTTTGGATTTCATGAAAAGCTTCATTTTCATTCTGTCAAGCATTTTATTTTGGTTTTTGGTGGTTTTGTCTTATGAATCCTTACAAGACATTAACATGAAACATTATGGTATTTTGAAAGGGCCACAGGACCCTCTTCAGTTTAAGCTGATTTGTGGGTGGTTGTTGGTTCGCAGGGCTTTTTTGTTTTTTTGTTTGTTTGTTGTTTTCTTTTTAAGTTACACTGATTCATTTCAGTGAGTTACTGTTTCTCACCCTGCTTGAAAACACTTAAAACACTCAATTTTAGTTACATAACTTGAGTGCAGGTACTTATAGCTGTTAAAGACAGCTCTGGTAAAGTAAACATTAATTTTTAGATTTCATTTTTCAAGTGCACTTTCTCTCAGTTTCTAAGCTAAACGAGATTTTTGAGCATTTTTGTGATTTCCTGAAGTGAGTATTTATATGTCTGTGTGTGTTGATCTTCCTTTAGAAAGGAAAACAGGTCATGATAGGATATTTTTTAATTTGAGTGAGATAAGTCATTACAAAAGCATGTATAGTGCTAGTCAGAAGAGCTGGTAATTATTGTGAAGCTGAGATGATTCAGTCTGATAAAGGTAAAAAGGGGTTTTGCCTTTCGGATTTGACTCTGGCATAGAACAAAAATGCTCTCAAAGTATTACAGCAAGGAGGAGATTACTTTGTCAAAGAAGATCTGAATATGTTGAATTTTTTACCTAGTTGCATAGTCCAGCATGGACGGGAAAGTATATAAGGTAGAAGACAAAACACTGATTTTTAAAGCAGGGAGCAGAGGAATAAATCTGAAATCAGTTCAAGGTGTGGGGAAACTGGGACACACAGAGTTTTTCCATGTACTCTGCAGATCTGCTACCATCTTAAAAACCAAATCCAGAGAAGAGGATGCTAATTCAGTGTTCTGATCAACAGCAGTGCAGACATTGTGAAAGGAAATATGTAAACATAGTGTTTACATATATAGTGCTGTTTAAATTAGCATGGGTAAAGAAATGTCTGATTTGAAAGCTGTCACTTTCATAAGCTGATCTGCTTTTTCCTTTCTTGTTTAATATGTTGTCAAATTGAGAAGGCAGTGCAGTCCTATTTAATAGCTAATCAATGATTTATTTGAGAAGTTCCTCTTAAGTAAAAGGATTTACTTTTCTTTGAAGTTAGAACATATTTTCTTACTCCTTTGCAGTTTTCCCTTAGCGTTTCAAGTGCTGTATGACCATCTGTGACTTCTTTTTCCTGTTTTTAATATAGCTCATCCAGTTGATTTTGAGTCACCTTACAGTACCAGACCTGTGTAGACTAGCGCAAACTTGTAAGCTACTATATCAACACTGCTGTGATCCTCTACAGTACATTCATCTCAGTTTACAACCTTACTGGGCAAGGATTAATGACACATCTCTGGAATACCTACAGTCTCGCTGCACTCTCATCCAGTGGCTGAATTTATCTTGGACTGGAAACAGGGGAGCCATCTCTGTTTCTGGATTTAGCAGGTCAGTGCTAAATGTACAGAAGTATTTTGAGAAGCTCTGTTTGCAGAGCTGCTGCACAGTAGTTTCACTAAGTATTTACAACCTTTCAAAAAGACAAGAAATGTCTTTGATTTACTATAGAGGGTGTGATTGTTATGATGTAGAAAAAAACAACAGCTAAAACAGCAAGAGGTACTAGAGGTAGCAGCGGAAGTCTGTTTCAATATGTAGAGTCTGCATGTGCCAAACTGCCTGTGACTGAAAGGCTTCTTCCAGGGGGAGCAGTGTTTGCTTTCTCCTGGGCTTCTAAAAGACTCCACTAGAACCAAGCTGTCAAAAGTCTTTCTGACGAAGAAAATGTTTGCGGTTGTTCTTGGTACAGATGAGTCATCAGTAGGACTGTATTAGAGTGGCTGCAGTAATAAACTGATTACAGCGCGTGCTTATAAGGTATGGGCCCTAAGTAATCACTGGAGTGCAATGTAAATGCAAATATTTTCATAAAAATGATTTAAAACATTAGCCCTGTTGGGAAACAGGGGGTTTGCATGTGCATCTTCCACTGAGCTGAAAATATGACTGTGCTGTAGGTCATTAAAATAGCAAATTTGCAGGGATTCTTCTCTGTATAACAGCAGTGTTCTCTGCTTTCTTAACATATCATTTCTTGCTTCTTTGCTTGTTTGCATTAGTTAAACAGCATGTATCAGTGCATTTCATTTAAGCAAAAATTGCTGCTTCAACTAAGAAGTAATCGGCAATGGCAGGTGAAAGCAGGACGTGACTGATAAGAAACAAAATGTTTAATATATCTAAAAAAAATTGTCTTAACTCTCATTTGTTTTCTGAATAAAAAGGTCAAATCAAGTATTCAAACATTTTCTTTCCTTTGGTACCTGGTGCCTTTCCTGGGGGAAGTAAAATAATTTGAAGAAATACTTTGTCAAGATGAGAATGTCACTTCCTTTTTTTCCTGACCTTCCAGTGTAATCTGAGCCCTATGCTCTTTTGTGCTTGTTGGTAGAAAAAGGAGATAGACATCAGTTGTTGAATGGGGTACAAACATTTCTCCTAAATTTGGATTTCATATTAAATACATTAGGCAGCTTGGAGAATTGAATTCTGAAATCATGAAGTGGTTTTTGAAAACTTAAAAGTATGTGCATTTTTCATTTTTTTTTTTTGTGAACATGCAGTACTGCTGAAAATTTTTGTAGTCTTGAAAGAAATGAATGTCCAAATTCAGAGAATTACAAACTTTGCAGTTCTGGCATTTCTGACTTCCACTTAGTTGAAAATGGCTTTATTGCTAATGACTTTTTTTTTTTTTTACTTCAGTGCTGAACTCATAGCAGCACTTGTGTGTAGTCAGCATTTCTAAAATAATAAATATTCATTGTTTGACTATTAATAATCTGTGAATAAACATGGTCAATTTATATTCATTATAACAGGTGATATTTGTTTGTAACAAGGGAGAAAAGTGTTCTTGGACACTGATACAACTGTGAAGTTATCTGTTTCTAGGAAAAAGTATTTCTTGGAAGAGATACATGCAGTCTGGGAATGGGAGATGCAGTTCAATCGTAAATTTTTGAAACTTGTGAATAATTTTCAGGTGTGACCTGCTCAGAATTTTCACTTCTGAATCAAAAATTCTCCACTGTAACTAGGTCTTGTTTTGAAAGTTTTCATTTTCCTAATACAGAAATAATTTTGCAACTCTTAGTTCTGTAGAAGTGTCTTTTCTAGTAAAATTTCCAAACACAAATTTTCCTTTTGACATTCTCCATCAGCATGTTTGTCAAATTTGCTGGCCTCTAGGAAAGGAAAATTTGCTGCTTGTTTGCTATGGAAGTATCTGTTAATACAGGAGACTTATTAGAACAACACTTGCTTTTCAAAAGCCTTAATGTAACTTTCTTCAAAAAGGTGTCTTCCTGGTAAGAGATGCTGTTCCTCAAAGGAGAAATCTGTCAATTAATGTTTTAGTTCTGTTGCCCTGGCTGTCATTAAGATCCCACCACCAACACGTGGATGCTGCAGCATCCAGGACACGTAGTCACAAACTCCCACAATTTTTCCTTTTGAACTTCTAGATGTTCCTCACCCAGCCTGACTTTCGGGAGATATTACACAAAACAGTTTCCAAAGAATGGAGGGACTTTGATTTTTCTAGGAATTCTGTTTCACACTTAGATTTTCTTTCCAGTTTATTCTTCAGAATATGAGTATTGCAGAGGAGGTTCTCAGTTGGCTGGGGAGAGTGCATTGGTGCTCTTACCAGTTACCTGCTGATATTAACTGTTACTGAAAACATAATTAGATTTTCAGACTGTAACTGTCTTTTGCAGAACTTAAATACTTATGTACTTCTGTCTGGCTCTGTACATAACAGTAGAAGACATGTACCACCACATTTATTAGTGTAAAATCCTCTCTTGCTGCCTACTGCGTGAGTATTGCTGAATCGGTTTGTTGGTTTCTTTTTATCCTGTTCTCTCTGGCTCCCTCGCTGGTCTTGGTATTCTCTATTTCTTTCTGCAAAGGAAGTTTTTAAATAAGGCACTGAGGTGTGCCCATAGAGTACCAAGCTGCATCATTCATTTTGGATTTAATTGGTGAAAAAGTCTTGTAACTTGAGACTGAGTTGAAACGAGCCTAAATTACTTGTTCCAATACTTCAGGTTTATAAATTTTGTGCTAAGTTGCTGCGTAAGCGACCAGGAATGGCAGTCAAGCCAGCTACTTGGAGGTGCAGAGAATTCTGCCTAGAAGTTGTAACAATTTGAAGGACTCTGTTATGCTGTTTTTAAAAGGCCAACCTACATTTGTCAGTTCAAGGAGAAAAAACATTATTTGCTAAAGGAAATTTGTAAACAACTTCACAAATTGCTGTAGTATAGAAATGGCAAAATGCTAAAACGAAAATACCTTATCGTCATAGATAACAGTATTTCACTTTTACGGGGTGTGGTTTTTTGTTTTCTTTATTTTTGCACTTTTCTCAGCATTTGGTTTTACACTTGGCACTGTTGAATTAAAAACTGGTAGAGTTAGTTTCATTTGTACAACTATACAATTTAGGTTATGATTTCTGCAAGCTAGGACATCTTCAAATGCTACTCTTGCTTGAATTTTGTTTTGGCAAATATCTTTCAAAAATGTTTTTGTCTGTGATTTCTTACGACAGTCTTAAAAGTAGTAGCTTGTGTAAATCTGTGCGTTGCTTTAAAAGGTTAATGTAGACATGGTTGTAAGAAATAACTGAAAGTACTTCCTTGCAAAAATGTATTAAAGTAGAAAATTTTTAAAAAGAGTAATTTTAAGAAATGTGACTGAAGCAAATATACAGTATTATCATGAGAAAATAAAGTGCTTCAGGCATATGAACATCCTGAGGCAAAGCTGAAGGTATTTTAACTTATTGATAACATCTACTCCTTAGGGCTAAAATTGACTATCATAAATTTTTTATTTCAATGTATAATATAAATTAACTAAACTTTATCATTTAGAGTGAATTAAGAGTGTACAGAAAAGTGAAAGACAAATGAGTATGAGCAGTCTCAAGTGTCCGGAATGCAAGGTGACAGGGAATAAGCAAAGATTTCAGAGCAAGCAGTAGATAAGCAGCGCTGCACTTCCCTTGGCGTTAGAGGTATGGCGAATTTCTTCACACCAGGGGAATATCAGTGTGGGAGGGTAAGACCTATGGAGGAAAAGTGAGGCAAGTTAACTGGAGGTGTACTAAATATCAAGAAGCTGAATAAAAGCTCTGAGGTTTAAACAGCTCAAGGATGATGACAGTTTAAAAAACAAGTTCTGCGTGCAGATTTCTGTGTATCACTGATAATGTCATTAGCTCGTGTAAACTCTTTTGCTTTAAATATCAGAGGTATTAGGATTTTTATTTACTTCTAACATTTTGTACTGTGAAAATGAATTAATAGTGGTTTTTTTTCAGGTTAGTGATGCAGTGTTTGCATGTCAAGCACATCCAGGAATATTTCTCTAACAATTTTGTTGTTGTTAACAGTTGAAGGCTTTAGTTGCTGTTTAAGAGGTGTATTTTGACAGTGTTTAACCTGGTGAGGCTTTGCCACCAATCAAACTCGCAGGAAGGTGATAGAAATTACTGAAACATACATCATATACTCAGAAAATAGCAGTAACTTGAGACTTTACAGGGATTTTCAATTTGAAAATCATGTATGTCTCTTGCTTTAATTTCCACATTTTTTAGTAAAACCTAGGGTTACTGTAACTGAGATTAAGTAATAATGTTTGTTTTGCATGTTTTTACTGAAATAGTTTAATCTGTGTTGAGAAAAGCACAAGATCAGGTACTTAATATTCTCCTTACTTACATGCAGTGTTTTAAGGTTTCCTGACCAAAAAAAAAGGCGTAATACATGCTAGAGCAGAAAATAACATTGTAACAATTAGAATATTTTCGAGGAAGGGAAGGTGACTTCATTTTAAAAACAAAATTATTTTACTCAGTCTCGCTCTCAAGTGTGCGTTCTCGCATGCACCAAGATGACGAAGATGTGTGTCCAAAGCAATTTGTCTGGCGTGCAGTCTCACCATCCTGTGCCACCTGTCCTTCATCGCCTAATCTGCGTGTCCTGAGAAACTGCACATACATATGTTCAAGGATCTTGACGACCTGCTAATCTGACTTCTGCCAGCATACACCGCTCTGCCGGCCCTTGCATTGCCATTTGTTCATTCTCATGCTTCTATACCTGTATGTACCCATTTGTTCTCCAGTCATACCAATCTTAACACTTTTATTACAGTTATCTGTACTAGGTGCTGCTGCTGTTGTGTAACACAGCAGTCCTGAGAGGAGAAGCATCACTGTGAATATAAAAATATCTGAACGTGACTTCATGAAGTATATTAAAATGTAATTCTGCAAGCCATTGGATTAAATGCAAGACAGGTTGGGATTATGAAGTCCTCTGCCAAGTTTGTGCAAGTAATCATATAGACAGGACTACAGTAGTAAAGAGGAGACCTCAAGATCTTAGAACTGAAATGAGGAAGAATAAAATCCAAGTGTGTTTTTGACATTATTCTTGTCTGGTGGCAGGCTCCGAAAAGCAGGAGACCTGAGTAGCTGGAGGGAGTGTGTAGTTGGCTTGAAGCAAATTGAAATGGTTATTTTCATGAAATACTGGTTCTAGGAGGGAGATAGCAAGGAAAGCTAGGCAAAGGGGACAAAGTCGTGTCTGTCAAGTAACGGAGGTAACATCCCTGATTTGGATGCTAGCTTAAGGTAACACTACAAGGGAGAGTGCTAAAGAAAAAAATCTGTCCAACCCTGTGTTGTTCATAAATGGAAGTTGCTTCTGCCCACACACTCTTGGACACCAAATTCAGTGGTTTATATGTCAGTGGCTAAAAAATGAGTACCTAAGATTTTAATTGAAAATAGATTTGGTAAAATCAGCAGGATTGAAACCTGTTGGGGTAATTGTACTAAAGGAATATAAAACTAGGTAGCTATTTGTGTTTAGGAAGGATGAGTAGATGAGAGAGAACTGGACTGTGATCCCTGCTTGTTGTAGAGTTTTCACTAACTTTGAACCATGGGATATCGAGTAAGTGAGGATCATTATGCTGAGTGAAGCGTAGGTTTTGGATCCCGTGCAGTTCCGTTAGAAACCATTGCGTCAAATGTGATGTTCAGTTCCCTCATAAGCATATGTCTGAAGGTATTTTGAGAATTTTGTTTGGGAGGTCTTACAGAGCCGGTTCTGACATGAAGGGTGCTATCTCTTGCACCTTGATATTTTAATTTTGTATCTTCTTTGGCTTATGGGATATGCTTATGATACAGACATGAATTACAAGACTGGAAGTTGTTGGAAGATGACGGGTTTAACATCAGCATCAGCAAATAGCATCCTAACTGCTAATAGATATATTTGATGTTTCAGAAAGATTTCACTAGGACTAAATTCACAGAAGCTGAAGTGGGGGGAAATGAGCAGCAGTTCTTGAGAGCAGGCAGAAGGTGATGGAAAGTGAGATATATTTTTTTTAAATTAAAAAAGAAAAATAAACAGAAAAAGCCCCAAAACAAAAATCACACCCCCAAAAAGAAGCCTAAACCAAACAAAAAA
>JAVKLA010000014.1:16536454-16547499 GCA_034782735.1 Sagittarius serpentarius | reverse complement strand
CCAAAAGAACCCCAAACACCCCCCCTAAAAAAAAACAACCAAAAAACCCCCATGAAATACTGCAGTCTAGAATGAGGATAAATTTAGAGGGAAAGGCCCCATCCAGCATCTAGAAAAATAAATGTATGTGTTCACATTATTCTGGGTTGTTTAGTCAGTCATATTTCATAACAAACATGAAGGGATGAAGGGAAATGATTTCAGAAATTGTGTGTATGAAACACTGATAATAAAAGCAAAACTAAAGGGATGGATGACTGTGCAGAAAGGAGGAGGTACTGAAAACAGGAGCCAGTCAATCCTCAGTGATTAAAGGAGAGGTATGTGAAGATACGTTGATTTGGGTAGAAGGTGCTTTTTGGGGGGTTTGTTTTCAAATGAGCTAAGTCAGAGCCAGGCATCCAGTGTCTGTTAAGTCTCAGAAGTATGAAGGCCATGACACATTTGTTCTGAAAGCATGAGAACCCATGTTCTACCTTGCCATATGGCTTTGGAGATCCATGTAGAAAGACATTAGCAAAAACCTCTTGTCGTGAGCAGGCTGTTAAGTGCAAAGAAAGATTGGGGTGTCTTGATCATTCAGAGAACTCTGCAATTCTGCCTGATGTTCTCTGTCCTGTGCTGGTTAGTGGCTTCCTCAGATTCCTCCTCCTGTTTCTGTTCATCTCTTTACTTTATGCCTGTCAGCTCGTTCTTGTACCCTGCTGCATGTCCCTTATCCCCCTTGCCTTTCTATTTAATGTCTCTTAAATAACCTTTTCCAAAAAGGCATCAAAGCCAGTGAGTGCAACGCTTGCTGCTACTGCTGTGTTTGCTCTGCCTGTGTGTTTCAAGTGTAATGAATTCAAATAAAATGTTATGAGGATACTAAGTCCTCAAGCTGGTGAGCCTGGAGTTCTTCTCCAAGTCTAGGGGGTTAACTGAGTGTTTCCCTGACCTGGTAACGTTAACTTTTAATAGTCCTAGAAGGAGAAAAGCATTGATCTGTAACAACATTTGTAACAGCCAGGCCCCGTTAAATTATATGGCAGTTAACCTAACATCCATTATTGTAATGGAGTAATTCATAAAATATTTATCCACTAGCAAATTAAAAGCTGGAGGTGTAATGAGTGACGATTGGCAAGGTTTTATGGAAAATACCACCATTCAAACAAACCTGATAATTTGTTGATGAAAGAAGCTGTGTGAATGTGTTGTTAAAGCACGCATTAAATAGAGGAATTGGCTAATTGGTAATCAGCAACGAATCCATATGTCTCTGATTTCCAGGGGATTTCCATCCTGCGTTTCTCCATGGCAGTGTTGAACTCTGTTGCTAGTCCAAAATAGCAGTTTAATGTTTAAATACCTGATGTTAATTGTTGTGAATTGTCGTGTCATTTCAGCTCTGATACTCTTATAAGAAGGCTTACCAGTCTAGGTGAATTCACTGTATCCAGCATGAAAACAGCAAATAAGTGCTTGGTGTTTGATTAAACTCTCATTTTACCAGATAAAATAGGTTCTAGAGGGAGACTGCAGAGTTAGACAAAAATAGTGGAAGAGTAGATTTGGAGGCTGTACTTGGCAGAACCCCTGTGGCTCTGGGGCTTATGTCTCCCCTTTCATGTCTCAGATGCTCTCTTTTGTTTCTGTTTGCATAGGCTCATAGAAATGTTGGATGTTAGGGACCTCTGAAGGTCGTCTACTCCAGGCTCCCACTTGAAGTGCCAGTGTTCCCAACGCTAGATCAGGTCAGTCAAGGTTTCAGGTGACTCTTGGAAACCTCCAGGGATGGAGATGCGACCCTGGAATGTCCTTTCCCCTCTGTATTGTGTAGGATCTGCATAATAAAACTAAGGCCGCGTAATGTGCAAGATGAAAGGAATAAAGAAAGGTGATGATAAAGGGCAAGTATGATTTGTGTGAGTGATTGAAAAAATAAGGAAAGGAGAAGATTTGAAAACTTGCATCTTGAAAGACGGACTTCAAGTCCTGTGCTACTGCTAGTGTCATTGAGGAATGCCACCCTGAATGTGTCTGCTTTTAAGATCAACAGCTATTTTGTCCTGAGTTTCAGCAGGACCAAAGTCTTGGGAAGCCTAATACCTGTTTCGTTGTAGCGATAGGAGGCTTTTGTGCAAGAAGCAGCCTTGTGTCTCTCTGGCATTTATTTCTATTCTATCAGTTAAACCCAAGAAATAATACTAACTAACTTTGTGGTGAAAGTGTCAGGACCTAAAGCTGCTTTGTCTGCATGAGGGTTTTTGTAGGATAGAACTGGTGATAGAGCAGATAAGAATATTTATTAGGAGAAACTAATTCATGCTGTCTGACAAGATGCTTTGTTATTCTAGGAAGCAACAAGGGGAACTCATTACAGCCCATAGGTTAGGAACTTAGTTTTTTCTACTGGAGAAACTATTAAAATCAGGTATAACAAAATCACAACAAACGTGTGGTTTTTTTTTTTCCTATTAAATATCAAACTTACAAGCGTACGTGTTTTTAATTAAAGCTTGGATTAGATATAATAGAGGTTAAGTTTCTGACACGATCTCTGACAGAAGGTGTAAATTATGCAGAGACCATCAAAGTTTCTAGATTTTGGATATTTCGTCGTCTTGGATTTTAAATGTTTGTAGTTCCTATGAAAGTCTGAATGTGAAATAGTCCTTAGGAATCTCTGTGTTCTAGAACAGCTACAAAGTGTTGATTTTTAGCTATTTGTTAATGAAACAAATGAGATGTTTTTCTGAAAGTCTTAAAATACTTCTGAATAATTAATCCATTTAAAACTATTTGTTTAACTTTATTTTTACATTTGCAGTTTTTTCTGAGATAGAGAAATATGAAATTATTGGTAGAAACTTGCAGGCCATTGTCGAAACTGTCTTCGGAGACTGTTTAACAGCATTTCAGACATTATCTGTGCTGTACTTTGCCCCATTGTTTCAGAGTAAATGGCAAGAACAAAACATATTCCAACTTTCTAAACCAAAACAGAGTTTTCAAGACTAATGTTAATTTAATAAAAAGCCCTCTCTGTACCATTCTCACCCCAACGATGCTTTTGCAGTTTGTTTTCAAGGTAGAATTGGTTGACTGCTTTAGTGACATTGACCTCCTTATGTCATGTACAGCATTATATAGCCTCCTGTGTTTCTTAAAATGTAGTAAAATATTCCTTTGTACAAAACGTCGTGTAATATCTAGGTTATGTACAGTATCAAGTCAGTGTTGATGAAATAGCCTTGACTCTCAGACTACCTTTGTTTTTTTAATATTGCTCTCTAACTCAACACCTGATTGATTTGGTCTCTTCTGGATTTGTACAGATTTGATTCAGAAGTAACTTCTTCAGAGTGGTTATGATTAATTTACTTTAACCTAATTGTTTTCTGTTAGTTAACTGAGGTGACGTAGGAGCTGTGGTCTGTAGACTTTCCATTGTTGAAAGGAGCTATTTCCTGGTTTACATGCATAAGGTTTTGACAGTATTTTAGACTCTCATCTGAAAGTATGATTATTTTTCACTTAAAATGTGTTTTTCACAGGTTCTTGAAAGTTTGTGGCTCTGAACTAGTACGTCTTGAGTTGTCTTGTGGCCATTTCCTCAATGAAACATGCTTGGAGGTCATTACTGAAATGTGTCCAAACCTTCAGGAATTAAATCTCTCATCATGTGATAAAATACCACCTCAGGCTTTCAACCACATAGCCAAAGTGGGCAGCCTAAAGCGTCTCATTCTCTACCGAACAAAAGTGGAGGTAGGAACAAGTTTTTTTAACCTTTGCAATAAATAGTTTCAGTCCTGGTAAAGTTGTATTTTTTTTTTTTCATTAGTGAAGAAATTAATTAGAATTTTGCATGTAAATTCAAAGGTAAATTCAGAAAATTCAAAGGCAGTTTCAGAAGTCAGAGGATTTTTTTTTTTTTATTTTCTAAGTAGCTTCTGGATTTAACAAAAATAAATAAAAAGCCCTCATGTTTTAACTTGCATGGAATATTGGTGACTTTTTACCAGCTGTTTTAAGCAATGTAGTGAAATCACAAATGTGAAAGCTTTTCTCTTGTTTTGAAGTGTACTCCAGACAGACTGTATTTGGCAATATAATTGGGAAATTATCATGTTTAGTAACTTACTGTAATTCTCAACATTCTGTCCTTTAGAATGACTTGCTAATTACTAGATTCCTACTGTCTTTGTATATTAGCAGAATTTGAGACATGGAACACAATTTTTTTAAATACTTTTCATTTACGGTGTAAAAATTACTTCTTTATACAGTTACTCAGCTGCCCGAATCAGGGTTGTTACTGTTTGCTTCAACACATTTCCTACCTAAGATGGAATGGTTTTACATGCTACAGTTAAGAGTGTTGTAGTTTATTACATTTTACAAATGCTGTATCCTAGTAAATTCAGCAGTTTGAATCGAAAGCAATTCCATTCCTTGTCACTAGCTACATTACTCACGTATTACAACCTTACTACTCTGGTTTACGTGCAAGCTCTCATACTTGTGCTTCTCTTGTTGCAAAAGCTACTGCTTAGTAGGCCTCCAAAATGGGGGGAAAAACATGCCTCCGCAGTTTTTTTTCTAGCTTTTAGCTCCAGCTGAACATTTTAAGAAGAGTTTTCTTGTGTGTGTTACTTCTGCTTATGCTTTTGGTGCACAGAAGTGAGGTGGTGACACTGGATTTTGGGGGGTGTTAAGCTGTAGTGTGATAGAAGAACTGAAGCTGGAACAGTAGGTTCTGTCTACTAGATGCCCAAGGGGCGTTTGAAGTTACAGTATCTTCTTTCATTTATAAGCAGTTCACACCTAACACGCGTGCTACAAAGTTAGTTGCACCGTGCTGTCCCTTTTTTGGCAAATCACATGTACATTTGTGTCCAAGGTCTAGCAAGCTATCTGTAATTGTGATTTTGTAGTGCCAGGTAGGTAGATTAAAGGGTAGGCTACTTGGAATGATTGGCATTTGCTGTGGGGGCATGCAGGCAGTCACCATGAAGGCAGTGCCCCTCCGTAACTTGTTGCTTTGTGGTAGTTGCTCTGTGTATTGAAGCAATTATTATTTTCTTCAAACTAAAAAATAAACTGGTGACCCCTGCGTTTAAATGCCTTTTGTATAGAGCTGAATCAGTGGCTTGGGTGTATCTGTTCTGTTTCTAGATCACTAGTCTTTCTGTAAATCTTGGATAAATCTCCTTACCTCGTTTTGACTGTGGGCTCTAATTCTCAAGGCTTTTTCATATCCAAGAAAGATCATTGTATCAGAGGTAAAGATTGTATGATTTTATTTTTTTCTCCTGTTGATTGATCATAATCTTGATTCTACTCAGGTAACTTCTAAAATTTGAAACTTTATGCTTGTAATAGTGCAGCAGCTGAGGTATACTCTGAAAATGATTGGTAACTGTCATTTCTCAGCTATCACTTTGCTGAACAGAGCTTGAAATTAGATTGAATGTAGATGGTAAAGATTTCCTGACTTTGAAGCCCTTAGATTGTGAAGATTCATTTCCACCTTTCATGTGTATGGACATGCATCTGCTTATAGCTGACAAGAACATTCATTCGTAATCAAGCTTACTTAAGATTGTGCTTCCATTTTATACTTAAGTATAAACAAAAGGTGCTGTTCCTAACAAACCGTTGAAGAGAGATTTCTAGAAATTTAAATAGGTAAATTGGAGAGGATGTTTTTGTGTTATTTGTAAATACGAAATTACTGAACAATATACATTGTGCATCACAGGTGGAAAAATAAAAGGGAAAGAATGAAAATGTAGTGTGGGATTTGAATTAGAGGATTAGAGTTACAGAAGTCACAGATTTGTAGAAATAACATTACCTTTCTCAACATTAGCTTCTCTTAATGCACATCTTTGGTTTTCTGTTCAAAATAGGCTGCCATTCCTTCTGTACTCTGCAGCTGGTATGGAGATGCAAGGTAGTAACTGGTGTCTAGATGCAAAAAAGACAGGATGGATTGATCAAGCATGCTCTGAAGTGATGTAGACTTGTCTAAAACTTGTCAAAGACCTGTAATATAGTAGTGTTCTTGATTTTTGTGAAATCTCTGCTACTACTGCACCTTCTTTGTTGGAGTTTCTAAGGAGCAAACAATGGCACAATGCTAATGTTTAATCAAGAGCTTGGCATTGTATTGTTGCCAACTGGACCTGCTCAGAGAAGAGACTCTGAGGCCGTGAATCCACTAAGGAAAACTGCTAACTGATAATAAGTATGTGTTTATTAAGAGAAAGTGAGTAAGAAGGTGAGAACAGAGTTGATGTGTGTGTTATGGTCCTCTGTAAAAGTTCTGTCTCAAAATTAAAAAAAAAAAAAAAAAAAAAGAAAAATCCGTTCATTCCATTTAGCCCACCGTTCTGAATGAATCAGTGGTTTGTTTTTTTCTTAAAAATAAACCAAAGAACAAACAAGATAAAGCACCAAGTCTCTTGATCTAAATTTTCTCCTCGCATCATATTCCAGAATGGCAAAGGTACAGGTCCTGCTGTAGTTATCAAGTGTGCTGTCATTTTTTGTGGCAGAAGGATGGCATCCCTGTTCATCCTGTGTTAACCGTCTTGATGTAAAAATGGGGAGGTACACTTTTGACATTATTGGAGATTTTGTGGTAGTTGCCAAAATGTGAAGAGGGAATAAATGTGCAGAGAACAAGTAGGTAAAAAGTTGACCAAAGTGAGTTCTCCAATGGAATATCATAATACTCTCTTTGTTTATCATACTGCACAATTAGAGGCAGTCTCTGGAATTGAAGCATGGTAAAATTAGATCAAATGAGGAGGGAGACCGCTTCTTCTGCTTGTAAACAGTCTGATGATTTTATTGTTATGGCTGATCAAGGTAAACAGTTAAGCTGAATTATTTAAGCGAAGTGATCGTATTTTTAAAAAGGGGCAACACTAGACAGAACAAGAAAAGCAAAATAGGACTTAATGCTCTAATTGACTTTTAAAGGAGGGCCCCTATCTGCATGTTGTGATGCCAGTGAAAAAGGGGTCATTTTCCTACTCCACAGCTGTCAGCCTCTGTTGAAAATGCAGTGTTGTGTTAGAGCACATCTGGGTAAATAGTACAACTTGTTCTTTTGGTTGTGAATCTGGCATGTGATTAAATAACATAGGATATGGGATGAAGATTCGCCATCCTTTTTGTCAGTATGTGATAAAGCTGTTTCTGGTTTTGCGTGATGCTTTATGAAGTACAGCATTAACATTTTAATAAAAGAAATGGTGTTTTGATTAAATGAAAACAATCTCCTGTGTACCTGCCCAAGTGTCAGATTTCCTTACTCAGACTGTCTTGCAGTACTCTTGCCTTTTTTTGGCAAAAAAAAAAAAAAAAAAAGAGAAAAACTGCTTTTAACATTTAAATGAGTTTGTTATCCTTTTTCTGTTTATATGATTACTATGACACTAATGGATGAATTCTGAGAAAATACTCTGCACAAGATTGACTACAGTTAATGATACTTGTGTTAGATACAGAAAAATAGATTTGGGGGATAACGGAAGCTTAATAAAATTGACAACATATTATGTAATCATCTGAGCAGTTATGATAGTTTCTTGTTATTTTAGCTGTTTTCTTTGAATAGGTTTTGTATTTAAAAATATTCCCATTGTCTCTGTAATGAAAGTTCTAATTTTTAAGTGTATGTTTTTAGTGAAATGAGCACTTCTGGTGTTCTGCTACTTACTGCACTGCAATGCTATTTTGGAAGATAGCTGTACCATCTGGAGGAGTTTATGGTCTTTGGTCCTAACCCTGCTGATTCTTAAGGCCATATATAAAGTTATTTCCTTGACTTACTGAGTGCAAGTTTCTGTGAACAAAATCAGTTTCAAACCTCTGAATTGAAGCCTCCAACAGCCTTGAATTATTAAAACCTCTCTGTTAGAAGGCGGCCAGTGACTTCCAGTAACTTGTTCCAGGCTGAACGAGCAAAAAAACCCAAAAAAAACCAAAACCAAAAGACAATTGTCATGCATCGCTGTATTCCTCCCCACTAAATTCAGTTCATTTTTCCAGTGCTTTAAGTTCATTGTTAAAGGTGTCATTCTTAAAGGTTGTTCAATTATGTATATGCTTGAAATAATTTGTAACTTGCTTTGAGAAACTAATCTCAACATTTTATAAATATAATATCTGCTAGCTCAAGACCACTGTTACACTTGTGGGATTTTTGTGCTGGTGGTTTTAGTATTTACTGATACATGACTCCTTAATATTTATTCATTGAGAGTGTATTCACAGCATAATTTAAACACTTGTTGTCGTTGATACCTCCATTGTTCATTGTATTCTTCAAATGTATTACTGTACACAGTAATTGACAATGGACATCTGTATGGTTTGAGTATGAATATTACCTCGATTTAGTGTTCATCATGATTTATTCCATCCATATAAATAATGTAGCCAAAATTGTATTTTAAAGAAACCAAAGCCACAATTACAGTAGAGTAGGAGAACGTGACAGTCTCCTCACTGCTGGGTGTAAATTTGAATGTAAGATTATGTATTTCACGTTGCACGATACTCTGGATTTTTTATAACGTGTGAAGAAAAAGTTTTTAAGGTTTTTGTATTATAATTGTAATTTTTAAAGTTTTTGTATTGTAATTGTAATACAAAATAAACTTAAATCAAATTACAATGGACAAAGCACACATTTTAAAGCAAGTGTTGTATTTTTAAATTTTGTCTCTGATACCTTTGACCAAGAGCAAATTTGGAACTTGGGCAGATGTTAAGAGAGGACACTGGAAACTTTAGATACCAAGAAGAGGCATAAGAATCTTAGCAGTAAATGTAACAGCTCTTATTTTCTTATGCTATGTGCAGTAAAGGAGTTAATGCTACCATAAAATTGTTCTGCAGAGTTTACAAAAATAACCTGTTATGGGTCATGTTATACTTCTGAGAATTGTTATCTGAGGTTTTTCAGCTTGGATGAAATTTCATTGGCTTGGGTACAAATCTTTAGGATGAAGAGTTGCAAGCAAACAGTGGGGAAAAAAGTGAAAACCTTTAGCTAGAAAGTGGATTCTTGGAAGGAGGTTGAGCTGGTGACAAATAATCATGCAATACAGGGCCTTGATGGTGCCCTTCTGATCCCGTGTCAGGCTCATAGGCTGGATTTGGTCATTTGAGCCTGTAACGTGAAGAGTGAGGGGGAAGAATGAAGGCATAAAACAGATTTGCAGACATAAGGGAGGGCATAATTTGACCGAATGAAGCAAAACCAAAATACAGTAATTGAATTAACTACAGAGACTATTACTTTCATTGAATTAATTCCGTAATTGCTGTGTTGCTGTGTCCCAGTCCCTGCTGTGTCCCTGGCGCTGCCAAGTAGCTGTAGAGAACAAAAAGGTGCCCTGTACATCCTGAATCCCATCTTGCAAATTACACTGTGCCTATTTGTGAGGAGGCAAGAGTTTTGACTTTCGAAAGGCTACATCTGCATGCAACAGTAAGGTTCATTCCAGTTTCATTTCCGTGTATTCTCGTTCTTCTCTTACCTGATGCTCATACAGTGTTCATGTTACATCTGTTTTTAAACCTGTGTCATAAAGTTTTGCAGGTAGAAGTTTTATCACTGTCCAGGTCTTCATCTCAAAAATGGTCCAATAATCCAAGTGCATTGGGGTGGGGAGGAAAGGAGGAGGGGAGCTGATTTTTAACAAGTATAACACTTGTGTGTTATTGAATGTTCATGTACTATCCCAAGACGTGCTCTTTCTGTCAAAAATAAGATACTGAGGATAAGTATTTATCCTTGGAACTCAAAATCTTAGAAGTAGCCTGAAAATGAGTGCTTTCTGGGAAGCCAACAGGTATGAAGACTTTTCCTGAAAACTAAAGCTAGCACTGTATAAGTATCTAAAATTCATTTTGTGTTCTCTTTTAACTGGTTAAACCAATGACTCTCATGTGTTTGTAAGCACACGTATCATCTCGCCTCTCTCTACCTCTCAAATTCCCTCATATCTTTAACATTGTTGTTTCGAAGTATGATAGTACCCAGCAAGTACATAACTGAAATTATCTTGATGCCTTAAAATACTGGGTGAGGGGGGTGGGGTGGCAGGGGGGAGGGAGGGGATCAAAAAAAAGACCAGAAGCATATTTTACAGTTTCTTTGCTGGAGCAGATTTAGATAAGAATTGTATTTCACCATTACTGTGCCTTTTGTTTCTGTGTTATTAATCTATTACACTCTTGTTTCTGTGAGAAGAATTGCTTTTTGGGACTATTGTAGGTTGGTTTTTAGATGCTGAGGTACAATACCTTGAAATTCATGAAGCAGATTTGTTTACCTTTTTATAGGCAATATTGATTTGCCTGTTGTACCTTTCAAAATGAACAGTTTAATAGAAGTTTACAGAATTCTGGCTTTGCATCTGATGTGTTTTTTAATTACTGTATTAGAATAGCAGATGCCAAGTAATTTCTGACATAGTTCTTTCACAGACTGCCAAAAGAACCCCCACACCCATACAGTTATTTGGCTTTCTTCTTGTGCTATATAATGCCGAAGGGAGGGGAAAAAAAGTATTCTGAATTTATATAGATTTTGAATTACTTTTGACAATCTTAACAAGATTACCTTTTACATTTGCATGAGGTGTTTGTAATTGCAAATATTTACAGCAGCAGTGGCACTCAAATTGAAATAAAATTGTCTGCTTTCATCTAAGGTTTTTCTTTTTTTTTTTTTATCGCAGGCTGTTCTAGTATGGTAAAACTTTTTTTGGTACGGTACCTGTGAAACAGAATTTCACTGGCTTAAGCTAAAGACTGTGATAAATTATAATTGTATATTTTGAAATAGTTGATGGAAAACACCAGTAAGAATGTTTCTGCAGTATTTTTGCTGCTAGAAGCCAAAATTGGAGGGAAGAACTTTCTCTCTGTTGCTGAACTGTGTTACTGGGCTGGGGCGGGGTGGGGGTGGGGGGGAGCATTGGTTGTTGGTTTTTTATTTTTCAAGGAGTTACTAGACCCTCCTTTTATCT
>JAVKLA010000014.1:16513121-16536444 GCA_034782735.1 Sagittarius serpentarius | reverse complement strand
GCTAGAAGCCAAAATTGGAGGGAAGAACTTTCTCTCTGTTGCTGAACTGTGTTACGGGGGTGGGGGGGAGCATTGGTTGTTGGTTTTTTATTTTTCAAGGAGTTACTAGACCCTCCTTTTATCTAGTTTTACATATGGAAATCAATTGCTATTCTGAAGATAACCTTAGTCGCATACAGTAGTAGCTGTAGTCTTAAAAAAATGAATCCAGTGATGTGCTGCCATCAAGACTCCTTGTCTCTGCTTTACACAGGAACACATAGCAGTTGTTATTCACTAAGGTATTTCTGGAAGGCCTAAAGCAGAATTAACATTTAGTTAAGTGTCTCACTTATTTTCACTGAAATTAGAAGTAATTTGGTTCATTTTCTGAAATATTTTGGCAAAAGTTGTGTATGTCAGTTTGTAGTAAAGAGAGGGGAAGCTGCCACACGAAAGAGGACGGTTTGGGATGTTTCCTCTGGTTGGTCTTTTGAGGAGGGGCTCGCTCGCTCTCCAAAGGCTCGGCAGTAGACCACAGCAGCCTTTTTCTGTCGGGGAAGAGTTCACGTTGAGAGACGTGGGGCTCGGCAGGAGAACTCCTCCTGCCAGCCATTGCGCGAGAGTGCCTGCCCCGAGGGAGGTGAGCGGGCTTCAGGAAAGCTTGCTTTCCGGGTGGTGGGACTGTGCCGGGACCGGGACCGTGCCCAGCTACAGCAGTGCTCGCTGTCTGTCACTCTTCTGGCCGTTGCTGTGAGGCTCTGCTGCCAGTCAGCTGGTATTTTGCTCTGCTAGCTGTCATTGTTACCCTGTTTTTCCATCCTTCACCTTTGATTGGTTTGTCTGACTTTGAGAAGGATAGTGATAATGACGGAGATGTAACCGCCCCGACAGAGGCAGTGCGGGTGTTACCCTTAGGAGGTTTCTGTCAGGTGTTCAGTCTTGCAGATGGATGAAGCAGCTGAATTTGGTTGGTGATCAAGCAGTAATTCTTGTAAGAATTCAGAGTGGGTGCATGTACATTGGGACTTAATGCACACCGTTGAAATACCCAGAGACCACATACAATGTGGATGATGTTTTAAAGCCTGCTTAAAAGCCATCACATCTCTCAGGTGATGATCACACCATACGTGTGACCTGTCTGTATTAACCAGCGTGTATTTCTTAGGTCCCTGCATGTGTCCCCTCTGTTACGTTAATACTTAACGGGGGAAAAATAGTTTGCTGCCCACGGCATCACTAACAATTGCGCTCTTCAGAAACACATCCTTGGTGAAAAGCAGGATGTGGCTGCTGTGAAGTAGGACAGGTCTTACCAAAGTAGGTTTGAACTGTCAATGTGAAACTGGGAAGGAGATAAACTTGTAGTCGCTAGTCTGCCCTTTAGAAAGTTTGGCCTCTGTAAAAACTTCCAGATACCCTTTTGATTCAGATTACTTGATCCCAATAAATAACCTGTGTGAGACAGTTATCTCAATGTCAAGTGTTAAGTACCACATGTGTGGCTTGTCTTCTTGATTTGCCAAGAGATTGTTTGTAGTTTTCTTAAAGCAAGTGGTGGTTTCCTTCCTCTCTGTTTTCCCATCAACTTTATAGCTTTTTGTTTTACCATGGGGGTTCTTCATGCGTGTATGTTAAGCATTAAGAGGTTTGGTTTTACTTGTGATAACTTGGCAGATCTTTTTTATTATTATTTTAAGGAAGGAGTTCTTAACCTGTTGGGCATGTTAACTTGCTAATTTCTGTATCATCTTTACTTTGTGACTGCATGCAGAAAAACATGATTCAGACTTCTCATGTCTTTGTACGTGTGATGTGTCTCGCTTGGTTCTCCAACAGGATAGTTCTAGTCTGGCGTTCTGGAGGCCTTG
This sequence comes from Sagittarius serpentarius, assembly GCA_034782735.1. Taxonomy (NCBI): domain Eukaryota; kingdom Metazoa; phylum Chordata; class Aves; order Accipitriformes; family Sagittariidae; genus Sagittarius; species Sagittarius serpentarius. The sequence goes on along the minus strand of JAVKLA010000014.1, from coordinate 16,534,591 downwards.
TGTTACCTATGAGGAGAATTCCCAAAGTCATTTTGTACACAGCAACGTGTGTGCAGTAATACTTGTTTGCAGGACAAGGCAATTGCGCAGGAAGGGGGTTTGTCTCTGCAGCGGTAGAAGGAGCTACAGCATGATGCGTGTGCTGAAGTTTGAGATGTTTTGATCTAATCTGTTCCTACAGTTGTGTGTTTGGCTTTTATCTCAACCCACGAGCTTTACTTTGTTTTCCAATTCTCTCCCCCGTCCCACTGGGTGGGGGGGAAGTGAGTGAGCGGCTGCGTGGTGCTGAGTGGCTGGCTGGGGTTAAACCATGACACTGAGTCAGCTGGTCCCAACCTCCCTTGCTGTTGTAAATTTAAGCCTTTTAGGAACAAAAGGGAAGCTCCTGCCCAGATCATGAACAGAGGAACCTTTCTGTGCAGCTGAAGGATCAGCTTTTGAGAATGTGGATGTGACTGATGAGCAGAGATGTGGAAGATTTCATTGTCCTGGCTTTAGTCTGTAGTTCTCCTTTCTGTCTGCTTCTCAGGTTCCCAGAATTTTAAGGAATTCATTCAGAAATCATTGACTGTGACTTTTATTAGGAAGACAGAGCACTTCAAGTACCCTGCAGAGTTACCTCCTCATCACCACATTTAACCCTCCTCATCCAGGCAAGGTTGAATTTTCTGTCTTGGATTTTCACTCAGATGATTGGTTATTACTAAATGGAATAGTATTGTCAGGTGCTCTGTCAGATAAATAGGCTCCCAAAATATAACTGCATAGTATCAAGTGTATACTGACCGATTTGGTGTCCTATAGTAATTGCCTAACTGCTGTATCAACCTTTAGCTAAATGTGTTGAGAAATACAAGTTTGATTTGTACGCAAACAGCGTGTGACAGCTGATGATTGTGTACTGGATATTCAGGGTTCCACAATTCTTTACTAACAGGCTGATCAAATCTTTTGATGGTTTTCCTGTTTGCGTTACGAAAACGTGATTGTGGAATAAGCTTGTCTAAATATGTTATCCAGTACAATTGCTTAATGTAGTCCTAAAGACCGTGATTCTAACCTAAAAGCAAATAGTTTTTACAATATTTTCACATAGATCTGTAGAGTAAGATGAAAATGTGACCTAGAAACATGGGTAAATACTGTGATAGAACCCATTATTAAATATAACGACCTTATAAAGGTATATGCAAAGGCAACTTACTGCAAAGACTCTTGAAGATTTATTTTTTTGATGGAGAGATAAGTAACTGAAATATGAAAAAGAAATTGTGGTCTTTAGGAACGTTATTGTATTAATTCTTTGATATTGTGGAAAAATGCAATATTCTTGTTGTGGTGAGCTTGCAAATGTAGGCGTGTTATCTGATATCTGCCTGCAACTAATGTTATATAAGTATTTGAACATAAGTGGAGACAACAGGGTTTGGGGGCGGGGATAGGGCAGGGAGAGCTAGGGATGAGGTCGTCATTTGGAAATGATAAGAAAAAATAATACAGCTTTGGTTGTCTTCTCATATAATGCAATTGAGGGCGCAGGTATTAAAGGATTTTTTTTTCCCTACACTTAAATTCTGGTTTTTTTAACATTAAAAATTTAAGTCCTGCATATTCAATTTCTTCTTGAACAAAGAGGTTAACTGGAGAATTAGTAACTCTGTGATTAAAAACACAGCAAGCAAGGGAAACAATATTTAAAGAAGGAAGGAAGCAGTCTTTAATGAGACTTTAAGATTACTTTCAGTGTTCATTTCATTGAAAAATTTGAAGAAAAATTTGCAGGAGAATAAAAGTCTTGTAAAAGATTTAGGCTTTCAAGTTGTTTCACTGAGGGGCTGGAAGAATTCCCAACTTATGTCAGACACTGTTCTTCTGAGAAGGGGAAAAACAGTGCGTTGTTTGTTCCCAGCATAAAAAGTAACAATTTTAAAAGTAGTTTTTAAGATTTCTCTATAAAAAGAAAGTTTATAAACAAGTGCAGACTGTTTCTTCCCTATCCCAACCCTGGAAGTGAAACTTCGTTGTTTTTCTTAAGCTCTTCCTTTGATCCTCCAGAGGCACACTGTGGTGCACTTACTTTCATGCCTTTTATTGCAGTGCAGCCTTCATGCGATAGCCATATTATAGTGCATCATTTGTATTTTTTAAACCTTTTGTATTTTTCTTTTTTAATCTCAGACTACTTGACAATGAAACTGCAATGAGTAAATAGTCCAATGTTCAAAGTGCAACTTTCACAGGTGAGCCAGATCTGCCACAGACAGAAGGGTTTCCCATTTGAACGGATATTGAGCTCAGGCTATCTGTTGGATGCTTTCCTCATCATACTAACATCAGAAATGATTTGCACTTCCTGCTGGATCATGAGTGCAAAAAATCCTGAAACAAGTCAAGCAAGATTCAGTCTTGAGAAGTGTGTTACTCTGGCACCAGTATTTGGTTTCTCCACTGATGGGTTGTCTGTTCAAACCAGCAACGCTCTTGCAACATCTAAGTCAAAACTTACGTGTGATGTCTAAGGTCTTTACAAAGACAGGTAGGATACAAGTTAGTCCAGTATCAGCTGTTCACTTGAAGTATACAGAACACATAAATGTCTACCAGGCTGGTCTGTATTACACAGTGGAGGACTTTCATGTTTGGGCAGACCTCTAGCGTGTCTCAAGCGGAGTAAAGTAGGATTTCAAGTGGTAATCTCATCTCTTCTCTTGTCCAAGGCAGGATCAACTCTGTTGATGTCCCTTCAGACAGACGTTTGTCTGACCAGTTCGTAAAGACTTTAGAGACTCTTCAGGCAGTCTGCTTCTCTTTTCTGAGGTTTAGGACTAACTGCCATGTCCTGAAATACTTCTGTCATCTGCTCCGTAAGGTTGTGTTTAGAAGCAGTATCGTATCCTTCTGACTGGTTTGACATCAGAGTCTTCTCTCTTAAAGCAAGTCCTGCATTGTATGGTTTCCTCATCTGAAGACACCTTTCCTGGGAATGGAGGACAGGGCAGACCATTTTATTTGGCCCCTTTGGACTCTTCCTGGTTTATGTGCCATCTTATAAAAGCGATTATTTTAGTAGGTTTTGTTTTGGCATGGATGGCAGAAGAAACGTAGACCACTGAAGCCATGCCATACATTACTGCACAAAGAAAAAGTAATTCTTACCTCAAGTTTGTTTCCAGAGTAGGGTTTTTTGTTTTGTTTTGGTGGGTTTTTTTGGTTTTTTTTTTTTAAATCATCTGCTCTTTTCTTTTCTCAGTCTCTGTAAAGGGGAGCAGGTTTGAAGTCAAACCTTACCTTTGGTTCAGGGAAAACTCAAAAAATCTCCAAACGACACGTCTTGGCTACTAGGCTCAAGAATGGTATTACATGGGTAGTCTTTGATTTGATTGTCTCTGCTTGCCTGAGAAAGTGAAATTAGACTCTCTTCAGGTTAAAGCTTCCTGATCCAGAATTTAGGTGGCTTCTTATCTTCTCTTGTAAAGCACTCGAACGTCTGAAGTTTGGACTGTGTTACAGGTTCAGGGTCGGGTGATTGCCTTGCTCCTCTCCTTTGCTTAAATAGGAGTGTTATCACTCATCTTGTATTGCAAGTCAGAGAGATGGATTGTACAGACAGATGGCTTGAAGCAGGCAGGTTATTACAATGATAGTCCTTCTATATGTAGAGCATATGGATTCTGTGAGCTGCCATTCTCTCCTGCTATTTTCATGTCCTTTGCCACCTGGATTCTCAATTGACTGAAGCACAACTAGGCATGCACAAAGGGTTTTTTCTTCTTTCTTGACATATGCAAACCTCACCTCAGTTATAGAAGAACAGACACTGCTTCTGAAAGAAATCTGATTTGTTTTGTGTGGACATGTATGCACCGCAGAAGAGGAATTAATATAACCAGTATAATAATGTTGATCAAGTAGTTGTTTACTCTTGGGCTTGACTTGGCGTGATTTGTGATGGTACGACATGGTGTTCTACGAAGCTCCCTTCTATCACCTGCATTCCTAGTGCTTTTTTGGAATTGTTTGGGTTTTTAAAATAATTGTTTAAAATAATACTTTAGGTTTTCTAGGTTGTGAAAAGACCTTTGAAAATGTGGACTCAGTGCACATCAATATAGGAAAGACTGTCGCAGATTAGAGAGGGACTAAAAAAGGGATTCTGAGAGATGCAGCAAATTCCTATCCAAGTTAACAAAAGTAGCTCAGTTATCTAATCAATATAACTATGAATATCTTCCTACCTATTTCACTCCTCTCTGAGGAAGTGTGGAATTGATCTCACATCCTACAAGCTGTTCAGAGTGACTGTTCACTTTTGCACTTTTTGTGTCAGTTAAGGAAAGATATTGCTACTTCCCAGCCTTTCAGGCCAGTGTTTAAATTCCAGTCTGGAAACCATTACTAAAAAGCACAGTGGAATGCAACAGGGTATTCAGCTTTCCTGCGAAGCCACCTGAATACCTGCAGAAATCCTGTTTAGAACTGTGTGTGCAGTCAGAGACTGATACATTTAGCTCTGATATTTAAGGTTTGTGGAGAGGGGTTTGGGGATTTAGCTTTTAATTTGTGCACCTGAGTAGGTTCTGAAGCTCATAGCTTTCACTAAGTTAAAAAGTAAAGACTATGTCTCATTGTCTTGGAGTAACTCATTTATTCAGAGTTAATGATCCAAATGAAGCATTTCCTTAAGTACATTATTTAAAACGTATTAGATATTTACACATTTACTAGCTTTAAAGTGTTCTTAGGTGTTACCTCTTTAATAATGACTTCTTAATGCTCTTGTGTTTAATTCCCTAGCTACCTTTTTCTTTAAAAACATGAATGAAAGTAAAGCAAGCGGACGGTGGCTTTGTAGGACCTCTGCAAAGATACATGTGAGGAAGACGTACTCATGGCATCTGCTTTTAGGCTGCCTTTCAGAAATCGAATCTTAGAAGGCCAAGTTGGAAGCTGAGGTTCCATACATGTCAAGTGTTGGGTGTTTCTAATTGCTCCCTGGAGACACCTACATTAGATGTGTGAAATGGTCTCCATGAGTACCCCATGCTATGCCCCTGATCTGTGTCTGCCAGCCGTTCAGTGCAAGGGATCAGATACTTCTTCACGGTGGTATGGCAAAGGATCATGTTCCTGCCAAGTTTCATTAGAATTTAACAAACTGAGGAAACCAAGTAAAGCATTTAACTGTAAACTTTCTGAAAACAAGTAAATTTATATTTCAAAAAATCTGTATAAAATATAATACCCATGCGTACAAATATTGTTGCCTAGTGTTCTTGTAGGAATTCCACTTATTAGCAGTAGATTTTGTCCCTTGTATATTGCTTTGGTTTTTTTCTGCTAGAAAATGTTGTATATCCTGTAGAAATCCACAGACTTTTATTGGTAATACATTGTGAAACTTACTCCTGTTTTCAAGCTCATACAGATTACGAAGTTCTAACAAAGTGATCAGCGTTTTAAGTATGATGCACAGCTATTTGTGACGTGATTCCCAGCCTGCGTTCTTTTTGGCACTGTGTGTATTTCCAGCTATAAAACAAAATATGGCCACAGACAATGCAGAAGAGTCTTTTCTGTGTCTTAGAAACACAAGTAAAAACCCGTGAAGTTTCCTTTGTTGTGGAACAGAACAGCCGCGTACTTTACGTTTTGTAAGATACACCTGATATTCCAGTCCAGTTTCGGGCTGAGCAATGTGCAGTACTTTCTGAAAAGAATGGCCCGGTTAAATGGCAGGAACATGACTGTAAAATACACATTATATCTGTTTCAGTCTGCATGCTGGTAGTGACAGGTGCTCAATGGTTGTCAGCATCCTTGTCAGCACAGAGGCTCCTTTGACATTAAAGTCCCCAGCTTGGTCCTGATGCCGCGCAGCTCTATTGGCAGTTCCATCAGGCTGCAGCTGATCAGCGAATGTCAGAGCCTCCGCTGTTCTTCTGGTACGTCGCCAGCCCTCTGTGTTTTCGGGCTGGCCTTGCCTATTATTTGAACTTGCCATACTTCTTCAGCAGCTTTCCTGTGGGAAATGAGCGGATAGGTCATGGGTATGTAGGTATCTTCAGGGCAATGCAAAACCGCATCCAAAGTGACTTGCATCATGGTTTGTAACGATTACCGTTGCTTTAAGCCAATCAATGGGTAGAGCACCCAGGGACTCATTAAGTGGCATTTGTGGTGTCTGTAACAGAGCTTTGAGCTGTATTTCAGGAAATGCAGTGACAGCCTTTAATGTCTAATTGACCTCTTCTCTTTGTTTCACTTTCCATATTTTCTTCTGATGTGTTCCCCTGTGGCAGCAAACAGCCCTGCTCAGTATTCTGAACTTCTGCTCGGAGCTGCAGCACCTCAGCCTGGGCAGCTGCGTCATGGTGAGTACTTACACCGGGGCCGGGGTGGGGGGGTGTGTGTGTGTATGTGTGAGCACACCCGCTTGCTTTGGAACTCAGTCTGGGTTTATGTTTCACAAAGACATATTAAATGCTGGGTTGATATTATACCATACTCTCTTGAAAGGTCCAAGATGAACGCAGCTTAGTCATGTACTTAAGGGTTATGCACTAGTGTAGTTGTAGGGTTTCTCATAGCTCTTCAGCCTTTTCCTAAATTTTTGGTCATTCTTTATATGCATAATCACTTTTTCTTTCCAAATCTGATAATCAGGACTGACTTATTTTTTTTCAGACCAAATCGTCATTCTTAGCAGATTAATGCTTGTGTCTGACCCTACAGTAATAACCACGAGAGAAGTATTTTCAGCAAAAGCTGTTTGAGTCCTAGACTTGCTGGGCACACTCATTGATTTAAAGGAAGAGAATACCGGGGCAGCAGCCATTCCTGCAGGGCCCTCACCTGAGCTGTGCTGCATGTGCGTGTCAGAGCCGTGTGTAGAGGGATTCTGGCTTGCTGCTGTCTCTGGTGGTAGAAGTGCCAGATCACTCGTCGGGGAGACTTAGCTGGCCTTCCTCGTAGTTCGGGAAGCAAGTGACAAAGCAGAATTGGCTCAGCCTTCCCTGCTTGGGCACATGGTCAGAAGAGGAAAAGGCAGGGTGACTATGTTTTTCACAATGGTCCTTGTCTTCCTATGGTTTTTGAGAGGGGATTTCATTCCTTCTGCCTGTATGGTGGGACCCTGTTTCAGTCCCTTTGGCTTGCCCAAGGTAACTAATAAGACTTCCATAAGAAGATGAAGCAACCCATCAGCCCAGAATGGAAATAAGCACATTCTTCAATCTGCACGTGCTTGTAGTTGCAGTGCTTATGGTCATAAAAATAGTTTTAATCAACTTTTAAAGGAAAAACAACTGTGCAAACAAGAAGGGCTTTTTCAAAGAAAATAAACTTTTCACTGCATTTTCACTGATCCTTAGTATTAAATGAATTTAAAAGCACCTATGTCTGGTTGTTGATAGAAAATTTATTTTATTCTTGTCTTTTGTAAAAGTAGACCTCACTGTACTCTACAGTAAATAATTTTCAGAGCTCTTTAGAAAGGGCAAGTGCTTAAGACAAATCTGTAGGTGTGTTAGCAAGCAAATCTTGAAACACGTATTTCTGCAAGGATGGTATACATGACAAAGTGTTTGCTTTCCTTGCAGATTGAAGACTATGATCTTATAGCAAGCATGATGGGAGCAAAATGCAAAAAGCTTCGCAGTCTGGATTTGTGGAGATGTAAAAACATAACTGAAAATGGAATAGCAGAATTGGCTTCAGGCTGCCAGCTTTTGGAAGAACTTGATCTTGGCTGGTGCCCTACGTTGCAGAGCAGCACAGGCTGTTTCACAAACCTTGCACGTAAACTCCCGAACTTGCAAAAGCTTTTTCTTACAGCCAACAGGTCTGTGTGTGACACAGACATTGAGGAGCTTGCTGCTAACTGTACACATTTACGGCAGCTGGATATATTGGGTAAGAAAATGTAGGAATATTTGTATTTATCTTACTGTGTCTCAAAAGCCTTGCAGTTAAAAAGGAGTCCTTAAGACAAAACTGTCTTCTCGACATGTATTTAAATAAATAGGTCTTAAAATTGTGGTTTAGCATATGAAAAAAACGGAGGGAAGTTTTACTTGATGCAGTGAGTTTCTGACTCGGAATCCAGTGGATTTATACCAACCATGTAGTTTGACTGCTTAGTGTGAATTACTTCAACTGAGATTTAAGGGCAATATTTTTGCAATAACTTTTAGTTTCATGACCATTAGTTTTTTTAACTGAAATCTTTCTCTTTTGACTCTCAGAAGATCCAGTTTCTTATCCTTCTTTCTGCTTTTGTTTGTTGTTCTATTTCTGTGAAGCGTGACAAAGTATACATATAGTGCAGGTCTGTGATCAATAAACAGATTTCTGCTTTTGCACAATACAGATACACCAAGAAATACTGAATTTCTTTATCACTTTTTACCAGGGAGTGAATTTGACTCATTAAAGAGGAAAAGGTAATTAACAGCAAAACTTAAAGTAGACTTTCTAGTAAGGTGGGAAGGAAGTGATGAGGGCCAAAAAGCATAGCAAATCTTAAATTTCTAATCCTCTGCAGCTTCTGTAGTTAAAAATATTTTTAGAAATCTGAAGTAAATATACTTTGGACTCTTGAGTTAAGGACTTTGAGAAATGTAGTTTTGCATGATACTGAATTTATTCTTTTGACAGTGGAATACGAGGTTTTATTTTTAAAATAATACAGGCCAGCAGGGATATTTGTGACATCAATGTGAGAGAAATTTCTTCATGCTTTTACTGACTTATTTCACAGGGTTAGTTGAAAAAGGAAGATCTAAATGAAAGGGAATAAAGTAGCTGCACTGTGTATTTTTAATATTTTAATAATTTTAATTAAAATATTACATTTAGGCTGAGAGAGATGCTGGAAAGAAGTGGGAGCCCTCAACTCGAATAACGTTCCAAGCAAGTTTAAGGCTATCGGCATTTCTCATTACAAAAAAATTTACCATATGGCTTCAGATTGTCACTCCAGTATAGCTAGCACACTCTTCTATAATATGGTTTTACTCATCTCTGAGAAAGTTGCCTTCTGACCAACATGGGAAAGGAGGATGAACAGATGAAAACTTGACTCCACCTAGCACAAGCTGTAGAGACTTGATGTATGTGTCCACAGGAGGTAATGTGTTTTGCGTATCCTTAAGGGAATCTATTTTGTAGCTAGATTATCAAGGGCACGTTTCCGTATGCAGACATGAAAAATCTCCAAACAGCATAGTGAGTGAAGTCCTTCATAAACACGTGTGTTTTCCTGACCACCCGCTTCCATGCATTTCTATTACAACGGCGTTGTGTCTGCCCACAAAGTGGTCTGACCTCTTCGCTACGCCAGAGGCTGCCCGATGAGTAGTTCGGCTGTGTTAAGCCTATGGATAGTCTGGTACTTCTGTTGCCTCTCTGCCGGCAGTGGAGGTTTGTTGCCACACTTCTTTAGCATTTGAATTCAGTTTGATGTCTTATTGATGTGTTTGTGGAAAAATAATGTGAACGTGGAAAAGGAATTCCTTCTGTTCCCTGGGTGCTTACCAGTATTCCCGAGTCAAGTGGATTTGTAGTCAGCCTTTCCCAGTGAGACTGCGTGTTGGGTTCAGATAAATGCTCTCCAGGGGATACCCAGTTGAATTATCTGCAGGACACTACCAAAAACCTTAATATCCACCTTCCAGACCTCACTTTCTTCCTTCAGAGCAATACTTAGTAGGGTGGAAAAAAGGTTGTCTTCTGCTGTAAACAAGTCAGTACAAGGTAACATGATATATGTGAAGGAGTTAGCCAGCTTTTTTGGCAACAGCAAGGAAATGGTGTTCGTTTCTTTGTCTGAATATGGGAACCATAACAGTCTGTGGTGAAAAGAAAGAGTTGTCAAGTAGAACCGCATCGGGTCACGTGGAGGCAGAGTTCCCAGGTGTTCCCATGTGAGTGCAGAAATCTCTGTTGTCTGAACTAAAGAGCTAGTCTCTCACAGTGCAGGAGTACCAAGAAAGTCATAAATCTCTGTATGTGCTCTAACTTTTGGTGGCTGATGTAGGGCCATCCTGTTACTTTAAGTTCCATAAATGCTTAATGTGTTTTTGTCCTTCTGAAGAAGTGTGACAATAGGTCTGAAGCTGTTAGAGGCCTGAGGTTGGTGCTGAGCTTTGCAAGAGTAACCTTGAACAGTGATGTTCTCTGTGATGTGAATATGCGAGAGGTGCTCTCTTTATATCCTTTGTCATCTCCTGAGTACGGAAATGTCTGGCTCGTGCGTGCATTGTGAAGAGTAGAAATATTGCTGCTAGGTTAGCAGTGCATGCCATAAGGGAACTTCTTTTGCTCCAACAAAGCTGTGTAAAAGCTGGAGGTTTTTTGCTGTATACAGGCATGTACCTGTGTAGTTACCAGCACTGACAATAGTACGCTGGTTTCTCTCTGAAGTTGGTAGAACTTACGAACTTGTCAAGGAGAACTTCTTCTTCTTTCAGTTGTAGGTTGTTTATCATCGCAATAGCATGAGGACTGGAGGAGTTTAAGCCTCTGAAAGAAACCTCGTTGAACTGTGTGTCATTCATTTAAGTATTACAAAATGAATGTTATATATACCCTGGATGCTGTTTTCAGGTGGTAGGTCCTGTGGCTTGCTACCCATCTGTCTTTACGTACCCTCTCCATTGTCATTCAGCAATTCCCTTGTTAGTGTCGGAGGACTCTGTAGAAGATAAAAATTGCCAGTTTTCAAGGGCTTCATAAACTTACTGGCCCATGTAAAGCACTGTATGATGGGTGGCTGTGTTTGTGGTGTGTATAACATACTTCAGAAAGTAAATCTCTGTTTTAAAGAAATCAGTAAATCACGGGTTGGATCTATATCTGCTGTATTATAATACGATTTGGAAGAGGAAGCCTGATGTGTGTCACTGAGTACATGAGTTCTGAGCTTTCTTTCACCCGTTACAAGTATCGTTTCCTTCTCGGCCCACATCTTTCCCACTGACTGACATGACAGGTTTCCACCCTGTGCTAGAATGATCCAGCTGTGGTCATCTGACAGTTTTGTAGTGATGGAGTACATAATCCAGTGCTATCAAAAGTTAAGTGGACACCTCTAGACCTGTAGTTAAAAACTAGTCTTCAGACTGTGATCAGCATTGAGTAATGTGACAAGTCAGATGACAACCTGAATTGGCGGTGCCAAGAGCTTTTCTTGTACATCATCATATCAGCTGCTTAGTTCTATTGCTGTGGGGCTACCAGCTGCTGTCAAGGATGAAGAATAAGTCGTCTTAACCTCACTCCCCAAAAGTCCTGACTACCTGTGTCCTGCACAAAAAGAGTAGTGAAAAGCAGACACCCTTGTTACCGCAAAATTCATGTATTCCTATCTGCATACCAACACCTCCCACACCTTCCTGAGCAACAGAAAACCCAGCTGCCCCCTTGCCAGCTGTCAAAATTTGCAGCTTTATCTTGAGAGCATCAACACGTAGTTAGTCAATTCAAACATGAAAATGTGTAGCACATTAAAATTCTGAATTTGAGTTGTGTCTGGACGGAATAAAATGTAAAGACTAATATTAAGAATGTGGAAAAAATGTAAAGAATAAAAGGCTAATCTGGCTGGTCTAGGGGAGGAAAAGAAAAGTAAGAATGAGGGAATAATGCTAGTTATTTTCAGGGTCTCTACTCTTAAATATTATTTGGTGTGTAGTAGTGTCATCCCTTGCCCTAGAAATTGGAGCGCTGGCAATTTTTATAGCTATCACACACAGGTCTCCTGAACAGCTCTAGGATTTGAAGACTTGGATATATGATAGATATAAATGAAATAATATACAGCTACTAAACATAATTGTTCCAGCAAAGAAATTGTTACTTAGAAGTGCCTTTTACAAAGGTGATACCAGAGAATTTTTACAGAGAATAAATTGAACAACAAAATTAAATAGGAGATTTTAATATACTGCTCATGTATTTATTCAAAGAAATGGCCGATTAGTCCATGTAGGAAAAGCTGTAGTAAATAACAAAGGTCCGAAAGCCTCCAAACTCTAGAAGAATGCAGTATACAGGTAACTAGCAGGATACATTGTCCGTCTTTCAAAAGCAAAGGAAAACGTGCTGTATTACACTTCTGAAATGCTTTCGGATGTGCTTTTAAGAAAGACACATCACTAGTTGTACATTGTATAAATAAAAGAAAGACTACAGGTGATGTTTGCTTATCCTGTGGTGTGAATAACCAAACCCCCACCAGATTGCTGGCCTTTTTAGCTTTTACAAAAAGGTATTTCCTAACATAAAATTTTAAGTCTGAGGAGGAAAAAAGAAATGGGTGCAGTAAACCATGCAACTTAGGGTGGCCTACTTAGTTACAAATCCATTAAAAATCTTAGTCTTAGATGAAATGGCAGGAGAACTGTCGAAGTTCAGGTAGGAAGGAGTGAAGAACATCCTACACAAAAAATCTGTGGCTGGGAATCTAGATCTAGCATTTTTGTAGAAACACACATTTGGATCTTGAAGCGTAAAAGCTGTGATGCGTAAATGAGACAGGTTTTAAATTAAGGTACTGATGCAGTAGCAATTTTAAGGCTTGGTGTAAAAAAGATGAGTAGCATAATGTTTTGTTCTTGGAGTTTCAGTTGGAATGGTAGAGCAAATCCTGACGGTAGAACAGTGGTGTTATGGTAAAATTTATGGTCAAGTGAAATGAATAACTAAAGCGTATTACAGAATTTCTGTGTATGACCATAGGGACTATTACATCAACCACCAGACAGTTGTGGTGACAGTGATCATATAACGATAAGGGAGTTAAAATCACAGTAATAATGACAAGCTTTGATTACCTTTGGTAGTTGAGGTAAAATTTGGGGGCGTGATAGCAAAGACTGTTTTCAGGTGATGTTAATGATGTCTCAAAGCAACTAATCTGAGAGCCTACCATAGAGGAAGTGAAGACCACACTTAGATACCCCCTTGTGTACGGAAGAGTACAGGAGACTACTGAAACCAGAGGCATCTTTCTGGAAATGAATCCTGTTCAGGGAAGGAGAACAGGAAGACGGAGTCTAGAAAGTGAAACAAAATCACGGTAAGGCAATATGAGATATTAAGGAACCATTGGCTGAAGGTAAATGCTAAAACTGTATTTCAGATATGTTAGGAGAAGTTTACAGGAGAGTTACTGAGGTTGGTAGATGCTCCAAACGTGAAGGATCACTCAGATACAAGAAGGCCATTGCAGGAGAACTATTGTCTGTCCATTAGTGTTCATGGCAAGGGGGATCAAGTAGGCTGCTACATCAGAGCCATTCTTTCCAGGAGATTAGCCTGGAAAGCTGCCTTAAATTGGAATGCCGATAGAGAAAGCTTTTGAACAAATCAATACATTGAACAATAATAAATTGTCAGGACTAAATGGTATTTATGCAGCGGTTCTAAATGAGCTCAAATACAGGGCAGTGGAAATCCTATTTCTGTCGTGTGATCCGTCACTTCAGTCAGCCTCAGCACTAGAGGAATGAAGGGTTACAAACATGGCACAATCTTCTGTAACGGGTGCAGCTACAAAACAGTTAAGATCATCTTTTGCTCTGTGTAAACCATAAGAAAGTCAGTCAGTCAGTGGACATGAAGGCTGTTACGGTATTTTAAAGGAGAGCTGCATCCCTGTGAGGATAGTAAGAGTTACGCCCCTCCGCTCTTTCAGAATTCTTTGGAGTTCTTGGTGAAGGTGAGCACTGATCCCAGTCCACGGAGGACTGGATTTTCAAAAGCTTTAGCCAAGGTTGTTCTGCTTTTGTAGCTTAGCTGTCTTCTACTAGATTATGAGTATTTCAAAGACAACAGAGGACAAGAACATACCATCTCCTTTCACAGTGAAGTTACGTCACTACCGTGGTCACCAAGGGGCTGTACTGATCTGCTTATAAGTAATCCAGGCAAACGGGTGAATAATGCTGTACCGGAGGGTAACACACAAGTATTCAGGGTACAGAAATCTTAAGGTGAAGAACTTAACACTGAAAAATTGCAGAATGATCTTATAATACTTAGTAAACAGATGCTAAAGCAGGAGGAAAACTGTTCCATCAAGTGCAAAGTAATCGCATGAGGCAAAATAACATTAACTGAGCAAATGGGGGTGGGGGAGTGGCTTTATATTAGTTACTGTTTTGTAGGAAAGAGATCCTGTGGACAATTTGTGGAAAATATCAGCTCATTGCTCAGCATCATTCTAACGGGCAAAGAGAAGGTTAGGATTTCTTAGGAAAGAAATGGAGAAAACACCACAAGACTTCATTATACAGTTACTGACTTTGTGCTCAGTGCACTGTATAGTTCTCATCTTCTAATTTCAAAAGTACCAAATTGGTGCAGAAACAAGACAACAGGGGTCATCTGAGATGCAAAAGGGTCTGGAAAACAGACAGCCTTGAGGGAACAGCAGAGATGTCCATAGGATTATGAATGATGTGGAAATAGTGAACTGGGACTGATCTCTCACTGCTTCTTTGTGATTCATTGCCCCTTAGTTATTGCAATTAATAGGCAGTGGGTTTAAGGCTGGGGCTTTTTTCCCTTTTTTTTTTAACGTTGTATAGTTAAACTGTAGAATTTATGTGAAGGGGCCGCAAGTATAAAGGAGTTCAGAAAAGTAGTAGTGTTCATGAAAGGTAGCTTCAGTAATCCCTAAACTGATGATTTTTGGCAGCTGAGGATCCACCAGTGAAAAGCTGCTTTAAAAATCTGCTCTTGCTTGCTTTTTTGTTGTTGTTGTTGTAAGCATTATTAGCCATGGCTGTGGACACGATCCTGGAGTAGGTGGCTTTTTGGGGTGCAGTTCAGCTCAAGATGGAGCTGTGTAAGTTGAAGTGTCTACCAGCAGTTGTCTGCAGTCATGTTGGATGTATAAACTCTTTTTAGAGCCAGGAGAGCTTGATGAGCCATTTAGCCCACTGCGGACGTCCAGGCCTTGGTTCACTTGCCCAGAGTAACCTGCCTGGCTTCCAGCCGTTCCAGTCAGGCATGGATCTCCTCCTCGGGGTCCAGTGTCCTGATCTGCCCCTGTGTGATGCTTAGGGGTTCAGTCACTGTGGTCGTGTTTTTAGCAGGGCTAAACAGTGTGTTTTCTGTTCCAGTTAGCATATACATAGGTAGGATTTGTAGTCTCTTGAACAACTGCCCCTGCGTGTGCGTAATACCTGCTCACTCTAGAGTCCTAGAAGCCTTGCTGGTGTGTTTGGAATCGGAGCGGCCCACAACAGCTCCTGTGCCGTGCTGCTCAGCGCAGTCAGCAGGAGAGTCGTGAGAGCACGAGTGTCGCGTACTGTGTTGCGGCCGGAGCCCGGCATCTGGGCATCTGGTCACGGGGAGGTCTTGCGGCTTTGGGTGCTTGGCGTCTGTAGTTAGAGATTCCCTTGAAGTCGTGAAGTTGCCCCCCAGTAGAAAATGGATGGAGTTACTTAAGTAGTTAAGAAAATACAGTAAGCTTCTTGAAGATAAAAATTTTGCACTGTCTCGGAGAAGCTTTTAGTTTTAAATCTGGTTGAAATAATCTAAATAAAAAATGTGTTATAGTAGCATTTTTTCATGACACAATAATAGCTTTAAAAAAAAGGACTGTTCTCAGTAACTTTACAATTTGTTTTGTTTCCTTTTTTTTTTTTTTTTTTAACAGGGACGAGGATGGTAAGCCCTGCATCTTTAAGAAAATTGCTGGAGTCTTGTAAAGATCTTTCTTTACTCGATGTGTCCTTCTGTTCACAGATTGATAATAGAGTTGTCCTAGAACTGAATGCCAACTTTCCTAACGTGTTCATAAAAAAGAGTTTCACCCAGTGACTCACTACATATGCTGCTGTGGAGTTTGTTTGACAGAGTTGTTTCCTGTGAATTTGTGCTGACTTTTTTTAAGAATAATATAAATCCCCTATGAAATAGTTGAAAGTATTAATTATCTACACAAATGGGTAAAATACATGGAAATATATTATGCATTTCTTGAAGAGTTGATATTGTACCTAAGAATTGTTTTACTCTGTGTTAATTGGTGGCACTGCATGTTTTTAAATACCGGCCATATGTGTGGCTTTAATGAGAAGAAAATTAATGGCGTCTTAAATGTCCCTTTCTAGGGTGTTACACACAATAAGCTATGCTAATATCCAGGTGAAAGCAGGTGAAAGTTCAGTATTTAGCAGTAAGGAAAAGATGTGTGCTTCCTCTTTATGTATATGTGTTTGTGTGTGTATATATAAATGTATACAGATGTATTTGTATATACATACACAGATACTGCAGCGTTCTGGTTTGGCCTGCAGCATAAGATGGTTATGATCTGGCCTATAATCAGTCGTTTGAAAACCTGTTTAAGCTTGTATAAGAATGGATTGAAAAGACACTTTGTCGTCTTCATTTTTTTAGCAATGGATTGTACCTGATACATTTTTCTTCCTTCCTCCACCTGAAATAGATGTAGTGATGTTTTACAGTCCAGCCTAAGCGACGCAACAGATAAATGCAAGAACCTTCCACCTGAACTTAGAGCAGAAACAGAAGAGAAAATTGCCAGCTGCTGCTTGGTATTGGGTATAAAGTTTGAGCCAGGTACTTAGTGTTGTAACTGGTAATGTGTAGAAGACTCCAGAGCCATTTTCTTTTCAAATTTCTGTCATGGTCAAGACTTGATTTGTGATACATCTGGTTATCATACTGAGTACCATAAAAACCAGAACTTAGGGTAATGCATTAGCAACTGTCCCTTACACTGGCATCAAATCTACTGTCAAGTGTAAAAGCAAACGTCTTTGTTCAGTAAAACAGCAATGACAATATAGTGGGTTAGAAACAAGGGCAATATAATTTGGTGATTTAATAATCACTAAACCTTAGTATTGGATTTGTTTTGGTTTTGTGTTTGTTTTTTTTTTTTTTTTTTTTTTTGTTTTTCCAAGAGGTGATCGCTCAAAGTACTATTGCACTCTCTCTCTTTAACACTGTTTAGCCTCTGGAGAAGGAAAACTGTTGATGGACAAATTGTAGAGGTTTCTTCCTTTTGCACCTCCTTGGATGAAGTGTTTATCTTTTTTTTTTCTTGAATAGCACTGCTAGAGTATGTTGTTATGTACAGCTTGAGTTTAGAATTTTACCTTTTTAGCCATTGATGATGAATATGGACCGTGAAATATAGCCTGTCATTTGATATTGGTTCCACTGTTCTTGTACTGATGGCACTTACTACCTACTGGAATAAGAAGAAAAAAACTTTGGTGAAATACATTTTTACGCCGAAGATCACTGGCAAAGAATACTTCAGCTTATGCAGTAAATAACCGACCGCTACTAGAGGACTGCTACGAATCAAAGATTTGACGATCTCTATGACTCCTGAATGACCACTTTGAACTCTTTGTGCTGGTGCCAATAATTTATAAACCATGTCATGAAACAGCTACAGAACATTTATCTGATTTTATAGAAAGACCTTTTTCTTCAGATTTTTAAATTTTACAGAATCTTTTGGGAATTCCAGATCCAAAGAAGGGCATGCAGAGTTGGCTTTTTGATATGTATTTTTTTCTTCCACACAGATGGCACTATGGGATTTCCAACTAGATTATGCCATTCCATTTTTTTCTCCAGAAAACTGGACATTGTCAGAGATCTTTAGATTGATTGACTTTTTTTTTCCCCACACTGACAGATGTCAGCTTTGGTGTGATTCTGTGTGAGACCTCATTTCTTTCAATCAGTTTCGGGTTGATTTATTTTTCTGGGAGCTTCACTTTTAACTTTTTTTTTATCTACAAGTAATATTTTTCACTGTAATTGAGTATTAAACATTATTGTTCTAGTTATAGGAGAACACAGGTTCAGATAATGGGAGTTTACAAAGAACAGGATTTCAAAACAAATGTTTTTGTTGTGAAATTTCACTTCTCAGGGTGCATCTGTGTTTATCGCCTTTTTTTCTTGGAGATCCTTCTTGTTTGTTTTTCGCTGTAAATAGAATGGGATATGGATGAAGTGATAGCCATTGTGCCTTCAAACTGGTAAACTTGGTAAATAATACAGTTTCACTTCTACAGCATCAGTGAATCAAATAAGTGTTTTTGTAATCATGTATGTGTAAAGGATTTCGTTCTCTATTGCTTTTTAGGTAGTATAAAGGAGGTTTAAATTGATGTTTTGTTCATGCTCAAGATTTTTTTTTTCCTTATGTTGTGCCTTCTGTTTGAAATTGTTTTTGTCAGGAATTCTCTATTGTCACTTGAAAGATAAATTGAAGTCTACTTTTTATTTGGACTATTTAAAACTTAGCTATTGCTAATACATAATTAATTCAAATAGCTGAGAAATAACTGGGGAAGACTTCCATCTACAGTTTGTAGACTTGAACCTTCAATCACTGGGTAAGAAGCTCTTTTAGCTATGGCTTTATACGTCCAAGAAGTCTTCCAGCAAAGAGAGGATAGAGCAGACATGAGATTTCTAATATTTCCAGGATAAAGAAAACAACATGCTTTTAGACCTTCCTTATACGTCACAAAGAAGCAAGAATAGATAACTGTCTTTTTAGTTCTGCTATTTTATACTTATGTGTGTATATCTGTTTATACGTATGTAAGTATAAATTACATATACACACATATGTTCGTGTGTATCTGAAAATTTTTTGTATGTGTGTACGTACTTATACATATATGTAGAAATCTCAAGGTTTTTTCACGTAGGAATTACTTTTGTGAGGTGAATGTAATAGCAAAAGGTGTTTCATAGCAGTTCTGTCTTCAACTGTTCTTTTACTGTACCTGGAGACTGGGTTCCTCTCCACCCGTGCAGCAGGAAAAGCCTGGGCAGGAGGTGTGCTGGATTTCCTCTGTTGCTTTGCCAAAGTGCCTTTTGGTTTGTTTAAACACGAAAGGTATTACAGGGTATGGTAGAGTGTGAATGCAAAGTCCGATAACTACTGTGGACTGTCTCCTTGTGAAGCAGTCATATAGAGGGAAACTTATTCTAGTTTCTTTTAACCCAGGATGAATGATGACAATTCCTCATTTGGAGGAATTTAATTATTCTGGAATTGGGTCATCATCTCCAACACTAGACTGTCCCTCAGTTATGTTATCTAAATTCTGCTTTTAAGGATATTCCATTTTTTTATCTCGTCCTTTGATCTTGTCTGTCTGTCTGAAGCATTGTAAAAGATGTGCTATGACAACAGATGTTAAAAAACCATTGCTAATATGTCCAAAAAAAAGAGGCTTGCTCTGAAGTGCTCATGTTTTTAAACTGAAAGGGGGCTTCCGTACCATCTATATGAAATAGGTGTTGGATGGTGTGTGGGTAGATACCATTCTTTTGGTCATTTTAAAAATTAATATGATAATTTTACCATTTAAAGCATCTTCCAAACTCTTGAAGGCTTCAGTTCAATAGTGTACTTACTTGTATTCGTAATTCTGAGCTCTCTGGCTAGATAGCTGTGTGGAAGTGGATGGGGTTTCTGTTGTTTAAATTATGCACATGATTGAGTACATTAGTGAATAGGACTTACATGGAAGAACAGTTTTGCATAGGAGTTTGGGCCTTACAATCCCCATGTACTTGGAGGTCCAAATTTCAGACCAAAAGGGGAAAAAAAAAAAAAAAGACGACCCTTGTATTTACTGCCTGATTCTTTCTTTGGAGCTTTCATGCCAGCTTTTCGAGATACAAGGTGTCCAATAATCGTGGTACACAGTGAGTGGAATTCATCTCACTGAATGTTAGCTCTGTGAAAGTTAGACTTTGGTTTAGGGGAGGAATCTGAGCAGCTCTAGAGAGCTATTAATCTCCTAAGACAGATATTTAAGGAAAGTAGAATGAATCATGTTCTGGAGAGCCTCTCTGGAGGCTGGAGGCTGTGATTTAGCTCAGGTTAGATACTTGGCTTTAGAATACTAAACTGAGAGTAATTCCATCCAGCGCTGTACTACCTCTCTTGGAATGGCAAAAAGCAAGACCAGAACAACGTCCATCCCCAAACCTCAAAACCCTCCAAAATCCATCCAGAAAGAAGCAAATTAAAGAGAGACTCAACTTGAAAAGTCAGTGTTTTAAATGCCAGGATCTACTTCTGCCCATGAGTCCCTTGCCAATGCCTGTGGTATGTCTGGTGGATTTTTTGGGGGGGAAATGCATCCCCTTTCCCTGTTCTGAAATCTTATGTACCTAACTGGCTATATGTATAGTTCTGTAAATGCATGAAATTAATGGGCAAATGTAATTAATGTATTGCAGCTATTTTGATAATCTTTCTTATTGCTATAATTAAGAATATGACTAGTTTAACTGCTCTCCTGTCATCAGAAATGTTACACAATTTTTGCAAATCCACAGTGGGTGTTTAGTCCTGGTTCTTACTGTGTGTACTTATTGCATCTTACAGGATGTTTCCCACGTCACATCTGCAGGACTACTAAATTTACAAAAACTAGATAAAATGTAGCATTTTATTATATGGAGTATGGGAGTGACTTTATATACTGATTTACTTGTTCATTATTACTCTTTTGCAATGATTCCGTAAGTTGTAGCTTTTGAGATTACTAGGCTAGAAATTCCTGGTTAATGCATCTGTACATGAGGTGGTGGCCAGAGTCAACGTTTTTCCCAAATGAAGGCATTTGTCCTTCACCGAGATGATGATTTCTGTGATTTTTTTTTTTTTTTTTTTTTTAGATTTCTGACTTGATAATGAAATCCAAGAAGGATAATAATCTTTATTAAATATTACCAGGCGTGAGACAGGTTGTGCTAACTGACATTAGGAAGGGCTGAGGCATGAGTCTTGTGTGTTACAGATCCTCATGCCCTTCAAAGAAGGGCCTCGGCGAGAGGTGGCTCTTCTTAAGGAGATTCAGCCTCAGTAATAGCAGGCAGCAGTGAGATTTTCCTCTTTAGCTAATGGACTAAGTACTGTTATTTTAGTTTGAGTTGTGTAGCTCTAGTTTCTTCCTGTCTTGTTTTCATTTAAGAATGATAAATGGCACAGTTAGGACAGACATCCTAAATTGGAGGGGATCCTTTGTGAGGAATGAAGTTTTTCTCTTGCATGTTTTGTTCCCCTTTTCTAAAAACAAACAAATAAAAGAACCCCTCGACTGTTTGAAAGCTGTCTCTTCTTCCTTGTATACTGAAGAAATGCAAATGTCAAGAAAGCTGAGAAAACAAACAAGGGGGACTTCTCCAGATTTCTCTGGAAACTCATGGAAGGGTAGCCGGAGCTGTTTATAGACATAAGTGCATTGTTCTGGATCAGCTGTTATCTTCCCCAGAAATTTAGTTTCCCATATCATTTCACATGCTCATATATCTAAGTCAAGATGTAGCATTTAGATGCTCTTAATATTGACCTTTCATATTGTCCTGGTTTCGGCTGGGATAGAGTTAATTGTCTTCCTAGTAGCTGGTACAGCGCTGTGTTTTGGGTTCAGTAT
>JAVKLA010000014.1:16467578-16479548 GCA_034782735.1 Sagittarius serpentarius | reverse complement strand
GGTTGTACAAACCACCCCCCCCCCCCCCCCCGCCTCCGTTGTCTGCTGCGCAAACATATGGTTGGTGTTTCCTCAATAGGGAGCCCCCAGCTGAGATTGCACCTGTGGTATAGTCAACAGTAAACACGACTAAAGAGAGTTAACCTACTTACGCACACCGAGAGAGGTGAGTTCACCCGCTTTTGTTTACTGCTACACCACCGGACTGCACTTCAGCATAAATTGGTTCAAGGTGCCTCGTTTCAGCAGTTGTACAGAGAACTGGCTTCCTAGTTGTTCTCTGACTCAAAGGTGTGCAAAATCGCTGCCTAACTGGGAGTAAAATTATCATAAGCACAATTATGCCTGTGCTGAAAGGACAAGGTCAGAAGAGAGAATCCAAAATGTCAACAAGACTAGTTCATGATGGATTGTCCCAGACAAAGCTGTCCGATGTCATACATCACAAAAAGTTAAAAGATGATGTAATTTATATGTTAGACTCATTGTCATTTCACACCACAACCTGAGGAACGGCAAAATCAGTTGTAGTACTTTCGGCCATATGGCAGGTTTTGGGATGTATGGTGAGGGTGGTTGGCAATACACGATTTTTATCTTCGGCGTGTCAGTAAAGCATTTTCTGAGCTGACAGTAGCTTTTGCATTTGGCACCGATAATCCTGGGGGACCCTGTGTCAGTCTGCTTTCCCTGCCCCGGCTTCACGACAACTCGCTCTCCTCTCAAAAGAGAAGGTCTTTATGCAGCCAAAAGGGTCTCTGAGTTAGTCCTTTCGCTCCAGAGTTTGGCACTGCTGGTTCAAACCTCTTGGGCTGGTGCATCACAGTTAGGCTGGACTACTCAAGGGCAAGTCGGTGGGTTTAGTGGCTTCTACCAGCCCTCAAATGTTTCTTGCAGGGCTGCTTCTGGTCCTCCCCCATTATTTCCTTTCTTCCCTTTTCTTATAGCCATCTTTTACACTAAACCAATGTATTTATCCGGTAAACATCCAGAAAAGTCTGGTGAACATCCAGTGTTTGTACATTATTTTGGAAGAAGTCCATATTCATGGCTGCTGAAAAAAATAAATATATTTAAAAAAACTGCATGGTTTGGTTTTAAGGGTAGGAGATGAAGACCTCACTCTTTTCTTTGCCTCCTATCTGAAAGCATCGTGGTCATTACAGGTGGGAATGGGAGAGCTGCCTCTCGTTATAGTTAGCTGATGCTCCCAGTTAAAAAATCTTGGTTATAACGTTGCTAGATTGTAGCAACAAGGCCAAAATACTCTGTTGTCGTGCAGAGCTTTGGGAACGAGAACGGAGATCATGGCATTCAAGTTCCAGGGTGCAAAGAAAAGCTGTTATGCCAATTCGGTCAAGTTAAAAAGTGTTTGGAAAAAAAAAAACCCCAGCCAAACAGGTTGTATGTATGCAGCAAAGCAGCAGCAGGTGTCTTCGAAGGCTCTCTCCTCCCTGAAGGGCCTTCGTTCGCTCACCTCTCTGAACGCACGCACGCACGCACGCACGCACCCTTGGCAGCCGGGCGCAGCGCCGCCGGAGATGCACAGGGGCTGCTTCTTCCCCTCCTGGCTGCCCTGCGCTGCTGCCTCAGAGGCTTCGTATTGTCAGGCACACGGGCCAGACGGCAAAGCTCCCTGGCACGGGGGAGGAGGGGAAGGAAGGGGGTGAAAAAGGAAGGAGGAGAGAAGATGGAGACGCAGGTTCGGGTTCACCTCTGGAAGTCGGAAGGGGGAGAGAAACTATGACTTGGCCTTCAGATAAGGAGCGAGAGCTGAAAATGAGAAAAGTGGCGTAGCAATGGTTTGGTGAAGAAATTAGAGCTGGGTGAAGAAGGAACCTGGGTCTGAGGATTGGGAGGAGGATCCTGCTGTCTGAAAGACGAAAGGAAAGCTTACGGAGGGCACTCCGAGGAAGCAAGAAGCTGTGCAGAGAGCTGGAGTGCCTAGGGCTGGGTGGGTAAAAGAGTCTCGGACATCTTGAGCCGTGCAGGGAGGACTGGGACACAGTGTGAAAGCAGGCACAGGCAGAATTTTCATCTATGGTGAAGCAAAGAGAAAAGTCCAAGGAGCGGGGAACGGATTGAGAAGGACTGGCTTCAGATGGAGTAAGTACCGTGGCAGAATTAGCTGAGGTCTTTTAGCATGATGCTATATGTCCTGCAGACACACCGAGGGTGGAAATTGGGGCCATTTGGAAGTTACATACCTTCAGATCGTAAGTGCATTGTTGACACAATGAATAGAAAAGATTGTTCCTTTTTTCCTGGAAATGTAACGCTCCTGGACCTTGCATTGGACCATATTTATTGTCTTAGGTTAGACTGCAAAAGACAAGACCATAGATAGGGCTTTTTGATTTTAGTTTAACTTGCTATTATGTCCATAAAGAAAAAGGCACATGCTACATACATTTAAAAATATATATTTATTTATTTATCCAGAGGCATGCCAAGATGGTAGCTGCATGCCAGGGGTTAGACGTGTTGTGGTAAAAATACTAGTTAAATTGCACAGGATAGCCACAAGCGCTCTTCCCTCCCTCGTGTTTGCCGAAGGTACGGAAAAGAGACTAGAAAGGCTGTTTAGGCCAGATACCCAGAAGGGGGCTGAAGCTCAGCGTTGCAATGCCTAATTTTTAGATACGCTGCTTTCCAAGGGAATCCTTAGCTTGGAACCGGACTCCAGGTTATTGTAATGACAATCCTGATAAGTGGGCGCCTCGGGAGGGGCAAGCAGCCTGGCCTCAACCTGCTGATAGAAAATGGTAAGCAGAGGCAGATGCCTCTTCTCTTACCAAAAGTTGTTTTCTTTTCTCTTCCCTTCCCCGAGCGGTTTTGCAGAGAAGGACGGAGGTGGCAAGGGTGAGGATCGTGTCACCTAACTTCAGAGGTCTGCAATGCAGGGGCCATTTGCCGTCAATGGGAGGCACAGCTCATCTGCTGTGTTTAAGTGCCTGCTCTGGGACGAAATGCAGTGCCTAGGGTAAGTAACTCAGATATAGCTGACTACACTGTGGATGCTAAAGTTAAGCAAAATTAATGTGACGCCCTAGTTAAAAAGCTAGGCATTTCCAGCGATAAATAACAGGCTTTGAAGATGTAAATTTTGAATGTGATCGTCTCCAGGGACAATTCAGTGCCCAGCCGTGTGTATCTAGAAGGCTGAGACAGTGTAGTTTTCCTTCATATCTGGTTCTGTTGACGTAAAAGATCAGAGCTCCTATTTGTGTTTTCATTGTGTTTCCGCATTTGCATCAGGAATGGTAAGTAACCACAGACTGCTCTTTCAAAAACCTTGAAGCAGAAAGTGAGTCCGGTTATTTTGAATAATATTCTTGAATTCAAGCCCCAGAGTAAAGCAGCAGTTTTCTGTGGGTTCATCTTTGGTGAGGCAGGAGGAAACTACCTCTCTTGCTATTAACTTATTCGAATGGGATCTTGCAAAATGTCTACTGAAAGGCAATGTTCACATGATTGGGATAGCTGAAGTGGATTTTGATGAGAGGTAAATGAAGGAATATGTTTGCATATACGTAGGAATATATGTTTCCCCACACCTGAGATATTTTTCTCTATTAGTTACGGGTGATATGTCTTTTCTGCTTGACACTGCTGTCACTTCAGAACATTTCTGGGCAATGGGTCTGTGAGGCATACGGATTTTAAAAAAAAGCCTTTTACAGCTAAATTAAGTGTTGGCATCTCTCACAGGACTTTATCACAATTTTTTTTCCTCCTTAAATCTCCTACTCCTGGATTTATGTAATTAAATGACAATCTCAGCTCTTGTGAAAAATAAAAAATACGATTTCTATACATCATGATTCTAGAGGGATGCTTTAAAAAGTGATTTGAAGGTACCCTGAACGTGCAGCAAGCAACAGAGGAATAAAATGAAACCCACATTTATTATTAGGAAAAATCTTGAAACTTTTAACCGTTCTTGTCATTTCAAAGTCGACTTACGATTTAGATTAGACATTAAGAACAGCTTTCTAACTTTCAGTTGGAAAGCACAAGAATAGATTGCCTAGAGTGGCAGTGGGAGGATTTTGAAAATAGATTGGACAAATGTCTGCCGGGAATGGTTCAGCTACAGTCGATCCAGCCCAGTGCAAAAGGATGCACAAGTGACCTCCGATTCTTCTGAGCTGCAGCACCTTCTGCTCCCTGAAAGCTGGCGGTGGTCCCCCTCCGCCGGCGGCAGGCACGGTGGTCGGCAGGCGCGGGCGGACGGGCTGCCGCCCTTCCCGGGACGCGTGCGGCGGCCGGGAGCGCCGGCGCTGACGGGAGGGCTGTCGCGGCTGGGATTCGCCCCCCGCCCCGCCCGACCTTTCCGCTTGACTTCTCCGAGCACATTTTTGGTTATAAGCAGTTCCTCTGGGCAGCCAGGAGCGAGGCAGGGAGTCACCTTCTCTGCAAATGTTATACATGAATAAACACCTTCCTAGGCTTACTTAACCCGGGTCCGCTGTGTGTCTGTTTCCCTGCTGACACACCATTAGCATCTGAGGCATCTGTATTTCCTGAATCGCAACAGAGATAACTTATCATTCCAGCTGCTTATCTCAGACCCGCCCTGTGGATCTGGCGGAAAGATTTCCCCTTTGGCACGTAACAACAGGTGCCTGATACTCGCTTTGAAATATTCCCCTTTTTTAAAAAAAGGCAATTTGGGATTCTTGCCCTGCACATTTTGCATCTCTCTTCTCAGCTCTATGCCCATATAGCTTGGTTTATTATTATCGGACCGCTGGCCCATATCTTGCTGGCAGTGATATCAGTTCCATGCAATATATGCCCCGGGAAGTTTTGGATGCGTTAGAAGCATCCTTGCATTGCGGTTGCCAAAGTCGGGGTGCCATTTAGAAAGTGGGCCGGGAGGGGACTAGGTACATATTCAGGAAACTCTTCTGGAATCTGCAGGTATATAAGAGTGCAGGAATATAGGAGTACAGGAACAAGTGCCCGTCTAATTGTTTTTTTTCCTGTCTCTTTTTTCTCTTAACGACTCCTCTGGATATCAAGCCAGCACATATTATGTTACGCATAGGTTCACTTTCTGGGAAAAGGGTCAGCAGAGGCAAAAGCGCCCGTAGCAGCTAGCGTGATGGCCCTGGGGAGCAGGAGGGTGGGACTGGAGAGGAGCGCACCCAGGAGACTTCCCTTTGCAGTCCCTCTTCCAGGGAGGTTAACTCCGCTCCCCGGGGCAGCCCCGTGCGGCACCGCTGGAAGCAGCTTGCCCGGCGAGCTCCTCGGCGCCCTTTCTTGCAAACATGGCCGACCAGAGTGTGCTTCTGGTCCCCGCTGCAGCCCGGAGCCGCCGGCGAGCCCCCCGGCATGCTCGGGGCTGCGCGCAGGTGCGCTTGCTGCTGTGCGCGTCTCCGCGGAGCCTGGCCCCCAAAAGGTGTGTCCCCTCTCCGGGGCTGCTCGTGTAAGCCGCTGGCTCAGCCTTGATCCCCGGGTTTGTGCGCACGCCTATAGACTTCAGTGGGACCTGTTACGGGAGCTGCCGGTTTAGAAATGTTGCAACCTTTTTATCGTACCTTTAGGTAAGAAAGTAGAGACACCCCAAGGGAGGAAGAAGATCAGGGCAAGAAGCAGAACTTTATTCTTTCTATACTCAGTACTGCTGCCCCTAAATCGCGTGCTTTGTCATGCCATGAAATCTTCTCCGGAGCGGTGGAAAGAAGCACATAACTAACCGCAGACTCGAGATTCACTGGCTGGAATTTTATCGTAAGAGATACGAGGAGCATGATAGACACACTGGTGCTATCATCTATAGATACGTTCCTTGATGCTTTTCATCATAAGATGCTGCTTCCTCTTGCTTATATAGTTTTGCCATCTGTCTTGATTTCAGTGTTTCAGTGCTTGATGTTTTCATCCAGATCAAGATCCAGGAGACAAGTGAAAATATAAGCAGCCTATCTTTCATTTCAAACAAAAAGCTTCTCGAGTTTGCAAAGTTGCAAAGTTTGCAAGGGAAGCCTTGCAAATGCGATGAGAAAGCTAAACCACCTCAACTGCAGGTGCCTGCTTTTAGTGCTATTTGAAAAAAATCACCGTTTTATAGCTAATCTATGAGGCTTTTTGTGCATGGCCTGATTTGTAGTTTCTTGATGCTCGGGACTGGCGGTATTGTTTATAGCTTCGCCAAACTTATAACAATGAAAGAGCTTTTTTTCCGGCTAGTCTCTGACTCAAGGCAAGCTATCCTGGAAGCAGTCAGTTTCATGGTTCAATCATTTCAGTGAATGAAATTAAGGGAAAATGATATATTTGAACATCCTAAAAAATTATCACCGTTGTTTCACTGGGAAGATCTAGCACAACATGGTTTGGTACAGAAACTCAGGATTTTGTAGGACAGGGAAGCGCCTTTAACCAAACTCTGATGTTTCTGGAAAGGTCAGTTTACAGCTGCTTGGTTAGCCTGGGCCAGACACCGTCCTTGCAGGCTCCATACGCGTTTAACACGCTTCAGCCTCTCCCCTCACCCGGTGATGACCAGATCGTGGATGGAGAAAGAGGTCCCAAGTTAGGGGGCTGGAGGAGGATTTCCCCGCAACCTCTCTGTGGTGACTTCACATTTCTGTGTTTGTGGGCAGGGGAACAGCCAGTAAGGGTCACCCTTGTTGTGATCTTACGTGTTTCATCTTATGGGATGAGGCCGGAGTACAGAGAGGGGGAACGACCGGAGGGGTGCAAAGGTGGAGGGAGGATGGGGCTTCAGACAAGGGAAGAGAGGAGAAAGGGGAAAGCAGAGCAGGAACTGGGCGAGATTAAGAGGACAAGGGAAGCATCAGGGCCCAAAGTAGGAGGGAATAGGAGGCTGAACGGTGATGGAGGGAGAGAGGCCAAAGGGCTCGTAGCTCCCTAAGAGCGACCCGGGCAGGATCCAAGAATGCCACCTCTCAGCATTTGTGCTCTGACTTGCGAGTAACACCGGACGCGCTAGCCTTGCGTGTGCTCCCATACGCCTCTGGTGAGCACCACATAAAAGGCAACGGCATGTTACTGCCGTTGTTTCAATCAAGGAACGGTGCCACAGAGCTAATTGTGAGTGGAGGACTTACTTCTCCTACCCAGTGATACATTTATTTTAAAACAAGTAATAGAGATTTCCTCCTCCTGAATTCCATCTGTCTGAGGGGTATGAAGGTTGAATAACTGAGCCTTCAAAAGTTACAGCATGCCAGAATTAAGCTGCTTCTCTTGTGTATATAAAAGAAAAAGTGCTTGTGTGATCACATACCTGGCCCCAGGTGACTAAGACTGGACATCCAAAGCTGAGTGATCCCTTGTGAAGAGTTTGAGCAAACGACCAAGTGCTTTTTAAAAGGTTTTGATTGCATATGACAATGATAGCTAAAAACCACACATTGTGTGTATTATTTTCATCCCAAAGCCTCCCTCATAGTGTGGGTGGAACACTTCATTTATCATTGAAAATTAGCCCTCACCAAGGCAGAAAATCTGACCTGTTGTTTGCTGGAGCACAAGCTCATTACACTCGGTCTTCTGGTGGGAAGTGAAAGAAACCATCACCTTTTTATTTTGTTGAGGAGAATATTGAACAGCATTGTGCAATGCAACATTAAGTTATCCTCACCGGGTGCCCCCAAACTTCTCAGTGTAGATGAGCCACAGACACCAGTTAATGTTATGTTGTTCCCTGTCATGATGGCTGATGCTCACCCTGACCTTCCTGGCCCTCCAAGACGTGAGGTTGCTGGAACGGGCTGGAGAAGTTTCTAATGGCCCAGCTTGTCCATGCGAATGGGCACAGAGCAGCCGCAGCAGCCTTATAGCCAGGGCCCTGGTTTGACTGGTGTGTTCCTCCTCTTTCTCAATTGCTTTTCAATCAAGCTCCAAAATGACAATTTGAGGTGGGTACAGTGAGCGTAACTCTTGGGAACAGAGGTTTATTATTTTTCTGGCCCTATGTGCTTCATAATTTTCAGCGAGGGCACAGCAAAGGCAGAAGTCTTGGTTGCACGCTGAATATTCAACAGACTGTTCTGCATCTACTAATTCTTAAGTAGAGACGAGCCATTGCTGCACCGAGGAAAATTAGGTTTGTCAGGTCATTCACATTTTAAAAATAATCTTATAAATCTGCATTCTTTCCGTCCTACCTATAGCTCCCCTCTCTCCATCTCTGCACAGCATAAGCCCCAGGTTACCCAGGCTCCTGCCGTACACGCAGAACGCATGGCGATCTGTTCAAATTTAATGAAGAGCATTTCCAAAATTAATTACCTAGAAACAAATATTAAACGACTGTTCTGTATAACATAGGAAGAAGAATTATTGCGGAGGAACGAAGGCTGTTATGAATGTTGCCGTTGTGCTCTGGAATGCAGCCCCCACGTCCTCCCCCGGCCCCCCGCCCCAGTGGAAATGTAATAGCAACGAAAGCTCCGCTCCTCTCGGGGTTTAGATATGTGCCTAATTTCCAGCAGGTGGATGATGCCGGTGATCTGATGTGCCCTGAATTAAGCACGTCTGTAAGTTCTTTTTTTGTCTGGATCGAGGCCTCCAGTTGCGTTACACGGCGGCTGGCAGCCACGTCAGTCAGCTCTGGATGTGACTGCAGGACCCGGATCTCCCCAGCTCGCCGGCCCCGCGCTCCCTCGCAGGCTTTGCACAACCGCCGCCTGCAGCTGAGTGCTCTCGCGCTGGAAGAGCTCTTGTTCCTCTCCAGTAATTCTTCAGCGTGCTGTTTAGGATTTGAAGTTGTAAAAAGCTAAATAGTAAGTCAGTGTTAAGCATCACATTTTAACCGTTTCCAGTGTTTTTTCTTTTAGTAAAAAGGTGCCCCTATAAAATAAGAAACAGTTCAATTTAAAAAGCTTATGCAGGCAAAACAGGTTTATTATCTTTTACCCTGATGTTTTATACGTCAGTAAGGGTGGGGATGGTATGTGTGACTCTAAAAAAAAAAAAAAAGGAAAGAAAGAATTGACAAGAAAGGAAAAATTGAAAGCTGTATGCTGACAGGTGTAGATGGTCTTAGATAACAAGGATTATATTGCAAAATCTAATATGATGATGGGCTATATCTAGTTCTTGCCAAAATTAAAAAAAGGAAATCTGATCAGCATGGTAGGCAGCTGAGTTTGACCCAAAGACTTACGGAATATAGTGCCATTTGCATCCTTTTTCTTCTCTGCAGTCTCAAAGCAGTAATAAATAGTGCAACAGAAAAGAAGTGGCAATGAAATGCCTCATTTTAAAACTTTCTTATATTAATCTCTTTTCAAAAGGAATAAAATAAGAAACTGAAGGTAAACAGTTCTGTTTAATATACAAAAAGCATATAAAATGCGCTTTAAGATTTATGTTTTTGTGTATATATGTTTATACTTCTTTGATGACAGTAAAAAACACGACAATGAAAGAGAGATCTTCATTTTTTTCCCCTACGCACTTTATATGCATCTTTTTTCCTAAGGTATCCTGGTGTCAGAAATCACTTGCAATATACATGATACAGGGGTTTACTGTGATACACAGTTTTACCAAATAACAGAGTAAATAGGAGACTGTACGTACAGTAAATTGAACCTAAGTATTATATTATGTAGTAGAAGATAAAAATAAGACAGCCTGTCTCCTTCTGGCTGCGGTGTTTGACTTCCACAGCAGAATGCCTGGTTATCTTTCTGCCTGCCACACAGACCGCGGGGAAGCGGTGGGCGTCCGGGCTGACCGCGCTGTGCCGGCTCCCCCTGCCCCAGCACCCAGCACGGCCCCCGAGGGTAGCGGTTCAGAAGGGTCTGGCCAGCCCTTTGGGACAGATATTTTAAAATAATTTGACTTTTCCGTGTATACCTCACCCAGGAGCTGGATTTTCAGAAGAGCTTAGCTACTGGATGCTGAGCTACTCGGAAATGCAGATGTTTCCTTTGGGTGCCTATGCAGACAGGGGCAGGTCTACAGAGAGCTGCAGTCCATGAAGTCATCTCCATCCCCAGGAGACACTTCCAAAGCAGCAGTCCCAGCCAGGATGGCAGACACACACAAGGATGGGCCTGCGTGTCCTGCTGGCTGAGCCTCCTTTGGGCACCGCTCAGGAATGCCAGAAGTTGTCAGAAAGAAGCAGAGCGTTAAAAATACACGTAGGGTGGAAGACCCACCCTTAGTGAAGGCCATGGGATTTTTGCTGCTAATCTGAAGGAAGGAGAGACTTCTTCTGACCAAAAGAGTCACTACTCATTACTGAAACCTTTGAATAAATCTTTGAATGAAGCCTAGTGTGTCCACAGCTATGAGCTAGCTGGTACATTCGTCTATATACCATACTTCTGTTCATATGTAAAATGATGAAAAAAGTGCGTTCTTAAGGACACTCGTAGGCTGTACAATGCTGTGCTGAAGCTTTTATTACATTGATTCAACTACTTTCTGCAGGTTATGTAAAGTAATCTTTCTGTATCTCATGGAATTTGCATCCTGGGAGTGATTGATACTCTAAGTGTGATGAAGCTGACTTCCATTCCCTACCACACAGGTGTGTGATGAATCCCAGTTTGAGGTGTGCTATTATTTACTGCCAAGGTTATTTCATAAATTCAGTTTCACACTTCTAATTCAGACCTGCATGCTTTCTTTGAGGAGGGCTCTTATTAAGCCATCATTTCTCAAGCAAACTAAACCAAACTAAAAGGCACCAGTAATAGATTGGTTTTATTCCACTCCATAAATGTGTGAAGTATTGTTTTATTATACTTTAAAAGTGTGATTATGTGTGATGGTGTCTTTGGATCATGTCAATGGATGAGTGCCACTTTTCATTGCTAGCTTTAATCTGGGTGTAGAACACTTTTAGTTTTCTAGGAGATTTGTTAATGGGATTGTGAAAACTAACACACAAACTAGATAGGGGAAAAAAAATCTCTAGAACTGCCCAAGAGGGTAGTACTAATTTTCAGACCATCTGAATATTGGCATATGTATATCACTTGCCATTGAAAAGCCAACCCTCCCATGTAACAATTATTTTTCCATTCTAGAGACAGGGAAATGATGAAACTTCTTGGAGAGCATGCACTATTACTGCTGGCTATTCAACAGTAACCACTGGATCCCCTGTCTTTGCTTTACAGCAGAAAAAGCATTTGCAGCTGGTCGGGTAGTTACAGAATTCAGCCTTTCTAACCCCTGCCAAGCATGAAAACAGGGCAGAAATTTCAGAGACAGGAAGGATGTCTGGTCTTTTTTTAGCCTAGAAGCAGGTTAGAAAGGATGAGAACACGGTTGTTGGGTAGACTCAATCATGAAACAGCTCTTTTTGCACGTTACACTTCAAGCTCAGCTTGGAATAGCCTGCCTACTTATTTGTTCTTGATTGATTTGGAGTCTTTCAGGCATCTGAAGAACATCAGAATCATCCCCATCTTTTTGTTCTCTGAGGTATAAATTATACAGTATAGTAATTTTTTCTTTTAAACCTTTATTTAGAGCACTCAGAATGGTTTGCGCCCTGGATCTGTGCTCTGCAGCAATTTTGTTCTTGTGTTCTTCTTCCTTGCGTGTCTGTCTCTGTCTACGTGGGAGACAGCTGGGCAGCTGCATGGCTCTGGCTGCGCCATGTGAGCCGAGCAGGCACGGCGTCGGCTGGATGCTCAGCACAGGAACGGACATGAAGTTCATAGGTGCGCTTGTCCTTCTGCTCAGACTGGCCTCATCCAGCATATTTTATCCCTTGCTAAGCTGTATGACATGCAGAGTTGTCAAGCACTGGAGCAGGCTGCCCAGGGAAGTGGTTGAGTCCCCATCCCTGGAGGTATTTAAAAGACGTGTAGGTGTGGCGCTGTCGTGGTTTAACCCCAGCCAGCAACTCAGCACCACGCAGCCGCTCGCTCACCACCCCCCCCCCCGAGGGATGGGGGAGAGAATCGGAAAAAATAAAGTAAAGCTCGTGGGTTGAGATAAGAACAGTTTAATAGAACGGAAAGG
>JAVKLA010000014.1:16412150-16467478 GCA_034782735.1 Sagittarius serpentarius | reverse complement strand
CCCACCTTCCCTGTGCCCCTCCAGCCTTCTTGCTGGCTGGGCAGGAGAAACTGAAAAGTCCTTGACTGAGTCTAAACGCAACTGAGCAACAGCCGAAACCATCAGGGTGTTATCAACAGTCTTCTCATACTGAACCCAAAACACAGCGCTGTACCAGGTACTAGGAAGACAGTTAACTCTATCCCAGCCGAAACCAGGACAGGCGCTTAGGGACATGATTTAGTGGCGGACTTGGCAGTGCTAGGTTAACAGTTGGACTTGATGATCTTAAAGGTCTTTTCCAACCTAAATAATTCTATAATTCTATGATTATATGCACTGACTCCTAGGTATATCCTCCACACAGTTTGTTTGGAAGCTTAAGGCCCTTCCTTAGGTCATTGTCCTACAATTTTCCATGAAAAAAAAGTACTCCACTGCTTTAAAAGGTAAGACCAATTAAAATTTCAGTTGATCTCTTCTCTCTTCCTCTTTTCCTACACACTGCTTCAGGTACACCTCCCTTTGAATGTGTCTCACCTGTTTTCCATACCACAATCACACTGGTTTCTTTCTGCACAAATACAGGAAACACTTATTTCAGCAGCTATGGCTCACTGGGCACCTCTTCTCCAGAGTCACTGTGTAGGTAACCTTTGTTAAGAGTTTCTTTCTCTTAGCCTTAGTTCTGTCCTGGCTCTCTTCAATTTGCCTTTTGTCTTGTCTTTTCCAATAAACTAGGTTAGCGATTTGTTCCTTCCACTACTCCCCCTTCCATCTCATAAAGCTAACAGCCAGAAGAGACATCTCAATACTTTTCTTGATACTCTTCTCGATGT
This sequence comes from Sagittarius serpentarius, assembly GCA_034782735.1. Lineage (NCBI taxonomy): Eukaryota > Metazoa > Chordata > Aves > Accipitriformes > Sagittariidae > Sagittarius > Sagittarius serpentarius. Next base: position 16,466,660 of record JAVKLA010000014.1, on the reverse strand, counting down.
GAACTTCTGTAGCCCAATTCTGTTGTTATGCTTGGCTGCTTTGGAAAACGCTACCCATGGAGCTTGGAGCCTGGTCTGCATCGTCCCACACAGAGAACACGAGCGCCATACACAGCGGTCCCTCGTGTCTGAAGGAGAAGCTGTAACACGATGTGGGTGAGACAGGCCGAGCAAGGAATTTGTGGGGAGAAAAAAATATTGTGACTGCATAGGTGGGATAACATTGCTACTTCTCCTCCTCTTCTCTGTTCTCCTCCTTCGTTATAGCCTCAGGTGCACGTTTGCTTTTGCTCGTTCCATGAAATGCTGCTGTGTTTTGTAGTCTCCCTTGCATGCTGCCTTCTTCTGTAGGGAGGTAACCCAGAAAGCGAAATGGCCAGAGATACAAAGGCGTACCTTACCTGGAGCTGGTAATGGGCCATCTGAAATGTGCTGGGGGCTGGCCCTAAGTGCTTTGTAACCAACACAACAAACTTTTTTTTTTGTTATACTTGGTTTGGAGGAGTGGTAGTGGTAGAGCAGGCAAAGTAAGAACCTGGCTGGTGCCCCGTGTGTTAAATCCGCTGGCCCCTGCGGCACAGAATTGGTGATAAGGTGTGAGAAGCAAAGAAGCCACTGCGAAGGGAAAGATCCCAGCAGGAACTAATTGGCTCACCTCTGCCACTGTTTCTTTTCCATTGAGGGAAACAAATGAGACTTCTAAAATGACTTTGCCACGGTTCTCTAAGACCTGTATAATTAACTTTCCAGCTGATGTGCGGACCGTATTTTCTTCACTTGGCCTTTACTGTTGTAGGTTATAGCTCACAGTGTGCCCATCTTACTTTAGTTTCCACCTTCTTGAGAAGGAGCCTACCAGTGTCTGAATGCCCATTTGTCCTGATGGCAGGGACATTCAGTGCAGCTCTCCAAACTAATCTGTTTGCAGCACACAAGCCTGGAGCGTGGAAGTGTTTGTGGTGTGAATCCAAACCAGCTTCTATTACAATAAAGTATCATGTGCTACGTAAGTAAGGATTAGCTTATTTTTCTCCTGCTTTGATGCAGATCTTGAACAGTTCTTCCACATCTGTCTTCAGAAAGGATAATGCATATGGGTAATGAAGTAAGAAGTGGGGTCAGATGCAGACAAGCATTTTCTGTGCAGATAGTGGGAAACGACATAGAAAAATCAGTGCAAAGACCACTCATTCTGAAGAAGTGAACATAGATAATTTGCTGTGTATTTTACCCCTTTTAAAAAGAGAATTTATGTGGCACTTGCTTAGAATGGATGCTTGGCATTGCTGTCAGAGTAAATCCATATACTTCCTTTATATTAGATCACTGTTTTATTTCAAGAGTTACATGCATACAGGATGACAGCAAGCTGATTTTCCAAATTGGTCTGCTTTGTTACTGTTAGCTTCTGGCATTAGGCCATCCAGATACTCTGTTTTTGAGATGTGCTCTGCCACTTCCAGAGTTGTCCCGCCAACTATATCACCTTTCTGAAGGTCAGTTATGCTCCAACAGTAAGTGGCAGTTACATTTTTTTCTTGTTTTCTTTTTCATAAATAATAATTCTGTAGCAGTTTAAAGAAATAAAACTACCCTCTCTCCCAACATAGTGCTCTATTGAGAAGCCATTGAAAACAACCTGTAAAGGACATGGGGTTTTATCGTTGCCTCCAGTTTCTTGACCCCTGTGAATATTCTCTACCACAAGGATCCTATTAAGTAAAAGGGATTTTTGAATACAGCGCTTCTCAGAATCTTTTGCTTCTCAGTGTGAGCTGCCTGGCATACCAGGAATCACCTATCAGGGTAAGTATTTTCCAAGCAACAGAGTGGAAGGATTGGAAGTGCTGAGGAGGCAAAAGTACCAGGGAGGGGAAAAATTGGCTTTCCATTTTGCCAATGCTTTCTCGGCTGCCAATTTCCAGAAAGCTGCAGATGCTACACGGGAGTGGAAACTTTCAGATAGTGTCACACAACTCTTGAGATTCACTGCCACTGAAAATATAATTAGAGATCTGGTTATCCAGCTAGAGGTCAGGAAGCTAGAGTTAATTGCTAACCTGTTTATCCTACTCAAGGGATAAAGCACATAAATACAGTTAGAAACTGCTTAAAGCCTAAGAGACCTCTGCTGAAAGCCTGCTGCAGGCTTAAGGTAACAGTTTTGAAAGCGCCTGAGGGAATGAAAAATGTGGGATGGTGCGGGGGCCCGGCTACGCCACCGGCGCTGGCACAGCCAGCTCCGCTCCGGCAGCCTGCGGAGGTCCTGCCTTGGCCACAGCCCCTTAGCAGACGGTCTCCCTCATCCCTCCCCCCTCATCCCTCCCCCCGTGAGCCGAGGCAAAGTCCCTCTGTTAACCAAGGCTCTGCTGGAAAGGGGTAGATACATCCTAAGTGACTTAAGAGCGGAAGGTGCTTTAGAAAACCAGAGTTGGGTACTCTTGAAAAAGATGCCCCAGACTTTTGTTTAAGCGGCTGCAGTTTACAAGCCCAGTCCTCCAAAGCCTTACTTGCGTGAATAGTCCTTACCCTTCAGCCTAGCCTGGCTGAAATCAATGCCTCTTCACGCGCCCCTTTCATGCCTAAATGGCAGGGACCACAAGTCTGTTTCCTATCCTTTCTCCACCTGATTTTGTACATTAAAACCCCCACATCCATCTATTCTGAGTAGGCAATGAAATCCCTTATGCCTGTACAATGCAGCCCACTTTCAACTGGAAGATTTTTTGTTACCCCTTGTTCTTATTAAAATAACTCCTGTGCATATAAAGACTTTGATTATCAAACCCACATAATGCAGCCAAACCTGAACAGGACTGACACGGGGCTGGGGAAAGTCGCTCCACTGCTCCCCAAAGGCAGTCTTCTTCCCCAGTCTCTCCTCTCTCCTCTGGAATATTTCTGGGCTACAGCATTTGAAAGAAGCCAGAAGAACTATTTTTAGACCAGGGAAATGTCATTTTATTTTTACTCTCCTCACACTGGAAAAACCATCCCTTTTTTTACTCAAAGTTTTCAGAAATGTTTTCCTCCAGCGCAGGTTGAGCGTGGTGTTTCTCCCCCCTCGTTTTCACCCCTGAAAAGCCAGCAGCCCTGTTCAAGCCGCCCGCCTGGGCTCCCCCAGCAGCTCCCGGGGGTTCTCGGAGGGAAGTGGACGCTCTCCTGGGAGAGGCGTTCCAGAGAGGGGGTGCGGGGGGGCTCCCAGCACTCTGCTGCACGGCCTCAGCTGGGGAGGTGAGTCTCACCCAAACCGCGAGGATTAGGAGCGACTGCAAAGCGGAAAGGTTCTGATGGCTTAAATGGTGGCCCTCAGCTGGGGCAATGCTTCTGCCCCTGCATTCAGGGTAATACTTAGGTATGCGCCGTACTTTTAAGTATGTGCTCATTGACTCCAGAGAAAATTAAGAATGTGCTTTGGCCTTGTCCTCTTACTGGCACGCTCACCCTAATACACTATCAGGGAGTGTATTATTGCCTGTTGCTTAATACAAACATGATGGAGTAGTTGATTCACATTATTTAATAAGAAGATGACTGTTCTGCATTGTCTGTTTGCGTCTTAGGAGCAGTAAAATGAATCCATTAACTTGTTAACTTTTATTTTGAAATCTTTCATGGAACTGTCATGTTATTTTGATTTGAGAAAGTGATTCATCTTTTTTAACAACTATTTTTTTGGTCCAGGGAGACTCATGTACTTCTGTTAATAGGTCAGAATTATGAGGCGTATCGCTCATGTTCAGAATCTTTTTGTAGTGTATAGCTTATTAATAATAGATTTGAATATCAAAAATAATGGCATGCTGTTTCAGCATTTAATTTTGGGGAAACAGTCAGAAGATTTCCCCCTTGTACTGGCACAGTCAGCGATGAAGATAGAGGGAGACGAACTGTACTGTAGGTGGGAGCAGAGACACTGCAGCAGCTAATGTGAGGTTGAGCTTTAAATTTTTATGACAATTCATAAACCATTTTTCTAGCCGAGACCCTGGCTAATCGCAGCCTCTCCCTGACAATTTCCTTGTTCTGATTCTCATGGATTTAATAGCGTTCGTGGGGGGTGAGCCGGGTGAGATAGCTCGCTCTTGTAAGCTGCTTACGCTTGTGTACATTTTTCTTCGGGAATGTCATGTCTTCAGCAAGCTGTTTGCAGGCGAGTGATTTCTCTCCTCTTAATTCTTGTCTGTCTAATGGTTTTACTAGTGGAGGGTGGACATGTGGATTCAAAGTGATGGTTCAGAAGCCTTTATTCTCGGCAAAATTGTACTGGGTTGTTATCTTTTACATCTGATATCTTTCCATGCCTCTTCCCTCATCTCTTTTCCACACCGGCCCCACTACCTCGGGGCTTTCTGCAACAGTGCCCATATCTTCCTTTTCAGATTTACTCTGGGCACTGCCTAACCTCTTCTCATCTCCCACCTTGACCAATGCCATCTTTTCCTGTGCACCTCCACACAGCAGCTCTCAACACCTGGCGTCTCCTCGCCTTGCCTTCCATCTAACTTTCCCACCAGGCAGGCAGAAAGATAGGACACAACAAATATGGTTTAGCTAGTCTGAAACTTTAATTTCCTCAGCTGTAAGCTTGCCAGCAATAGCTCTTATAGGGCAGGTGAGGACTCCTCTTCTCACCCCTTTCACTGGCGGGGAGCTACTGCCAGCCTCCTAAGTCACTGCTCTTCCCTTTGGAGGACAGAAGGGACCTTGCTCCTGGGTGACTCAAGGACTTGCGTCTTCCAATGTTGGACAGTTCGCTTGGTCATTTTTGGCTCAATTTTTCCACTTCCATCTCTGCTCTATGCCAGAACTGGTGCCCTGTGTGAGGGGGTTTGATGTTGTACCGTTGGGGTTTGATGTTGCACCCTCGGTGTCTGATGCTGTTTTCTATACTATGTGCCAGGAAGATGGAGAAGATGGTGGAGCAGAACCTAATTTTATAATCAACGTAGCTTTTTTGCCTTGTGTGGTGACAGTGACCTCTGCCTTTGGCAACATATCCCAGTTACCCCTGTTAGGATCATCTTTCTAGCTGGTCATTCACATGGTGTTTCTTCCTTTTAACTCGCGCCTTGAATCTCTCTGCCAAAGCCCGGCTCTCCACCTTGTTGGATACAACTTTCCTCTCCTCCTCAGTAAGATATAGAGCAGCTCCCATCTCCTCCTGATTGCTGTTGTATGTTCCTGTAGCGACTCCTGCTCTGCCAGCGTCAGCAATCTGACGGCCCTGTCTCTGTGCACGGGTTGTCCTTTCTGGACCAGGCAGTTCACACGTTACCGCCTCACCCTTGCAATTCCCTCTCAATGCCGTTTCAGCTGAAAAGCCTGTAAAAATTGCCAGTCGCTCATGGCTAGGTACAGGACCAATAAATACCTTACGAATCTCTTTTCTTTGGATATGCCTTTTGAAGATGTTTGGGTGTATCCCTGGCAGACTCTGTACCCTCCAGGGGAGTCTCTCCAGCCCCAGTTCCTGCTGCTCTTCCCTGCATCCTTCTCCCTCCCGTCATTCAGGCTGCTTTGTTGCACCAGTTAGCTGCAACCTGCATTAAACTGGTGCTTTTCCTCTCCACACTGGTGACCTCCAATTACTTTATTCCAGCATGTATGGACAGTCTCCGGTGATCCACGAAGTGGCGTGGGAAGGGAGCACGATCCCGCTGCCTCCTCCCAGTCACCCGCTCGCCAGAGGTTAGGATGCACCTTCTCTTCAGCCGGCTCTGTTATAGGAGCATTCAACGGTGGGAGATGGACTGGGAGAAATCCCTCTTAAAATGCCGTGGAGTGGCATTGCCAGAGCGCGTCTGCCAGCCCTCTCACCGTCTATAGTGCCAGGGGGAGGGAGAGCACGTTCACCCCAGGGTGCTGGCACGGGCGGCCGTCGAACTCACGCAGCCAGATAATTGTGTCCCCAGTGAATGTCGGCAGTCCTGGGACTCCAGTGCGTCCACTTTGAAGGGACTCATTTGCAATTTCAAACTCCTCTTACTTGGAGCAAAGAATTTTGGAGTGGACGGGAGTTTAGTTAGGAGCAAAACACTTTAGTGTAGGGACTTTTCTTTTAGTGAATTTATGCTCTGCTCCCACCGCAGAGCTTCAGGTTTGATTGCTGTGTTGGCTACATGGTATAAAACACACAAGAACAAAAACTTGGTGTATCTGTAAAGCCCATATAATAAATACTGCTGGCCCTGAGGTAGCAAAGTGAATCTAAAGGCAGAGCAGAGCTTGTCCTTTCAGCTTTCCCCCCCGCCCCAGCTGCCCCTTTTCTCCCACTGCAATTCTGCCCTGTGCAGGCACTGTGCCCATATATTCTCAATGCCTTCCCTCCCCATTGTTTACATATATTACACCTATGCCTTACAGTAGTGAGCAGATAAAATTTTTGTGTGGCTTACCTCACCCTCTCAACCAGGAATTTCATAAATAAATCACTGTCTTTCAAACCTTTTTTGCATGTTGCATCTGTCTAAAGCGTGTGCGCTTCAATAAGTGTGCCTGACAGAGAAATTAAAAAGAAAAATCATCTTCCAAACAGAAACTATAAGAGGCATGTTGAGCTAAACACTCACTGCACATTATTACAAGGGGAATATGATTTGAGAAAGAGTGTTTAGAAAGTAAAGGTGACATTTTGTTTCCCTGAGCTCAGTGGGCCAGAAATTCACCTGGGGTAAATTGACGCAGGTTCACTGAAATCAATAGCTGATTTGCACTCACCGGGACCAGTTCTGCTGAATTTTAGCCATCAGTTATTGAAGGGCTTATTTTTTTTCCTAAGGAACTAAATGTTTCTTCGTAGCATGTCTTGCTGTTGGGATTTATTCAGTTTTCTGTGAGTAATTCAAAGAGATTGTCCATTGAGACTGTTTTTCAGTAGAAATGTGGATTATTAACTAAACAGATTTTTGGAAGCAAAACATATATGCTTTTCCTGGAAAAATTTGTCAAGTAAATAGATGCTCATAAAAAAAAAAGGGTTTCTTTTGTTAAAACTGAAAAAATTTCAGCTGAAAGTGACCCCACATTTGATCTGGAAATGCTGTGCCAATGCCTGATGGGAAGCATAGTTTGGGGATGTAAAACCTCTGTTTCTCTCTGTACACCGTATTTCCCTGCTTTGCAGCTGCACCATGACCAGGACAGGAGCCTGTGAAGCTCCCTGAGAGATCATGGTCTGCGAGGCCAGCCCTCAGGGGAGCCTGGGCGCGTGAGGCTTTGCAGTGATATACTTGCCTTGAAGGTTTTGGCCATTTTCCCTTTAGCTGAAGAGACTTGAGAAATCCCAGGAAAAGAATCCCACCCCGCCCCATCTTCTTTTTCACCAACAGTTTTGAGGCGTGGGGAGTGATGGGAGGAAGAAGGAAGCAAACCCTCCCCCATCTCTCGGCCGTTCTCAGAGGGATGCCCCTCGCTCTGCTGTTGAGTGCTCCCCTCCCGAGAGCATTTGGGCAACGACTCAAGGTCCTGGTGGAGACCCTGCTTCTTCACAGCCTCCAAATACCTCTCCGTTGCACACCTGGAGGCACGCCGCCTCCAGTGGGAGTATCCGAGGAGCTCCTGGGAGGGAGTCGCGGTTGCGGGAAGCGTAGGGCACATCTCTTAGCCAGCCAGAGCTGCTCCCTCCTGCCCGCAACGCCTGCCTGCCTGCCTGCCTGCCTGCCTGGCCGGCAGCCTCTGCGCCTGGGAGAAGAGGGAGCTGAGCCTCTTCTGGAGCAGCTCTGTGCTTTTAGGGTCAGGCAGTGCCAGCCTCCGCGAAAGGGGAAATGGGCAGGTCTTCTTCTCGGTTCACAGTTGTCCCCTTTGGTTCATAGAGCTGAGCAGCATACCTGAGTGAAAAGGCGGGTTTCGTGTAGCTTTTGGTGAATAATAAGCCTTTACACCATTCCTGTTTTCATTCAAAAGCACTGTGGCTAATCTGAGTGATGCTTATTTGCGGTAAGACCACTTTACACCAGGACCTTAAGATGGCCAACACTAAGTTTGCCCTCTCTTTAAGACCTTTGTTTATTGCCAGAAGGGGTTAAAGTCACCCTTGCGGAAAGGCAGAGAGAGTTTATTTATTCCAAAGGCAGTTTGACTTAAATCCTGCAGGAAGGTTGATTTTTATATATATAGTTTTATGTTTGGATTGTGCCCAGAAATAGCAGTGTAATTACTAAATGCGTTCCTAAAAGGTACGTACAGCCTTCCCCTCATTTTTGTAGGAGACACAACACGGGATGGCCCTGCCCGCTTCCCGCTGGACTCAGCATCCCTCTCTGCCTCTCACCTTGCTTCAGCTGTGTGTGAAAAACTGTTCACTGCAATGGCCTCGGGATCACCAGAAAAACAGCACCCTTTAAAGAGGGCATGTTCATACTTAGATGGGGGTTTATTGCATTCTAATTGCTACCTCCTTAAACCTATAAATATACTCTAACACTAAAATCAATTTTGAACTTTTAAACTTGATTTTAAGGCCATCTTTTTTTTCCCTTTCCTTAGCTGAATTGGGAAAAAAATACCCAAACAAAAGTCTGCATAGTGATTGTGCACTGTAAGTTGCTGTGCTCTTTTGCATAAAAGATTTTCCATATTACAGCAGGGGGCCTTCCCCTGGTATGTCAGTAAGAAGAAGAAAATTCATTTCTTACACCCGCCTGTCATTTGCCCTTTTATGATTGAACCGTATACCGTCAGACAACCACAAAAATGACAAAAGCTTTTGCAACTGAATACATCTGATAATTGCAGTGTTTGGCTAAATTTAGGACTACAGTGGTTGATACTGCAGCGTCCGATAGAGAAAAAAACAGAAGGAATGGTGTGTAATCCTATTTTACAGTCTGAGAGACTTTAGTGATTACCTTACATGATTCGTCACCTTAAACAGTGTTTCTGTTTTGTTAATCTTCTAGATTCTAAGGATTTTTTTTTTTTTAAATACAAACCAAGCCTCTAAACACTTTAAAGAAGCAGGTACACATGGGGTTGCCTTTTCATTTTATGAATTTTGAGGTTAAAGCGAATCACCTTTGCAGAGTGCCTGCAAAGCATGTACAACCCCTGGGGTCTGTGCGTGCTGTGGGGCATGAGGGCTACAAGATCTTCCTGAGAAGCAAATTTGCTGTACTGGTACTGTAGAAAGTTATGGGAAAGTCAGGGGTGTTTTGCAAATGCCCCCCCGCCCCAGCATTTTTCCTTTATACAAGGGAGACGATGATTATGTGCTGGTGTTGGAAGCGTCCTGTGCAAGCAGGTTCCAGGTGTTTGTGTTAACCAAGAGTATTGTACTTATTCAAACAAACTAGACTCAGCAATTGATGAGTTTTAAAATCTAGGTGGGAGCCATATGGTCTAGATGACCTTTAAAGGTTCCTTCCAACCCAAACAATTCTGTGATTCTATGGTCTGTTCCAAAGCTGATTGGTATCAATGGGAAGATTCAACCGAGACTCTTTTTTAAAGGGTACCAGTTAAAAGCAGGTTCTGATTTTGACTTGGCCAAATTGTGTTGAAATTTGCATTCCTAAGAATATGAGAACAGTATGAGAAATAAAATTGTAGAATAGTTCAAGGAAACATGCTCAAGATTTTGATGTATCAGTAAAACTATTTCAACAGATCAAGACAATTTAAAGCGATATGAAGACTCCCTGTTAATCTACAGTAATCATTACATGACTTGATTAAGCATAATCTGGCAAAATATACGCCACTTGGGGGACCCTGCTCTGCACCTTGCCCAGGCAAAAGCTCCAGCGAGAGGTTTTCATCAGCTGTGCAATGCTAAGGCTTTGAAAACTTCACCAGTCTATAGTTTAACACGAATCGATATAACTAATAGTATTAGACTGATATTACAAACGAATCATTTTCTTCCAGAGCAGAAAAATCTTTCCATCAGATCATGAGAGGATACTGAAGTGAGAAATGATTTTATATGAAGTTCTTTCCCATGGTTATCATTGGTATATGTAGCTATTTAGGGTTTTCTGAGAGTAGTTTGAAGTTCTTGTTATTGATTTGACATGTTTTAATGTATTTTCATGACCTTTCAAAACACATTGTTAAAAATTCTATATTTACTTTGTTGCTGTGTAAAGACATTGATATAATTAATATTTAACCCAGTATGAATCCTCCCTTCCTCATCCACGTCGTACACACAGCAGTGGGGAGCACTGCCCCCTTCCTTTCCTACTGAACTAGACAGAAACGCCACAATCAAAGGCGGGTACAGTAAATAAAGAAAGGAGTGATGGAAGTGGCAGGCACCAGTCGTGTTGGAGGAAGGTGCTTAAACATATTTTTCAACTTCCGGACGTATCTTAGTTTCATGGTTATTAATTTATCAGGAAACTTGGGTCTGGAGGACAATGAAGAGCTGTGTGTATTGGTGTAGGATGGAGGAGAAGAAAATGAATCCAGAGCCCGCGGGGTTGAGCGGTGGAGTTTGTCTGGGCCTGATTCAGTGGCACCAAGAAGGGACCAGGGATGGCTTCAGGGCATTTGTGCCAGTGGGAGCTGGTGGGAAGTTGAGGTTTTCACCCCTCTCGCCCCCGAACTTTCAGCTTTTAGTTTCCTATGAAAAGAAATGATGAAGTGGACCAAAATGTTAAATGAAGAAAATAGAGATCTTCAGTGCATTTGTCAGGATAAAGCTATTAACGGGACTGTAACTGTGATGAAAACTCAAGTCTTTGACTTTAATAATGGCTGATGATAATATTATTAATACGGACGTTTCACACTTCATTTTTATTTCAGATTATATTTTTAAATATTTAAAATGGGCTTTAAAATATGGCTATTATTAGGACTTATCTGATGTTATGCTAGATTGCCATGTCCTTTGGACACAGTACATACACACAGGAGCTGTGGCATACACTCCATCAAATATCCTCCCTGGAATTCAATATGCAAATTATGGGACACTAAGATTTGAAGTATGATGTTTTTAATGTAGAGTATGTAAAAATTATTGTTTGGGCTGTTACACAGCTTTAATGAAGGACGGACGGCATTTACTATTCCCGCGTTAAGATTTTGCTGCCTCGGTAGTGGGAGGCTGGGGTGCCTCTGGTTTCTAATGGGGCTGCGTCACCCTCTGCACGCTGAGGGTTCTCCTACGCAGTGTGCTGCTGAGCACAGGCCTGCGGCACAGGATGAGTCCCCACGACCAAATGCACAAGGGCTTTGCTGAACTGAAGTTTTAACCTTGCCAGAGGTGACACACGTTACGGAGCGGATTGATTCCCTCCCTTGGTTGCAGTTGCGTGAAAGCATTTGCATGAAGGAGCTATAGGCGAGGGCTGAGGGTGCAGTCCCAGCAGCTGCGGCGGGCCTGCGGGGCTGCAGCAGCCGGAGGACTGGGCTGTGGGGCTGGGGGGAGAGGTGCAACAGGGCCCAGGGGGTCCCAGCTCGTCCTTGCAACAGTCGCATTACGGTTTGGCGTTCTTTGTCTGTTCGTGGGCTTGGGAAGCCGTTGGGAGCCACACAGCCGGTTTGAATTTGCCGGAGGAGAAGGCCTAGCTACTATGAGCTGGCTGAAATGGGCCTTGAGGTAGCTTGTCGGCATCAAAGGGGTGACCAGCTGCTGTGGCTTTGACAAGCTAAACTCAAATTCAGCATCTCTGCACTGGAGTCACTTCTGCTTGTCTCACAGCCAGCCTGAGCAGGGCAGATGGAGGGCACGTGTCTTGCTGGAGGTCAGACAGTAAGTCAATAGCTTTACCCAGCTGAGGTACCGGCACCTTTTATTTTCTCAAAACCATATGCTCCTCTCTTTTACATCTTCTGGGGATGGCAGGTGGGTAGAAGCCGCCTCCTTTCAGAGCAAGGGTGGCTGCGACAGGGTAAATGCCACGACACCCTCCCAGAGGGTGCTGTGCTGTGCTGTGCTGCCTGCGCCACTTACACAACAGGGAAGAGTCTGGGGAACGTAAGAGTCATCGGGAACATCCACCTAGCTTCTCTTCTAGCCTTGCTGGCACTGCTTAGCCTAACGCAACACAAACTCCTGCTTTTTACATAGTGAGGTTTTCTGGAGGGCTGGTTTAAGCGCATGGGTCAGTAAAACTAGTGGACCCCAGCCACTCTTCTGGAGATCCTGGGGGATATTCAGGGGGTAACCAGAAGATTTTATACTGTCAGATCAACAAATCTCCCAAATGTGTGGACGGACACAGTCTCTGCCCTTCTCTGGCTGACACTTCGTCCGCTTGCCACAGCCGTGGGAGGAGGCAGCGCTGGCAGATAGGTACCCAGAAGTTCTGCCTGACTGAGGAGAGGAGTTTTCCCCCACCTCTTCATCTCCTTCAGGATCCTGCCGGCTGCCCTGCTCCCATTCCCTTCCGCGAACGCCGTCTCTGCTGCTACCACCCCTGTGCCCTCTGCAGCCTCTTCGGTTCTGCCACCACCCCCGGGCTTGCAAAGCCACTGGAGCCCCGTGGGCTGACAGAGCTGGTGTGGTGACTGTCCCCAGCACAGTGTTTGGAGACACCCGAGGCGGCGGAATCGGGGCCTGGAGGGAGCCCTGGGTTTGCGCAGAAACCCTCTGCTAACACACGTCCTCCTGGCGTGCCCTGGCTCAGGCGGCAGGCACAAATCGTTTGCAGAGAGACCGGCAAGGATTTTGTGTGGTGGCACAACGGGGTGTCACACCTCTGAAGAAGCAGGAACCTTCTTGCCTCCTGAAAACTAACAGCAACTTTCCCTGAGAGGTTTGTACTTTACAGGAGGCATGTCAGCTTGCTATCCTGATTATACAGCTGCTAGCCTAGTTCTAGGAAACGAGTGCATGAAAATGAGTGCAGAAAATGAGCCTTCTAATAAGGCTCAAAGACTTTGAACTTCCCCTATTGTCACCGTAGGTCTTCCCCTACTTGCTTAGCAGAGGGAGAACTATTCAGCTACAATCAAATAATGCAAATGACCTGAAGGAAATTCATCCTAGAGACACTTGCTGGATACACTGCTAATATGGTTTCCTCTCTTTCACTATTCAACCAGAATCTAGGATGACCTTTCCAATGAAACATAAAACCTACAATGTGCACCCTTACTAATGTATTCTAATGCAATTAGTTCATACAAAAGGCTTGTTAAATTTGCAGTATCTGCTTTCACCTTTACAATAATTGCTAGTGATCCCAAACCATAAGTGTGTGTCATTCTGCAAGGCTCCTGAACTGTAAATAAAATGGAAAGTTTATTTGATAACTCCTGCCTGTCTCCTGAACAGTCCTGCTTCTCTCGCAGAGGTGTATGCCTGAAGTCTACCGGAGGCTTAAATCTGGCTTGAGAGAGGGTCAAAAGAAAAGATATAAACTGTAGTGAGGTATTAGGGCAGAAGCAATACTGCCAGTCTACACTGTTGTGCTTTTTGGGGGGCAAGAAAGGAAATGCTAAGGTTAATGAGAAATATGGAGGCTTACAACATTGCTGGGTAGCAGCTCCATTTTGCTGGGGAAATAAAGGAGAGCACTCCTCCCTTGGTCATGTTCACGGCGCTGCAAGCCCTTCAAAATAGTTTTGTCACACAGAGAAACCCATGAATTACTACCTCCTTATATCTCCTGAATCGTGCAGGAAAGTTGCCATCCCAAATTAAATGTCCACTGTGCCATTAAGCTGCTGTGTGACCGAGCTCTAAGGGCTTCTGGAGGAGTGTGACACTTGGGTGGGTGGGATGGTGTTGTAAGCAAGTCTGGTCCATTGACCAAAGTCAACTCATCAAGCTCACCGGGATAAAGCCAGCATCACTGGCTGAGGCAGCCCCGGCTGGCTTCTCCCTGGTGGCACAAAATCCACCCGGAGCGGATGACAGTACTGCAAAGCACTCTGAGCAGCCGGGTGCTTCGGAAGGTTTCGAGACAATAATTTTGGCCCATGAAATGAACGAAAGCAACGTTAGTTCAGTGATGCCGCTCCACAGTTTCTCTTGTTGGTGGATGTTGCCCAAAGTGTCAGAGACAGAAACAGGTACGATCTTGCACTTTTGCTCTGAATTGTTACTATTATATGAATTGCTGCTATTATTTTGGTAAACCTTATTTACCCTGAAGTCTTTTTTCTCCTCAGAATAACTTTGCTACAAGCAGAGAGTCACTGCGACGCACTGAGACAATGCTGCATTTCCATTCCCCCACTCCGGCATGTGAAGTCACAGGAAATGAGTTTTCCTAAGGGACTGAGATGAGGTCAGGGAGAAATAATTCTTTTTTCAATCAAGTAGCTCTGTGTGCTCAAGTAGGGTGGAACCAGGGTGTCCCACCGCCCTCCTGTGAGACCGAACTAGAGCATCCACAAACCTGGCTGGGAAATTCTTTGGCACTTTTTGGAGCTAGGAAATCTGAGAGGAGGTACCTAACTCCAGGAGAGGACTCCCACAGAGGACGTAAGGCCACACAAAAGAAGGTTACTCTGTGGTTTGTTCTCTTCTCCTACCTAGGAAACGTCTCAAGGAGGAATCTGGGGATTTTCTACATTTGCCTAGGATTTCCAGCCACCTGGCAGCCCTGCCACGGCTAGGGCTGCAAGCAGGCTGTGGGCACATGCACGTGTACAGAAGCATCTTCTGTGGCACAGGCTTGGGGAGTCCAACACCAGACTGAGTGACGGCCCTGCAGAGTCCGAGTCCTGCCACATGTGCTGGAGACAGGCTTAGGTGCTTCTTGCTCAGCTGTTTTTTTTCCTCCAGATACTGAAACTCCCTCGTGCATGCCGCTGGCGGCAGGCGTGCTCTGCAGCCAAAGACCAGCCCCCCCAGGCAGCAGGATGCCCAGGAATTTTGTCGATGCAAGGCTTGGTATCGCTGCTGGTGCGGCCATAAAAGGATTCACTCACACTGAAGCACAGTCTCAAGTCAAGTCTGGGGCTGAGCAAGGAGCTGAGCTGAAATACTGCTGGACCCAGGCAAGTGGTTTTGTTAGTGCTAGACTTGTTCTACTGCATAGAGCTGAGGAGCAGTTTTGTTGAGACAAGAGCTGACTGGGTGTGCCTGTTGTGTAAATCTTGCCCCTTTCTTTTGTGTTCCAGTAGGTTTGGTTGAAGAACCGGCAGATTACAGCTGATATCAAGGTATATGTTGGCTTTTTATCCCATTTATTTGTATAGGTTCTCAGTTACAGAGAAATAAATGAATCCAGTAAGCACACAAAGGAGAGTTTATCCTTCTTTGTTATGAGCTTTTTACTATTCACATTCTCATATGTCCTGTGTTTTTCGATGAAAAGCCTTCTCCTTACTGTCTAAACAGGGAAATGCCGGTATTTATTTATTTTTTAACATCAATATTTAATTGTGGGCAGTTCCTAATTATCTACTGCTAATTTAAAATGGGAAGATGGAGTCCTTGATTTGACAAACTGCCTTCTGAAGCCAAGGGGAAATGCTGCTGTGCAAGAACTGTGACCTGCACATAATAAGCAATAGGTTTTCCTTGCATTTTCCTTAGATGTAGTACCTGCAACGGCTGACTTGAAAAATCCCTCCTCAAATATACTGTCAAACAGCAGTAACACCAAAGTATTTGACTTGGCTTTCTCTGGTTGTTATAAAAAGGGAAGGAGGAGCAGGTAAAATGGGCAGGTATAAATGGGTGAAATCAATGCTGCTACACAGCTGGGGATCCGGTCCTTTTGTGTCTGATAACGAAGAAACCAACTCTTTACTTTTTATCCCTGAGGCAGGTCGAGCGCTGCCTGTTGCTACGACCTATGTGGCTTTGACGAGTTGTGCTGTTAGTTCGGGCTCTACTTTCCCGAACTGCGCGTGCCCATGCCGGCAGCGGGAACTGCGGGCATGCCGTGCCCAGCCCCGTGCCAGGGTTTCCACGCTTGGCACTTTGATCAGCTGGTCCTAAATCAGAGCAGAGGCACTAGCCAAAATGCAAGCAACCCGGGAATTTGAGCTTGAATACAAGTCAGAGCTCGCAGGACTGTGTTGGTCATGAAAGCACCTTTATTCTTGATCTGCAGGAAAGATTTCCCCGTGCTGTTTTCTGTGCAGAACTGATGGGATCGGGACTACCGTCGATCAGGCGACAAGGGAACCCGCCAGCTCGCAGAAGGTGTATGATTAGAGAGGACCCTAGGGTAAGGCGATTCCCAGTGGGGCTTATAAGGGAGCACGTACTGCTGAAGCAGCACACGTTACTGGCTTCCACTGCCGGGAAGCCGGGGCTGGCATCACTGCAGACACTCCCCACCAGTGGATGTTGCTGCAGGCACATCAGAATTTCTTAATGTAGTGAAGACGAAAGGGGGAAGAGGACAGCAGGGAAGAGAAATCAGGGGAAAAATGTATAAAAAATTCACTACATAAATTAGCTGTGCTTCTTGCAGCAAAACTAACAGTTTCTTTTGAATGTGAATTCTGTTGCTTCTCTTAACTAAATGCCTAAAGGAATTGTATCACATAATATACAAGGGTAATTATTAAAAATGCATAAATAGTCTTGTAGGTACAAAAAGTTGCAACTTGTCTCCAGCAAAACATTAAAAGGTTTGCATATGTCAATGAATTACAGGCTGTTTGCTTTTAATCGCTGCTATTTTGGGAGTTCCTGTAAGGATGTTTTTAGAAGAAACACATTTAGTAATTGGAGGAGGCTGCCCCATTGTAATGGGCAGTTGAAACCCAAAGGAGGCCTAGTGAGGATTATTCAGGGTGTCTAACGGTTTTGGCTCTGGCTTTGGGTGTTAAGTATCGGCTAACATGTTTATGCCTGGCCTTCAGATGTCCAAACACAAAGGCTCTTTTCTTCTGCTTCTGGCAAGAATCCAGGCCAATCTTAGAATATTTGCCCATCCTCCTCTTCTGTATCCGACCCATCATTGAGGACAGTGTTTCTCTTGGAGTTTCATCTGAAAAACACTACAGCAAAGGAATGCTCACTGACCCAGAAGCCCAGTGACAAGAAGAGAGAATTATATGTGTATGAATGTCTCCCTTTGGGAAAAAAAGCGCATGGAAAGAGAACTACAACAAATCCAAAGTTTCTTTCCAAATTGAGCCACCTGGATATTTTTCTTTTTAAAAGTCGAATCTGGTGGGACATGCCTGGATAATTTTTTTTTTAAAGGCAAAATATTATGTTAAGACAGCCTGCTTACTATTACACCTCTGAGATTCAGGAAATTGAAAATGTACGTTTGTGTTCAAGAGCGCAGGCATCAGCTCAGATTGATACTTGGAGATTATCCTGAGCTAGAATAATGTATTTATGACTAGGGTCAAAGGGATTACCCACATGAATAAGGCCTAGCAGGATCAGGCTCTGCTGCTTACAGCCAGCCAGGAATGGATAATGTGATATGAAAACAGACCTTTTTGGATCGTTTTTTTCAGGCTTAGACAAATAATTTCTGTCTCTGTGTTTGAAGGTATTCAAAGCGTTTGATGCAGTCCTAAATATTGGTCAATATTTTCTTTTTGATTCTATATTTTTGACCCCAGCCCTGTAGTTCCAGCTGACGCAAAAAGAGATGAGTGCTTCTTGCAAGCAGCTAGAAGCCAGTTTCTAAGGATTTGAGTTATTTGTAAGACAAAGGATTACCAATGTGAACATTGCGGGATCAGTCCCAGGGTTTGTCATCTGATTGCTCCCACGTTTATATTAGAAAAGATCAGACAGAGAAAACCTGCATTCAGCTAAGTCCTCATGGTTCTCACTTTCCACAGATACACACAGTATCTTTAACATATCTTCTCAGTTTAAAGTCTGATGCGCTACAATGAATGGTGATGATAGAATACAATAAATGCATTTTACTGGCTAACAAGATGGGAAAGAAAATGAAAGGTATTCTTAAGGCTCAGTCATTGGCTTCTGTATTCAGGCTTTGTTTCAATAAGTCCAATTCATCAACTGCTTACAAGAAGTATTTAGTTATTGAGAGTATTTGCATGCTGTGTTGATGTCCTTCTAGTGTAGTTAATGTGTTTGTTTTTATGACTCACAGAAGAACCCCGAATCTTTTGACGTTCATACAGCTCTGTCTCCACTGAAAGAGCCTCTCCTTTCCTTAATCCGGATCGCCAGTCGATGCACCCACCTCCAGATTTTCGGCAAGGAAGAGCAACAGAAGCGAAGTTAACTGACAGAAAAGTGCTGGAAGGCAGGTCGCTCTAATTATGCAGGTAGGGTTTCCAGCGCTGCTGCGTCTGCCTTCTCCGGTTAAAGAGTGATTTGGATGGAAAGACTGAAGGACCAGCCATCATTAATGCCCTTAAAAAGTTGCTCCCTCTCCCTCTGCTGCTGAAGCAAAGGCAAAAACTCCACCTGATTTCAAGAGGAGCAGGATTGGGCCCTTAGGCTGTACATAAGTGTCTGTGTTGGAAAAGAGAATGTACAATGTTGGATGCTTCTTATAATATAAGATTAGATCAAATCCTTTCAGTGCCCTGAAGCTTTATACCTTAATGCTGGACTACCTGTGGCAGACAGCGACTGAATGCCTGTCAGCATGGATCATCCTCTCAGCATTCACTAAAAATGTACAATTCTCGTTTTGCAGCATTTGAGATCTTTTAAAAAATAGAGTCTAGAGGGAATAGAATGTAACATCAAGACAAGTAGCTTCAATTTTTACCTGATCATTGGCATATTCATGGTATTTTATATATAGTGACGCCTGACAAGCAATCAATGGACAGCCAGAAATCAGTTAGTTGTTAGTCTTCTCATCGCAGTGCATGATAATTATATGCAGCTAGTCTGCGGGAAAGGTTTGCCAGGCAAATAAACTCGTATTTTCAACAAAGGCAAAAATATGCTGATGCTTACTGGGTGAAAGGAATTTCCCCTGTCCCATATATAATCTGCCCATGAAGGAAACGTTCTCAGTGGAGCGTGACCTTGTCTCACGAGCGCTCGCTCAGTGGCCGCAGCTGCGTGGAGCTCCACGACGTGTCCCCTTGTCGTTGGTCTTCAGGCTGGGTGACTGACTCTACTGCCTGGGCGCCTGGGCAGCGGTGAGCACCCGTGGCCTGTCCCAGCCCCAGTGAGGGCACAGCCATGGTGGGAAACCGGGAAATAGGGTGATTAGACCTGATTAGAACAAAAGAGAGCACAGCAAAGTGATTACACATTAAGGTGTATTGTAGGACTTATTGGACGCCCAGATCCCACTGACTTCAGACAGCTGGCTGGAGCTTCCCCAGGCGTTGGAGGACGGAACTCTGCCTTTGTCTTTGACACACCGTCTTACCTGAACGGCCACACTGTAGGGATCTGAGACTTCCCAGAGAGCAGGCATGCCTTCCTACCAAACCCCAAGCCAAACCCAGTACTGAGTGCGATGGGCCGGGGCAGGCGGCACAGGGCGGCTTAAGAGAGCTGCCAGAACCAGCGTGCCTTCAGCCGTCTTGCCTTCGCATCCCTGGCTGCCCCCGGCCCCGGGTCAAGCGTGTTGCTACCTGCAGAACTGGCAGGTGGCCTGGGGCACGGTCATGCCAACAGCGAGCACCGCAGAGAGCTGCCCAGCAGCACTTGGGCTTTGCCCTGCCGAATTTGCCGGTATAGACACTTGGCTGAATGATGCCCAGATGCCCTCACCAGCCCTTCAGCTTCCAGCAGAGGACAAATCTCGCGCAGGGCTGACGGCTCACAGGCTGAGGTTACGGAGGTGAACTCTGAAGATCTCTGGCTTTCTCTCTGCCCCGCGTTTTACGCAGGAGTCGGACAGAGCTGAAATGGGACAAAGCGTTTCCGCCCCACACTTTCATGACTGGAATTTTGAGCCGTTCGTTTTTTTTGGAATTAAAAGCTGCTTTTTACATAAGTAATATACAATAAGTCGGTGAATACCAATTAAAAGCATATTTCACAAAATTAGACTTTCAGTTGCCTGTTCTGTTGAATATCAGTTGGTAATAAGCTTTCCTCATTTCCCTGAGCATGTAATTTTTCCCTTGAATTCTTGAGTCACTGCTTTGATCACTTCTTGATTGCTTAAAGGCTGTGAGTCAGTAATATTTCCCAGTTTCGTTGTCACATCAAAGATCTTTGAGGGGCTTTCTCCAATAGAAGGCAGCCAAGATTCCTGGTTGACATAGTTCATCACCATGCCGAAGCTATGCTACACAAATGAAAATAGGGAATAATGCATCACCTTTAGCCATTTGTGTAATCATTTGAATAATATGTATCACCTCCTTAAATGGGCCAGCTGCTACGCAGCATTTTTTTGCCCTCAAATTTTTACACTTGAAAATAGGGAGGGCACACATTAAACAGGAAAGGTGATTTTGATCCAGACGTGCTGATGAATGAAGCAAAGGCAGTTGCTTTCCTCTGTTTACAGTTTTTTGCTGTTGCTTTATTCAGGCATTTAAGACATGAACAAATCTGGCATTGAAAAGCCTCACATTTCTACAGAAACATCATTTAATGTGATAATACCCAAAGTATGACAAAAGCCCTGAACAATATAAACAATTTGCACAGGATTCAGACTTTCAGTTTGGTACAGCAATTCATATCCCACAGTGGCAGTTTTGATCAACTTAAATCGTTGACGTGCCTCACCGCAGCATGCCAGATCCTCCCTCCGCTTTGGCTCAGGCTCCTCTTTGGCAAAACTCGGGCAGATTTCCAAAGAAGCTGGGTCTGAGCAAAATGAGGGCCAAATTACCATCGAGACCGACAGCCGGACAAGGTTTTCCTTGGCTTGTGGGAAGAGGGAAAGTCTATTTCCCCACCAGCTGCTGTGACCCAGGTGGCCCGCAGGGGCTGTGTCACCAAAGCCTCTGGGCTTTCCTCTTTGGATGCGAAACCCTGCAATGCGGAAAGAAGGGCATCACACCCTGCCCCACCTGAGCCGCCTGAATCTTCACTTCCCTTCCTCGGTGGGAGAGTCGGGCTGTGCCCAAGCACCCCTTTGGGATGCGTTGGGGGTCCCATCTCCCACAGAGGGAGAAATGGGTGGGGGAAGAGACTTGTTTTGGTGTTACCTGAAAGCAAAAGGTCTCTCTGAAGAAGGACGTGAAGCTTGTGGCAAATTTAACTTCTACAGGAGCTGCGAGTATTTCCAGCATGAACTTCACTGCCGTCATTCCTGGAGCAAATAAATTACAATGGGAAGGTATTTAAAGGGACACTGTCACCCTACAGCTCCTACGCTGCAAACAAACAAATGCCTTTACCTGTGTTACAAATCCCACCTTAACATTATTAAAAGTGAAAGAATTTTTAAAAATCCAATTTACTTGTCACTCTTTCTGCTCCGTGTACTGGTTGTGTTTTCTCACTGTGGACAATAAAAATCAATGAAGTCAGGTTTGCCTGCGTCTGAGTCACTTTCACTTTTAGGTATTCAGGTTTAGGGCAGAAAGTTCGGGGAATGGTTATTTCATCAAAAACGACTGTTTTCACCTGCAATTAAAAAAATCAATGGCAACGTTTCTATTCAGACATATGTTTTGTAAAAGTCTGCTTCTGTGAGATTTAAACTTTGGACCAACCTTGGCAGTACCCTTTGAAAGACATAGCTAAGTAAAACCTAGTGGTAATAAAAATAATGCTTTTCATTATCATGGCAGATGGGAGACCAGTTATGTAGCGGGACCCCATTTTTATAGATATTGCATAAATAAGGGATAAAATACGGTCACGGCCACTGAAACAAAGGGTAGATACATCCCTAACGAGAACAAGGATAATGAGATACTAATATTCAGCAGTATGAGCCATGATTTCAGCAGCCCAAGAAACCACAGTTCTTGTAGATAACATGGCAAAGGCTGTTCTGCAGAGGAATATGAAAGCAGATAAAGCAGCAAGTTTGCAGATATTTACATGAGATTCGCATAAGCACAAGGGGCAGCTTGTGATCAAAGGATATAAATCTGGGTGAATCTAAATGTGTTTTTTTCCTACGCTGGAGTTCCCTATTCTGTGCTACTGCAGGAAGGCTCAATTTAGGTCCTCATAATGGTATGCAAAACTTGCAAAATATATCCCAGTTGGGGCATGCTCTCTAGGTAAGGCTTCCTTCCGGCTCCAGCAGGACTTCAATTCACGGAGTTACTGCAAGAGTGAAACACTGACTAGCAAGTGCTGTTTGCATTCTGAAAAGTAGCCCTAACCTTCTGCTGCCACCCATGTCAGAAAGGATTTCAGGATTGGGCCTCGAGCTTCTATTTTCTATTTTCTATTTATTTCACGCTAGTGTGTGCCAACGAGATATTGTCAGTGAAATCTAAATTTTAGTAAAAGTACATAATTTGAATAATTAAGAATTGGTTTATTTAATTAAAAATGTAGAGTCAACCCAAAGAATTTGCAATCTAAAGTATTCTTTTGTTCGTAACATTTTAGTGGAAATGTCACTGATTCCAAGGCATAGGTTTTGTGGTTTACTATTGACTGAGAGGACTAGCCAGAGTGCCCCGGCGACCTAGAAGGCTCGCGCTTCTTCCTTGCTGAAGTGTGAGAAGCGGTTGGACACAGAAGTCTCTACTAGGCATGACTAGGCACTGTTAATAGGCTGGCCAGTAATTCACGTATAGGGACTACTCATTTATACTGTGTTTGGCATATACTGCATAATCCTGTAGAAGGCAAAACAGCAGAAGTAGTTGGTCAGGGGCAGATCGGTTCCTTTTCTACTTAGAGAAGTGATTAAACTCCGAAATCCAGGCTCAAAACCAATAGAAAACTGTAGCTGCAGGTTTCAGATACCAAGCATTGGAAGATGCCTGGATCAGAGTCCTGCACTGTGCTCCTTCTGGACCGACCGCTAAAGGTCTCACCCAAATGGAGCTGGTTTTTGCTTAAAAATGCTTAGAGTACAGATTTCGTCAAGTGAACACCGCTTCGTCAAGTAGCTGTCTGCATGCCTTTCACTCACTGCTCCTGTCGAGCTCATGTTCTTACAGGCAGCACCTAATTGCTATAAATGCCTGCAATGTATCATTCACTTCTCCTTAACATAAAACTTTGGTTTTAGAGGAAAATGGCATCTGTTATTCCTGACATTTCTAAATCTCCTGCTGTCGCTAGATGACACCAGGCAGGGTGGCAGGAGGAGGAGATCAGGTTGCTTCCAGGTAAGATGGCAAATTGCTCGGTGGACCCAGCGGGGCCACCAGGTCCCCTCTAAGGCTATAGGTATCATGGGCAGAAAACTCCCAGACAGTGAACCCTCTTGTACTGGCAGACTGGGAGTTGTTTTTAAAGGGGGGAGAAATGGGGGACAAGAAAAGAAGACCTTGTAGAAAATTCCAGTCTCTATTCATAAGACTTGTGACAAAGATGACCTCATGTGTTTCATAGTGCAGCAAACAGAGTTGAAGAATGCTGTCTTCTGGCCAAGAGGAGGGTGTTTCAGTGACCACTTAGGAATACTTGAATCATACAGTGGCTTATTTCACTGTTCTTTCTTATTCCTGACGGCACAGGGTTTAGAGAGGCTCTTTGAGTGGGACGGAGACACTGAGGTTTTAGTACTGATAACTCAGCTGCACTCTTTCATTTGCACACAGCTTTGCAGAAGGAGGGACCAGATTTTTGGCCTTCCAAGACATCTCATAATCTATCTGTGTCTGTCTGTCATAGATTTAATCCTTTGAGCTATGATCCTAAAAGCCCTCAGGGGCCAAACTTCTTGGGGAATGAAACACTTAACACAAACACAGTCTTCTACAATTGATGCTAGAAATGCTTTTAAAATATTTTTATTTCCTTAAAAGAAACAAGAACCTGTAGAGATGAAACCTACTCACCCCCAACATTGCTGCTATTATATGTAGTTGCTACAAAGCTTAGAGTGACCAATGACTCTTCTCCTCTTCGGCTGACGTGTTCAGAAACTTCCCTGTTTTCCCATTTTCACCATACAGCACCAATTTCTTTGTCTTTCCAATACATCCTAAAAGCGAATGGGTATGTAAGTACCACCTGGATTGCCCAGTTTCTCAACCCAGCTCCCATCCGAACTTCTCCTAGGAAAACAAGCCTATGGGTTCTTACGGCCAGTTTCAGGCTCTGAGGCACGAGATGACCATTTCCTTGGATTCTTATGAATCTGCAGATCCAAAACCTATATCAACAGTGGTGCACTTAGGACGTAGCGAATACAGCTTTTGGCCCTGCCATGTCATGAGCTGCTCAGTCCTCAGGGATGTTTCCAAATCCTCTATTTTCGACTTATTCCCCACTTGCAGCTTTGCAGCGATCTACATTGGGATGGAAGCGAGTGGGAAATGAAAAGCTCCTTTCCCATAACGAAAGCTCTCGTAACTGCCTGCTTCTGGCTCTTTGTCTGCTTTTTGGAGAGGCCCTACCCTTCTGTGTAGACACAAGAGATTTCAGCTGAAACACAGGTCTCCCCTTTGCTGTCTCCCCCCTCTTCCTGAGACTTAAGAGGAAATCGAATGCTGCAATATAAGCATGCAGGTTACACTTGTATTTAGTTCAATGGCCTCTTCTTTCTAACAGTTTACTTTGTCTCTTCTAATTCAAGCATGTCAGTAGCAAGTATCATATCTGTGACATTGATAATAAAAATCCCATTGTAAATGCTGGGGTGTCATTTTCCATTCTGCCTAAACAATCCCGAGCTTTGTACTTTCTGGAGTGGCCTCTGTCTTTTACAGGTGACATTTGCAAATGGGGATCCGCATGTGTAAACCGCGCAGCTAACCATCTCATTTCCATACGTACGGGCTGGCATAAACGCACTTTGTGTCAATGAAGAGGCTAGTCTGCAGCAGGCGGAAATTTGGCTATATCGGATTTACCGCGAGGGAGCAGGTCCTTCTCCCTTTGCAGGGGTGTCAGCTTGGCGGAGGCGGTGGGGGCACGCTGCGTGGTACCCGGCGGCTTCAAGTGCAACTCCACGATCTTTGTTTAGAAGGCAAGATTGGAATACCATCCACAAGCTTGTGTGCTTTGACTCTGAAATGCTTTTCTTGACATGCTTTGGCCCAGGGGGGCCAAGGGAAGTTGCTACCTGACTTGTGTGGAAAGTAGCTGATAGCGGCACTTCCAGAGCTCTTGCAGGTTTTGAGCCAGCCAGGACCTTTTCTGCATCACCACTTTGGCTTCTTCTGTGTGTCTGCCAGCGCTGCAGTGACATTGTGAAAGGGACCGTGCTCCCTTCTCAGAAGAAAAGAAGTGATTCATTTTCAGAAAATGTCGCCCTTCGGAAGGCTTAGTTTACTGAGTAGGGGGTCAAAATTGTGTATTTTTGTGATCTTTTCCTTTTCAGAATTACACCATCATTGATATACTTTCATAAAGCACACCAATTACTCTAAATATGTACCAACATATACCAAAGTATCTAAAAAGGAACAATTATGAGACTATTTGGCATGGTTACAGCATCTGCAAAAAAGACATCTTTTATGTGTAACACAATTTGTCCAGAATTAATGAAAATATCCAGGGCTGTTTTTATGAAGTAATTTGTCACATTAAACTAAAAAAACCTAAGGTTATGTTGGACATGAAAAGAAACTCCCCGAAGGTCAAAGCAATTAAATATTGGAACAACCCATCAACCCAGAGGTCACTGAGGCCCCATCTAATGAGAACGTTCAAACGGGAGGAAATCCTGCAATCGTCTGTACTCATTTCTTCGCCAGGTTAAATACCCATTTGAAGTCCTGGCACAGCGCAGCCAATGGAAAAATTCCCATGGGCTTGATTGGGACTGTTTTTTTTTTCTGGAATTTAATAAAACCTTTGTATTTCAAACAGATCTGGAATAGTTTGCATCTTCTATAAATTCCTGTAAACCAAAAGACCTGCAAGGAACCTAGCAGTAGCATCTTCAATAGTTTTTTCTTTCTTCCTCTCTATTAATATTAATAGGTAACATTTGGCTGTTGTGAACAGATTCACATTTAATTGTTTCTGAGGGAATGCGTGTGTTCACCATCAAAAAAGAACTACTGCAGAAAGCAACTTTAGAAGAGAATGGCCCAACAACAGGAGAGTGCTTACACAATTCTGGCAAGACTATAGCGTGCTTTTAGCATTCAGTCAAATCTTTTCATAGTTTGGAAGTCTCGGTAATAAAAAGGACTCGTCACTAACAATCTGAGAATTTGTGTGCTGCCCTAACCTTCTGGAAGGAGATATAATAAGATTTATAAATACCTCTCCTTTAAAACTGATTTAGAAAAATGCTAGGTAAGCTCACACAGATTTGTGGAAAGAACTACGTGGGTTAAGTGATACAAATTTTTTGTGAGCCTCAAATGGGCAAATGTTTTAGAGCTGGTAATGATAGCACAGCACAGAGCAGTTTCTTGCCATTTCTTCCCTTCTGGCCTTTACTGCCTTGATGTTTTCATTAACACTGCTCCCTCTTGTTTTCCACTCCTCTCTTCTTTTATTTCTTTTTTTTTTTTTGATATCTGATAAATATTGTGCAATACTGGGTTGTCAGAAAATTATGTTCTATAGGTTATAATTTCCATAGGCATTTTCCTGCTTTAGCCAGGTGCTTTTACTATAAACAAAGCCAAAGAAAAATGGAACCAACGTCTTTGTGAAAGATTGATGTATTCAATATATCTTTGTATTAGACAGAAGGATACAAGACAAAATAATTGCTTAAGACTATGTACCATCATCTGTTCATGTGCTGAGGTCCACGTGATTCTGTGCAGGGACTGGGGGTAAAACCAATGAAACAGGTTGGAGTTCATCGTGTAGTGATGAAATGTGATAGCTTTTCATTTGGACCAGCTTAAGTCTTGATCCAGTTAGATTAGGAACGTGCATTGTTTGTAAGACAAAATTTGGTATTTTGTGCTTTTTGGCTAAGTGGAATATAATGCATTCCTGTTTTCTACACTTGACTGCTCATCAACTTTTAATTCAGATTGAACAATAATGGTATTCTGTAGTGTGGAGATGGTGTTGCAAGTAAAGATTGCAGTAATCACTGATGCTGATGTTTTATCAGCAATCACCATATACAAATGGGAAATGGCTCAAAACACACACTTCATAATGATTCATCCATAACCTCACTGGTAAATAATGATATCGTTGCTCTAACCATGTCAGACATCATTCGTGTCTTGCTCCCCTTCCACAGTCGTTGAGTGTGAGGGTTCATTTTAACGTGCTTTCTCCAGCAGAAGAGCAGACACATGGAGCTGGCAGTGATGATAGGGTTGAGTTGAAAGTTTTCCCTTTCTTCCCCCGCAAAAATGCACTTTGAAATAGTATTCATACTTAGCACAAAGAGGAGAAAAATCATTTTGTGTTCTGAAATGTAGTGGTAATAGGACACGGAAGAACATTTAGGAGAGGGAAAATTAAAAATCTACCTTGAGTGTTCTCCCCACTGTCAGAAGCTCCACAGAAAATCGGCTTGAGACACTGATTTTCTTAAAGGAACGAGGATTTAGACATGACACAATCATTAATACTGTCAATGCATTAAACAGCTCAGCAGCATTTTATGTCTGAGAAATTTTTTTATGTCCTGCCAGTGCTTTTACATGATACAAGTACGTGGTTCAGCTAGGTTTCAGGCAGTGTCTGCAAGGGAAGGAGGAAGTTGAGGCAGCTCTGGAAAATTGTTCAGGTGTTTAACTTTAAAAAGAGTATTTTTTAGGGCTAAATGGGTGCCCTTCAAAAAAGAATAAATCAGAAGGTTCCAGCAGATTAAACCCTGCATTTTGAACATTACTTTAAAAACTATTTTAAAAGATAGTAATCAACAGTTTGCAGAACAGGAGCAGAGGCTGAATTCGTATTCGCTCTACCAGGCAAGTTTAGAGCCCAGTGGAGCAGGGCAGTGTAGAGCAGGTATATCCATCGCATGGCATTAACCTCACTGTACCAGGGTGAATTTGGCCGTGTCAGTGGCAAAAGGTGTCCTGCCTGGGGACAGGAAAAGACAATCAGGGAATGTCTCTTTCCCCCAAGAACTGTTTTCTACCCCAGACATTGCTCCTTGGAAACATGCGTCCAGAGCAGGCACCGCAGTGGTTATCTCCCTCTTTGATGTCTGCAAGGTATGCATTTTCCTCTGAGCTGGTTATCATTGTCTGCTTCTCCTGGCAGAAAAATAGGCACTTCTAGGGCACAGTTCCTCTTATCTACTGCTACTTGAGGAGCAGCATTGCTTTTTGGTTAGGTAAGTCCCACCCCAAAGGCTTTGTGGATATCTGTGTTTTCTGGGGCTCCTTATATTGATCCATAAGGCCCTCTCCTTTTTCTCTTTCCAATCTTTCCTTCAGACCGTCTTTTCTGAGACCGCAAGGTCATGCAAACTGAAAAGACAAGCTTTAAATGAACACACAGAAACAGCCGACTGAAACCTGACCCAGGTTCTGCGACCAGGTGGTGGTTCTGCATGAACCAGAGCGGAGGCGATGCCTCAGGCGCTCAGCCTCAGCCACGCAGTCCCGGAGGGAAGCAGCACCTTCTGGCTTTCATTTTCAGTGGCTGGCTATGGAAATGGGAGTGATTTTTAACAGCCTGTTCTACTCCACCAGCACAGCCCAGTTTCTTCCAGCTCTTGCCTTTTTTCTACTTGGTTGATAAAGACCTGTGTAAAGGGTATTGAATTTTACAGGTATTTGTAGAAAGGGCTAATAACAATCTTGGACCCAGGCAGAACAAGAGTGTAACAACCCACGCACTGAATAACTGGGGAACCTGCCTCCTTTCGAAAATCTTCCCCTCCAGTCAGTAAATGGAGGAAAGATAACGAGCTTTTGTAATAGGCATGGGACTGCTAATAAAAGCTCGTCTTGCTGACATCCCTTTATTGAAATTTTTACATGTTCCTTTTCATGTGGAAGCAAGATTAAAAAAACCCTAGGATACTAGTGTTTTATTGGAGCCAGGAATCTACACCGTGCCAGGAGAAAGACAAAAATCTAACCTGAATTCTCATCCACAAGTTGGAGGTGAGGACTAAATCATCTTTTGCAACAGATACCATCAGACAAAAGCGATCTTTTAAGAAGCAGCTGACTTTCTGTTGACAGAGATGGACACAGACATTGAATGATCTAAGGGCCAAAACTAGAAGAAGAATGTAGCTGGATCAGCAAAATGTCATGGTTAATAGTATCAAAAGCAACCAAAATAATTAAAAAGCAATAGGTCAGTCACATTGCCACACTCTGATGACTGTAATAAATAATTAAAAATTCAAAACAATGCAGCCTCAGTATTATGGAAATCAAACTGGACTTTAGGGAAATTTTTTGTGACTAGATGGTCAGACACAGGATCATCTTTCCCTTCACTGCCCCTGCCCCCCTCACCCTTCTGCAATCCTTTCCAAGGTCTTAGGGATGGGAGGTGAAAGAGAAGGTGATAATTCAAGATGATTAGGAGACAATGGTAACTTTTATGATAACTGAATAATAGCAGCACAATTCAAAACAGATAAAACATAATCACAAACAAGCTGTAGGATTACCCATGTTGAAATAAAAGGCTCAAACACTCACAGAGGCATTGATTGCACTTGCGGGTATTTTGGATTTGGATCATGTAAAGCTTTTGCATGAACTTAATTTATTCCCATTATCTCTGAGAATGTCAATGGAGCGACTCCAGCACATCAAATTATATGTCTGCCTAGGTTGTTGCAGTATCAGATTGTAGGGTGAACCTGACCAAGACAAGTCGAAATAATCAGCTAAGAGGTGGTCAGAGAAGAGAGATGGGATATACAAATAATTAAAAGGCGACAAAAAAAGGCAGCAAAAATTTCTGCAGAAGTTTCAAAAAAGTTTTGCTGTGTAACGAACAACTTGAAACAACTTAATAGGACTTGAAGGCTAGCTAGCATTTTGCTTTCTTAAAGTGATATTGTCAAACAGTTTGAGTGCATTGATATTATATTTTATATAACAAAATTGAAATTTGGTTTTGATTCATTTTCCCTTATTCAGTTCTGGAAACACAGAAATACAAGTATCCCATGAAGATGAGTCACTAACATCAAAGACAGTGTTCCCATTGACTTGACTTGCCAGTCCCCCGGTCCCCACGGGCAGCAGAGGCAGCCATGCCTGTCCTATGGGCCAGAGCCGTTGTTGGGGCAATGCCTCCCGTGGCCCCCTAAGTCCGATGGGCATCCCTGGCCATTTTGCTGTCCATGGTTATTTTTACATGATCAGGTGAAACAGCAAACCAAAATACAGAGAGAAAAACATAATGTAAGTTCTTACTCCTGTGAGGAGATTGTACCTTATAACTGGCCTTATCAACAGTTAGCAGGTATGAAAGAAAGCAAAAGATGCATTTTGACATGTACCGGAGTTTCTCCCACTAAGATTGTCAAAGGAAAATATATCAAAATCCTTTCTGATCTGGACGGCATATTAATCTGTACTTTTCTAGACAAATCAAGCATTAAACAAAATGATCCATTTCAAGCTTGGTGCATAAATCCTATTTAACAATTTGTCAGTAGAATGGAGGAGTTCAAAAATCTCTTACCCAAAATCATGAGTTACACCACTATTAGTTTTGAATTAAAGTTTAAACATGCTAGAATACAGCAAGACATGGGACCAGATTTCATGTTTGTTGCAATGACATCCATTCCAGTTATTCCACTGAATTCAGTTGGGTTCCTGACAATTCATACTTCCTGCCAAAGCCGAAATGGGTTAATAATCTGATTCCTGGTAGGCAGCACAACATATTACTCTTACTGAGATCTTGCACATTGCTTTTCAGCTATAGATCCCAAAACGCATACTTGACGCTGAAGATCCTGGTTGTGACTTTGATGTCAGAAAATCTATAAAAATATCAAGACTCCTACAAAGATTTTGAGATGTCAGTAGAAATACATATGTCTCAAAGCCATAATGGAGAGGAGTCACAATAAAACCAGTGGGTCAAGTTCACCGCTGCTATTGATGACGGTATAAATGGCAGGGCAGATAAGACCTCATATTGGTATAAGTGGTTAAGATAACATACTGATTCTGAGTTAAAGAATCCTGTGAAGCTGAAACTAACAACTGTCAGTGGAAGAGGACAACGCACAGATGTCAACTAACCAAAACATTCCCTTCACCGACATCTTTTTGTGTTACAACCTCTAAATGCCACCACTGGTACAGGAAGATAGCATCTATTAATATCAGCTACAAAAGGTTGTTGCTGGATTTTCTGCTGCAAAACAGAAAAAGCCCAGTGGAGAAGTAGGATGTTGTTAGCATTAAAACATCTGGAGAGGTCATGATTCTGCTCTTCTGCATGCATTCCTCGGTCCTATAGTCTTCTATAAGTTACTCACTCAACATAACTTACTCACTTTGGCAGCTATATGATGCCTTATCACTTATGTCTATCTAGCCAGTTTACAGCTGCTGTAGAAATTACTCTGGACCTTAGATTTTGTTCAGCTGCTCTTTTTTTTTTAAATTTTTGCCCAAGGAATTGATTCATAGGAAAATATCTCCACACCTTTTCCCCCAGTCTAGCAATCTTATCCACAAATCAATTCTACTAACCTGTGATTGCATTTTATTTAAAGCAAAATGATTGGCTGGAGTTTTGATTCAGGGAAAAGTAGCAAGATAGGGAGAAATCTGATGTCTTGTCAATAAACATCAATTAATGTTGCAATGATACAAATAGAATCAGAAAAGAGTGGTACCACTGTTTCAGTTTGTCCCAAAACAGATGTAACAAGATAGAGTCACCCTCAAAAAAAATTGGTTTTACAACTTTTTTTTTTTTTCCAGAAAAGGATTTCAGAAAAGGTACTTGCTGCAAGCAAAGCTAGTAAGTTGCTCTGTAAGCACTGAGATTTACAAAAATTGATTTTCTATTGCACTGTGTCTTCTGGCTGGATCCTCTGGTGCCTAGTGGGGCTGAAGGCATAAGCAGAGTGTATGCGGGGGCTGGGGTGTTTTGCCCTCTCAGGTACCTTCTCTGGCACCTCTTGGTGGCTAAATGCAGCCTGTAGCCACCTTCTCAGCTAGGGCACCAGAAAGACCTCTCTCTTCTACCATTTGCTTCATGAAACGTTTAGGAAGAAGGATGGCTTTGAACATGGTGTACTTCTGTTGGGTTGAGCTGAAAGTGCTAAGGAGTTCAGAAGGAAGGTGGGGTAGAAAGAGAATAGTATCTTTCTCTTTCACACACACATGCACACACATACACACCAGTACGTGCAAAACCAGCATGACCATGCAAGCCTTATTTTCTTAAGAAAGCAAGATTCGGAAATTCCCACTGACTTTGCGGAGCTCTAAACCGGGAGTGTTGCTAGGTATCACTGATGGGTCAGCTGGGTTGATACTAGAATTACGTTGAGAGTTACGCTAAATGCGTTGAGGCTTATTTTACGCAGGGTACTATCTGTGTGAATTATAATGAGTATTTCCTGGCTACGCCGGGCAAGCCTGCAGGGCATTACAGGGACACAAGAGAGAGTGCGGCCGGGGAGGTGGGATGCACAAGCCTGGTGTAGAGGAGAGCATCCCAGTTGTAGTTTTGATGTCACATTTCTTCCAGTTGGCACCAGGACCAGGGACAAAAGACTCTAGCAGAGAAAAATCCCATGGCTCAATGGGTTAAGAAATAGGCCAGCGCTGACCCTGCCTAGAGGGTGGTGAATGAATGAGCATCGTCCCCCCTCCCTGTTCCAGCAGTGACCAGGATTCCTTTCCCAGCCCGCCCCCGGGATTCCTCCCGCAGAAGGAAAAGGGAGAAAAGCAAATCCTTTCTCTCTGCCGGGCGCAGCGGGGGCACGGAGCAGCGATCCCCCCGCCCGCGCTTCCCCTCCTCACCCCCGTGCTGGCATGTGGCTGCTCCAGCAGTTGCGAGCCGCTGTTATGAAATGCAAATATATTTGCAAGACTTCTACTTCCATTGAGGAGAAACACAGAATCCAAGTGCGGAAAGGCACACGAATGAGATTTGCTGTTTAACAGTGCCTGTTCAAACAGAAAGACAAATTGAGATCGCTTTGAAAATGTGGTCCTTCTCGTTCTTTGAGCAGAATAAATAAGAAGGTGACTGCAGCTAATAATACTTTTCTAACCCTGTCACCTGGGGATTTCAGCACATTTTGTGAACTTTCCTCACTTACCTCTCTTAAGACCCGTCTCAGCAGACGGCAAGTACTACTTTCCTCATTTTGGAGGGGGGAACACTATGTGCTGGTGAAGGGTTTTGCCCAAATCGTCCAGGAAACCTGTAGCAGAAAGAGGAAGCAGAATAATTTGGTCAATTAATCTGCCCTTTCACATTTGTGTCATTGTTTTCTTTTACTCCAAGTAACTGCAGAGATTTGCATTGTAACAGACATTTTCTAGGGCAGTTTCTAATACCCTGAGCCCACTGAAGTGTACCACATCTGCTGAAGTCAAAAGACCATCCTCAGACTAAGGTGCTGTGTGAAGATGTCCTTATTTGACTTATCATCAATAGCCCACAATAACATTTGGGCCAAGAGATTATAGACGTTCATCTTGCTTCAGAACTTCTTAGGATCATTAAACAACCCAACAGAAAGGCAGTGTATGTCTCTCTCAATTGAAATCAACTTAAAACCGTTATCTTTTTCTTGACATCTTTTGTCAGTAAATCCTACCATTGCACACAATTCCTGTGAAAATAGTCCTTGGTGTGCTTTTTTTTTTGTATTTGGAAGGCCTCAGTAGACACTGGTGATTGACAGAGTGGCATGCTGGTCAACAGCCAGTCGTACGAAACACACTTTATTGGTTGCAGCATGGTTTCATGGGTACCCACTGACAGACAGTTTTGACACAAACTAGAGGGGTAAGTATGAGCAGAGTCCCAGGTTTGGCTTTTGTGGATGCAACGGCAGAAGTGCAGCTGTATGTGAGCATTTGTGATTTTCTCAAGAGTTTTCAGTGCTGTTGTATGCACTTGCAATTTAAACCTAGGTCACAGACAAATATCTTCTCAGAGGTATACCCATGTCTTACCTGCAGATGCAGATGCAGCCGAGATCAGGCACACAGGTTTACAAGAGATCATTTTGGGTCAAAATGTTCCAAAAGACCAGCTTGGTCTTGCTTCTGCCTGTCAGCCGGAGAACAATCTTCTTCTTTCCCCTTTCTTTCCCTTTCCCTTTCCCCTCCCCCTTCCCATAGCATATTCTGGATAAAATTGGTGCTGAGGCTTCTGGGGCGAAAAAGAAAGAAAAAGGGTAATAACTGGGTAGCAGCTCCTCCTGCTGCAAGCATCCCACTGTATTGGCTGGGATAGACACTACTTTTTCTTCAGCTGGTTCTGCTGAAGAAGCAGGTGTTGCCAGACTTGCAGAAAACTTCCCTGGGACTGCTGAGATGCCTTCTGCCCGCCACGTGGGACACCACCACGTCAGGCACATGACGGTGCTGGTCAACGTGAACCATGGGGGAGGTGAGGGACCCCATGGTCACCTTCTGGTCTGCTCTCTGCACCAGCAAACAGGATCGCTGTGGGGAGCGGGGGAGAAGAGACCATAGCACTGAGCCGCAGGTATGGAAGGAAGGAGATAATTGCAGGGGATGAATTCCCAAAATGTCCGGCTTGGTGCGTCTGGCTGTGTACATGCCGCTTCATGGAAGATGAGAAAGCTGCACCTGCTTACATCAGAGATGGATTTGGACTAAAAGACACAAAGAAGCAAATCTCACAGGCAGAAATCTAGAGACAGAGTTATAGATACTACTGAATCCCCAATGTATTTTTAAACTTCATTTTAAAGGGAAAACAATGGGAAAAAAGCCTCAAAGGCATATATTTAAGTGTTAGTTTCACAGTAATACCTCCTCAGAGATCTGACTTTATCACTACTGAAAGAAGAAAGCAGAAAATGGAATTGTTTTTGTTGTTCTATCATGTTTGTGACATGACGAAAATGTGGAGTTCTTCTGCCTTTTGCTTTTCACCTTGTTGAACTGCTGTCAGACTTCTGTAAATCGTTTGCACCATAAACAAGCTTTGTAAGTGAAAGGGCAAGTGCTGAGAAAAGCCAAAGGCAGAGATTTTATATTGAATCTTTTCTTACAGAGATAACTGGCTTCAGTGTGGACCAGCTTCACGTAGATCCGGGAAGCAAAGCCAAGCATTACTGAAGACAATAGTATAATGAAGCTCAAACAACAGCAAATGGACAAGACTGAATGAGTTGGTTTTGGTTTTAGGCAAAGAGTACGATAATTGAGGCTGAGGGGATTTGGTTTTGAGCAAGAGCTACTGCCTTGTTTCTCCATAGCATTTCAGCCACAGATGCGTGGCAGACAAGCGCCTGGAAAGACAGCCATCCATTCCACGGGAGTACTACCGGGCCACTGCCTGCTGTTGTGAAGTTACGACTGTTGCTAATCTCAGTGTAAAGTTTGCACCAGGGATGGGATATCAAAACAGGAAGAGAAGGGAAGAGGATGCTTCCTACTTGCATGCGTGGCTATTACAGTGTCAGTAGCCAGCACAGCAGGCAGTCCTGCTCCTTTGGCCGGGAGCTAGCATGCGAGAAAAAGGCATTGGCATGGTATAGAGCATGGCAATGACAGGTTGGGATAACCGGGTAGCCGCGGGGAATGCTGCTAGTATGAGTGCAAGGTGAGAGGCTTAACGAGGGAACCTGCTCCTGTCTTATCTTGCTAGGTGTTGCTGTAGAAGCAGAGGAAGAAGACCGGAGAGCTAGTGCCACACAAATAAATGCATCTTTAACTCACTGAAGATTGCATGAATTCAGGTACACACAGTCTGTGCCCACAGTGTCCTCTTTGCAAACGTGGTACACCTGATAGATGGGGAATAGTATTTAAGGAGCTTGAGAGCCACCACTGGTCTTACGTTTGTGGACAAACCCAAATCCACAGGATTTGTGCCGGAGCCCACGAAGCCCAGGCAGCCTGACGTATCTCATGCAAATACCTGCAGACTGAGGTCAACTTGTGACTCCGAGGGAGAAATTTGTGTGATGGGTCTTCTCAGTAGTTCAAGGTGCACAAGCCTTTCTGTCTTACACACTTAGCTCTACTTTGGTGGTTACATCTGGGACCTTTTAAAAAGTCATGTGACACAGTCCAGTGCTAATTACTTTTCTTTAAACCTCTTCCCCCCCCTCCCCCCCCCCCATTTTATTACCCTTTCACCACTGGTTCTGTATCTCCACATGATTTATGCAACTGGGGTTTTAACACAACAATGAACTGTTAAAAATGTTACAGACTTCAAAAATGGACAATAAAAAGCACAAATCCATATCTTAGAAAAGAATAAAAAAGACACAGAGGCTATAGGTAGTATAAACCCTTCTGTGAACTTGTCCTGGTACCCCAACATGCTTTTGACCACACCTGATTTGCAACGATGAGATTCACGAGAAACACGGAGCCTTGCTGAGCCCTGCTGTCCCTGGTGGGTGGACACAGAGTCATCCAGAGCAGGTGTCTCTGTAACTGCGATGCACTGAAAAAATAAGGAATGTTCAGGAGCTGTTAAACTTCATGCTTCTTGCGTGGTTGTAGCACAGGGCAGGGAAGGAAAAGAGCAATTTAAAGGAGAGCTCCATGACTTCTTTCCTCCTAATAAGTTTCCAAACAGTACTTACTGGGTAAGATTCCAGTGCACATATATTAATTAACAAATGCTAGCATGTTGTACAAAAAGATAATTTACGTTACGGTTTGAATTCACCCAACTAAGGATCTTATTTTGCCATATAGCTCAGCAGGCATTTGAAATTAGTGGGACTGAACCTCCAGGTCCTGTTGAGAAGGCGGGAAGCAAAGCTGTGTGTAATATCCTGCAGCTTGAGTTAAATATTTCTGACTCCTTTAATCAGGTTGGTTAGAAATGGCTAAACCACTGCTTGGTTTTCCTTGTAACACCTAAGAAAGTGGTTAAACAAGTATCTTGGCCATTCACTTTGGTGCCCGTGGGTGAAGAAGAGGTGCATATAGGGAGCTATTTGGAGAATCCTGAGTTTAACCGGTGCTGTGAAGCCCCAGAGTGCCATGCACCGCTGGGCGCTCTTGACGGGGAATTCTGCCTATGGAGGCCTTAATGTTTTTGACACTGGAGATTCTCCATATAAATCCATTTTGAATATGGAACATGAATGAATTATCTAGTGTTTTTTTCCTTCCTTACTGGAGAAGAAGCTGAGGAAGGGCCAGGAGAGGCTCTTCCACCTGAGACAGGCTGATGATAGGAACTCATCTTCTTCCGGTGATGGGGCGTTCAGACAAAGCCCACTGGGGCAAAAAGATGGATTCTGCCTAGAATAAACCCATTTTTCCTATCTAGCCCAGAAAGGGGAGATAAATAAATAACAGAGATCAGCTGTGTCTGATGAAGCTGATCAGAAGGTCACACAATTAGAGGACAGACAGGTTATAGATGAAAGGGTTTCTCAGGAGATGTTGGGGAAACACAAGTGAAAGACTGACCGAGCATGTGTCATCTGCCCACCAACCAGCAAGGCACCATGGTCTGGAAGGCGTCACGTGCAGGAGCAGAGAGAAGGGCCAAAAGGATCTGGTTTGTAGCAGAATGTCTCTTCAAGCCAATGGACAAGTTGAGGAGAAAAGAAACCAGAAGGAGAGAGGGATCATAAAGATTTGTTTTCTTTAGATCTCTACATTTCTGTGTCACTAAAGACAAGACAGTGTGATTTTGATACTCCTGATTATTTCATCCCAGATGGCTATCGAAGGTAAGTGATATGAATTCCTCTGTGGAGATGTCTGCTTCTTGCTGTGGACTATATACGGACTCTAGGTATACTTAGACAATTAAAGCTTGGCAGAAGGAACCTCTCCTTCAATAGTCCTAATTTTTCCCTCTAACAAGCCTGTGGTTTTTCTAAGAGAAACTGGCAGTCTGAATCTTGTCCCCAATGTGTTTCTTAATTACACCATAGCTGTTAAGCTGTAGTGATGTTCCTTGAGGAATGGTCTGGAATTAAAACTAAGAATAAACTCTGATGCCTTGTTGAAGCAGAGCCTAAGTAATACTTTTTAAAGGCAAAAACCCCAAACATCTTTATCTGAGGCTCTAACTGGTTATGAAGTGTGTAATGATGATGAGATAGAAATAATATGCATTTATAGGGTAAGAAGTTAAATTATGATTGGCAATAGTGATCATTGAATCCTATGTGGCTTGAGGATGCTCTGATGCAGTGCACTGATGTCCACTTCATTCAAACAGGCATCAGAAGTGCCATTACATCTTGTTTCCAGAAGTTGCAGCTCACCCCAAAGGGAGAGCTCAGCTCAAGCCCGGGGTCAGTTCTGCAGCCACCGCTAATGCTAAGGAGAGGCTGGCAGGAGATTAGACAGAAATGTACATTCAATAAAATAAAAAGGATTTTGTCTCTCGAAAGGTTTGGAAGAAATGAGTTTATAGATAACTTGACAACTGTTTGCCCTATGGACATAATTCTTTAACTTTCACGGAAGCGGCGCATCGTGTTATTCTGTAGACGTCCAACGAAGCAGACGAGAAGGAATAGATGATTTTCCTGGCCAGCTCAGTAGCACATTTAATACTTTTTTAGAATAGATCTTCTATGAAAATTGTACCAACTTCAAGGTTATTTTTAATGGTGGCTTTACAGTTTGCCAGCTACTAATGGTATTTCTTTGGAAGCCTCCAAAGCCATCCCAAACCGCCACTTTCAGCCATTCATTTAATTGGCTGTCTAAGAGATTGTAGCTTTGAAAACAAACTCCCACAGCTTCGAATCTTCTTGATCCTTCTTTGACTCAGCTTGACATTTGGGTTTTTCTGTCTCAACCTTACGCAACTGAATTATATGCTTTTTCTTTTAGAATCAATATCTTCAACAATTTTCTACATGGCTTAAAACTCAGAAATAAATTGATTACATAGTCTTTTTAAAGCCTAATTAAAGTTAAAGATTAAAAGTTAGAAAGAGTCTTAGTGAGGAATTTTAGAATAATTTCTAAAATATTTTTCCTTTCCTTGCCTAGCCTTGCCTTACCATCTTCCCTTGCCTCTCCCTCTTCTAGACAAGGCATACCAAACCAGTTTCCTTAACAGAAAGCTATCACAGCAGCAACTAGGTGTTTTCAATCAATTAATTTTTTTTCACAGAGATTTTCTGGGACTTCAACTTGAAAGTTGATCTGCAAATTGTATTTTGGGTTAGAAATGCTGAACAGACTTTCTGAAAATCCCCATTTATAATTACTGAGACATTATTAGTTAACCATCTTTTGAAAAGACATTTCTTGCCCCAAAACTCTGATACTCTGCATTACTTTCAGGAATAGATTTCATGCTCACTTTGCTGTCTGAATATCATCTTCTCTGCAGGAAAGACAAAGTAAAAGACCTGCAATAAACAGTGTATTTGGTGAATTTAGACCTTTTTTTTTTCTGTTGGGACTACCTGCAAACAAAGCTATCAGAAATGAAAAGATAAATAGCTTATTACTGGTCACCAGAGTACGTGGCACCACATCTCATGGGATGGCACAAACCGGCTGTTGCCTTTACAGTGTGTTTCTAAGGGGAACATTGGGCGATTACCGCAGGTGGATCTATTGTTCATGCAGCTGAGGGGCTGCTGAGAGTGCTCGTCTCTGAGGGCGGTCGGCATGGAGGGACGGGGCAAGGCTGCTCCGAGTGTCCCCGTCACAGCTCTGTGCATACGCCGAACCTCGTGAACTTGTCTTCTTACTGCTGCCCATGGTCACGATGGGACAGATCACGGAAATCTTCTGTGAGCTGTTTCTTTGTTAAGGGCGACACGTTGACACGGTGAAGCAACATTTATACAGTGGAGCATCCTATGGTTGGCACTTGGGGAGCATTTCCTGAGACACAGACAGCAGCAGGACGTAGGTGATGATTGACTTACGGCAGACTTGGACTGACATGATGAAATACTGCGGCTGCTGCTCCTTGGTGGAGGCAGAGAAAACAATAAGGTGAGGTTAATTCATATCATCACAGAGCTGGAATAGGAGCCCCAGGATTTGCAAGCAAGGACGGGGGCCTTTGCGGCACTGCCTGGCGCGCAGAGCTTGCCCTGAACCTGTCCCCACAACAGCTGGCTGAAGAAATGGACACAGCAAGATATTGGCACTTGCTTTCATATTTGGGATCCTTAAATTGCTTATGAGCTGTATTTCAGGTGCCTCTCTGCTGCCAGGAAGAAGGCTAGGCTACAAGCACTAGCAATTTTTGAGAATGAGAAGGCACTGAAAGCAAGATGGTGTTGTTGACAGCCATCTAACACGGCCAGTGACATATCCGTGCTTTTGATGATGTGCCCTGTACATCTGATAGGTTCAAGCAGAGTATTTTTATTTGGCATGGTCTCTGAACACTCTAAGTTACTGATTTGCAGGTCCGGTACGGGTAAGCAGGACTTGCCTCCCCCCCATCACTGTGGGTGTGTATGGAGAGGCAAGGAAAGCAAAGGGCTCCTTGCAAGTCAGGTTTAGTGTAAACACCATGTGATGCATTAAGGTGAGACCTACATAGTTTGAGCTGTTTTAATCAATTTTTAATCAGCTTTTACTACACAACAGCAATTTATTATAGGTTTTATGTGATTATAGGTTTACAGTGATTTTACTTGCTCACTTACCAAAGTTTTTACAGGCTTATGGTGATTTTAGGTTTTATGTGCTAATGACATTTTGCAACTTTGCTAAAAGCTTGCCTGTACAACTTTCCCTCTCCTCCTGCCTTGGCAGAAGAGAATGTTGCTACAGGCTGTCCTATTTATTAATGAAGCTGTTCAAATCAGAGAAAAAATAATGTAACTGATCCATTACAGAATTTTTATAGTAAGCGATGTGTGTTACAAACACCGTGCAAATGCATGCACTTGTAGCCACGTGCGCTTGCATAAAATATCCGATACCGTGAAAGGACAGGGCACCGATGGAAGCTCTAAGCCCTGAGTGGCGAAGTGCTTCATCTCCAAAGTGCTCTTGTTCCTGGGAAAGCTGCCAGGCCAGGGAGACTTGTACAGTGGTGGAGTGATCCCTAGGTGCCAGGGTTGTCTCCAGCCATTCCTATGTTTTCCACCTCTGCCACGGAACAGAAAGAGCTTCTCCAGCCAAAGGGCGGGCGAGAAGGGGATCCCACTTGCTCAGGTACAATTTCTGAGCTTTTGGCAACTGGACAGCCTATCAGGGACTTCACAGCTCCTGGGATGTCACCAATGTGGTCCTGGCATGAGGGAACTTCCCAGGAACAGCCGGCTGATACCATTTGGCACGGAGGTTTGGAAGCTTTACTCCAGCAGCAGAGCAAAACTGAAGGAAAAGTGGAGCTGTCTTAAAGATGTGGATGTTTCTGGAGATCTTGCCATAATTGCAGGGCCGGCAGCATTCACATCACCTTGAATCTCGGCGTGCTCCTATAGCGAGGAGCTAATGCTGTAACGGCAGCTAAATGGCAAGCACCTTCCGTTCTGGCTGGAGCTGGTCAGGGACTGGCACAGAGAAGGGAATACAAGGCAGCAAGTAGCATGGGGGACATAGTATGGTACCGAGAACTGCAGGTATGGTCATTGAGTACTTTATAGACCAGAGTCTAATCACCGCTAATGACACCCTCTGAGGTTCGTTCACAGTTTAGCATGTGGACTCTTCCTCGCCCACAAAGCAAACCCACTGGTTTGGGTACAACTGTCTCCTCCCTGCACCCTTCAGAGCACGTTTAAATGTTTTGAGGGGAGGTTGGGGGCCCCTCTGCATGCCCCAACACTCGGAGAACCGACAATTCCATTTCAAAAAGAACTTTATAATGGGACCAATCTAATCTACCTAAACCATAAAGCCCTCCACTGCCTAAGAAGGGTGTCAGTAGGAAGATGGCACAGCATGTCTGAGGACAGTTTGGAGTGATCTCACTCTTCAGGACTTTATCTATTCCAGGCTTCCCTTGTGCTTGTCTGGATACAGGCAAAAGGTGCTGTGGGCTCTTGTGAGCAGCAAGGTTATCCCAGCTTTGCTGCTTGCTTTGCCCATGTCGCAGCCCGGGAGAAGCCAGCAGGCTGCTGCTGAGCCTGAGATCAAACAGCGGTGGCCACAGCGGGGGACGGCAGCAGCCAGCCCAGCTCTGCAGAGGTTCCCCCAGGCATCTTGTCCTGGCTCCATCCCTTTTTCCTCCCCTCCCTGTCCTGGGGCAAGAGCTGCCCCAAATGTCCTCTGCCTGGTAGGGAAACTCCACTGTGCCAGCAGCG
This sequence comes from Sagittarius serpentarius, assembly GCA_034782735.1. Classification (NCBI taxonomy): domain Eukaryota; kingdom Metazoa; phylum Chordata; class Aves; order Accipitriformes; family Sagittariidae; genus Sagittarius; species Sagittarius serpentarius. The sequence goes on along the minus strand of JAVKLA010000014.1, from coordinate 16,424,508 downwards.
CTGCGACCCTTTGGGCTGGCTTTGGCTCCGGGTTTCTCTACACTTTGCTGGGTGGAAGGCTCCCAAAACGCGGTTCAAAGAGCCTGTAAATAATCCTCAAACAAACAAATCTGCTTTACTGGTTAGCACTGCGTTTTTGTCTTCTGTTTCTCTGTTCAGTGTTATAAGGAAATAAAATGTGAATTAATCTTGTAAGCCAGCATTAATATGAACTCCATTATCTGTTTCAGTCACTCAGACTACTAAGGTTGGCTTTTAGGCTGATTCTTGTGTCAGAGACGAGAAAGTTACACAATAGACATTAGAGAATCACTTTAAAAAACCTCCACAATCCTGCATTGAAATCCCATCCAGCAAGGGAGAGAACCAGCCCTCGCCTGGCTGAGATGCAGTCACATGAGTGTCCAAAACAATGAACACACAGTGTCGAAAGCTGAGGCCATTGAACTTTATGTCACTTCCCAACTGCAGCATTACTCATAATTTATGGCTATACTCGCCTTTCAACCTTTAAAACCTTTTCCCAAGTATTTGCAGCATTCTCACATAAATATTGCTACAATAAGTAACATCAACATTTAGTAGCTGTTTTTCAAGAATAACCGTGTGACACTATTATGGCATTCCATTAAACCAGCTGCAATGTGGGGAAGGTCTAAATCAAATCATGCCGACTGAAGGTAACGTTTACACATGTACAAGAGAACAATGGATGGGAAAAGTTTATTCTGTGTTTCAAGACTTAAATGACAGTTTTGTCTCCTTTCACGGTTATGCAAGATGTTTCTCTCTGGTGAAAGGACCCAGAGTGGACACAGACTGCAGCTTACATTCCAGTGCTATTTGTTACCTTCTAAAAAAAAAAATTGCAATTACAAAATCCACGGTTTGGTTTATTTATTTTTTCTTTTTTGAGGGAGAAAACCTTATTTCAAAGGAACCGGGAATGTTGTCTTTCCATTGAAGCTATCAAATGTTGTGAAATGATTAGTAAAAAATTCCTTGCCAGAGTTGTTCACTGTCCAAAATGCATTAAAATGACTAAACGTAAATGACAGATAGTTAGCTTGCATATAGATACGTGCTTAATTGCCCTCATCCCTCCTGCCTGAAGAATGCACTTAAGCATATGCTCATTTAAACACACATGCTTCGTTTCTGTTTAGGTCAACAGGATTTGAACATGTGCTTAAACATAAGCAAATGCTTAAGTGCTCCTCTTGAATAGGAATGCTTTTCTGAGGCAAAGCCAAAGAAATACTCTCTTAGACTGTTTCTTCTTACCCTGGCCTACCTCTTGCTCCGGCTGCACTGACGGAGCACTCCTTCTCCTCCCTCCCAAATACCTGCTCACCCCGCTCTCCTCATCCCCTCCGGGGCTGACGTCAGACACGCACACACCCCGTCGCCCCGCCGCCTAACCTTGCACAGCGGGATTCGCCAAACTGCCCGTAGCAGCGGAGAGAGATGGAGGGGAGGGAGGCAGAGGTCTGGGGAGGAAGAGGAGAAGGGGAGCTACGCCGAGGAATCCCGGCCTTCCCCGAGCAGAGCAAGCATTGGCAGCGCGTGAGCCTGCTGGGAGGGCGAGAGAAGCCAGCAGCACCTTGCCTGGGCCCAGCCTGGCGTCCTGCGGGCGCGGGGAAGGGGTGCCGTGCCCCTCTGACTCCCTGCGTGGCCCCGGGCGGAGTGCTGCGCTGCGGCCTGCCCCTCCGCGTCCAGCAGAGCTGGCTGGTTTCACATCGCTTTGCTGTAACTTCTGCCTACGTCCTGCCCCAGTTCCTCCTCCCCGCTTGGCCCCGGCCCCTCGCCAGCCTTCCCGGTTCTCCCCGGCCTGCAGCGGCACCTGGTTTTTGCTGGAGTGTCCCTGCTTGGAGGTGTACGTGGGTGCTTTGCTGCCAACACCCGAGGCTCGCCTGCATGGCTGCGTGGGTTTCCTGTGGGAGAAACATCAAACCGCAGTGTTGAAACCTTCCCAGCAAACCGCAGAGCCATGCAGGGCTTGGTTTCTGCTCCCTGGCCGGGCTGCAGAGCCTGCCCCTCTGCCCAGCTGCTGCTGCAGGGGGCCTCTGGCTGGGCAGTAAAAACCCCGTACAAACCCGTGCTTGCGAGAGAGCCAGCGGTGTTCAGTGCTGTTTACAGATGCGCTTGGGAGCTGCATCTGTTGTGCGTTATCGGTTTAATTAAGGTAAGGATAAGGAGTTGATGCTATATTCCCATAAATGACAGGGCAGGGATATGAATGATTTATATGGTATTAATTGTACTCGCGAAGCATAGGTCTGTCAACATGCATAAATAAAACCATCATTTGAACCCAAGTAAGGGAATGAAAGCACAAGATTTTTTTTTCCTTAACAACTTTCCAAAACTCCTACTGTTTGCAAAAAGCCAACACGTGTTGGGCAAAAAGTTGGAAGGGGCAGAGGTTGGACCACCTGGGCACTAATTAATAAATGCACGTCCAAAGGCAACTTTGGGGAGTGAATTTGATTCAGTGAAAGAAGACTGGCTCCTCTCCCTGCCCTGCAGGTAATGTGTTTGCCTGTGACGGCAGCAGATTATTTGTTCTTTTTTTTTTTTTATTCCCTGACATCGAACTAAAGAATGCATTGTGGGAAAACCATCCTGACACATGACACTCTGCAAAGGAGGATCGCAGCGTGAGGCAGCATCAAGGGGCTTACTTGGCCTTGATGCACTCTTGCACAGCATGGGGCTCCAGAGATGAGTGTCTCTTCCAACTGAAGCACTGGTGCAATTTGCACAACTCTCATGAGAGCGCACGGTGAAGCTGCTCTCAAAGCCCTCATGTAAACAGGGCTGGGGAAAGAAAAGGGAGAGTAAAAGAGCCTGCACCATGCACGGGAAAAGCACAAAAGGAGATGGTTCAAAAGAGGCTGAGCTAAGGAGGAGGGGAGTCGGGAGGGAAGCGGGGTGGAAAGGGGCAGAAAATTAAATCCAAATATTAGAAGCAGGAGGGAAAGTCCTAGCAATGTACTCGGATGGTTAGCACCACTGCGACAGGAGCGGTCAGAAGAAATGACGTACGGGAAGACACTGGATGGCAATGCGCAACTAGAGGTTTAGCTTTCAAGGCAAAACTGTAGCTGAGATGCGCTCTGAAGACTCTGTGCCTCAGATATGCAGCCCTTAAACTTCTTCAAACCCCCCTAAGTTCAGATAATAAGTTTGCATAAAGAGAGAGAGGGAGGGAAAGAGAAAAAATAAAGCCGCTGTAAGTGCTCCTCGCTAGCCTGTCTCTGAGCAACAGGCCCTCCTGTACTCACTCTCCCTTGTTGCTCCTGCTTATCATAATATGCCACTTTTGCGCATCAAATTTACATTTCAAAAAATGCTGTATCGCTGCTCTAAAATTAATTATTAATCTTTCATCAGTCCCTTCCATAGATACATTTTTAACTTTGATTTTGCTACCCGTTCGGGGGAGGGATGGGGGGGGGGGGGCGGGGGCGAGAAGATCCTTTAATCTTGTCACTTTTCTGTGGGGTTCTCCTCTCCTGTGCTGCTACTTCCAGCCCTGCGCGTCCCCTAAGCGCTCTGGAGGTACAGCTTCAACTTTTCTGCTCGCTCGGAAAAGAAGTTTCCCACGCTTTTGAGAGCAGGAAATTTTCACCCTGAAGTATGCAACTCAGGGAAGCGACTGCTCCTCTTGTTTGACCTGACATTTCAGCCCCAGTAGAGTGAAGCTGTACTAATAAATTGCACCCCAGGCTAAACAGCTAGGCGGATTATATGCCTGCGCTGGGGAAAGAGATCCAGGTGGGATTTATATGGCCTACCCAGAGTGCAGTATGGGCATATTCATCAATCAGCTCATCACAGTGCCTTGTAGGGTATGGTCCAAATACTGACTATTTACTGTTAAAGGCAAGCAAGCACTGGAAATGCAGCCATTTGCTATTAGTCTGTCAAAGAGTAAGACCTTCTCTTGTCTGCAGCAGAAAAGAAAGAGGAGCAAGAAGAGAACTGTGTGTCAGATGAATACTGGAGAGATGGAAACTGCTGGCAAACTCTGTACCTGTCCCTACCGCTGGTCTGGGGTTGTGCCAAATGCTATATTCTACCTGAAGGAGGGGGAAAGGGCTCACACAAGATGCAATTCTGATAAAAGGTGCTTTTACGAATTACAGAACAAACACATTCCTTTTTGCATCTACGCTGCAAACTTACCGATCACTGGCTTCGTAGCCAAATGCATGTGTGTGTAGGTGTCCGCATGTACGCACACACACGCACACGCGTGTGTAGTCACCCCCTTCCCCCAGAAACGTACAATCTGGACTTTTGTGAAACTGAAGTGCTGTGTGTAGGCTGCTTCCTTGAATTAAGATGGAAAAACTTGCTGGACTCCATCATATTCACTGGATTCTGCTCAAAAGGGACAAAAAATTACCTTGTTGGAAGACAGATGCCAACACGGCATCTAGTTAAAGGCCAGAGTCTCCCAGTTGTGAGGAATCATACTTTACATTGCACTTTTTATCTTTCTATTCACATGTACAGTCTAAGAAATATCTACTCATTTCAGCAGCCCCTTTGTTGTTACTTGCTGGGTGTATGTGTGGGTGAATGTCTTTCAGGATGCTGGACTTAATCAGAGGTGAATTTGGATCAATAGACTATCACTTACTAGAAAATCAGCTAAAGTACAAGGGAAAAACAAAGCTGAAAATTCAGAGCAAAACACATCACGCTTGTTTTCCAACACCCCCTCTCACGCCCCGCATGTTTCTTCCCAAACCAGTACTTACCCAGGTTATAAATTTATCGCTGTGGTCACTCCCTCTGGACTGTGCCCAGGTCAGGCAGCCCTCTCTTTTATCTGTGGCGCCAATCAGCAGATGCACTGCAAAGGCTGCGTACTATAGCACCTTCACCTAGGCTGTACTTCACCGCCGATAAATTAGCATTCGCATGGACACAGCCAACAGCTCTCACGGCACACCTCTACATAAACATGACCGTGTCTGCCTTTCACAGCTGGAGAAACTGAGCCAGCAAAGTTGCTGGAGGTGCGAGGGAGTCAGCAGCAGCCCCGGATCAAAACTGAAGCCTTGCTCAGTCACGGCTTGCTTCTCCATCTTTCAGACAGCAATCTGAATACAGCTGCACATCTCTTTCTGTGATTTATTCTGTGTAACAACGCTGATTTTTTTTCAAAGCAAACTTTGATTTCAGTTTGTTGGCACTAGTTGTGCGTGTATGTGTAATTAGGTAGGATCGTCAATGTGCTACAGAAGGCCCACTTTGTATATTATGCCTCCGCAAACCACTGGAAATGAAGTGCAGTGATTCTCCTTGCACATTCTCATTTGGAGGATGCAAAGCAAGAGCGAGTGACTGTAAGTGTAGGTCTTGTTTCATAAAAATAAACAATGCTTCTGTGGATGTGTGACAGATGTTACACCCTGTCGAGTGTATTGAATTCCTTATAGCCAAATAAAAATAGCTAGATCACATCGGCTTCCGAGTAAGTGTGGCTTCAGCAGGAATGCAGCTCATGCAAAAATCCAATATTGGCCTTGGGAAATGTCCCTTTTTGTCCACATAAGAGCTGAATAATGTTTGCGGCTGAAAATGCTATAGGTTCTTAATCATGCACATACTCTCCTCAATCAAAATACAGGCTCCGCTTTTCAGAGAGTTACCCTCTCTGCCCGCCCAGCTCACCAGCCTAGCTGAGGAGCTGCCTGTGTCAGAAGAAGGAGGTAGAAAGACTTTTCTTGCCTCTCAGAGCATTTTCTTTCCTTTTGCAATGCTACAGGAGTTTGTTTCTTTTTTTCATCCCAAACGTTTCTAAGGGTTACACTTAAGCAATTTTTTTCAACAGGCCTAGGGTATTCCTTTGATTTTTTTCTGCTTTGTTGCTTGGGGCAGGTCTTTTCAGTAGAGTGGAGCCATAAAAACATTTCCTGATGAAAAGAGGTATGGCTGGGGTGGACAGGAGAAATGAGCGAAGGCATTAGGTCTTCAGCATTTGAGACACGATTCTCCTGAGAAAACATAAGCAGCCCTGCAGCCCTTACCCCGTATGTCCTAGCTACACAACACCCCTCTCACGAGCTAGAGGTGTCCTTGCTGGGCCAGGACACCCTTATCCTTCCCCACCCGCATTTCCCTTCATGCACCTTAGGTCTGTGTAAAGACTTTCGACCAGTGCTATGTTCCCCCACCCACTGCTCTTCCCTCCAACGTGCGCTGCAAAGAGATCTTTTAACTCCTCGTTCCTGCCCCTGTCTTTGCTGTGGGGCAAGGACCAAGGCTGCAAGTGCCTTTTCTCACCTATGGGAGGGTCTACGGCCAACCCTGAGCCCCACTCCTCGGGCGAAGGCGACACTGACCTCATGCTCGCAGAGCCCGGACCCCACTGGTGGTCGTTAACCGGTCCCACAACTGCTGAGCAATTTTCATCGGGAGCTTGGTTTCAGGGGGAGCTACCAAATTTTTACAGGGGGGGGAAGGACAGTCGCCCGCAGCTGGCTGCCTGCAGCCCCGAACGCGCTGCCCTGCCCTGCGCCCCGCCGCACGGGGAGCTCGGCGGCTGCAGGAAGCCTCGTGGTGCCAGCAGCTGCCTCTCTGCAGCAGCGCGGGCAGTGAAAGGCAGCACCCTTCCGCAGCTTCTTGCTGTTTCATCCTCCCCATCCTTCGTCACACACTGAGCTATGCGCCGCAGCGCTTCTAGTTACAAAGTGAAGGGATCGCAAAAAAAATGGACGGAAATAGAGCTGCGGCAGTTGCTGCAGCTGGATGTGCAAGGGCAACCGGCTTAGGAAAGGCAGAGGCAGAGGGGCAAGCTCTTGGAAGCTGGGAGTGCAAAACTGCGGTGTGCCTCTCTTCTCAGTGACTACAAATGTGCGCTCCCGGCCAAGTGTTTCCTCTCTGATGGACGCCGGATATCTTAAATGAAAGCCCAGTGAGTTATCTAGGAGGTTTCCGTGTGGAAATAATTTCAATATAGCTGACACATTGCAAGATCACATCCGAGCTGATAAGGTCAGCATCTTCTTTGGCTCGCACACTTGCCAAGCTATTTGTAAAGGTGGGCCCATACACTGAGGTTAAAAGGATGTATTAATTAGAGGGCCAAATCTTAAAGCCCGAGGACGAAAGAGCACTGTCAGTCTCACGTGCCCTCTTTGGTGCAATCAGCCGTGGCAAATGACATCCAATTGGATGTAAAGAGATCCAGAAGTGCGGACAAACACCTTGCATCTTACTCTCCTTCCAGGCTTGGGACTAAGGTCATTATTGCAGGGCAGCATCAGTGGAAAAGGCCTATGGCCTTTGCCCTTACCCTATAAGCATCTTTCGGATTAGGGTGGGGGTTTTTTTGCCTCCATGGAGAAGTAGGAAGAGGAAATGTTCCTTAATTTTGAAATTCATGTCTGTAAGTGAGTTTCTGGATGCTCGGAGAAAAGCAGAAAAAGCATCAAAGATGTTTCACATCTCTACAGCCCAGCCCAGTGAAAGTTCAGCGCTCTGCATCCCAATCTTCTCTCCGTTTGGGCTCCATTTGCCCCAGGCTGCAGAAAACGCCTCTGTGAGTCCAGCAGTTGTGAAAGCTTTCCCAAGGGTTGCTGTGCTGTTACGGGCTGTCTTCCCTGGGAAAGGGACTGTCTGCCACGTTGGCGAGCGTGGTCCTGTGGGGCTGGGCCACGGGGCTGCAGCCTGCGGAGCACCTCGGGGCGGCATGGGCTGCCTCTGGGTCACAGCGGTACCCGCAGACACGGGGCTGAGACAGGGGTTACAAAAGTGGTCTGTCCTCCGGCTCATCTCGCTGCAGGGATCAGGATGGGGCTGTGAAGGACCTGCAAAGCTGCAGGCCTGCTCCGGCACACCTGGCATTAGAGTTTTAGTATTAGACAAGGTGTTTGTTATGACTGGCAATTTGTTGACCGCTCCCTCTTTTTTAAAAAAATATACTTGCTATCAAATTAAAATATTCTCCAAAGAAGAAAAGAATTTGAAAGTTGAATAAAACTATCAGAGCACGTGAAAGAAAAACTTTCAATATTTACTTGGTGAAATAAACCAAAATGAGGAAGGGGGCAGAAGAGGAAGAGAGGGAGAAGGAAAGATTAAAAATAGACTGATTGCAAAGTGTATCCAAATATTTTGTTAAGTGCTGCATTTCCCTCTTGCCCACACAGGCCTGAAGAAGATGGTTTTGTAATTCAGGCACAGCCGTACCCTGTGGGCTGGGAAGCAATGTGCTTTAGTCAATAGGAACTGGGTGGGAAGGTGGGCACTCCTCCGTGCTCAGGGCTTCTCTGCTGAGACTCTGCTGCTGAAGTCTGAGACCTGAGGCAACTTCCTTCCACCAGTCACCCTTTCTGAAAGAAAAAGAAGGGTGGTAGCAAACTACTCAACTTTTTATCCCTCTGCTACCACCAGGAATGAATCAGGTACAGTGGGATTCATCTCTGAGGATGGGCTGAATCTCCACCCAGAGATGCCTGTCTGCCTCCACTCTTTGTAGAAAGAGGTCAGAAACCAAAGCCTGAAAAAGCAAAAATCAGGTGAGATAAAGCCTCTTCCCCTTAATGTTGGTAAGAGGCAACACCTGAAGCACAGTAAACGAGCATAAGCCTGCTGCAGTCAGACAGGGACAGCTGTGCCCTTGTTCTGGCAGCGGTGCGTGGAAGGAGGGGCAGACAGGCAGGCTTGCAGGGGCTCCGAAAAGACCCCCTGGACAGAGGTGTCTGTGTACAAGCCTCCAATGGGTGTTAATAATACAAGGGTGGTAATAAAGACATTCACAACAGGATTCCAGTGCCTGAGCTCCTCTAATAGTCTGAATGCCCTTGCCAGAGGATCTAAAAGAGGACTTGGAACTCCTCAGGGAAAAATTTGCACGGTATCCACCAGTGGAGTCAGACCTCTGTGCTGGTAACTGGGGAAAGGACTTTGTGAATTGGTGTCTGCACCTTTACAGATATCTGTGAGACACCTAGCTAGGTGCCATCAAGCATGGCTGTGCTAGCACGCTGGCCATTAGGGAGCAGAGAAGAAGCTAGCAGCAAAGGCAGAACAGTTGGTCTTGGCACCGTATTGCAGCTGGGAACATCAACAAGGAATGAGGAAAGAGGTACCTGCTCCGTGTGCCAGCACTGGCAAGGGAAGAGCAAAATGTCATCTAACAAGGACATCTCACTTCTACTGAATAGTGCAGCAAGAGTATGCTGGCAATTAGGAAATAAAATAGAATTCTAAATGTCCAAAATCAAAAGCAAACCAAATGTCTGAGACCAGCTGGAACTTGTCTAGGCACAGGACAACATCTTTCTGCGTAGGCCACCACCACCACCTCCAGACTGTTTTGCTTTCTCCTGAAGCATAAGACAATCTGTTTGCTTTTTTTTTAATGTGTGTTGAATGGCTTGGCCAGTAGCTGTGAAACAATATTTAATTATTGGCAAAAGCAGCTTTTATTTACTCTGCCCCTGTATTTTCATATACTGCATTTTTCTGCCTTTGTATTTTGAGCAAGTAATCTCCCTGGGTGGTCACAATTCTCACGCACTCAAACTCTCAAGACCACTGCGCCTGCACATGGCATGGAGACGGCTGCCCTGTGAGCTGTTGGATTAAACCACACTAGCATTTTCTTCTGCAGAATAAACTTGTCTTATTCTCTTTTGTCCCTGCTCTGCCATGCCACATTTGTGCTAAGTACATTATTTCAGTTGTCTCAGGAGTCCTTCGGAAAACAAGAATTGTCAGTGTTAGTTGGACAAAGGCATTTATGCTTTATTGGCCACTGTTTTCCATGGTGCATAACGCTAAAGCTGAACAAATAGGCCAGCCCTAAATGCACGCAAATCTTACCATCAGCAGCTTAGAGCTGCCAGGCTCGGTTGTGCCTCGAGCGGGCGGTGGGGGGAGGTTTGCAGGGTTCCCCTGGGCGCAACACCAGGGCTGTTCCCCTGCATCCCGGTGCAAGCCCAGGTGTCTCAGCAGGCCTCTCGTTTATGAACAAGCGCAACCTTTGCACGCCGCATGGATCAAGGGCTTTACATTAGAAACGGAGTGATCCTAGGCAGACTGCTCCCCTCCCTGTGCCCCATGAACTCCTCCTGTGAGATGGATCCTCCTGGGGGCTTTGAAACCAGCAGATGAACACCACGGTGTGAGTGTTCGCATCTGAAAGAGCGTATGAGGAACACGGGTGCCTGGCACAAGTTTTCCTTTCAGCTGTGTTAGGAAAGCAACACCAAGAACCCACACTTTCCTTCAGTACTCCACCAAGTAAGAAATAATACTTAATTCCTATATAACACTTCTCAGACTCCCAAGTGCTTTGCAAAATGGATCAGCATCAGATGAAGAAACGGTAGCAAAAAGCACTGAATGTCATCCCCTGGGTGACTGAGCTCCCCTGTTTCATCTCTAGCCACGAGGTCCAGTGGTTAAGCAGTGTAGGACTTCTGCAAGACTATGGGGAACTTCTGCAAGACTATGGGGACCCTGGTGCTCTTTCAGGTGTCCTTTCGGCTGCTCTGAATAGTCCTAGCCTGTGCCCAGTACATGGAAGTGGGAAATGACAGGGACACCACTGGGGCTGAGTATAAGGGCATAGAAACTTTACAGGAACACCCAAATGTTTAATTGTCTTTAGCAACTTATAATCATCTATGTATTCTTCCCTGACTACCTTTATCCAGAGAACATTATTCGTACTGTTCTACAGATGAGAAATGGCAGCTTTCTCACCTCCAGAAGGGCTAGTGATGCAGGCACCGTCTGTAGTGGAAAGAGGCTTGTCCTCACTCCCCGACACCCCAGGCAAGCAGCCGTCCTCTCTCCAGCCCGTCCTGCCGAACATTGTAAGCAATATAACCTATGTGTGGTTGCCTGCAGAATAGCTCTCAGCAGCTATAGAACAGGCATCACTATTTGCCCCTTAAAGTAGTAACAGAAAGCTAATTAGAATGGCAAGTAAAGTGTACAAAAGGGGAGGAAAAAAAAAGAGAAAGGGAAAATGGAGTTCCGTTTGACCATACAAACAGACAAAGAGGTGAAACTTGGATAGCAGCAGAGGGGTTTGAAACAGCTTTTGGTACATTCAATCTATTGCCTCTTCACTCCTGGTGGAAAAGATCGCATATATCATCTTACAGTGTTTATTGTTCTAAATAAAGACCTACACCGATGGAGCTCTCACACTGACTTCATACTCCATTGTATTGGTTTCTTGCTAACACTTATCAGCTGAAACAACATTATAACAGCACTGAGTCCAGAATAGTGTATTTTACAATGCCACTAAGAGACCGTGTGTGTGCAGGGGGAAACACACTTTTTTTCTTAAAAAAAAAGAAAGAAGAAGATGATTGTACAAAAGCCAGAAGCCTCTAATAATTGGAGCCAGACCTGCTGGTTGACCAGAGGTAAATAGTGACAAGCAATGGTTTTGCAAACGCTACAAGTTTGTAAGTTTGGACCTTTTCTAATTACAGCAAGTGGAGTCCTTTCAGGACATGCAAAGGACAAAAGACACAGGAGGATGGTGCCCTGGAAATCAATGACAGAACAGAGTGTTTGCCATTGTTTTATCACATCCCAGTAATAAAGGCAAAGCTGCACGGAAAATCATGGAGGAATTCTGCTACTGTTCAGTCCACAAAACAATCATGACCCATGCACTGTCAGTATAAGAAGCGGTCTTCCAGTTTTCTCTGACACTGTAACCAAATTTACTACTTACAAGTTATGAGAGTTCAAATATCCACTGTTGGCTGTGCCTGAGCATTCAGGCTGTTTGCTGCAGGCTTGTGCATTAAGGGCGCAAAGTCTTTCAGGTAAACATTAACCAGAGAAAAAGGTCTGGGTCCATTGCAGTTTGAGCAGCAATCCAGGAACTCACGTGTCATGCAGCACCTTTAGAGGTCTGCATCATAGTGTACGTGGTACCATGAGGCTTTAGGAAAACACAGTCGGCAAACAGAGCTCTCAGATCTTGCGAAGGCAATAAACCGAATGGAGAAGTGTATGATGGAGCACAGAAAAAAGACATAACGGTTTATTCGTATATTTCGTCCATGTGGCATAGGATCCATGACAACTGCATAGCCTACACACAAACTCAAAACATAAACACTGCAAACACCAGATCCTGGGCTGCCTCAAGAGAAGCGTGGCCAGCAGGTTGCGGGAAGTGATTCTCCCCCTCTGCTCCGCTCCCGTGAGACCCCACCTGGAGTGCTGCGTCCAGCTCTGGGGCTGCGAGGATGTTTTACAAGGGCATGTAGTGACAGAATAAGGGGTAATGGCTTTAAACTGAAGGAGGGTAGGTTTAGATTAGCTGTAAGGAAGAAGCTCTTCCCTGTGAGGGCGG
>JAVKLA010000014.1:16391995-16403188 GCA_034782735.1 Sagittarius serpentarius | reverse complement strand
TTGGAGCGAATCCAAAGAAGGGACATGAAGATGATCAGAGGGCTGGAGCACCTCTCTATGAAGACAGGAGCAGAGAGCTGGGGTTCTTCAGCCTGGAGAAGAGAAGGCTCCGGGGAGACCTTATGGCAGCCTTCCAGTACCTGAAGGGGGCCTACGAGAGAGATGGGGAGGGATGTTTTACAAAGGAATACAGTGATAGGTTAAGGAGTAATGGTTTTAAACATAAAGAGGGTAGATTTAGATTAGATACAAGGAAGAAATTCTTCACGTTGAGAGTGGTGAGGCACTGGAACAGGTTGCCCAGGGAAGTTGTTGATGCCCCGTCCCTGGAATTGTTCAAGACCAGGATGGATGGGGCTTTGAGCAACCTGGTCTAGTGGGAGGTGTCCCTGCCTGTGGCAGGGCAGGGGGGTTGGAACTAGGTGATCTTTAAGGTCCCTTCCAAGCCAAACCATTCTATGATTCTATGATTCTTTCTAAAATGCTGTGTGCCCACAAGCAACCTTGTTGCAGTTGTAAATCATCTGATATTCTACTGCACATTATGAAACCCATGGAAACGGACCTGTTCTCAGTGCCGCAGGGGCGCCTTCATCCCCCTCCCCATCTGCTCACTCCTCCCACTGCCTAGCCAGCTCCCGGGGTCATTCCTTCCTTTCCACTGTATTGCCCTGCCATGGTCTTACCCTGGTGGGACCCACCTTGCTTGTTAAAAGCGAGCGCTGCTTTGGGACCCCTGGGTTGTCCTTCTGTTTACTCAGCAGTCAGATTCATTGTGTCCCCTACCCCCTCACCCTACAGGGGGATAGGATACCCTCCCCATCAATCACAGCAAAACCAGTTACCCCAGCACATGAAAGTGAGGGTGTACAGGTTTTTGGACTGGTTTATAAGCATCTTCCAGAGGCTGGCAAGACTTCTGCCAGTCCTCAGACGGTCTGTTGCTGTGTTAGGTAGGTAGCTGCTCTAGCAGCCAAGGGTTTCACCACTTGCCTCCATGTATCCTGGTGGGGCTGAACACGATGCAGGCCAGGAGATTGGTTTTGAAAGCCAGAGCTTATCCGTCTGATGAATCCAGAACCTGGCAGAGGCTTGGAGATCCTGCAGGTTGGCATAGGGATAGTAAGTGCAGTAGTAAAATCAATCATTTCTGGTAAATATGGAATACAAGTCTCTTTCTTTCACGAAGGGCAGAAATAAAAATAGAAGCAGTGAGATAATATATTTGCTTAATTCTGTGCTAAACCTTACAGGGAAAAGGGGAGATGTTCAGATAAAAAGACAAATCACACTGCAGTATGCAGTGCAAATGCATATGCAACTTGGTATTTCCTACTCTCTACTCTTGTCATGGTAGCTATTATTCTCTCACCTCTGCCCAGTGAGCCTGGCACTATCAAAAGCAGTGGTGAGCAGCTAGAAATACCATATGTGTTACAAGGCAGATGGTTTAAAGGACAGCCACTTCGACTGTACTGTCAGACAAAAAGTTTAGAACCATTTTCCTGACTCTCAGTTTCACCAGCGCCCTCAGCCTCGAGCTGATATGTGGTACCATGGAGCTAAATGGGCCAAGTCTTACAGCGCAGCGGTTTCCAGAGAGGTTTTAAGGCTCTTCCCTTTGGGCTGCTATAGGATGCAGGTTATCGTACACTGCATCTTCTGCTGACCTGTGCTTGTTAAAAAGTTAGAAGGTAAATTAGAGAGCGTGCCCTAATCTGGCATGCAGCTGACTCCTGCTCCTGCAGCAGGGAGGGGGCACAAGGCAAGCAGCAGCAAGAAGGCAAATGTTCTTTGTTTCTCTCTGCCTCTCTCTGCAGAACTCTTCCCTCCTTTGGGGGAGATGCTGCACTGAGGCATCCTTCACAGGAAGGTCAGCTTGGAAACACACATACAATTACTGGCCTGTCTCTGCTGCTTCTCTTTAGCTAGCCAAGTCCCTAACAACCCTATTACACCTGGCATTTTTTTTTCTCCATCCTCAAAAATTGCCACAGCTGTTCTGGTCCCTTTCCATGTATGTTTCTTTCTTATGACAGCTTAGAGGTTCTACCAAAGTGGGGGATATTTTGACATCTCTGTCACAGTTTACCATGGCCAAGCTGACTGAAACCTGAGAAGAACAAGCATTCCTACATGTATGAAAAAATCACAGTTCTATCGTTGTTTGCATGGCCAGGTTAAAATTCAGGGGCAAAGCTGCTTGGATTTTAGTGCAGCTGCTGACACAGAGCGGTGACCATGGACCGGGGCACTCACAGTCTCCGGTTTGCATCACAGGGAAAATGAACCCAGAGAGGAGGGAATATGTTCAGACAACTCTCACACACATCCCAAGGGAAGGGTGAAATGATGGAGGAATAGAATGATGTCTTCTGAAGCATGGTAAATGGGAGAGAAAAGCACAGAGAAGGGTTAGAGAGGGCTCACAAGGATGACTGAGAGGAAACCAGACCACGCTGGTGGCTTTTGAGGTGGGCACAAAGCCTCCCTCAGCCTTTGGGTGTAGTGCAGTGTCCAGCCTGTCACACTGCCATGTTTTGGGGCACACACCTCACTCTATTCCTATAACCAGGCAGCAAGGAGAAGGGGAGTCCTGGGATGCTCCAAATGGACACAAGCCCTTTTGTTGTTTTCTGAGCAGAAAACATCCATTAGCTTCCCACGTGCATTGCTTCATGTGGTCTTGAAGGCACAAACTTATCTGCACATCATTTATTTTTAGGTTTTTAAAAGATTCCAGCTTACTGTATTGACATACAGTGCTCACTATTTCTTGCTGCTGTCAATAGTTAAAACAACATTAATTGACATTGGATTTATATTCATGGTATGTTTCCTGAGCAATTCATTAAAATGTCCAGGCTCACTGCCATAAAATCCAAATATGGACTAAAGTAGATCTTGTATAGTCTTGCAGAGCCCCATATGATGCACAGGAAGAGCTCCTCACCACAAAATGACCAGTACCTTACTCATTAACCACATGTGCCTATTTATTCAAAATTAAGAGCAAAATGTGTTCCTCACTCTTTCCTAGAAGCCATCTTCATTGCTGTGTACAACATTCAGCTGAACAAGCTGTCAAGTGGGAAAAGGAGTAGGAGGTGACCAGCTTTCCCTTCATCCTTTCAACTGGTGTGCAAACCAGCACAAAGCAACTATCAGGGGGAGCACATATTTTTTAGTAGCCTGCAGGCTAAACATCCCTCCTCCATCTACCTGTCTATCTTCTTAACGCATGTTGCGCTGTCACTCTCTCAAAGTGCTCAGAATATGCCGAAAGAGGTCTCAGGAAAGCCCTGGGGAGCAGATCTCAACCTGGCTCCTCCAGAATAATTAGATGAATACCAGTACTTCCTTTGCCCATAAATATGGGCAAAAGGGTCCTTTTATCAGTGCAGTAGACAATGTAGTATTTCTCAAGACTGAAATATCCCAAGGTATCAAATACCTAACCTGCAGATTGATGATATTCAGGAGAGTATAACAGGGCTTTTATACTGGTTTTATACTGCTCCCTAGACATCCCCTTCTGGCCACTGTTGGACACAGGCTACTCAGTCAGGTGGGTCTTTGGTCTGAGTTGATGCTAGGTGTTTTCCTAATATCTTAAATGATTTCCAGACTACTGAAACACCTGAGTATTGGTGAGTCTTCCGTGATGAGCCTTGCAGCGTGATGAAGATATACCCTAACTTGCACACAGGGTCCAAAGTCTGGTGTGTAGGACACAGAATATGTGTATTAATAATCTCAGTGCACTTTGGCTGCATCTATATGGGTGAATTAAACATGCTCAGGACTGTTTTCTGGCCAACTGGCCTGGAACAGCTTGAGTTCATATATACACAGATTGCCTGATGGGAACGGTCTCTGGACTGACCTAACTTCTGTAGCATGTCCAGGAATTGCTTGGGAGAGCGCTAGTTGGCCTGGGTCAAAACCGTGCCAAGGACCCTTCTAGCAATTTAATGGTTCAGACAATCAAGTTTCAGTGCCAGAGTATTTTCATCTCAGTTGTTTAATTTACTTGGGTAGCATTAGCCTTTGGGAATCCAAGAGTCTAAGCTCATTGATAGCCTTCTATATATCACCTACTCTTATTAGCAAGAGTAATAGCACTTTCTTGATAGCAGCACATATCTCCATTACAACAGCTTTGAATGGTCTGCTCTGAAGCAGCAATCAGGAGTGGCAAGCTTCCAGGTAGTCTGGCTAAGCACCTGCCTGTGCTATGGGGCACTGTGCCATTTCTGTTCCAGGATGACGTTATCCGCACCTCTAGCAAAGTGAGCACGAGTCTCCCCAAGTCCTGAGTCTACTGCCAGTCACTCTAGGTCTGAAGCACTACTGCCCCACAGTCCCTGCCAGTTGGACAAGCCTAAAAGCACCAAATGAAATTGTTCATAGAAAGAAATAGGTCACCAGCCTTCACAGCTCTAGCCTCTTCCTCCTGAATACTTTGGTTCAGAGCATGGGCGTCCATATGTTTGCAGTGACCTGTTTGTGGCTGGCACCCTGGCAATCTTTCCTCCAGGGTGTCTGATCGTGCCCTGGAAGCAGAGCTGGCTGCAGAGACCAGAGGGAAGCTGGGATGAACTAGGACAGCTACGGAGGGTGAATATTTGACACTAGAAATCCTTGGGCTTCAGATTAAAATCTCACTAAAAGCAGCATGAAACACCCTATGAAATGGGAACTTTTACCGTGGAGCAAGCAAGAACGTGGCTCTGCACTGTGTTTGTAACTCTGCTCTGTAACAGCTGCCCATGTGCTGTTTCACCGTTCTTTTACCAGATGGCAAAGGCACTTAATCTGAAATAGCAGGACTTATGTCTAAAAGCACAAATACAAAAATCTTCTGCAGAATGCAACATGATGTAAAACCAGTGGCCAGGGTGATTCTCTGGTGATGTGTTTCCAGGCTTTCTGACTAAGCAACGTTTGCGGGCATGCAGCCCCTGGGTCTCAGATTGTGGCGAGGAGTGGGGAGACCCCACGGCAGAGGGGGGAGAGTGGGGAGCACGCTGCTCCGGCAGCCCCGCTGTGGGTCCCACTTGAGGCACACGATCAGCCGTAGCAATGCCTCAGTTCTGCACTTCAGACTGATACAGTTCTCAGAGAGGTAAGGTGGGAATCTCTCCAGTTGACTTTGGGGCAATAGGGTCAGGCAGACTCTTGTCCCCAGGAACCCAGGAGCAGAGGGTCTCCAAGTCATGGTGAGAGCTCAGGAAATCAGTGGAACCCCTTTTTTTCCTTTATAATTGAGACAGGGTAGAGACCTCTTGGCAAGCTCCGTTCTTGGCAAGTGCATCTTTCCATCTCTCTCCCGGCTTCGGCTGAGCAGAGACGGCATCCGGCTCAGCAGCAGCAGCCAGACTCGCACTCTGATGCAGGATAGTTGCATAATGTCATGCGATCTCTTCTGTTCTCCTCCCTCACCCCACTGGGGATCTCTCATGATAAAAACAGTAAAAGGCTCTTGATTTATTTTGCTGACTAGAACATTTCATTATATTGATTCAGCTCATGAAAGCCCCACAAGGAAATGGAAAATAGCCCATTATTTTTAATTTCCAATTGGAAAAGTTACAACACATTTCTATTTATGATGTGCATGTTTTTTTTATCTAAATCATCAAATTCAGCACTTATTTTTAGAACACTCTATTTCCATCGTTAAGGAAAGACTAAGGCTTGAACTTGTGGTTCTCTGTATCGCAAGCTGCTGAGGTTCAAAGGGATTATTCATATATATTTTGCACAGAGCTGGTGAGGAGGTGAAACTGCCAAATATCCTGAACTTCTCTATTTTGGGAAAAATGGTGGGCTAGGATGATCTTATAAAATGTATTCACGGCTTAAATTGAACAATTTAACACTCTGAAGCTTAAGTAAAAAATTAATAGAAGGCAAATCTTTGAAGTGGTGGCATGTGTGTAAGCCTCTTGTCCCCTGCAGCCAAAAAAAAAAAGTCATCAAGGCTTCAGACAAGCAGCATTAAGCATTTGAATTCTCCATAAAAATATTCGTGATGTAGAGCAATTACTTGTTTTTGATATCAGAGAAAAGTTGCTAAAATGTGTTTATTTTGCCTCTCTCTGTATAATATCATCTGGAATATGTGCTTTGCACGACTTCTGCCTCATGGTAGATTCATCCTTTATGGTGCAACGATATACCCCCATGCACATACACACACGTACATATATATTTATACACACACAGAGAGAACAAATAGAGTAGATGGCCAGAAATTCTTGGTACGTACTCTGTTATTTCTGTGTTGCTCTTGCTTGAAGCACATGTTTAACATTTTACTTGACTTGAAAACTTAGTAAGGTAGATGGATTAAGGAAAAAAAGCCAAAGGTTGAAAGGATGAATAGCTTAGAGAATAAAGCGTTGGGCACTTACAGTACTGCTGGCATTGAATGTAAGGAATCAGTCCTACAGACCTCAAAAGGGTGAGGAATGAAACTCAAACACACCCGGTTTGGTCAGCCCCAAAAACCTAACTGAACAAAGACATCCCAAACCTGCAGCTTGGGTTAAAGAGCTAAGACACTAATCCAGCACAAAAGGCTTTATTCAGACTGTTTACCCTTTTGTATGTATGTATATACAATCAAAACTAATTTTTTTTCAGACCCTGATGTGAACCAGTGCTCTATACAAATCTGGGGGGAAAAAGTCCAGCAAGTTATTTCACTGACAAAAGTGGCCTTTATGTTCCTTCAAAAGTGGCCTTTACTCTTTGCAAAGTTCCTTTAGAATAAGGTCTGCGAGGAATTTTGTGGAAAACAGAGCTACTTTACAGTATTTTCTCCGCATTGACTCTTTAAACATACTAAATCTGTGCTTTGTTAACTAAGCATTCAAATGTAGAGAAATCCAAAGAGCAGGTCAACTTTCTGTCCCTAACGACAGCTTTCCCTCTCAACCGGCCAATGGCCTGGTCACACAACCTAACCTTCTGCCCTGGAAGATTTATCATCAGCTTTGCATACGTCCTTGTTGCTTTGAACTAAATGGGGCTGCTCAACATGCCTTAAAATTTAGCGCCTGCGTATGCCTTTGCTCAACTGAAGCCCAAGCGTTACTAGTGCCAAAAGCTAACTGTAGATGTTTTGCTCTTGTTGGTGAGTTCAAAATTTAGTGTAGCGTGTGTCCCGCTGCCTTGATTAAACTGTAAGCTCTTCAGGGAACCGGCCACCTTTTATTCTGAGTAGCTTTCAGCGTACAGGACTTTAACTTCAGCTGGGGTCTTTGGGTGCTACCATGATATGGATAAATAAAAGACAATATAAAACGATGCTGCCAAACAAAGTGGAAACATCAGGACCTGTCTACAGGTCACATCTTCTGTGAAAGATGCGAAAGGTAATAAATAAAAGTAATTTAACCCATCTGAATACAACTGATTAAACCAGCAATTGGATCAGAAATAAGGTAAAAAATTGAAATATTTCCATAAACGTTTTATACCCGTTTCAGAGGAGCAGTGCAAAGTCAATGTATCACTCGTCCCTATCCAAGCCTTGCTTTGATTTATTCCTTCTTAAATAAAAAAAAGACAATCTATGTGATTTTTGCTGCAAAATGTTTTTGCAATACTTCTCAAGAGAAATCCATGCCTATACTAACAAACCTTACATACATCTCCTTAACTGGTAAAAAGACAAGCTTCCAAGACTTTCTAGAAGCTAGAAATGGATCAAATAAAAGTACACATGGGTCCAAACCTTCTGTTTCTTGTCTGCGGATATTAAGTATATTGCTGTGAACATAGAGCTGAAAGACTATTCAGATGCAAGAAGGCAATACTCAATTTCTCCTCCTAAAGACAGTTTCTTTGTCAGAATTAGAGGAATTCTAAAGGGCTTTTCACTCGCACAAAAAGCTGCCTGCCAGCAATGATCATGGTTAAACAAAGAGCATGTCCAATAGAGCAAGCCACTCATGTGACTATCATTTGCAACCCAGGTACTGGGAGCAAACGCTGGCTGCATACTTTGATCTAAATACACCCCAATTAAGGTTTGACTGATTATCTGTACTGAGAGTGGAGGTAGGCAAATTTAACAAATGGCAATGAGGAAACTTGGGTTTATGGAGTAATTTAACAAAGGCAACATAATGGCAATAACATAGGAGCAGCAGACCACCTGCTCCTCTGCTGGGTTCACTTTCTCATGGACCTGTCACGCTGGAGAGCTCCTCACACAAATAAAGCAAGAAATAAGTAATTCTCCTGGAGAGCAATTGTTAAATGACCAGTCCTGAAATACACCCTGATGGAAACTGATATTAAGTGACATTTTTAAACCTGTTTGAGGAAGGCAAAGGTCTCATTGATTACAGCAGAGGTTTTAACCAAAAGATGTGTGAAAACAACGCTTCTCACTTTGTGAATTACATGTGGATTTTGCCGTGACGCTATCCAAAAAGCTTTAGGTACAGGAGAAAATCTTCACAAAAACAGCCTACAGAAAATAATGGAAAACATTAGCCTTTCTTCAAGTTCTTTTATAGCACAATTTAACATTTGGCAGAGATTCAGAGCTTTGTTATTTGGGTAAGTTATAATTCTAATTTAGTTTTTTTGCCTTGTGTTGGGTGTTTTGGCTTTCTTAGCATGTTTGTTTAGTCACTACTGAGCAACACAGGGTGAAATTTTTAAGTAATAAATACATCAATACATCTTTAAAAAAAAAATGCATATTGTGCTGTGAGATTGATACCAACAGCTCTAGAAGATAAAACTGCAATACGAAGTACCTCTCTTGTTTTGGTGGATGAGGGGAAAGAGGCTGAAACCATAATGGAACAGTGGTAGGATGTACAACTAGACAGAAGGCTCTGAAAACAGTATTAATATGAGGTTATTTCACATTTGTGAACAAAATATGGGGAAATGGTTTAAAAAACAAGAGTCACTAAGAGTTGCTCCAAAGACTGTTGAGACAGGATATTTTCCCAGAGCATTTGGCCTGGGTCCTAAGGGACTAATTTTACTTTCACGTGACCTATGGACGTGAGTCAGCACCTTGGGTAAGCATTTGAAAATAGATACCCATGCACCATTTGTTCCCTTCCTCTTGCCACTGATATAAATGACAATTAATATGCACATCTGAACATGCATATTCACTGTGGGACTGCAGACACCAGAGACCTTTGCTTCATTGTCATAATGTGTTTTTTCCCATGAGTAAATTTACTGCTAATTCTTTCCTCTCACAACTGAGCATTGTTAAAAATAGAAAAGAAAAAAAAAAAGAAAAAATTATTCAGACACGGTTAGAAATCTTAAAGTTTTGATTAAAAAGATGTTGACACAGATGTTGCGAGAATTCTTGTCAGACAGCCTCCTCTGCACACTGGGTTTCCTGAACAGAGTAAGTGTGGGATTCAGCTCACCTCACTTCAGAAGTCTTCAACATATATGTCCTAACCACTCTGGTCTTTCTTCACTGTGTGCAGAGAAAAAAAAATTAAAGACCTTTTCAAGAGAACGGTTCATGTTAGGTTTTTTTAGACAGCTACGCTGCTCAAATTGCCTCTAGAGGGGCCTATTTTCCTCCATTACAGTGAAAGTCTAAATTGAGGAGCTTAAGTTCACACGACTAACTCCTAGGCATCTGCTTCAGGGCAGATCTTCTCTTACAGATACCCATGGAGTTTCTGTCGCGTGTCAGGCTGGCTCCGGTCGGTGCGTGCCGGGGTACTGAATGCATCAGAGAAGCTCGGACAACAAAGGCAAAGGAGATGGCTCCCAAACTTATAAACAAATTATGAGAAAAAAAGGGGTCTGCTTGGAATGGAGCTGTCTGTGAGAGGTTCAGATCTGGATCTAGACCCGGACTTCGGGATACGATAGCCAGTGGAAAAGAGCAGGGGCCAAAATTCGGATCAGGGCCGGCACTGTTCTACCTGTGCTCACAAAATGCCTCAGGTCAGTCCTTGGCACTAAGCGTCATATGCAGCGAAATGCCTGCGCACTGTGGAATCAGCTCAGGGTCGCGTGTCAGCTTAAACTCACAATTTCTTCCGTTTATCAGCTCCTGTCACAACTGGAGCATTACTTTAAGGCAGCAGAGATTTGGGGTGTGTGTCTGTTAATCTTACTTTACTGTGAAAATGTTCATGATAGTCCTTTTACTATCAAGATGTAATGTTGCTGATTAAATTACAAATGACACACTACATCAATTCTTATTAGAGATGCTCAGGTCTCTGAGTATGTACACTCCTGTGGCTGATACCCCTCTTGCCCATTTCTCATAACATTCAACCCAGTAATTATCAGCAAAGATTTCAGACCAGACTTGAGGTAGTCATGCATTTCACTGTCAATCAAGGGCTTTATTTTTTTTTGGCAATGTTTATGTGATATCAGGGGTCAGAGGTTTTTAACCCTACTTCCCCTGGTGAACTATTACAATCCTCTGCTGAATTTTGCTGGGGAAAGAACATATCCTATTATGCTGCCATCAATTCTTGCTCTGGTAGCATCACTTCACAATTCACAGATATGATATCATTAAGGCTGAAATTCTACCGTATGTTGAACACTTTGTTTATTTCAATAAAACCTGAAAGATCTTGGGAGTAGTCTTCAGATATGATGAGACCTGTCAAGCATGACTTCACCAGCTTTTGTACACTAACAGTATTTTATTATTTAATGATAGTTTAAGACTGTACTAGATAGAACTTGTTTATAACTAGTCTGAAAAAGGAGATTATCTTTTACAAATGGCTGTCTTTCATCCTTTTTTACCCAAAACAAAAATACATTTGGCTGAAAACTGAAAATGCTTCATTTTTAATGCAATAGTTTAAATTTTCTATTACGACAGGGAAGAACTTTTTGTGAAGAAAACAAGTAATGAAATAATCAGGCTGTTCACTGAAAAAAATTCATTTTGGTGGAAAACATTTGGCAGGGCTATTTCTTCACAGCCCTCCAAGCCCTACACATGCACTCTATGAAAACTTTATAAGTCCTGGATAACCTCTATAAATGGATAAAGTGAGAAATACAACACAATAGTTCCTGAAAGCAGCACCTCAGCTATTCTGGTTTTACAGTGGCACTTATGCTCCTTTAACAACAACAACAACAACAACAACAACAACAACAACAACAACAACAACAATAATAATAATAATAATAATAATAATA
>JAVKLA010000014.1:16370998-16391895 GCA_034782735.1 Sagittarius serpentarius | reverse complement strand
CCCAAGTCACAATACGGTGAGAACACAAAGTACCCCTCAGTATAATTCTTCAGCACAGACTTGGGAAAAATTTGGAAGCAGTGCTGTGATAGCAGAGCTGAGAAAATGAAACAGATAAAACTGTTGACAAAAGTAATGATAGCTCTTAATAGAGATGCAACAAATAGAAGCCACCAAAGTATTTTGACCTATAAAAAGGTGGTCCTTTTGGATAAAATCCACTTATATACGTATAAGGCAGACTGCACTTTTAGTATAACATTGCAGAGGCACAAGGGCAGTGACACAGCCCTAGAGTCACCTTTTAATAAGTGAAGTGTCAGGGGGGCCGGGCAACCCATGGGGGTGATACGGAGCCGCTTGCTTCCAGGTCACTGCTTTGAATCTGGCCCCAGTTGATGCCAGCTGAGAGGCGTAAGTCTTTGATGACTGCTTGGTGGCTTAAAAAACTTCCCTCTTGGTTGGGCTCAGCAGGAGTGGTTGTTTGCTGCACTGGCAAGAGCTCTCATGGTGGCAGGTTTGGCATGGGGATGGTAGGGCTGGGTCTGGTGGTCTGTGCAGAACGGGGCGATGTGAGTAGGGCATGTTGCTCCTCCGCCTGTAACTCGGTCTCGACTGCCGTGCTGGCATAACCACATTGGCAAAGAAGCTCCCTGCAGTACATCAGTCTTGAGGACACAGAGCGCTTTATTCTGCATGGCTGTTCCTCAGTATCATTCCTGAAAAGTTTTTAGTTAGTGTGCTAATCCTAAAAATGTTTTATTAGTAGGTCAGTCTATCCCCCCACCTCCCACACCGTGCACCACCTGGGAGCCCAAAAGCAAGCTCACAAAACAGCGTAACATTTCCTAGCTATTTATTTATTTGCTACACTTACTTTCTAATGGAGTGTGTGCAACATCATATTTAAAACATGACCTTAGAAACTTAAAAACACATCCGTTTCTCCCAAAGAATATACAGCTGCCAGAGAAAAGGGGACATTCAGTAAACTGCATGTCACTATCAGCTATTGATAGCCAGTGATTTGTTCTGAATCCAAAGGCTAAACCAAACCTCATGCTGCTGTATGTCAGATGCAATTGGTCCAAAGTCAAAGTTTTACAGCTCAGACAGGGCGCACTTTATCCTTCAGGCTGCTACTTAAGATAGCCATGACCCTGAGGAGAACCAGTCAACAAAACAGACAGACAAGAGGATGTGATTTGTATGCATCCCTGAGCCTGCTCAAATCACCTCTGACCTGCAGGTCAGGCTGCAAATGACAGCAGAGTGCATGCACCTGATCAGACAGCACATTCTCATTAGAAAGCCTGGGAAAAGGGGGCAGCTACACTGTGTTTACTCATAGACCAAATGCAATCTACCCAGGAAATGAGAAGAAAAAAGATCAATTTAGCTCAACAGAAGGATGTGAGCGACATGTAAGTATGTTATGAAATTCCAAATCAAACTGCTTATTCTTATAAACCCAGATGGGAGCTCTCTGCCTGGGTGAGGTACCAAGAAGACAGGTTAGCAACAAAAAAGGAGTGTTTATTTGCTGCAGAATGCCATGCCAGGAGTCTTCACCTCTACTCTAATAGACTGAGATCCACGATCAGAGGCATTTATAGGCTTGATTGGCTGCTGGTGCTAGTTGAACATCAACGCAGTTTGCTGATTTGATAGTCATATAGTCATCATTGCTAATTTACATCAGCAGTATGTGAATTTATCCAGTAGAAAAGGCTGGATTTACCCAGCAGAAGGGCAGTTTTCACATGGAAATCCGGGCTTTCCTAAATTTGGTTGTTAGGATATGGGAGCCTGTCAAATTATCAGAGAGATCAAAACCATGGTTTTGCTGCCAGGCTTCTGCAAACTTTGGAGACATCCAGCGCTGAGGTTTTGGTTTAGAACAACTTCCAGCACATTTAGAGTAAGTCTGGGATTCGAAGGGTGCGTGTGTTTGGTGCAGAGACTAAGGACCACTCTTTATTGGTTCTCAAAGTTTGCGTTACATTTCCTATAAATTCAATGTGGCATTAGACTGAAGGTTGCAGTGCTGCCACGATCCATCTATGCTAAACAGGCGTGCCGACGGCAGCGAGGGACCTGTGGCCTGGGTACGCGGCGCCACTCGCACAGACGCTAAGGAAATGTGATTTGTGCCTCCGCTGTCAGGGGCTGCAAGGACTGCTCTGGCCTCCGCGTCAGGTCAGACCTGGGGCTACACGGGAATCGTGCTGCCCACCTATTGCCTTAGTCCTAATGGAGATCAGCTTAGCGTGCAACTCATCTGCCTCAGCCATTTCTGCTTCCAGCCCTCGCCCTGCCAGCTCCCTGCTTACTCCCACTTCTCTGCCCAGGCACGAGACGTGGCACTGACTGCACTGGACAGGAATTCCTGCGCAGTCCTACTGCAAACCAACTACAGCATGGAGGTTAACCCCCCCGCCCCGTGCAGTCCTGGAGAACAGCAAATTTAGATGGAGTTCTTCTGGAGCTAATCTATCTCCAGCGCACACCAGAAGCGTACTACTGATACGCTTCTTGAGTGCCCTGCGAAGTTGCTAGTGAGGAGCTCAGCATCAAGTCCTATAACCACTCTCTTCTGAGAATAAAACTGACTGGTTTTATCCAGTAATGAACAATGCTGCCTGCTAGACATGGGCTTTTGCCGTAAGTGTGAGATGGGAAACAAGGCTGAAACAGAATTTAAGCCTGGTCCTTTGCTTGGATTGAGTGGGGATTCAGTGTGTGGAGGTTAGTTATTTTGCATTTTCCACAACAGATAGACACATTTATGTTGGATTTTAACCATGACATGCAGACTCCTATTTTCCTCCAGTGATATCCATGTCAGCTGAAAGGAAAGGAATCCTGCACACTTGTGTTATTTTAAGAGATACCATTCCTGTGAATTAAGTAAGTGCATTTTTTAAAGCTCTCAATGTAAGGTATCTCGTGACAGACATATTCCGGTGAGGAGCCATCCATACTTTTTACATAGGTGTTGAACTACCATATGAACTACCTACCAGACAGTCACTGAGGCCCATGAGTGTATTGCCTCTTGGTTGTAATGTGTTTCAGCACCCCGAGCTGGGGAAGACAGAGAATGCCTCTGACAGAGCTTCCCTGTGCAGAAGAAGAAAGAAAAGAAGTGTCCCTGTGAGTACCATGAACAGGGTCACAGCAGTCTGGATTCCTAGTAAAATCCTTTCCAGTGTGCTGGCCACAGTTCTAGGGAGAAGAATAAAAATAGACTTTGTTGCTGGAATAAAACAAGAACAGAGGAACAAGAGAACATCTGTACTGAGTCAGACCAAAGGTCCTTCTGCTCCTGTCCGTGACAGTGTCTAGTAATAACTGCTTAGGGAAAGATTATGAGGAGGACAGCACAGAGTGACCCTTCCCATGGCAGAGTGTCTCCGCTTTCAGCTATCTATAATTTAGGAATTTCCTGACACAGATGTAGTATCCACTGGACTTTTCTTTCCTGGCTTTGCATAGTTGCTTTTTGAGCCCGTTTGGCTTCCATATCCTTTTCTAGGGAGGAGTTACGTGGTACAAGGAGCCTGAGTACGCTGCGTGTGAAGGAGTACTTTTGTTTCGCTTATAGTTCTGCCTAGTAATTTCATTTGGTGCTTCTCAGCTACCAGAGCAAGAGATTCTGATTGGACTAGGAAGAAAACTCATGAAGCCAGAAAATCCGCCGGTCGTTTCTCTCTGCCGTGGTTTCTTCTACATTACAAGCCATGCAGTTGTTGGTAAGCTGCATCATGCTAAAGGAGCGTATGGAAAGTACAAGAAATGACAGCAGAGCCTGGAAGGAAATGCATTTTCGTATCGTATGCACACCTGTAGGTACAGAGAAGCAATTTTGAAAGCTTACTATGATGTATTTGCAGGCTCTCACAAACTGCACAGCCACTTTCAAAGGCAATGAAAAACCGGGCTTTTTACAGGGACCTTTTTCCAAAAAAGAAAAAGAATGTGGCCAAATATCGTGATTTCATCTGTGGTTATAATTTCATTGTAGTTTGTTTCTCTGTTTTGTCACCCACAATATCTAACTAATTACATCCCATCTATGAGCCCCGCACAATACTAACATGTATAATGGATAGGACATAGCTTATGGAGAGTTAAGCAAAGCAGCGTGATAGCTGTTTTCTTCAAGTTTCAGCAATGACTACAGGTAGCGTGGTTTATGTTTTTGTGAACCACTGAGCTTTCCAACTTTGCCAGACAAACGGATCAATTCATATGTAAATAAAATATATCGTATCCTATAAGAAAAGAGCAGTTGATAAAGAGGATCTAGTGCTGTGGTCTTTATGATCAAGAGAGGGAAGAATTTCTTTGTGTCACTACAAAATGTTACTCTGTCCCTGAAAGGAAGGAGACAGAAGGCTAGCTCTATGCAAAAGCCTGACTGCATGTGACTGACCCAGCAGGAGAAGGGCTGGCTCTCTCTCTCGGGCTCCTTCTGTTGCAAGACACAGATCTTAAGTACGTGCCGGATGCCTCTGCCTCGTTTCTTGGGGGCATTCAGGCCAAGTGATACATTTTAAAACAAGAAGGGGAATGAGCAGATCAAAAATGTAAAGCACTAGCTGTTTCTCTTGAACTTCACTGCTCTGCTGAAAATAGAGCACAGCAAATATGTGTGCATTTTACTTCTTTTTACGTTACGCACTGATAATGACTCTCGTTCATGTTACGAGAAAAGATTTCATCCTTTTCCTTTTTGCTTTCGAACAGCAGTCCTTACTTAAAATTATCTTGTCCCTTCTGAAATGTGCTTTTTCAGGGTGAGTGAGCCTAGAATGGCTTGAGAAAAAATACAGTCCTTCCAAGTTGGACTGCATCTCATCAAAGTGTTTTTCCCCTTAGGATTTTATGGAATGTTACCTCACTTTATGACAGTTCACATCACAGCGTAAATGCTGAACATTTCTGTAAGTGAGGCAATGCACTGTGAAATGTCAGGCAAACGATAAAATCAATAATCTGCAAGTTACCAAAGAGAAATGAAACTCATGGATGTCAGTAGTTTTTGGGTCAAAGGCAGATGCTCCAGAATAACGATGGCCAAACACTTTCGGGTTGTTTTTGTCTAAGTTTCATACCCAGACAGCACTGAAAAATGGCCCTTCTCTGAGCAACTTGGAGCATCTTTACATACTCTTCTTCCGTCTTTTATTCTTTTAGCTGAGACGGTGAGATTGAGAAATTACTTGTTTTCTTTTGTATCATCTTTCTATGCCCTGGATGTATATTCTGTAACAAGCGCAGCAAGAAACCTTTGAACAATACCTACCTGAGATCAAATGGTGTATTTCTTTTGCACTCAGATCTGACTGCAAAATCAAAAAATGAGGACTGGGATTCTGCTTGAACTAAAAAAAAAGTGAAAAAAAGATTTTAGCCAAAAAAGAAAAACACTCATAGAAGTGTTCTCTGCAAGGTTGAAAATGGAAAATGTTGGGGTAAGCATTTTTTTTGCATTTTTTTTCAGAAATTAAATATTTGAAACCAAATTTTATTTTTAAAGTATCAGTACTGAAGGATTTTTAGCTCAATTGTTCAGTTTTGACTTTAATTTTTTAACTTAAAAAACGTAACGTTTTTATGAGAGCCTCCCCCCGCCCCATCTCCCCTGAACAGTTATAGCTACTTTTCAGCCAGCTCTATCAGCTCAATTTAATTCCTCAGATGGCCATGTCCAGGAAAGAAATGCTATTGGAGCTTCCCTTATTCACTTTGAACATTAAAATATGTGAAGGGAAATGTACTTAACATTGGGCTTGAAGCAATCACAGAACAAGTAAAATAAAATTGACTGTTAATGTTTTTACTGAGCTTATTTATGTGCAGGCTTTTGAAAAATACCGTCGGAGAAGTTGTAGGATAGGTATAGCAGGTCTTGAAATATCTTCAGATAACACTGACAGACTAAACAAATGTGACGCTGGAAACAAAGCGCTTCAGCTGCAAAGGACGGATACAGATACGGACGCTTTCATAAACCCACAACAAAAAATTCCCGGGCAAAGCCAGGCGAGTGAAAACATCCCGATACAGTGATGTACGGTGGAGGCTAAAAGGTCAATGACTGCGGCCGAAAGTTATCAAGATAATTATTGCTAATGCCCTGATTGGGGAAAATAAGCACCACCACGTAAGATTTTCAGCTTCACACCCCTTGCAGCCTTGAGAGAGCTCCTCCGGCCGGGCGTTATTTTATTAATATAAAAGGCTTTGGGCTTTGTAAGTACCGCACCTGCGGTACTGCCGTTCCTGGGGGAATCATTCAGCGTGCTCGCAAGTACGACCCGACATCAAACATCAAAAGTTTCCACTCTCCCTCGCCCCTTTCAGCGGCGGGTCCCTCCCCTCTCCCCGGGGCGGCTGGCCGCGGTCTGGGCAGCCTCTCACTTTTTGTCCGCTCCCGACCCTTCTGGACCACATTCTATCTTTTCATTCAGGCCATCTGCTCGCCGGGGAAGGGAAAACGGCCGCCGCCGGCACCGCAGCCCCTCCTGGCAGTTAGCTGCTTGGCGACGTTACCTTTTCAGCCGGCCGCGGCCGCGGCCCGCGCGGGCTGGTGCTGGCCAGGCGGGTTTTTATTTCCGCTTAAATATAGCTGGCGAGGGGTAGGTTTGTGGCGGCGGCCTCCCCCTGCTCCCCCAGAGTGGTACGACCGCCTTGTTCCTGACAGAAGTCTTTCTAAAGACCTGCTCAAGCCTCACTAAGCAGCTGTGAGTTAGGTCATTTTCCCAGGAGTTTTACATGTGGAAAACCGGGCATTAGGAAGGCCTCAAAAAAGGACACCATCTGGCCCCAGTGAAAAAAAGGATCATGACACTTTCTGTGGTACCAACAGGCCCTGATGAACCATAAAGGAATTCAGGCCTCGACTGTGATCCGATGGTGACTGGCCCAACAATCCCCCCCCCGTGACAGCCTCCCCCATTCAGCCCCGCAGTTATCTCATAGCACAATGGACTTTTGTGCCGCCCTGTTTACTGGGGGCGTCGTCAAATCCAGTCGGATTTCTGGGCTTGGCTTCAGCGCCCCTGCTCTGTGCTGCAACATGTAACGTGCGTCGGGAGAGATAAGGACACAAAGAAGGCGGCTTTTTTTTTTTTTTCTTTTGCTTTTCTTTTTTCCCAGTGTTCAAACCTCTCGCATGTCTTTCACTGTACGGAGGAATAAAGAGTAAGGCTCTGTAGTGGATGCGAGAAAGATCTTTGCTCGGAATCAAGAAATCTGTGCCCCCCACCCCCCCCAAAGTTGTCAGGCATTGTGGATTAAGGGGAATATGCACTACTGTTGTTTAAAAGTGGAATTTAATTAATGTGGGTCGGGATTTATAGCTTACATGCTCTTTTTGTGAGAAAAAAAAGGATTTTTTTTTTTTTTTTAAGCCAAAATATCACTATTTCCTCATTTTGATTTTGGAATAGTTTCTGTCTGGGTAAAAAAGTATTTTACTATTAGCAATATTGGACTTATCCCACTTTTTATTTTGCGTCCTGATTTCAATGGATGAGTGTTTAACACAGGAAGTGTCTTAATCAGTTTGTACTCTGGGGTGCAAACCGTGTACGGCCACAAGCAGAAGTAGCACCCCCCCGCCTCCCCCCACCAAGGATGTTACCTTCTCCCTTCCATTCTCACCCCCCTGCCCCACTCCCACTGCAAGAGACAGCCTGGGAAAATAAACAGACCTTGTAGCCTGCCCTCAAGGTCACTGCATTGACCTTGAAAGGGTAGGGGGTACCAAAATCCAGAGTCAGGGAGCCCGCAGGGAAAGCGACCTGCTGCCCGGCCCCCGACTCCCCGGCTTAACCTGGGGCTTGGCGGTGCTTCCACTGCACCAGGCTCCCACGGCACCACTGGTGGCAAGGACACCTCCGCTGCTGGGACCCCCAACCAGACACGGCTCCTGAGGTCAAACCTAACAACTTTGACATCATCAGAAAACTAGCTGGAGGCTGACGCAGCTTGGGCAGGATGGACGTAAGGAGTGGCATGGCAGATAGCTCCCTGTCAGGGCTAAAATGGGCTAAATTTGGCTGGAGGTTTTGGGCATGCTGTGTCTCCCTGAGAAAGATCTAGTGCCGACTTCACGCGGATGTGATTGGGTTATGATTGACTTTCATTTGAAACGCTGACAGACAGATGCCAGCTGTGAGTCTGGCTGTTTGTCCTTCCAGTTTCATGTTCGTGTTACCCTCCAAGAGGGCATTTCTTGTGCCCGGCTTGCTGCCCTCACCCTTTGGTGCCGCAGCCCCTACGGAGCCCGGGTTCCCTGGGTGCGGATGTGAGCACGCACGCACAGCCAGAGCGTGCCCACCTCATATCGGCGGCATGTGAACAAGTCACAGAGGTGTCCCAGGGAACCGAAACACCATTTATCCTCCTTTCGGGATGGAGAGAGGAGGAACTGATGTGTCCAGGGGCTCTCAGCAAGTTAGTAGCAGAGATGGATAATAAACCACATTGTCTGGAGTATCAGACCAATGCTTTAAAGTATTTATGCAAGTTTCTGTTAAAACAGATGTTCAAACTCAGCGGCTCGCTTGAGTGCCTGATTGAGCTTTGTACACCCAAAGAGAGGTAGGATGGGTTGGAGAAAAGTTTCATTGCGACGTGTCATACATTGCCTTAATTTGTGACCTCAGACATTAAATATTGGGCATCTTATTAACTGTGGTTTCGTTACACTCTGCTTATTACACAGGCCTCCCCCAGACAAAAGATGGACCTCTTCTAAACGCCCCGCATTATCCAACACCTACCCAGTAGCAAATCTGCTCGCAATCAACTGTTTTTAACGAGATCACTCATTCTCTCGTTTTCAGCATTCTTTTACTACCCCAGGAAATGTTTTACTCTCCATTGCAAGAAGAAAAAGCAGAAAGAAGAAATCCTGCGGAGTAACCGCATCCAAGTAAAACACTGTAAAACTTCCACAGAAAGAGGACTTTGCTTACTGCTGGACCAGCACGTTGTTTGACAAGATGACGTATTAAAGACCAAATGCCAGAGAGATTTTAAGACAAGGCTAGTTCTTAGAGGAATTGCTTTATTATTTTATTTTTGAGACAACGATCCCATTTCCTATGGGTCAGAGTCTGTACACATAGCTGTTGATGGCTCCCAGTAAGTGGGGGATTCACAGTTTCTGTGCGCCAGCTTCTGAGTGTACTACATTGAGAGATGTCAGAAAGGAAGAGCTTGACTGCGAAAGAAGGAATTGTGTGTGCGTGTGGGTTTTGAAAGGTCTAAAGAAGAGGTCCGCAGCAGCTCCTATCCACTTACTGAAGTGTTTTCGCAATTATGCACACAGTTATTTATCCTATTATGAGTTACAGCCTTTCAGAGGTTGCCTCTAACCGCTTAAATGAGAAAACCGCCAATGACACTCCGAGCCGGGAAGGAGGGAGAGAGCAGCCCCTGCCACGGGTGTGCAGTGATGGCGAACCCCCCCAGCGAGCCCTGGCCTCGCAAAGGGCTTTGGGGGCTACAAAGAGCCCTGGCTGAAAGACGAAGGAGCGGGAGGAGGAGACTGGGACACCTTGGTTTGCGCGCTGCTCTGCCACCACAGAAGATATTTATCTAGTCTATTGGCAACTGTTTCAAACAGGAGGAAAACTGGGACGAGGACTTTATCATGCAAATAGTTAAATGTTCCGTAATCTGGGGTACACGCTCACTTTTTATTCAGAAAGCCCTGCTCGCTGTAATGAAAAATGTCAGGCTCTTTTAATAAAAGAACAATTTGAAAACTTGATATATCACAAAACCATTAATTTTAGCTATTATCTGTTTGACACTTTTCATAGCAACGATTTCACTCTGTAACATGCTTCCCGAGGATTAAAATGATTTTAAAGGAT
Source organism: Sagittarius serpentarius (assembly GCA_034782735.1). Taxonomy (NCBI): domain Eukaryota; kingdom Metazoa; phylum Chordata; class Aves; order Accipitriformes; family Sagittariidae; genus Sagittarius; species Sagittarius serpentarius. The sequence continues at coordinate 16,381,996 of JAVKLA010000014.1, read as the reverse complement.
TAAAATGTTAATTAAAAATATAATAGAAATATCAATCGCTGAGAAGACCAACATAAGTATTTGTCTCTTTAACTGTATAATCATGCTGCTGCGGTTTCCTCCTGGCTCTTTACAGTTTGGAGTTCCAGTTCATGAGGAGGTAAATGACAGATCCAGGAGCAATTCTGTTCTTTAACTATTTGACAATGCATCTGTTTACACTTCACAAAGGCAGCGTTATGTCCTTGAAATTTCTAAAGGTCATTGTTAATGGGATCAATTTTTTTTTTTTTTTTTTTTTTTTTTTGTGCCAACTGTGTCTTTCTTAGCTTGTAAGAGCACTATTCCCGGAGAGGGGCTGGAGGGGGTGGGAGCAGGCAGGTCCAGCAAATTCCATGTGACCAGTTTAGCTGCAATAATCTCTTTTCTCCTTCTGGTCCAAGCTACACATGAGAGCACTCTAGTGTCTTTCATCATTATTTGTCACCCTTTTGTGTCGAGCAACTTATATCCACAGCCATTCCAGCAATTAAAATAAAAAAAGGACCAAACATTATTCACAGTGAATAGCTCTGAGACCAGTGACATCAAGTACCAACCACCCCATTGAAGACTGGGTACCTGATATCCCTGGAGTATTATATGGAGGGAAAAGAAAATGCAAACCAAAATCAAATCCAGCTAACACACGGTTATATGTAGAGTTCAGAGCCTGATTAAAAGATAGGCTCTCTACAGTGATTTGTCTTACAACATGTTCTTAGTAATGAGAGGAGAGGGGAGCGGGGCAGAGGGGTGAGGACAAGCTCTCAGTTACTGTACAGCTAACTTTAAAAGACTGACACCTTCAAAGTTTATTCGTATGTTTGGGCACCTAAATGGGCCACAGGCCTACATCACCCGCACCTGCCTTCCCAAATGCTGTAATTTAGGAAACCTTCATCACCAGTACTCTGGCAAAGTTAAGCTTTTCTGTGGCACTTGTCAAGAGGCTTCAGCATGCTTAAGTTACAGAGATACCCTCCTCATTTTTTGCCTCTCTGTGCAGTTGCCTTCCTCTGCACCTACTGTGGGCAGGGGGATTTGTATGCCTAGGGACATACAGCTCCTTCCCCACCTGACCAGGTAAACAACTACTTATCTTCTAGAAGCTGATTATTCTCTATGCAATATATTCATTTTCCTTTCAGAAAAGCACAGCCCTCCCTGAACAAATCCTTGGCTTCAGTTTCTCCTAAAATATTAAGAAAAAGCATATTCTTCTATTTTCAAAGGGTATTCAGACTGATATGACATTGAATTACAAAAACCCCAAACACCTAACAGCAATGCATTTATGTTGTATCTCTTAGAGCCTGGATTAATACACTAAGGTATGCACAATGGCACAAAGAAAAATGACTCTTTTGGCAACAAGAGGAGGCAAGAGATTCATCTATTTATGGAAGTGGTCTGATTGTCTAACCTCAGAGCTGTGTGGGGCTATCTGGAGATATTCATTAGTAATTTCTACAGTGAACAGATAAATACTTCATGGTGTTCAGAAGTCTACCACATCCTTCCATAATTGTTCAATTGGTTAATTAGTGGCACTGTTAAAGAAATGTCTTTTATTTCTAATCAGCATTTCTGAAGATTAACTTTTCAGGTTCTGATTGTTATACCTCTGCTGCATTAGAGAGCCATCTGCTACTAGCAAGGTTTCCTTCTGTTCAACAGGTAGAACTTTATAAGGCATCATAAATTTGCCCTTACCCTTCTTTGAAGAAACTGAACACACTGAATTATCTTATTTCTTACCACAGAGTGGAATATTCCATAGTTCTGAATGAATTGTAATAGTTTTTTGGATTCTTTTCACATTTTTCCTACATCTTTTTTGAAGGGGCTGAAGGAATGGGGACAATATTCCAGTAATGTTCTCAGTGGTGCTGTTTAGATGCAATTCACTTCCCTGTCTGATATTTCTCTGCTTTTAAATTTACTGTTCCTCACAGCCAAAGCACTGGACTGGGAGATTTGCAATGGTATAGAATACGGGCACTAAGTGGGTTTTTAGGGTCAGTGCAGCCCAGGCCAAGGGATTTGCATCTTGTGAGTCTAAAATTAATTTTTTGTGTTCTGAGATGCATTACATCATGTTCAGAAATATCAATAACCTCTGGTATTCAAAGGAGACTAGTTTATCAAGCAACCTAGATTGCTCTGTTCAACTGACCTGCCTCTGTCATTAATTTAGGACTTCAGCAACTTTGAATCCCTAGTAAACTTTACTGCAAATGATTTATATTTTCCTCCAGAGAACTGTTAAAGGTATTGAATGACAATGAACAGAAAACAGATCCTGGCAACGCTGTGCTAGAAACTCTCTTACTGAGGTTGTCCCATCCATTGCTTCCTATTATGCGTTAGGATGCTCCTCTCCAGGGTCTGGGCACTAGCTTCTAGAAACTGGGGAGCAAGCAAATGGGTGGTGACCCTCTGTCCAAAATGTTCCCCTGACATTTGGCAACTTTAAGTGAACCCTCCAGTACGTGCCGCATGGATTTGGCACAGTGCTGCTTTTTAGGTGCTGATGTTTGTGGGTGGCAGAGGCACTGCTCTGGCTCTGAGCTGGGGGAGCTCAGGGCTCTCAGCCTCTGGTGGGAGATTTCTCTCTGCCATGGACAGTCCCCCATTGAGGGGGGAGAGAAAAATGCTGATGTGAGACTGGGAGCGTTCCCAACTATTCTTCCACTGGACAGGCTCTGTGCCTCTGGAAAGACCGGACACAGAGTACATCCCCTGGGGCTCAGTCCATGCAACCTGTCCCTGGTGAGGTTTGGGTGTGAAAACTGTGTGCCTCATATAGCCTCGGAGGGTTTCTGCCCTTCAGCTCGAGCTCACAGATGCAGAGGGAAGCTTAATTTACAAGCATTTTTTAAAGGGCAAAAGAGGAGAAAAAATACTGACATTGGCAAGGATATTTTTCTGTTTACAAATGACATGAATAAAATAGTGATATATTAAATGCACTGCTCTGTTTGGACCAGATGCTTTCGATTTGTGAAAAATGACCACGCTTCTCTCCCTAGGAAAACCAATCTTTTGCTTTAATGCGATTTATGAAAGAAATCACCATTTGTACATTACTTTTAAAACTTGAGGCACTGAAGAGTGATGCTGTTAGAAGTTTCCTCAACTTTGGTGAACGCTGAGCCGTTTGTAGAGATGTCAGCCACAAGATTGGTGGCTGGACCTAGCAGGTTGCATTCAGAATGGCTCTGTGTCTGTTTTCAATTTGAAAGGAATGGGCTAAAGTGTTGCAAACACTTGAAGCTATGCATTCTGCATTACAATGAAAGTGGTGTCATTATACACATTACACTCAACAACAACTTCCTTTTTAATACAAGAAGGACATCATAATCAAAATCTGCTGAGTATAAAGCACAGGAAGAAAAAAACCCAGAACAACTAGACAATGCTGGATGTACCAAACCTTATAGCCAGTGCTGTGGACATGGCTTTTTCCCAGTGATGCTGCCACGACTTGTACATAACAAAAATATTTGGATTTAAAATAATGCATTAGTGATACCTGTCAAGAACATTCAGGAAAGGTCATAGCATAACTCCTGTTTCTCTTCTCTTTGCTTCTCTTCACTTTGCTTCACTTCACTTTTCAATAAAACAGTCTACGAAGCGTATATAATGACAAAACACATGCAATGCATGCACCACTGTGTCACCCTTGTACAGATGCAAGTAGGAGGCACTGGTTATATTGAAACAACTCTATCTGAATCACCGTGACTGTTAATGTGCAGAACTAGAGGCCAAAGTCATACCAACACAGAAAGGTATGGACGCTTCTTGTTCATTCCCCAGAAGATGCGAAGTCCAGAGCTGCAACTAGCAAACACCGGCTGCCTAGGCCCTCATGATAGGAGACCCATTTTTGTTCTTTGAGAAGCCTCTTTCCTTTCAAACCCCGTTTCTCCTCCAGCGCCTATTCCCCTGATGAGATATTTAATCAGAAACAGCTATTTCAGTCCTTTCTCCTCTATAGACAAACACCTAAATGAGCAGGGGTTTGTGTTCCTGGATTTTACCTGGGATTTGGTTCAATTTGTGTTATTTTTCAAGAGGAATAAAAAGGGACAAAGAAAAAGCTTTCCTTGAATGGCAGAGTTGCACTGTGTAGGCCCAGGGTAAAGCACCTGAGACTCATTTCTTGGTGTCAGACTCCCAGGGTCAACCTTGGCAGTCTCCTGGCCATCCTTGACAGAGCAATATCTGTACCAAGACTCTCACCGAGTCTCTTATCTCTGGACAAGGTGAACAATAAATATTTTCCCAGCTGAGTTTTAATCAACCCTTTACTGAAGTGCCATCAGCTGATTTTCCCTGTAAAAAGCAGAACCTTAACCCCAGAAGCCCTCAGAGGTGTTCAGAATAAAACGCCTGTTTTCAGTGTGCAGAAATGCCGACATCAGGTGGGGCAGAGGACACACTGACCAAACAGGTTTATTTTGTTTAATTCTTGGAAGTAGTTTACTTTTTCTTACAAAGAGATCCGCCACTGCTTTGCTTTCTAGAACACTAATATCTAAAAGCGTCTTCCTATAAACATCATAATAAATTGCAGAAGAGAAAAGAAGAGAAAATACTGTGGAGCAGATAAACCTTCTCCATGTTTGTTCCATATTTGTAAGGACCACCTTTCACTTAGCGTTCCACCACGTACTACTACGGGAGCAGAGGTAGGAGAGCTTGTTTACCTGACAAAGTTACAGCTTTTCTTAAATGCTAGGTTTTGCCACTGGCTATTGTGTTGTACGGGGTGTGCAATGAACACGTGGTAAAATTTGCTCTAAGTGTACGGCAAAGAGGCAAAGCCTGAACACTTCTGGAAATCCTGCTTTATGTTCATAAAACTATTGTGGAGCATGTGAAAAACATGAGATACAAGTTATTTTATGGAATACAAATCTGTGATTTTTTTAAAATGCCATTTCTGAAACGACAGAATACCACATAGTAGTAACATTTAAGTATGTTTTGGAGAACATCATAGTTCGAAATTAATGGAACTCATAAGTCGAAATCATACCTGGTCATTCTGGATCAGAATGTGATGATGCATATTTATATTATGCTCTTTTAATATCCTCAGTCAATCAAACTCTAGAGTATTGATGCTGATGATCAGTTCAGTGTTTGATTCAGGTTATTTTTTTTACTGGACCCTTCCCCAAACTCTCATCTTAACATATTTCTGTGGCTGATATATGGATTAAAAAAAACCTGCCACAAAACTTCGACAATACTGGGGATTAAACCAAAGGCTAATGAGGCAGAAAAGAACTCCGAAGTGAGGTGACAGTTGAAGCGATGCGCACTATTTTAACAGGGATTCAAGGGCTCCTTTTTTCACATTGTCCTTACCACATGTTGGTTATCTTCCTGGAAACTGGAAGACATACGTTTATTTCAGATGTGAAAAACTTTAATGAGAAGATAAACTTCCTTAATGATGGGATTAACTCTTTCTCTGCATGCTACCGTTGTGGACCACGTTTCCTTACAGCTCTTTAGTAAAGGGTCCATGAGCCAGCATGGAAAGGGCATCGCTGCACTGAAACGAGAGAAGGCAGCAGGGCAGGGGGAAAAACGGGGCTTGCAAACGGAACTCCAACAGGTTAAACGGAGCTCTAGCTTCAAGAAGAATAGCACATATAAACATATCATTCTCTGACTTTGTCTTACTGGAAACACCACCACCCTCTCAGGGCAGGTTTAGTTCTGCCTGATTGGGATTGCAGTTAATAGATTTGGCAAATAACATACAAAAGGGAAACAGCAGTAGAACTCAGCTGCTTGCACGTACCTGGCTTTCATCCCAGCAAAGGGACATGGCGATATTTGGAAAACGCATAGGGTGGGATTTGAAGGGATGGTGTTGTACTCTTAAATCCCTGTGACTGCAACAGCCTGTGGGAATGGAGCGCTCTTTGGTGCCAGCTGTTCTGGGAGAGAGGAGTGGAAGATGAGGCACGAGGGATTTATCACTGACTTGCAATGGGAAGCAAGGGAGCCTGTTGTGTTTGAAAGACAGACATGGTACTTGGGCATTTCCTGCCATCGAGAAGACACTCGCTGGCAGCAGACCGAAATGTTTTGCCTTTATTTATAATAGGACCTTTGTCAACTGCCAGTGCCCACATTCATGGGTAGTCCTTGGAGCAAAGGCAGTCGTGACAGAGGTATAAACCATTTTAAAAGCAGATCCTCATCTAACGTGTCTCAGCATTGATCTGCTGCGTGGTGGTATGGCTAACCTGTAACAATGAAGGTCCTGATCCCCAGAGAGTGTCTAATGAGGTGACTTTGGGGTGTCTTACTTGGTCCTTCTCTGACAAGCTGGAAAATACCTGTGTGGGCAAAAGGAGCACAGAGACTTTCAGTCATAGAGACCTGGCTGTCATTCAGATGACCTTCTTGACCGTTCAGTACAGATTTCCAGAATACGTTTCCTGCTCCTTTAATTGGTGCAGCAGGCAACAGCACTAGCAACAGGACTTCCCTGCTCCCTTGGGTGGGTGGAGAAAACTTCCACTGGCTCTACTTCAAGATGCTACTGAGGCCAAGAACTTGGGAGGATCCAAAGAAAGGATTTATTGTTCATGCAAACACCCTGGTATTAGTCAGTATAAATTAACTATACTGATAGTAACTTTTATTTTCTGTGGCAGGGCAGGAAAAAATCACTCATTTTCTAGGTTTCAGAAGACACTTTGCATCTGAGAAGGATATTTAGTCATTACCCAGGATATGAAAATTTTGTATTTCTGTTTGTTTCCTGAAGTCCACCCTGGTGGTTCTTCCTGCAGAAAACAATACTGGGTTACTTGAACCATTTGCCTAATTCAATTTCACACGTCTCATGATTGTGGCTGGTCTTGGGCAGGCCCTTGCAGTGGGTGTGGGGAGAGATCTGCCTCATGAGTGGAGCCCAACAAGCCCCCATGAGCATTAGGTGCTGCTGCCCTTGTCCAGCTAACAACCAGAAATGGAAGTGTGAAGAGGTGGACCAATCGTCCGCTATAGCTGACAAAAAGGGGAGAAATTTGGGCTGGTGTAATGCTTTTATGAACGCTAAGCTTTGGAGGGATACAGAGAGCAAACCTTCCCAGCAGTGAAGCAACGCGGCCCCAAACTCTACCACAGACCGTTGTGTAAATTACACAACCTAGTCACACACGCACAAATCCACTGCGCCTGCAATGTGTTATTTGATGTTTCATGGAAGAGCTGATCCCTCCTCTTGGGGATCAGGGATAATACCAAAGGGGCACAGTGCTTTTTCTTTTGGCCTGGTGGGTAACAGGAGCTCGTGTACTAAATAAGTTATCTGCTAGGAAATGTAGGTGTGCTGCTCCTTCGGAGTGTCTGTGGGATGTTAATTCAGAAGTGGTGGGAGCTGATGGCTAGCGGCACTGCACAGGGCTTCTGGGGACAGGCAGAATTCTTTGCAGTGTACTTCAAAGGGGGTTCTCAGCTAAGGGAAAAAAAGGATAGATTTTGAAGTTTCTTTCTGCCAGAAGGCTTTACCGTGAGCCCCTGAAGTTCTTCTTTTATAATCAGGGATGAGATAGGTACTTTTTCTGTCTTTTCTGCTTAATTTGGGCCGATGTATTTTGAACCCTGTATAAATTCTCGTATGAGAAGACTGAATGTGCTGTTTATTTCTTTGCTTTCTGTGTTCATCTAGCTTCTTATTTATTTATTTATTTTTAATTAGAGGCTCAGCCTTGAAGGATATTTACAAGGAGACCTTAACCACTGGTTTGGCATTCATTCAGCATTCATTCCCAAAGCCAGTGAAATTATTTTTTGGCATTAAACATTGTATGAACATAATGCTTTGCTGTATCGGACTGAATTAGTCACCACCTTCCAGACTGAGCCCCAACCTTTCAATACTTTCATGTTCACTCTTCTCCAGGGCGCATCAGACATAAGGCCTGATCTGGGAATGAATTTCCACCCATTTTCAGCATTCTTTTTCCTCTCCTCGTCATTGGTTTCTGTCTAAGACCTCCTGAATGAAAAAGAACTCTACCAAGTGAGAGACCTTCAGTTCTTGTGTTTTGAAAACAACGTTTGTACAGGATCAGGACTGGAATTGGATGCTTCTCTTACAACTTCATCCAGTAACACAGTACTCTCCCAGGGCACAATTAAAATGCCTGTTGCACATATGGCTGTAGTGGGAGTATTCTTTGAGACCACCAGGGCTGGACAGGACATGTGCAGCGACCCAGGCCCCTTGGTTCTGTGACCTTAGCAAGAACCTGTGAGGAGGTGATTAATTTTCCTGCTAACTACCTTGAATTGAGTGGTTTGTTAATGACATGTGGGAAGGCAGTGAGATCTCTTTTGATGCCTCCCAGCAACATCTTCCCAATGACACTGTGCTGTGTGCCTCAACTTTCTTGTGCTCACACTTGGAGAGGCTTGTGACAAGGAAGTCTGAAAAATGTCTAGTCCAGAATGGGACACAGTGGGCCTGGAAGTGGAAAACCTAATGCAAACCCCAGATAAAATCTTGGGTACAAATTAATCCAATAGATCATTTCAGAGTGAAAGTCCTTCTTGATAAGAACCTGCTGAGATATGTTTTGGATATTTTAAAAATAATTTTCTCAAGCCACATCTGTTTCAGAGCTGGGAATATCCCAGCTTCTGCTCACATTGCTCAGACTAAATGTTGCTTTCTCAAAAGGTCTTACCACCCTTTTTCACGTTGGCATACTATTTATTAACCACTTGTACTAATCATGGTAAGGTCTGCAGGTTCATGCAATGAATTACAGCTTGATCTAGTAGGAAAAAGTTTTCTCCAGATGCATGCAGAAAGCTTCCGTGACCTAAAAATTCACCTGGGGTAAAATTCAGCCCTAAATTTTCATGGTTGGAATGGTTTTTGTATGAAAAATAACTGACTGACTGTAAATGGTGATGCTAGATGGTACTTTATATGGCATCTTACCTATTTGTACTCTGATTCTATTTTGGACATATTATAAAAACAGAAGACTGAACTTTGCTCCATTCAGGGATAGGACTAAACATTTTCTCACAGTATATCTAGAGACCAAAGTGTCACGTTTGCTGACTATCATTTTGCCGTCTATAGCAGTAAAATATAAACAGATTCTAAAGAGGAGCAATGGCTCCACGTGAATTACTGGTGGTGCAGTTTGTGTTAAGCTATGATTTTATGTAGCTACAGTAACTACTATCTGATACATTTTTAATTTTTTATTTATTTCACAGTCAACAAGGTTTAATCTTGCAAGAAGATTAAAAAAATATAGTTTTTTAAGGCCACCAAAGGACCAGCAGCCTTCCATTTAATCCACCCATAAGCTGAATGCCTTGAAAAGATGTGTGACTTGTTTGGCACTGACCCTAGCAGAGTATGATATTAATAGGTTATTGACTTGGTAGGTCTTAAACAGCCAGAGGGAACATCACTTGCAGTAGCTGCAATGCACTAGAGGTTTGTTTCATTGATTGGGCTGTTTAACCCATCATCTCCAGGCATTTAAACAATGATATACGCTTGACAAACCTAATATTTCATTCTCTATCTGGGGACCATGAAACAGAAATTAAAGGAAAGAAAAAGACAACTGGACAGATACATAGCAGAAAATGATGATAAATGAGAGGAAAAAACCCAGACAGATAATGGCCCAAATTTTGGACTGTGCCATAACTAAGAAATATATAAAAAATAACAGAATTTTCTATGGGAAAGGTGGGGAAATGATAGAAAATACATCTGAGCCCTGAAAGACTCAGAGTTAGCATGAATTCTGAAATCTTTGTAAATTAGGAGTTCCTTTGCTCTATGCTGTCAGGGAATTTGATGGGGTAAAAAGTGTGCTGGAAGACATGGCCCTTTCCATTTACAAAAAGTAATGGCAAAGACCAACAACATGCTGAGCACATACAGCATGGACTGAGGAATAGAATTTAATTTTCAGGACTGATGCTAACTTAGCAGTAAAGATAAATACAGTAACAACAATAACAATAATGATGGTGGGCTTCTGGTATGGTTAGATAGAATATTACACTGAAGATCTGAGATATTTAAAATATTGTTTTTATTATGGGCTTTTGCATGTTTCTGCAGTTGAAGAAGGGGAAAAATTGGAAACTCAATTTTATTTTGTCATCTTTGTATCATAGTTTGATTAGGAGAACACAACTACAGTATAGGGGGTCCTTGATATTTTTTACAAAAATTGTAGGCAATATACTTATAGGAAAAGCACAGGGTGGATTTTGTTCTAATAAAACAGAAATACCTCTTTGAGTCCGAACCACATTTCTACCACGTGCTAATAAAACATCAAATACAGCAGACAAATAGGTCTCGATAGTAAAGCTGGGATTCATTTAGTTACGTGTTCAGTGTATAATAGCAGTGGGATTCACTTCATTTCTCTCCAGACCCTGGAAAGTCACGCTGAGTTGGGCAGTGGGGTGGCAGGCTGGTGGGTGCACCTTGTTCAGCTGCAGCCCTTTAAAAACGGAGGCATTCACTTTGAGCTAGGCATCAACAGAGAGAACATGTGACTTGCCGAGGTTCACTGACACCTACGACAGCAATCTTAGCAAAGCACAAACCACTGCCTGGAGATTTTGTTCTCTTCCCATTGACCACTGAGACAGTCTAATCTTTAGACAGCTAAAATTAGTCTGGGCGAACACGACCACTTTGGGATCTCTTGCTCCCTTTGACTTGCCTTAAATAACCAAGTCACTATATGAACAGAAATGCTTAGGCCTCACTTCTGCAAATAAAAGTGCCATAGCCACATGGAGTCCTAAAAAAGCCGAGGATATTCCCATACTGCAACAGATCATAGAATCATAGAACCATAGAATGGCTTGGGCTGGAAGGGACCATCAAAGGCCATCTAGTCCAACCCCTCTGCGGTGAGCAGGGACACCTTC
>JAVKLA010000014.1:16328822-16369772 GCA_034782735.1 Sagittarius serpentarius | reverse complement strand
TGGATGCCCCCTCCCCGGCAGTGCTCAAGGCCAGGCTGGATGGGGCTTTGGGCAACCTGGGCTAGTGGGAGGTGTCCCTGCCCGTGGCAGGGGGGTTGGAACTAGGTGATCTTTAAAGTCCCTTCCAACCCAAACCATTCTATGATTCTATCATCTCTTTTTAGATTTTAAGTAATTTAGAAAAAATGGAAAAAGAACTGAATTAAATTCAACAAATAAGAATAATAGTTTTGACATGTATGATTTTGCACAGTGGGTCAACTGGATGAGTTGATGTGGGGATCTTTTGCACCTTTAACGTCAATGATTCTATGGCAAATTGCAGTTATGAGAGATACCTCTTCTCCAATACATATTTTATTAATATTCATTAGCACACTTGTCACATTCTGTATCACTGAATATATTGTATAGATTTTCATTTGTTTTCCTAGAAGACAGAAAATCAAACCCCTAGATTTTACTAGCTAAAGTACTTTAAATTCTTTAAAAATTCCTGTCTTGATTTTAGAATATACAGTCATAAGAAATACAGGACTATGGTTAACATGGAGCAAAAATCTATACCCAAAAATGTGGTTTTCACGAGAAATACCAGGGGCGTTAGTGTTGTGTTTGCAAACAAAAGTGTCTGAAATGCCAGGTTGCACCAATGAAGTGTGGTACCACAGGGCTGAGTGGATAACAGTTGTTATTTCCCGTGCATGAAATCCTGACTGTGATTTTTACTTAATTCAACAGACTTTTTCCACTAGCTTCAGGTGGGTCAAGATTTTACCTTGAAAGGATGCAGAAGCTCACATGGAAGAAAGTATTTCTGCTTTCATAAGAACATGATAAGAATTAAATACAACTATGTGAACTTTTAAGGAAGAATTTTCTTAATTAATTCTGCATAGGTCCACGCAGTTGAGGCTTATTTTCTCCTCTACCCTTTTTCAGTAATGTAGGCACCAGTGTGAGAGCAGCCAGACTAACAGGTGATGTGCACCTGTATTTCATCAAAAACCTATGTCCTGTTCCTGAAACACCACTGCTCAACAGAACAGTGATCTCCACACTAGAGGATGTCCTGCTTAAGTCACAGGTATATAGTCCTGATCCGCTCCACTGCTCTACAGCAGATCAGGGCTGAATTGTTACTAGACAGGGTATGTAGATATATAGTATTCGTTTAAATGATGAAAGCAGAAATTGAGTATATATTGAGAGGGAATTGTGAAAATGAATGAATTATTTTAGTAGAGCACATAAGAAGGGTCAAAGGGGAAGGAAGGCAGGCCCTCTTTTTAAAAATATTTACTAATGGAGTCCTGAGCAGATGTTGTGCAAGCAGCATAAATGCTTCTGAACATTTACTATCAAGAACACTCTTTAATATTACTAATTAAGTTTCCTTTACTAGCACCAGCTGATACTTATGTATATACTTCACTCCTCAGTAACTGGATAGCTGGTTAGGGCATATTGTGCAAATGTCTTGCTGCTCTGAGTGACTGCATTAGTTTTCCCGTTGCTCACTAGAGCAAAGGTACACCCTCAAAAATATTGCAGTGATCAGCTAAAGTATAATTACTTACTGCGTGCATATATGTGAGACCTGAGAATCTACACAGAGATTAATAATTTTAAAATATCTCACATCATAGCAGAAAGGAAGATGATCAGAATCACCAGTAAAACTGCAGTAAGTAATGAAATGGGTAGCCCAACAAACTATGAGACAAAACACAACTCACAACTCTTTTTATTATGGATTATTCAGATTGTCTCTTACATGTGCCTATTTCCACAGAGAAGGAGTTCTCAACAAGAGCTCCAGCCTGGTGTCCAGTCCCTTTCTGGTAAATGACACAGTGTGCCTATTTTCCTCTACCTCCCCTTATTACTTGAGCACCATCTTCATCAGGATGCTTGATGCATAAATCTGCTATGTGAATTACATCATACCACCCTTGGTAAGGGACCGTTGTAACTTGCGTTCTGTATAAGGCTATTGGAAACTGTTTTCTTCTATGTAAACCTAACATGGGACTAGATGGCACACACGTAGGTGACTGTGGGCGGCATATTTCCCACAAAGCAGCCTCACTGAAATCAGCTGGAGATACATATAGCCATATGTGTAAGTTTGAACAAATTTATGCATGAGCAATCCAATAGCACACTCTGTGGAATAAATCTATTTTACTCAGGAAATGTTTAAATTAAGAAAGATGTGTTGGAGAGGTAGTGTATCTCTAAGACTGTAAGCAAATATATCCCACATGGCATCCATTCAAAATACAAAAAACACGTTTTGCAAGATCAAGCTCCCACAATGAGGTATATATATGTAATCCTATGCATACACAGTCTTAGTTATGCATGCTCCCAAAGTACTAATGCTCCTGAGCTTTGTGTGTCTGGAGAAATACGCTCCTTTTTGCTTCACATTTCTGGTTTTATGTTATTTTACCCTCCATCATCAGTGTAAATGTTAAAAGTCCAGGTAACCAAGCACTTAGGCTCTGCTAAGAGTCACTCAAGAGAAACAGACTTTTCCAGAGAGTGATAGGAGAGCAGAGGGAGAAACAAGGGACACTCCTGTCCCATCTGCCCTAGCTGAGGGAGGGGACCCCTACCATAATGTCTGCTGGCAGGAGAGCTCTTTACCCCAAGGTAAGAGGGGTGGAAGGGTGAAACCATTTTGCTGTTTTGCTCAGGGCTTGAATCACCTCCTAACCTCCCTTTGACTTTCTTAAGACAGAAAATGTAGAGTAGCAGTGAAAGGAGGAAAATATAGAGCATCAGTCTGGCAGCTCCAGACTGAAGTGAGAACCACTTATGTGAATGGAAAATGTGCCTTGAGACACCCAAATCCTTTAACCTTGATGGGGTAAAGGGGTAGTTCACCCCAGAGGCTAGAAATCTCTCTGCTTCCCTTTGGCTCCTTCACTGAGTCTCCAGTGTGATGGACATCTTTCTTTCAGGTGGAGGGAGTCCTGTTCAGCAAAGAATGGAACGATGCCACTCATTTGTTCCCACTACGTTGACAAATGGCTATTTAGACGAAACATTATTTTGGTTGAAATCTGATCTGAATTAGATTGGGAGGAACAGGCTGAACTGCTTTTTAGCCACCCTTTGATTTGTTTCTAAATGTGTATATATAAAAATGTGGGACTTACAGACTTATTCAAGAGTCACTTTGGCTTGGTGTCCCTGCTAGAGGTCACTAAAGTTAAAACAGAAACTTTCCCACTGAATCATTTAATGACTGGAAATTGGAGGTAATAGACTTGAAAACGTATTCTCATTTCTGCAATTCAAAACCCTTTATCTGTGCCATGTAGTCCTGCTAGAAAGAGCAAAATGGCCTTTAACAAAGTCTATTTGCAGAATAGTAAGAAGTGTTAAGATGCCAGATGCATCTCATTATGAATTTTAATGAGTAGATTCACACCTTGTCTTCCATTAAATAAATTACATGGTCTTTTCCAAACTCTTATCTGGCAAATTTAAAATTTGTTTCTAAAAAGTAGACTCTAGGAGAGTTTGGGACTGTTCCTCCAGGGCCCGGGCCCTGTGGTCTGCTGAAGAAGGGGAAAGGGTCATACTCACTCATGTGGCAACACCCCACAGCTCCTCGGTGCCATCGACAGAGAGCACTGCCTGGAACATGATTAAAAGTGAGAGTCAGAAATCAAGATACTCTGGATTGCAATTAAAAGAGAAATCAATCATGTAATTTTCTTTTTATCTCAGGAAGTAAAGAGCTAAATTCATCTTCATCATGCAGAAACCTCCAGAAAAAGAAAACAAATATTACAGTGGATAGCGAAGCATATTCTGGTCCCATTATCGCAGCAAATGCAATCTCTTTCACAACCAGACCCTTCTGGATAACGGTCGGAGATATTTTTTCTACAACAGGCAAGGATCTGAATGTCTGAGCCTGAACTTTTCTGTGCCACTTCACCTCTGAACAGGTTTGAAGCTTACAGGCTCCTTGAAGTTATAAGAAGGCATTGATTTCAGTGAGGGATGTTTGCAACACTGTACTCTGCAGGAGTGAAACCGAGGGGAGGAAAGAATCTTCCCTTTCTTTGCATCCTGAAAGGACGTTGAATGCACTCGTTCAAACCACTAGTAATTGCAAAGACAAGTCTTAAAGTTGAAAATACGAGACATTAAGCTGCTTTGGATCAATGCAGTTTCACTGAAATCAGTGACTGTGCAGTGCTTCAGAGAAGCAGAGGTCTTGGTCCTTCTCCGTTGCATAATCTCTATTTACGGATAGTCAGAATCTATTTCTGTAGAAACAGAAAACAGACAGCCTCCCTGGAATAAGTTCCTTGGGCCTACGGTCAGAACTCCTCTTGTGAGTAAGAAAACATGCCAAGTTAATGGGATGCACTATTTTACTCTAATCCTTCCCCACTAGAAAGATGGGCAGTTCAAAAGTTCTAAATGCAACAATACAATTTGCAAATTTCACTAAATATTATAGTTAACAGCTTACAGCATATATCCCGGCAGAAAACACAAGCGTAGTCTTTTCATCCTGGACCAACCTGAAGCCAGTTTTTTGTCTAACTTTCATTCCTTCCATCTACCCAACTTCTGTATTTTGTACATTACATACAGCAGATATTTATAACATTTTATTCTTCCTGATGCAGTTTAATGAAAGCAGCCACATGCATATATGGAAGAGTGTCCTTTTAAACAGTACGCACATTGTCAATAGACTAATGAATGATGCTGAGGAAAAGTCATGTCTTTGGCAGGAAACATCGGTATTGGGTCAAGGGGAAGAATTCAGGTATCACATCAAACTCCTATGCATTTGTATCTAAGAGCAATGTGTGTGTACATATAAAGGACATTAACGAATAACTGGATTTGGTTTTACATAGAGTCCGTTGGATGAAGGGACTATCTGATGACCAGACTTTATCCACACATTATGCATTTCCAGTTCTGTGTATTTTGCCACAGCATTTGTCAAAGTCTAGTACTTACTTTCCAGTTCAAAGGACAGAGCAAAAAATGTTAGGTTTGCTTGTTTATTTCAAAGGGGAGCCATTAGAAATCAATTACTACATTTTTCTGGGTCAAGAAAATACAGGTGGATTAGATGAACGGGAAACCAAGTGCAAGCACCAACTATCACTAAAGCACCACTAGTTAAGATACGGCAGATTTATGAGCTTTATTTTCTACCTTAGGCCTGTCATATTTTTTCACCTTTATGTTAGTTAATTGCAGAGTAACATAAATTAACTTTGGAACACAGCAAAAATGGGAACTTTATTTATGAATTTCTTGGATTTCTTTACCCCAAGCCAAACAACTAAATTGCTACTTAGCATAAATTATTTATTGGCCCTGGCTCAATACCATCCAACACCAGCCCCTGGAGGTCTGGGAGATATAAAAGATTTAAAGCATCTGTGCGACAGCATTGGTGCAGCCACAAAGCTATGTTTCTTTCCAGAAGGGTCCACTTTATTTTGTTGTAAATAAATAGAGCCTAAATTTCAGGGGAGGGCTGGGTAGCTTCTAGCAGGACTGTCGTGTTTTGCATATGTTAATTACCCACAGTTGCATGACAGAGAGACATACACTGTTCGCACAACTATTCTGGGGAGACCTGTTGACAAAAGGATGCATTTTAATTTACACAGAATACACGAATGCTTTCATTTTCTGTCACTTTGTTTTATGTATATATATGTATAAACACATTACAAAGTGATGATATATACATATAGTGACTTCATAATCTATCTTTATTATCTTTATTTTTATTTATCTTTATCTATATATCTCTACATACATGTTAGGAAATGATGAATCAAGCCAGGGTTGACTTGCAAATGGACATATGCCATTCAGTGTATCTTCATCTGTGAAGCTAATCTCTAATTTTAGTCTGGCAAATACATCCAAATAATACCCCATCTAGGCTGTTGTCTGCAAACTGTAGCTGATGCCATCCTGCATGGCTCCTGTGAGCTTGCTCTCTACCTACACACCACCTCCATGGGCGTACTGGCTTGGCTCTTCCCTCTTTGGGCTCATCCTCCATCATGGTCTCCTCAAATTCTCCCCTGCTTTGGTAACAGCAGAGGTTTGCACAGGACAAGATGCAGGACCCTGGTACGCTGGTGCCTCTCTGCAAAGAGAAAGTCCCTAAATGTCAGACTGCAAATGAAAATGTAAGTCGTAACTCAAGCTCTGAGGGACACCATACACTGAAGAAAAATGATCTGCACACTGATTCTTGACTATACAGCTGAGCACTTCTGAAAGTACGTATGCAGCATATATTTTATTGTTCTGTGGAAGAATTGGCTTCTGCAATACTTAAGTGTACAATTTACTCCATCTCCTGTTATTTTTGCAAAAATTGTCTTATTTCTTTGTCAAAATGTCAAAATGAGGTAGAGTAAAATTTTATGTAAAGTTTTAGACCTGAAAAGACTTCTAGAATTATAAAAGCCCTTTTGCTTCATTAAAAATGTCCTATTTGTGGTTACTATGTCCTAGGTAGTTGGTACTGGCAGTGGGAAATCCTACTATCTACTGTCTAACAAGCAAAAAGCAGCTGCGGGAACACCAGTATAACAGTCTGTAATGACAGCCCTCATCTCATACACGTACGCTTAACTCTACTTTCCTTGGCCAGTCCTGCTGGTTTGACAGAGTCCTGTTTTCAGGACTAGAGCTCAGGTACCATGTGCATAGTAGAGTCTCTATATCACTTGGCATGAACTGACCAGGCTATTTTAATACTTAAGAACAAAAAATGAAAAGTTTAAATTGCCTTCTTAATTCTTTTACGTAAGCTTTAAAAACATATTCATTTTCAGTTTCATGAGCACTTAGAGAAACCGAAAAAGGTAAGTGCTCTGAGCAGCCTACAAGCAAGCAGAAAAATATTTACCTCTCTCAACGTCTTAAAGCCAACACATACAAAACTGATGAAGGACGGCGGAACGATAGAAACAGGACTGTGAGGTGATTCATGACTTGTTGCAGAGCAGAGCAGAAGAGCTGGGACAAGCAGATAGTTCTATCCAGTAGAACAAGTATCCCATCAAAAAGATAGCTAAAATCCTGGAAGACTGTAATAATTTTTACATACAAACCCACTGCTGCCTTGTCTCCATGAACTTGTTCCAGGAACTGGAAAGGATCATGGGCAATTATTGTGCAAAGAGTTATTTTCGCATAGTTAATAGACATGAAGGGTGAGAGGTATGGGTGTATTTACCTGGAAATGGGCCTGGAACCTGATTCTGTGGTTGTCATCATGGAGACCAAGGGGACAGTCACGACATGCAGTGAGCAGTCATCATCTGGGCACACAAATAATATTTGGGTAGGCTGACCCCCAAGTACCATTAACAGAGGCATGCACCACTTCAACACATACATCTTCTTCTGAGGATTTGTTTGGCATTTACAATATTAGTAATGGGAAAGAAACAGCAGTCCAAAAATCCAGAGAATTTAAATGCAAATTGAAATATCAGATGATTTTTACTTTACTTCTAATAATTTTATTGATGTGAGTATTGTGTTTCTCAATAAATAGCTTATACTACAGGAGCTATAGAGATAATCAAATTATAAAAATGGTTGGGAGAAAAAAAGCAATTATGCAGGGGTGAGAATGCTGTTTTTGAGGCATATCCAGAAAATCCATAATCATCAATAAAGTTTGGCCGATGTGCATTCAATAAACCCTTTGTATGAACTCACAATGATTTCATGCAAATAATGATTCCTTACATACAAATTTTTCTTCTTCATCTTTCTCCTCTTGCTTTGACAGTATGTTTTTTAATCACATCCACTTTAGTGAGTTTAATTAATCAACCTGTGTCTCTGAAGAGTCGATTTTATAAAAGCTCTGCAGTACTGTAGAGGCACTGCTTATTTTCTCTCGGTGCTCATTCAGAAAGGAAGACCTCTAAACCCTATCTGGGGCTATTCACACTTACTGATTCCCCATTGGTAATTCAGCTCAGAGTTTGGCATCACTGCTCATGAGGTCTGCCAAGGAACCACATCTCCTGCTTCTGTGTTCAACACAATTTGCTCCTTGCTGGGTGTTCGGGATCTGAAAGTCCTGCTCTCAGTATGCCAAGTGTTTTGTTGCTAGTCATGTTCAACGCAATCCTTTATGACAGCAAAGGCAAGGAAAATCTTCCCTGCGTTTTAACTACACTCTTTAAACAACCTTAAAGGTTTCCCCATATATCCTTAAAGACCTTGCTTTTGATCCACATCAAAACTAATCTGTCTAGGCTCTTCTTCCTTGTTTATGAAGAAGGAATATAGAAGGCTATTCATGATCTGACATCATTCAGTACTGAACCGTTAAAAAAAATGGGCTCAGATGAAGCCATTCTAGCGGTGACCTAAATAAAAGAAGCTAGCTATGAATCAGAAAACTTCTTCCCTTGCTGACTACGCTCTTACCATGTATTTGTTTAGAGGCATTAAATTAATCTTGTTGCTTACATTTTTAACAATAACCTTTGCTCACATATAGTTAAAATTACGATTTGCAAGTGAAAAATCAAAACAGCACCAAGTCTGAAATAAACTAAGATATATAAAACCATTTCTGAGCTCTGTTTTGTGTTCCTGTTGACAGTTTTTCTCTCTCTGTACTGACATGAAAAATACCCCAATACTTCAATGCAAGCTGTCATGCAGAATCCTCAGCTGCCAGTATCCAGCGTATTTGAAGAGTATGAGAAAAAACTGTCAGCGCCAACAGATTCCCTAATAAAAATAATAATGAAGTCTTGAGAACTGTCAGTCCTTCAATTATGCAGCTATGACAGTGGCTGCACATTTGCAAGAAACCAACCTTGCTACTGGAGGGCATGAAAAGGCCAATCAAGCCTCGTCAGAGCCAGACATGGTCAGGCACAGTATTTCTGTTCTCTCCTGTACCAGCCAGCCATGTCTTCAGAAAGTTTAGCTTTAGCCCTAGGGTCAGCTTTGCTGACATAAAGAACCGAGTAAGTTAAACATAAGTGAATACTAAT
This sequence comes from Sagittarius serpentarius, assembly GCA_034782735.1. Taxonomy (NCBI): domain Eukaryota; kingdom Metazoa; phylum Chordata; class Aves; order Accipitriformes; family Sagittariidae; genus Sagittarius; species Sagittarius serpentarius. The sequence goes on along the minus strand of JAVKLA010000014.1, from coordinate 16,360,716 downwards.
CCTGACACAAAATGCTTGGTATTAGTCCTGCAGTGCTCCTTGGGTGAGGGCTCTCAGTGACATTAACTTAAGCAGCAGCTCTGGCTCTGGCAGGTACAGCCAGCAGGAAAATATGGTCTATTCTTCTACACTGTCTCTAAAAACTGCAGGTCAGGTACTACTTTTGTTAGGAAAATAACATTAGGAGGACATTTGTATAGAGCCTATCATTGCCTTGATAAGGCTGACACTGAAACTAGTAATCAGTGAAATCGGAGGCATCATATTTCTCGTTTGAAAAAGAGCAAGGTATTGACACAAAGGAAGAACCCATCTCAATTTGTTCTGGTATTTCCTGATTGAGATCTATCAAAGTGGTATCTCTTAGTCACAACTTAGGTGTAGCTTTCAGAGAAAGCCACTGTCATAGCGAGAGATAAGGCATAATTATCCACGACTGGTACAGCTCAATCTTTCTCTTTAAGCTTAATAAATAAAAATAGATTCACTTTCTCATTGGTTAAACAAATGGCAACTATTAAAGCCTGAAACTTGAAATACTCTTGTGATGTTACAGCTTCCGCCTGAGCACTATGCCAGCATATTCCTCTGCAACTGGATCAGTCCAGTAAAAGAGGGATCAAATACAGTCTCACTTTGCCCATTGTTTGTAGAAAACCAAGAGGTGACAATCCCCCCACGCCCAAGATTTTCCCCCAACCTTCCCTAATGAATGGGTTTGTGGGCTTCCCAAAACAATCACCCTGAAGGGAAAAAACAAAGGGCTGAGGAGCCAGCAATAGCGTGTTTCTCCCTGCACATGCATGCAACTACCGGACCCGAGCAGGTCTCTCTGTACAGCCTGCTGTGCAATGTATGCGTGTGCCAGAGGACGAATTAACTGACGGCATCTTTGGGCTACCTAAAGTCAAAGAAAGGCCACAGCATATTCTACTCCTTCACATCACGGTACGCAGGAAGGCAGCTTGACTCTTTCTTGTAGCATCCTGAACCACACATAAGACACTAAAAAGGAGTGAGAAATTGCTCCAGCCAGCCATACCTTCCTTTAAAAAACCACAACTACTTTTCACAGTGATACAACGTGACAGAGTTTCTGATTGTTCCTTCTCCCTCTCCGCAATAAAATACACACTTGTGGTACTTGGTACACAATAAGGATTTCTCTGGAGGGAAAATGTAGCACTGATAGGAGTCCTTCAGTTTAATCCTCCTTTCTTTCTTTCCCTTCTCCCCTCCCCAGCCTCCTCCTGCCTCTTCACCCACCCTCCAGGCTCTTACGGGAGTTTCCAGGTAACTAAAGGCTTGCAACGCCAGCGCATCGGAGCGACAGACCAGACAACCGCAATATTTAGGCGTGAGTGACATACCATTTCTTTAACTCTCCCTCCTCCCGAGTCTCTCACAACAAGGCTCCAAGCCATTCTTTACATTATATATAGTTCTAGGACCTTTTTTTGGTTAGGAATTGGTGATATTGTATATGGTAGCAGGCACGTGTCAATGAATCACTGTGTACTGGTGTATACCCTGGCTGTAGAATTATGACTTGCTCAAAAATATTGAACAGAGGAGCGGCAATCATGGGTTTATTTTATTGATTTGTGACAAGAAGGGTAGGCATGCCATCATTATGTGCAGCAGAAATTTCACTGCACCAGATGTTTCAATTTTTAAAGTGTATATTCAGCAAGACGTGACTTTTGTTACGGTAAAAGTGTGTACCTTTTTTGCTTTTTTCTTTGGTGTAACAGCTGTGGGCAATGCAGTTGTGCTAGCACACAGCAGAGATGACCATAATGGTTTATAAAATCTCAGACAAGATATCTAAAACTACAGGCTCCCTCGAAGGAACTAAGTGTGGGATGCTGGAACCCCATCTTGTCAGACATTGCTGGATGCTCCTCACACAAGATGAATGTTTCAGCCTTAGTGGCGAAGCAAGTGCCTGACAGCTCAGATGGATCGGGGGCTGTGTCGCGACGAATTGTCTCTACTCTAGCTGATCTGTTGGGTGTCGAGTGGAAGACGAGGCTCAAGCACCGACCCACCAATCCCACTCCTCCCATCCAGGGCTGAGACACATGGAGTATTGTGGGAGGGTTTGGCCCCATCAGCAAAGGGATTTGATGCAATTCATTTTGGAAATTCTGAATAATTTCATGGAAGGTCCAAATCTGAGAGGTTTGACTAAGGTCAATGACTGCGCAGCCAACTGCTGTGGCGGGGGCTGACCCACGCTAGTGCCAGGGGGATGAGCTCAGGCAAGGGAAGAGTGCTAGGCAGGCTGGTGATGAGCTTCATGTGGCTGGGTTAGCTTACCATCCTGGCACGGAGTTCCTCACTGGCTAATTCACGCGGATGAGCAGGGTTGCAAAGTGCTCTGGGCAACCTCAGGCAGCCTTCTTCCCCCCACACCTCCCCACCTCGCATTAACCCCGCAAGTTCGGTTTTCTCACGCTGTCCCCAGTGCATAGAGCTGCCCTGTGCCCACTGTGTTCCCCTCCGTGACGGTCTTCCTTCCCGCTGCCTGAGAAGTGTTTCAGCGTAAGTTATAGAATAGTTGTAGATGGAAAAAAGTCTGTATTTCAGGAATGCAGAGGGAACTGAAAGTGCCTGTAAGCACTCAGGAAGCACCAGGGAAGGGGACCACTTATTTAGCAGATGCCCTGACATAGCCCCTCTCTGGGAAGGATGTTCTCATCCAGCCTAGGGGTGACTTTGCTGACAGATCCTCAGGGGAACAGAGGAGGACTCAAGCACCTGCTCTCTATATTTTCTCTACTATCGCAATGATCAAGAAGGAAATCATTAGACGGACTAGACTTCCAGCTCCCATTATTTTTAACAGGCGTTGCACATCTAATTTGAAATGCACAATGCAAATATTTACCTTCAAGTGTCAAAGGAGACTATAAAGATCTTTATGGATCTTCACACTTCAAGGACTTAATTCATTAAAAATAATTATACATATGTGGGGATTGCTTCCACAGTGGAGCTGAGATATGCAATCAGTTGCCAACTAGGAAAGTACAACGTGCACGCTATACGTCTGTGTGTCAGCTTTTATGCGAGAGAGGAGGGCTCTCGTACATCGGAACATATGTCTGTAAACAGGGCTGAGAGGAGATCTTGCTGGAATTCACCACTGAATAAATTAGAGAAAGTCACTGTGTGGCACTGGAGACTCCCAATGCTGCAGACAAGCTCTTTTGTGCTTGCCCACCTCCTTCACCTCAGCCTGAATACTCCACATGCCTCTTCATTTTAGAATGAGAGCAGTTTTAGGAAGAAAAATATTAGAAATTGGCTTTGATTTTCTTTGCCCCTCAGACATTTCAAGGTGTCCAGCAATTTGTTTCCAACAGTGCCTGTTTTACAAGACTGAGGCTTTTAGCCTCAAATTTTGATTTATTCTGCAAGAACAGACACAGAACTTTCCCATCCTTGATCCGTGCTGGGTGTTTAACGGGCAGATGCTGCTATTTTGAGCAGGTAACTGGAAAAAAATTTACTGCTGAAGTCAACGGCCGAGAGGAGGCAGTCAATTAAGTTCTCAGACACTAATAATCTATTCTTACTTGTAAATCATGGACACTCTGTTTTAAGTGCTTGGAAAACTTCAAGCATGAATCATGTAATAACAAGTGCCTTCTTTTTCAGAAAATAATGTTAATAATCTAGCTTTCTGGTTACCGCAAGGAACATCTATTGATTTGACCTACTTGTATGCCCCCCCCCAAACTGCAAGGGTATCTCAGCGCTCATCACACGCACAAAAAAGTAGCGGGGGAAAGAACAGCTCTCCTTTCTCTCTGCTCGTGCTTGAGGTGCGGCGGTTTTGAAGAACAGCTGTCATAAACAGGCATTTATTTCTCCTTGTGAAGAATCCCACGGCCGTTTACCTTGTCTCACCTCAGAGGACGTTCATGCCTAGGCTCAGCCGCCACGAAAGTCTTGCCACCCACGCTCGCCAGCCTTCCGGCATCGTCACGGTCCCTGCGTGCCGGGGGCTGAGTCGCCTGTGGGGACCACGCTCAGGCAGGGAGGAAAGAGTCTCGGGGGATCAGGACAGGGACAGGGAGATCTTGCAGTGTTGTACCGTGTATTCTTAAAGCTATGTATTAACGTTAACCTGTGCTCAATGGGAGACAGCTCTGAGAGCAGAGTCTGAGGAGTCACAGCAACACGCGCTACTTAGTGGATTTTCAGCTCAACTGGCACCAGTTGGTGAAGCCCTGAGACTATGGCAATTTAGTCCACTTTTTAGGTAACGGATCTTATCTGTCTTCGTAGAACAAGTTTGCACTTCATAAAATCTTACAGAATTTCACTGGCCATAGTGACACAACCCAGCTGCTGTTGCTGGTAATGAAAGTTTTATGCCATATGAAGCACATTAGAACATTATTGGGAATCTGTTGCAACATCAGACATTTGCCTTTGACATCAGATAGGTGGTAAACTAATGATGAAATGTGCTCCGAGGGTACATCTGGTTTAATAGTGCCTATTACATTTGACACAGACAAGCATGAACCATGTTATCTTGCATTTTTGCAAATAATATTTATTCTACAAAGAAGTTCACGCATGCAGAATAAATAACACCTTCCTTGTGAAAGCATACAATTAGCTGAAATCCAAGAAGTGACAAATTTTTGCTTTTCCTGAAAGTTACTGCACGAGATTCTCAAGTTTGAAGTATTTCAGAGACAGAAATGACAGCCTTCACGGTTTCATAAGTACTTGGTGCTGCTAAGTACTAAGTGACACAGGTTGCAGGTAGCAAATTTCTAGCTAATGTGGAAATTATGCACCCCGTTTCACCTCTCCCCTCTGTTCTCTGTTCCCTTTTGCCCTCATGGAGCTCTGCACGCCTCCACCCTTATGGGTAATTCAGCGAAGCTGTAGCATCTTCCAGGTATCATGGACTAGAGCCCATCTTGAAGCTGCCTGAAAATGTTTCTGTTTTGAAAAAAAAAAAAAAAGGTTTTCCAGACAAAAAGTGCTGTTGCAACTGAATTAACTTGTATTTCATTAAGTTCTGTCCATATTGTTGTTTTTGTTTATCCAGGGAAAAACAATGAGAGCTTCCTATTTCAACATCACAATAGTTTGAGCTTTTCATTTTGAAATAACTTGCATTATGAAATGTTTAAATGTATCAAAGTAAAATGCATCGTGACCCCAAATATTTATGAAAAATCCATCGTCTACTGATTTGATCTGATAAACCACGGGAGATTAATTAGACTTGGTCATGTGACTTTTCAAGCGCTAAACATGGCTGAAAGGGTTTTGCTTTTTGTAGTGTAAGGCTGTATTTTCATGTATTTATATAAAATATATAACATATAGAGGAATTTGTTACATGGTAGCATTTACCACTGGTATGATTATTTTACCCCAAATATGAAAATCTCCATTTCACCAAAAGCTATGAGGCTATTTTCATAATGAGAATAATTCAATGTAATTTTTCATCCATTAATTCAAACCTGCTCCTTTTCAATTGCTTTAAAGTAATTTGTACAGTAATTAAAAAAAATAGTATGAAAACAACCTTTATTTCCCTTTTAAGTCAGAGGGTACCACATACATACTAATTTAGACTAAAATTTTCTCAAAGATATGGACTATAGTGACTTAAAATAGACATATGCTTTCTTTTCCCATGTAGAAAAACTAAAAAAAAACAAACCAAGAGGACTTTCCCCCAAAGATACTCAGCATTGACTGAACTGCTCTTGTGCCCTGATGCATCTTGAGGAGGTGTGACATATGTCCACAGGGTTTCTAGTTCCAGAGAAACGTCCAGATGACTGAATCATTTAATTCTAGTGTTAAAATGAGAAGAAATTAAACTTCCATAAAACCCCCTAACCATATCGAACTGGAATATCTTTCCTCACCCTGCCCCATTTATGCAAATACATTTATAATGTTTCATAAACCAGCAGCGTAGCAGCTTAAACATTTAAAAATAAAACTTCTGCAGAGATATTAGCTTTAATTCACTTCAAGGTGCCCTTTTTATTTTCCTATGGATTTTGTGAATTAAGGTTATATTATGTTGAGGTTGGGATTTTTCTTCAGCCGTGAATTTCTGTCCTCCTTTGGCTTGCAGACAGCCCTCTCACAGGGCGGTGCTGTTGCAGGTGAGGAGCATCCGTGCCTGGGCCAGGCGGGAGGGTGTGTTTGATAAGGATGTTGACGGGTCAGAGCCTGCCACCATTCATCCTAAAAAGCTATTTGTGACTAACCGTCACAATAGAAACGCACTGTAATATGGCTACCAGGTTCAGTATTGATTTCCCATCTAATATAATATCATGATTGTATATTACTTGTTTTTGCACTTTATTATTCCCTAGGATGTTAACTTTGAAGTTTTAAAAGCATTTAGTTCTACAGCTGCAATCCTTAACACCTCTGCAGCCTTCTATGCGTCGCTTTGTCACCCTCATCACCCCCGTGTGCTCAGCTGACCTGGTACAGGGGAAAAACCCTTCCTGCTCACTTCCTCAGGAGGTACCAACTTCTGAAACACCAAAACGCGGTTTTAAGAGATGTAGCACTATTAGAAAAGGGCTTCTTAAAAAAAAAAAAAAAAAGCAGCTGTTTCCCCTGGAACACATTTACAGGGTAAGAAGAGGAAGGTTCATGGAAGAGCCCTGTGCTGGTGGGGACTTCAGGGGACTTGACTTCAGTGTCGACTCTCAGAAGGGGCCAAATGCTCTCCGCCGGCCCCTCCTCCCTTTTGCCATCTTGTGTCCTCCTTGCCCCTCTGGACTTTGAGGTCTTTGGGACATTCTTCTGCTGAATGCTCTTATCCACCCGTCAGCTGGGTTCTCCTACATGCTGCTGTAGACATCTATAGCAATCCAAGACAATCAGTACATAAAAATGTTTAACTGAATTCTCCCTTGTTCTCTGATGATATTCAGGAGGGCAGCACATGATACCTGCAGATGGACGGCAGCTAAACAGCCATTTAAAGCCGCAAGCAGAAGCGAAAGTTTGTTTTCATTCATTTTCTATCTCTCTTTCAGATAAGGCAAAACATTTATTAATCCTCCTCCAAACCATATGCCATATGTCTAATGAGTGGTAGGTTAAGTTAATAATATAAAACCAACCAAGTATAGCAAAAAAACCATTGCGGAGTAGGTGAAAAAGTTAATACTGTAGATCTGAGTTAAATAAATGAAGGCAATAAAGAATATGCAGGGTCAGGCCCTCCAGGAAGTTAAAATAAATAGAGTCAGCTAAAATTTTTCTGGGTACTTGAGGTGCTCTCTTGATAACTTTTGAACTGCTGGCTGGGACTTCTTCACAGCATTTGTGAAGGCTCATGCTGCAAGTACTGCCGGCCCTGCTTTGTCAGGTTTAGGGATTATTCTCAAGGCTTAGCAGATATAGATATTTATACAGGACTTTATCACGCGATTGCTTTAGGCTGTAAGGGACCAGTGGGAAACGGAACCCGGAGGTTTCCCAGTCTCACCTGAGGTATCTGAATTACTGAAGGAACCCACACTTGAGTTTTCCAGACATCTCTTATTGAAGTGACATGACTGCTCATAAACTGTGATAACACAGAACATCTGCAAACTTAGCAAGGACGTGCTGGAGAAATTTGAGACTTTTTTCACTATTTTACCAGTTTTACCGGGCTGTGGTATCTGTTAATACCTTCTTGCTGGGACAGCAAATACTGACTGTGAAAAATGAGTGTTGACAAATTCTGTGCAAATTCCTGTGCATCATTCAGTGCCAAGTGATAACTTGCAACAGCTCTTTTACTCTCTAGAAATTAGCCTGCAATGCTTGCCAAACTAGAGCAGTTCTGTGGCTTGTGCAAACAGGACTAGGAAGACACCATCATATTCATTTCACTTGGGCCCTAATTTGACCCAAAGATTTGATTTCCAGCTTCCATAAATTCAATATACTACTAACCCACTCCTCCAGCTAGGCCCTTGAGTCCTTTACTTGCTGGAAATTATACTCCTATTTAATTACAAATATTTATAAAACCTCTGTGATCTTTAAAAATGTGAGAACTATCTTGGTGTTTATAATTGTTATAAAAAATATCCCAAACCCACTAATTGAATGAATCTTTCAAATGTGAGTAATTTTTTATTTGAATTCTACATCCTTATGTATTATGTAACAATTAGTAATGATGTGATGGATAATTTTTTTGGAACAGTTCCTGATTCCATTACTCAACTACTCGATCGACCAGTAATTATGAATCATATCTTTAATTAGCTGCCGCTCTTCAGAAACATATGAAAGCCAAGGGCATAAAGTAATTGGCATAAAAGTTTTCCTAATTAATTTATCTGTCCATGTGAGTAACCGGGACTGGAGTCAGGGGAACATTTATAACTCCAGGAAGGCCAGCCCTAAAACCCAATGTCAAACGAGATTTATATTTCTGAATTATAAAAAGAACAACAACAAGCCACAAAATTACATTATCCCCAACTCCAACAATGCAGCACATAATGCGTTGTTCAGAGATGAGCAAAAACTTCTTATTGATCCAATTCATTTTCATCGTATTCTCTAGTGGGTCTTTCAAATCTCTCTGGCTATTTCCCTCATTCCACATAGTAACAGTAATCAAGCACATTAAGCAATTCATTAAACAACAGCCCCACTGACCACAGGGAGTATTACAGCTAACATTCATTAGGCAACTAGCAACTTTATTTAAGCAGAAGAGAGCTTGGGAGTGCCAGACTCAACTCTTCGTCTTTCAGGAGGAGCCTGTGGCCCACCTAGGCAGTACTGTATCTGCTTTTACCAAACTATGAAACCTTTAAGCTGGCTGCTGCAGAAAGTGCCTTTTTCAAGGAGCTGCTGGGGAGAGAAGACAAAACAGAGCGTGTGCTGGTTTAATTCTCAGCCTGCCAAAGATTAAGTTGAAAACTGAGCTCATTGTTAAGTATGGGTTGTTAAGATTTATGCCTGATATAAAAGTAAAACCTTACAGTATTGATATTTAGGTCCTATATTTTTCAGATCTGATTTCAAGAGGGCAAAAGTTGTAAAGCATCCAGGTTTGTTCATTTGAATATCCTGGCTTGCCTGGCACTTTGCAGTAAAAATGATATATATTGTCCTTCATAATAACAGAGGAAAGGCTAAAACAACAATGGAAGAAAAGCCTTTCTACAAACAACGATTAAAAAACTCTTAGAAAAGTTTCACTAACCTTTGGCCAACATGCCTGCATGGTGTTTCTGTCCTAATTAATGAAGGATCTAAGCTTCACATTTGTTGCAAAGTCCCTGAAAAGGAGATAATTCTTATGAGCAAATACACTGCTGTTCTCTTGCTTGCTTATTTATTTATTTAATTCAGGCTACATTACAGAAAGGAGGAGACAAAATTAGACAATATTACTCGGCATTACTGTTTGTATCAGGATTCCTACAGAAATCCGAGCTATTTTCTTAAAAATTTGACACTCCTAAAGCACTAAACCAATTTTTAAGTAGCTATTTCCACAGTCTATCAGTGATTCCATAGAGTGAATATATATGCACAAGGCTAAAAACCCCCACCTTCCCCTCCCATAGTGCTATTATTTTCTACTACTCCTATGAAAGCATAACCAAGTTTGGCACAGTTACTATTAAATCATACAATGCTTGCAAAGACTTGGCTTCTTCTATGGTGTAACTTAGCGTAATTCCCTTGATTTCAGAGGAACTAGATAAACCGGGAAGCTGATTCACTTTGTCATGGCCCTATTCTGGCTTTAACAGCCTCCACTACGTCATTCATGTTATTCCCTGCTGCTGGTACAGAAATTATTAACAGTATTAAAAAGAATTAATGGCATTACTGATTACTGACACTTATAACTGGAGGATAGATTCAACCCTGCTATAATCTGAAAATACATTTCTGGGGTGTTTAATTCTCTGAAGCCTGATGATTAAACCTGCAAACCAACTTCTCCAGAGCAACTTTTCCTGCTAGGACATCAGCTTTCTTTCGAAACCTTGTATCTCACTGGCAAAATACCAGATTCATTCTTTCTAGCTCATATGTATTGATTAAGCATTTGACACGGTGCCATCAGTAAATAAATAAAAAAAAAAAAATCCCCATTTTACTCAGTATTCTGCAGCAGCAAGTACAAAACCAGAGCACACGCCAAATCCGTCAGAGTGGTGCAGTGCGAGGCCCCGCGGAAACCTGGGCTCAAGGCTTGCTCCAGTCTTGCTCTCTGGGCTGTCGTGGCCAGAAACGTGGGAAGAAGTAGGAGGGTCCTTGCCAGAAAGGTGATGTTTGTCCCCTCTGGATGGACCCCTCCCTGGGGCGAGGGAGTCTCCCACTGAGGACAAATCATGGGGCAAACTTATTGCCCTGCACTAAGGGAGATGAAGCTTGACAAGGGATGGGGCTTGATCCCAGAAGCTAGCTGGGGAGGTCGCTGGAACCTTCTTTACCTGCTTGTAGGAAAGGGTGTCAAGAGGCAGATAGGTGGTGGGCCAAAACACTGGTGTGAAAATGAGCTCCAGGAAGTGGTGTGGGCTGACGGGAGAGCACCAAAATCAAACACAGGCCCTCGGGCCCCGCTCCTTACGGTGCCCCGCCGCTCACAAGCACTACTGTTCATAAGAAACCATCAGAAAATAAGACATTTATCTCACTCAGACATCTTGACAGCCTTGTGAGCAGAATGCGTTTGGTTGTATGACTAAATATTTTGGGATAACGTGAACCCTGGGTCCATGTTTCTAGCCAGGCAATTCAGAGCCCATACAATAGTCGAAGCTCTAACATTGTTACGAGATTTAAAGGGCAAAGAGGGTATTGTGCTCTTTCACGACACAGAGCCTGCGATTTCAACTCTGTCAAACTACCCTTGGAAAACAGAGCTAGTGACTTATTTTATTAGCAACAGAAAGTATTACAAAAAGCGTATCTAAAATACACAGTTGACTGCTTGTATTTTCTGTACTCGGTTCCAATACCAGCATATAAATGTGTTTGTACTAAGGTGGAGAGTTTATTATATACGATGAATGGCACTGAAATATCAGTTTTATCCTTCCAGTAAAAACAGGGGCCATAACTCATGACAGGTGCAGCCTCCAGATGCCAACAGTGCTATTGGTTTCAGGGCCAGGACCAAGTGGACAGATAATTTTGCTAATTCCCTCCGTTATATTATTATATTCTTACCTGCAGTGTGAGACAGCCTATCATGGAATCATTAGAGCAAAAATGCATGTTTAACATTATTTCACAAAAAATTAAATGTGTGCTGCAACCCTAGCACCTTTCAAACATTATACATTATACACTGAACTCTGTGAGAACACAAAGCCTTTGGTTTATTCTTATTTATTTTTGGTATCTGGAATGTTTGAAGACCACCTTTTTATGTTGGGAACTTTTAAAGGTCTCCATCATCATAATATCTGGGCATAGTGGTCCTTATTGTATACATGCTTTCATGACAAAGGACCACTGAGCACCACCACAGGCCCTGGAACAAACTTCCTTGGTTCCTTCTTTCCTGTCTAGTTCCGGCTGAGTTTACCCCCTAGATGGGGACTACTTAGCTGTTACTACATAGTAACAACTGCTGTAGTAATGAAGATGAGTTGTTGGTTCATTCATGAATACTACAGCACCACTGGGGGACTTATTCTGCACTCCTCTACAACCTTGATTACACCCCCCAGAATTAGGATAATACTGTAGTTCTTGCTTTATAGGTGAGATGAGGCACAGAGAGGAATTTTCTTGTCCAGAATTCCCATAGGAAAACTGTAACAGTGCAGGGATGCAAAACAGGGTCACCCAAGCTCCAGGTAAATGCTGTAATCACTGGGCCAGTGGGCATTTAACAGCTTTCAAATCGTCTTTTTTTTCTTTTTTCTTATTCTGTTTTTCCACCACTTTTAATTACCCCATTGATTTCAAAGAGCTCCCACTGCCTCTTGGAAAACCTTGAAAAGCATTCATTTGTAGAAACAATTCTGCTGATACGTAGTTTACCTTATATAGCTTTCTTCCTTTATTATTATGCAAATGCCTTTGGAAGAGAATAAGTGTACATCTGAAGAACTGCCCTGCTAATACTGCTTATTTGTGTCTGAAGCCATTCTCATCTTGCTCTTATAAACACAAGCGGCAAGTATGGAACATGCAAGAGAGCAGACTATGAATCAAGTCCACATTTTCCTCAAATATTTGTGAAGGTGCCTTGAGAGTACTGAGAGTTTGCAGCTCTACCTTATCTGAGGCTTGGATTTTATTTTCACTGAGTTTTTACAAAAACGACCTCTATAAGAAAAGATTTGGCTGCATTAGAATTGCACTCTCCTGCTGATCTCTGGTATAACAGATGGGATCAACTGAGCTGCTTTAAATGACAGTCACCGCAGGAGGACAGAAAGGGAAGGGGACTTGCCATTACTTACAACCCATCAAAACAGAAATCTGACTTTATTAAGATCTTCATGGTGTCCAACATAAGATTCATACAAGCTATCCAACAAAACACAGTCTAAATCACTACGCGGCGAGTGCAAACTGATTGAAGACTTCTGATTCAAGAATGGTCACCAGTGTCTTTCTGCCAGGAGAAGATGCAGGTGGGCCTTGCAACACATGGTGCGGAGACCACGCAAGGCTTGAGTGGAGGCTGGTCTCTTCATCACGCCCAACAATGGAGGAGAACATAAAAGTTAGAAGGATGAGTATGGGAGGGGTAGCAAATGTTGGAGAGGACAGGGTTCAGGAAGGTACTAAAAATTGCCTGCTTGCTTCTACACCCACCTTCTTCCCCCCTTAGAGCTTCTTGACCTTAGTTGCCTCTGAATTGCTCTTCATCCCTTTCCCCTCTGCTCTCCCTAAACACAGCTGGTTAATAGAAATTAGCCACACATGTATGGTGGGTAATGTAGGTTGAGATAGCAAATCTCTAGAAGATTTTAATGTTTCTACAGTGTTTTCAAGCCATCATTACATTCACTCTGATCACATCATCCATTTCGGTTCCCATCTCCGTACTCTATCTTGTCCATAGAGATTAAACCCTTGCGCCAGAAACTGTCGCTGTGTTTGTACAGGGCCGAGTACAGCAGGGTCTTGTGCTTTGCTGATCTCCAGGTACAAGTGTATAAACCCAATTAATAATAACGTACAGTTCAGCTACAGCTGGAATGCACATAGGCAGTATAATTTTTTTCTTAGCATTTAAAAATGCTTAAAACTATATAACTATGAACAATTTCGTTGTCAGGCTCCACACCACTAAGTCTCCCTCACAAACTCTCAGAGCTTCAAAGGCACTTAGGTGCCTGATTCCCCTTTCATTTCACCAAATACTTTTGAGGAAATTCAGCTAAATTTCTAGTATCTACAATATATATCCAAGATCCAATATCTACATCACACCTAGATTTCACCTGAGCCCTTCCCTGACATGTCTAATTTTGTACTTGCATCAGACTTCCAGCTTTGGATTTGCAAGTGGACCACAAAAGTGAACACACATGAATGCAGTTATCCTACAGGACTGAAGCCAAGCATTATTTTTTTTTTTTAAATGCATTCTAATGTCATGGATGGGAACTTAGGCTGGTCTCCCACAGATGTGGCCTCCATCCTGTCTCAAGTCTCATGTCTAAATCATTAACTGCTCAATGTGTGAATCAGTCGACTAGGACACTTGCTTCTTTCTAGCAGTATTTGAGGCCTTGTTGAATATGGCTGCAAGGTGCTGTCAGAGAAGAACCTGTGCACAGAAATCTGGCATGGAGACCACGGTGAAATCCCCCTTCCGGCTCACTAAACTCTACCATGCCAAGAAACACCCGTGGCTTATAGACTTATAGACTACCTTTTAAATTTTAGGTCTCCACCATCCTTCAGTAAAATGTGAGTTATTACCAGCTAGAAATGAAACATTGTGCAACTTTAATTTTAAATCCATCACAGCAACCTTCTTTCTGTCTACTAACATGCTACATTTGCCTTGTACCTGTTGGAAAAGAAGATCCCAATGGATGGAAATTATAGGAAGTGACTGACTTAATTAAGTTAGAATAATAGTTTATCATCAGCCCTATTTAGTCCTTTGCAACACTTTATTAGTAATAAGTATACCTAATACAGTGTTCTCTATTCTCCATCAGTAAGAAAACATGAAAACAAATTCTGTCATCACTGCAATGCAAGTACAGAATGGCAGCTTATATCTTCTTTTTCTTTACCCCATTAAAAAAAGCTTAATGACTGTAAATGTGGTTTTGCCAATTTGCCTTATACTTTTCTTTAAATTTACTGAAGGATATTGTGTTGGTACTTTTTACTATCTGTTTAAAAAACACTGGAGCAAGAGAATGACTTACTATAGCACTATATTTCTGTATCACCCAATATTAACACATTTTCTGCACATTTCCTTACGCTGGACTGACAAACACACAAATCGAGGCAAAAAGTTCCATATAAATAACTTGATACAAAACTCTTCCAAAGAAAGCCATTTGCCATTTTCCACAAAGATATGTAATTAGAGCTTTTTCGCTGCACGAAAGCTTGGAAAGTTTGAGGGTTTTACCAGTTGGATCCAGGAATAATTATTTTGTCCTGACTGCAGCAGAAATAGTGTGCAAAGAGAGACTAGACACACAAAAAAACTTCTTGTCCAAGGTCGACCCGGACTTTTATTTAGGAGCTCAGTGCACTGGCAGATTTACGCTAATTTGAGGGTTCCTGCTCCAGAGCAGCGCGGGAGCCGGCGGGCACGGGGAGGTGGTACCCGAGACAAAGCTGATGTTCCTGCACCCCTGGCTCTCCCCTGGGAAACCTGGAGCAGAGGACAGATTCGGCGGTGCTTTCAGCTGAGCTATTCGAACCCAACCCTGGCACTGAGATTCAATACTAAACATCTAGGTAAAAAAGAAAATAATGTGGGGGTGAGACACATGCCCAGTGCTGCAGTTCAATAAAGACTTCCTCTCTGAAAGCTTTACTTTCCTTTGCAGCCGCTCCACACATCATTATTTGGCACATGCTTTAGATCTTTAAAGTGTGTACGTGTCAGTTTTGTTCCTTTCAGCCAGTTCTTACTCTTCCCCTGCCCTTACTGCTTCCCCCCGGCCGCTCGTCTCCCCCTCCCACCCACATCCACCAACTCCTCCTCCCCCCCACCTCTGGCATTACAGAACCACTGCCTCAAACTATATAAAAACCCTTGGCCTCAAACCAGAGAAGACCTAAATGCAGGAAAGTAAGGATAAATTAAAGTGACAGGGTCTCAGCAGTGGAAATTAGTGCAACTCTTCTAATTGCATGTCTAGCCTGAATGATGGGATACTTAATTCTTACACATCCCAGACAATTGCTTTATACTAACATGAGCTCTGGGAAAAAGGCAGATTCCAGAGACATATGGAGCAGTAGATGGAGTGGAAAAATAAATCAGTTGTCCCAGCCACAGTGGAAAAAATGCTTTATCTGCACTGTTAATATAAGGTGTTGCCACCATTAAACAAAACTGATAATGTCTCCTTCATCCATTCTTACTATAAAAATAGAACATTAAATAATTAGGTGGCAAAGTGGGCTTTAGGCTCTATTTGTTGTTACTTGTACAAGAAATGAGCTTTGGGTGAGGAGGCTACATTCCTCTAGTTAGCGGACACAGTCCTAAATACAGGATCCCGAGAGACGTAGTTGGGGGAGCAGAATGCTCTACTCCACTTCTATAAGGACTGCTAATAAAAGGCTTCAAAACTAGCATGGGTTCTTATATCTATTTAACCTTTTGCCCCAAGAAGCAAAGAGCATCTGGTTAAGTGGAGAGTAAAAGCACAGCTACTTTTCATTATCAAGGCTTAGAGCCAGACTATGTGGAAGCCTGAGCTGCCAAGCCTGGGTTAAATGCTTGTTGCCTTCACTGCCTGAGGCCATCTAGCGTGTTTAGAAATGATTAAGTACTGCAGCCTAGAAAGGACCTGTCCTGAGCGTTCATCTCTGACTTCCAGCAGAAAAGAGAGCCTGGCAATGACAGAGGCAGATGGATGAGTCTCATTAGTATGGCGAAGCAGCAAACCAGACTGCCTTCACAGAGCTGTCCAAAAAAAAGAGAGCAAATTAAAACAGGAGCTGAGAAAACCAATGAGCAAGTGTTTTAACTCTCTGATACCTGGATTCATCTCCAGCAGGTTAGGCAGCTGGCTGTCTTTCCCAAGGACCTCTGATCCATAAGCAGGTGATGAGCGCTTGGTAGGCATGCGCCACCTGTCCATGTTTTATTTTTGCACCTCTTTTTTGGTGAGCTTTGGAAAAATGTAGGATGCTTATACATGCTGTACCTCACACACACACACACATACTTGGAATAGTCTGTAATATGGCAAGAGCAAACTTGTAGTATTCTATTAATGCTTAAATCATTATCAAAACCCACAAAGTATGATAATTAGGTTATGACAGAGAATTATGGCATACAACAATACCGTGGAGATGTCAAATCTCTTACATAAATAAATATTACACCCACAAGAATGATGAAGATATGCAGTAAGTAGGATTATTGCCACTCTGAAGAAGAACATCTTGCTGACTGGGGCATGATCTGAAACACCCTTGCACTAACAAGTAGCAACTCTAGCACTGAAGTGCAAGAATCCCCAGTACAAGAGTTTGGTAGCTCAGTGGCATCAGACACACCACCCTGGAAGTCTTCATAGTGTGATGGACTGGCAAACCTGGAGCTATTTTGAATGAGACTTTCTGCAAGACTGACGGGAAATTATATCAATTTATTACCCGCCTTGATTTGTTTGAGTTGATTCAGGCAACATCTAACCATGAGAAGAGAAAGAAAAAGCATTTGAATAATTCAGAGTGCAAATTGCTGCATGCAAGGCAGCCATTTTCCTTTGTCTTTTCATGCAAGATGAATAGCGTAGCACAGTAGAAATGTACCTAATGCCCTTCATTTTTCTTTTGATGAGGTAAGTAGGATCAGAAGCCACAATTTTAAAGAACTTCGAAAGCAGTCAGAGATCTAGGACCTTCTCACTGTAAAAGAGGCAGTAGAACTGCCTCAACAAAACACCGCAACAGATCTTTACAAAAATCGGGATTTTGTTATAAATAAAACCATATGTTACAGTGTTGGTATCCAAATACTCAGGAGTATATTGGAGGAGGTGTTGAAGAAAAAGTTTCATTCTCCACTACAGGTCTCTGCTGTCTGTGAAGGGATAGATGAAGTAACATAAGAAAAGGAATCTCATGGAGGATTTTTTTTTTCATAGAGTCATAGAAAAAGGCTTCCATAATTGCTGTAGAATGTAGGAGTCTTGGGCAGTCTTTAATGTCTCTGAAGTCTACCAGGACATGATTTTCAGACGCGTTAACATCTCTGTGCAGTCCCACTTCTTGTTTCCTACGCAGCACTCTTGGCTTGTGATACTTCTGTATTTGCTCAGAGGCTTCATTCCACCGTTGTCATCATGCCCAGGAGAGTTTGGAAATAGAGAGGTTAATTTTTTTTTTTTTAATTTGACTTTTTCTATTCAAAATGAATGAGAGATCAGTACTCAAGGGGCATTAGGAGCCTAAATGTTTCTGAGGAGGTGGAACAAAATTACTTTTCCCCTTGCTGCCTCCTCCCCAGTTCCTACGTTATTTAGCATTCAGAGCAGGAAAGATGACCTGACAGAGCATCTTTATCATCCCGTTATTTTCAGTTACCACCTTCTCCTCTGTGCTCTCTTCTACCTGCCGGTGCCAGGCAGCTGACCTCTATCCACTGCTCATTCACTTGTTCTGGGCCAGGCTGGGGCTGTTAAGGCCACAATTACCCAAGAGGAGAATATTCTTCTTTCTTAATCATCTCACAAAGATGATTATGGGACCTAAAAGACTACAGAAATATTTCTTGTTCCCTTTTTTTGTTTAGCTAATAGAGATCAATGCCTTTTTTTCCCCAACTGCTTCAATTTAAGGTTAAGTTAGTGATTAACTTTCAGGTTTCAGAGGAGACCACGGTGGGCAACTAATCTGAGCTGTGATATAGCAAGAGTACAGACAATACTGATTTCTTATATTTAATACTTGTTTGAACTAGACCATTTCCTTTTCTGAAAATCTAATCTTGAATCAAAAGCTACTTGAGATAGTGAATTAAAAGCAGTTCTTAATAAGTTCTTCCAGTGGTCAGATGCTTTTGATATTAGATAATTATAATTCCTCACTAATCTGAATTTATCCAGTTGTAACACTCAGCCATTCATCTGAACACCTAAGACATTTTGAAAGAATGGTGGCTATAGTAAACGGTTTAGGCTTCAAACTGAGATTTTTCAGATGGGCGCCTGGAAGATGCAGGGCTTGCTAATAAAAGAAAGACTTTTAAATAAATTGCTTTAAAACTCAACTGTTAGCTACAGAAAAGGACTTAGGTATTTAAAGGACACTTAACCTTACATCTGAAAATCTCATTTGAGATACCACCTAACACTGGAAATACTAGAAACCACAGTCTCTGCCATTTTTCACCTTTACTTTTCTCCCAAGTGCCTTAATACTGCCAAGGCTGAATGATCAGATGGATGCCTTGTTCATGCTTAAAGCTTATCATCATCCACAAATGAGATGGTCTTCCTCCTAGCTTCATGCAAGGTTTGAGATAAACACACCCAATTGCACTGCTCCCAAGAGGAGGCCACTTCCTTTAAGAGTCCAGATTAAGATAAGTTTCCAGGTAAATTTCTGCTTAGAGGACTGTTCCCAGATGTAGGACATCTTCATGAATTCTGTTCCTAGCCTCACGCGATTCAATCTTACCCTATCTCTATCCAACACTATGCTTTTCCAGAGGGTACAGTATCCTCCTTCTAGCCTCTGAGACCATGCCGTTATGCAGATAGGGTAATCACTTCACTATTTGCCTTAACTTCATCACTTACACTCCATCATAGGCTACTGCATTTTTTTTTCCTGGAGCATCCTCATTTTCTGCTCTTATGGTCCTGTTACAGTAAATTTCTGCTGATTGCAGACCATATTCAGGACTTTTTCTGGTCCTTGTCAGGACAAAAGTTTTGTCTTTTTCTTTGATAAAAGCCAGTGAGGAAGTGGATAGAGCCATAGCCCCAGGAGCAGGAGCTAACGTCCATACACTTCATGAAGTGTCGGCTCTGCAGGGACAGCAGTGGCAGGAGGCAGAAGGGAGGCTGGACATCTACAGCACATACCCGGTCCCCACACGCCAGCAGCTGGGTCAGAAAGGAGAAGCTTTGGTGCAGAAAAGGTAAAAGAAGGAGAGCGCTGCCTGGAAAGCTCCTGTGCTGGAAAGTTGAAGGAGCATCGGGAAGACCACGGTGCTTCACTTGCCCAGCCATCGCTGCTGGGATCCTGCTCTGAAGGCAAGAGAAGCAAACAAGATTATTGCCCTCTCTCAGGAATTTTGGGAACCTCGCAGCCCATGTAGGTCTTTCTGTCTGTCTTATGGAGAGGCATATCTGGCAATGAGGAGGCTGTGAAGGGGGAAGGAGGAAACTGGGAGATGGGAAGGGGGTTGGTGGCGTCGGACTCCACATACAGCTCTCACCATGGCCTGAGGATTTCTACCCACGCGGCACCCTGCGGACACAGCGCAGGTAGCGACACCTGCAACCACTCCAACATACGCCTGACTGCACATCGTGGGAGCACAGCGTTGTGGGAGCACAACACAAAGCTGGGCAGATCTACCTGGAAAACACTATTTAGCCCCCGCATATTCAGGCAGGCTCACGACCAGCCACCTGCAGACAGCCGAGCGATGAAAGACCAGCAGAGCCAGCCCCAGACTCCCAGGGGGGCGGCTGTAATGGGAAGGGGCCTGGGCTCCTGCCACGACTTACATTTGGGGATGAGGAACTGTGTGCCTCATTTACCAGATCTCACACAGAAGCAAGCTGTGGACTGAAGGCTAGAGAAAAGAGCTATCTCCTCCAAAATAGTATTTGGTGCCAGTTGTAAGAAAATGCTCATGGACGGGGGTCAGGAATTATACTGCCATGCTGACCTCTGAAGACGAGAGGAATAGCAGTAGGTTTACAATCAGATTTAATTACATATTCCAAATTGACCATGAAATTTTATCATTAGGTAACTAACCTCTTTTAAGTAGGAAAGGTGAATGATGGAGTGAGACTGCCTCATTGACTATTATTGCTTTACCTGGATTCCTGTGTCTCCCTAATGCATCTAGTAATCCTTTAGTTTAACTTAATATGAGGAAGAAGTCAGCTTTGTTCAATCCATTTGCAAAATGAGAAGACGCCAACTTTCCCCTTATACACTGGTATTTATTTTAACTAACAACATGAAAAAGAGCACTAGAGTTAATCACTTTCAATCAATGTCAACTACATTATTAGTTAATGGGAGTTTATGCTGCATAATATTATTTGTTTGTGAGCCATTTTCTGATGTGTTACATCTAGTTAAATGCCTTATCCTTGTGTATTTTAAATAGATAAAAAATGAAGGCTAGAATCAGTGAATTTGTAAACATTGGCATACAGAATTAATTTTACTTAATCATAATGAGGACATAAGTTAGTAATCTGAGAGTATGACTTATTTCTGCAAACCACGTGTAGTAAGCTCTACATACAGCCACATTTTGCTTTTTAAGTCTTTTGCCAGCTGATTCTGAGCAAATAATTATATCTACAATCTGATCTTTAAAATTATTATTTATATATAATTCTACCAATTTCTACATTTTGTGTAGCTGTGCAAGTTTCTTAAGCCCCACATGCAGACCCCATACTCCAGCCTCTTGCATGCACACCACTGTATTGCGCCTTCTTGATGTAATCTCATTTTTGTCATTTAAGGATGTGGGAGAACATTCAAAACCTGCAGATTTGCTTTGAATGAAGCAAACGCAAATTAGAAGAAAAGCACATTGCAATGAACTCGCCTATAGCTGACCTGCCTAGGAATTTTGCATTTACAAACATTTTCCACTCCTACTTTGACCTAATATTCCCTCTTTGCTCCTATACATCTCCTTCTCCTTTGCATCATCCCAGTCATTAACTAAATGGCTATGAGTAATAGTAGAGTAACAAACAGATGGAGGTTGAATGAGAAAGGAGTGAACTATATATGACATAACTCTTTTTCTTAAAAAGGACTTCCTGTTCCATTATTACTTTATAGCACAACAAAAGCCTGACCTGAAAGTTAATAAAGAGAGCATGTTTACTAATTAGGCTTTATTCTCATTGGTCCATGTTAATTGCAAAATATCAATCTATCTCACTTATGAATATGCAAATGTATGTCAGAGTGGCACAAGTTTCCAGTACACAGTACTCTGCTAGCTTTAATTAGATCAAAAGTGGGTCCAGCTCAATTCAACAAGATGGGCCCTACTCTTTAATCAGGAAAATAAGTTTGTCTCCTAACAGTATCTTCTTTTGACAGTCAGCAAACACTAATTAACAGACATAGCTATATTAATTGCATTACTCCACTGTATTCTTATCAGCTAGCTGATGTTGCCTGTTTGTTAATGCAAATAGTTGCTGCTTTGGTAAAGTCAACTTGCAAAAGTCTTTCTAATGCTAACTAGCAATCAATGCATATAAGATTTCTAAGATTTCTGTAGGGAATTCTGCATAATAGATGCATTCTGTCTTTTGAGGTATCCACGGCCATTTAGTATAATTATTCCTTAGAACAGAGCTGCACCTATCATATTATCAGCTTTTTTGGAGGATAAAGAACACAACTTACTTGTTTAAGAACAAAGGACTATAATAATTTCCTTTAGGAATCGCTAAGTTAAATGAAGACGTATGACCCAATGGAAAACTTGCATTTATAGTAATTATGTATTTTTTTCCCCTTAAGATTCCCTTAACATCTTTTAAAAGGCAACTTACTAGTTTTACAAAGTAGTGACTTGACAGCCCTGGAGACTGTAATCCCATGGAATGGGTTTTATATGGACTGTGTTAGGCAAAGCCTCCCAGGCTGCCTGTCCATGGGTTTTGCCTTCAGCCCTATTCTTTGAGGGCCACTGGGAGGGCCAAGAGGGTAATCCAGTCTCTATGTTCATTCAGCTCCTAAACTCTCTGACATGACTGCCAACTTGGGTGTTGATTAATGCCACTTGCAAGAGAGTTTTCGTCATGTAGACAATAGGCTGCCATGAGCAAGGCTGAGACCACCCACCCCTTTCACACAGACTGCCAAGCAGCCGTCCCCAGGTTGTTAATGTTTTGTCCACACGGCTAGCACTGGTATCCTAAAAGGGAGTGGTGCAGTCGTCAGATGACATCTCTCTCTGCAGCCAGCCTGAGGTCTCTCGCCTTTGCCCGTATGCAAACCGGACCGTGATAAAGGGATATGGTGCATAAATAAACAGTCATGTGCTGCTAAAGCTGGGTAAAGCTAGACACGCAGATTCTAGGCAACACCATAACTGAGGTGGCCTGCACAAACCTATAACTGTACTTTCTTAACAACAGTGCCTTCTTGTACTTGGCTGTGGGAGGATCTGAAGTGAGAGATTATCCATGAAGTCCAAACATCCAGGGATAGATCAGCCGGAGACCACCGTTACATCAAGTTGAACAGATGTTATTTTAAGACCACAACTTTTAACCTTGCGATGCGGAAGGCAACAGGGTCAACAGGGCTCACAGACCACCGTGTGTTAGCTGGCTGCGATGATACGGAAGGAAAAGCCATGTGCCCACTTTGTATTGCAGCACCAACATTATTGCTACCAGTGGAGCCACACCGGAACAGAATAATGCTTATGATTTTTCCTGGTATAAGCAAGACTAACATGGTTTGGGGCTAGTATTCCCGAGTGGAATCTGCAAATGAAATTATTATGTATTATTTATATATTTACGGGTATACCTTCACACGGTTGACATTTTAATGAATCCCTACAGGGAGGGAGCGGAAGTGATAATGAAACCTCCATGTCAAAGCCTCTCCAGCTTTCCAGTGTAGCTGTGATCCCCCTTTATTCTCCCTCCACAATTTGCCTGCCTTTCCCTTTATTTTCTCTGGACAGGAAAAAGAAGTTGCAAAAGGATGCTCAAATACATTTAAAGTGTAAGATTAATAAGCTTATGTACAACAAAGACATATTTTTTAGATCCTACCCATTTTTTAAATAATGTTTTAAATGCAGGTGCATAGACATAGGGGAAAATTTCAGTATTAGTTCTGATGATCTTTTTGCCGTTTTTCCCTTCCGATAGGAAGGCCGAGTCCGTGATTTCTACAGTCAATATAAAACCTGAGGACTGTCTCATGGCAGGATGAATTTTGTATAGGAATGCCAGATGAGCCTCAACTTTTGCAAAATATATTGTAAGATTCAAGCGAGGTTTTGCTTTACCACCAGCCTTTTACGCATGTAAAGCTGGCTGTTCTGCGTGTTATACCTCAATATTATGGTAGTAGATTCGTTTAAGTAACTTTGCCAAACTTCACACAGCTAGAACTTTCCATGCTGGAGAGACGATGTATTTTTTCTAGGTTTCAGTTAAAACTGGCATATCTTTTCAGAAGAGAAGGCTAGTGAACAATATGTTTTCATACGTCAATTAATTCTTGTGTCTTAAAAAAAGGTTCAGTAATGTAAGCTTTCAGGCAGGTACTTGGTATTTGTCAAAAGAAAATTTTTTTGGGGTAAAAAAAATGTACCTACTGTTCTCCCTGTGAAAAATTTGCTTGAATTTGGACAAGTTAGAGCCTTTGAAGAAAACCTACATGCAGGTTGTATGCGTTCTCTAGAGGCTTCTTGGAGGAGTCTTCACAGTTAAATGTGTTGTACTTTAATCTTCAGTAAGACATAGGAAGACAGCCATCAAAAACTTCTAGCTCCATGGTTGGCTCAGCCACCAGGCCAAAAGACAAGCAAAAATTATGCTCTGGGTTTCGGTGTAAAAGCCAGAACAACTTGGACAGTTAGGCACTAACTTAGCATTCTACTTCAAACTCCTAACAGGCAAAGAAGGAAAGAGAATCCAGGTGCTTCTGCTCTCAAACAACGGGTATGACCTGAACTAGACTCCCCTGCCAGCGCTGCCCACCTTTTGTATTCAATACTGAAACAGATACGGATGCCGATTATGCTTCTCTGACCTGGGGACAGGGATCATCACCTAAGAATCAGTTCTTGCCTCACTCACTGTCGCCTCAGCCAGTTTGGGGTGAAAGCGCCAACATGTCGGACTGGGGGAATCCCTACCTAAAATGAGTGGTGTTCCCTGGAGAGGCTGAGGCTCAGTTCCCAGTGTAGAGGAAAGTGTTGCACCTCCTACCTCCCAGAAAGTTAATCTAGTGACTACACCCTGGGGTAAAGGGGCACAGATGTCATCTTCTGCAGCTGATTTTGGATTCAGCCTCTCGCATCTTTTGTTTGTGTCACAGAAGAGCAAAGCAAAATCCTGTGTTAGCCTTAAAGAGAATGATTTAAGCGAAATATTTCAGGCTGGTTTGCTAAGGAAACGAGGCTCCTGTCCTTTTGGCTCTCCACTTCTTTGCCAGTCAGTCTTCTTAATAACTTTTTGGTCTGTTGGGCAATTTAACCCAAATTTGAAAGAGGAGCAGAAGTCTTAGGGACAATGAACTGCATTTTTTGAAATCTGCAGCTGGGAAGTGGAGAGAAAGCCAGCATGAAAACCCCATTGAAAAGAGGGCAGGAAGAACTCGGATGTGATATGTTATGTGGCTTGGTAGTAGCCAGCTGCCCAATCTGCATATGCATGGCTCCAGATTAGCCAGGGTATGTGTTATTTCTTGCCTGACAGATGTCAGAGCTTTTACAGAGGGAGACAGAACTATTGTGGTGGGAGCGAGGGAAGGAAACGGGGTACGAATCTGTAGGAAACCAGGCTCCATGAGCTGTGATACTCACAGGACAACTTGTTTTCTTTTTCATTTTTGGTAAAAAAAAATTACAAGCATTGTAGTGCTGTACCTAACCAAACGCTTTTCTTTTGCTCCATTTCCTCTGTCAGCTAATTAAAAAAACTGTCGTGTGGCCTAACATTTTTAAAAAAAGGCAACTGTGGAAATATACACAGTAAAAATGGCACTAATAGTGATATCCAGTGTCCAGGGGACTAGCAGGCAGCATCAGCGTCACCAAAACAGATAGAAGGGGCAGGATGAGGTAGGAAAGAAATCTGGGGTTTCCAGTCCCTCTTTCAGGGAACTGTGGGAACAGTGGCAGGGAAACAAGACGCTTCTGGGTTAACTGGGCTTGGCACCAGGAGCAAACAGGAAAACTAGAAGATGGCAGCATGCTGCAGTGAGCTCTCAACACATAGAAATGCACCTCCAAGATATGGCAGTGATCACTTAGTCAAATTTTCTTTTTCATCTTGTGGCAATTAATCCAAGCTTTCTACACTCAGGCCATTCCTCTACCCAAATCAGACAGTGGGTTTTGTTCAGAGCGTTTTTTTGGTACGTTATTTGGAGAAAAAATAAATCCGTTCACCTGCTCCTCATCCTAACCCAGAGTCCTAACCCAGAAACTAGCAACAGGATGAATAGGGAATGACCAGGAAATCCATCCTGCTCCCTAGCTGCAGTCCTCCTTTCCCTGCCTCTATCTTCTGCCCCCACTTACATGAATGCCAGGGTCTAAATATTGCTACAAACTGGTTATGCTGCTCTCACAGCACTTAGATTGTCCCTCCAAACCACTGTTGATGCGCATCCCCCAGCATGCCTGGCAGAGCGTGAACAGGCTTCTCTAAAATATTCCCCAAGTTAAGTACAATTTTGTCCCAGTTCATGGTCTGTCCTGCTAACCAACCTTTTCCACTGCTTCCTTGTGTGTTCACTTAAGGCAGGTGTCACTATATAATAAATACCAGCGTCCCGTGACCCTGCTGTCAGAGCTAGCCGTGCTCCTCCATGCTTGGAAGACATTACAGCCACACAGTCTCTGATAGAGCAGACTCCACTAAACTGTAATTCACTGTTTGTCCCAGCCTTTATATATGTGATTTCTCTTTGTCTGCCTTAATCCAGCGCAATACAGAGTTCTTACAGATTCTTTGCTGAGCTTATTCTCCTTTGGATTTAAATCAGGACTGTACCAGGGCTGCCTAAGGATTAATTATCATACAGAACAGTGCTTAGAACATGACTGACCATCCCAGCAGGTATCAGGTTATTGTTCAACTCTACTCCCTTGTCTTTGCGTATATATTATTAGCTTTCATGCTTGGCATATGGTTAAACTGAACACTTTCTCTGGTAAAAGAGAAAGCTTGCACTGTAGGTCCGTGGAAAATCACACTGGCACAATGTTAGAGTATCTTGAGCCAGCAGCTCATTGGAAGAGAATGCAGCAAGTAACTTACTCCTCAGGTTGTCACATCTTTGGGGCAGGAACATTATGGGATTGTTCTAATAATTATTATTTTGCAATCAGTGTTTGTCCAGGACCTCTTCCAGTTGTCCTGGTCCATGGTTGCAACTTTAGGACCAGACTGGGACCAGAATCATGGTGGGAAGTTGCGGCAGTCAAAGCAGCAGAAATGTGAAGGTAAGAGCAGAAGGAAGCCACCCACAATGCTGAACACTTTCCTGTGTTGCTTTATTTCTCATTGTTTCTTGTGGGGAGCCACACAAGGCAACTGTCATGATTTCCTTCATTTTCTAGACAGATGCTAGGTAGGACATACCACATCAAGGACTTCAGAAACAAGCACTTTTTCCCTTTAAAGGGCCTGTAACCAATAACACCAATCAAAGACCTCCCCAAGAGAATCTTTTAAGTTTGTCTCGTGGGCTTCCATGCTACAATCCAGCTGGAGAACACAACCAAATCAGTGGCACTTGGGGAAGATAAAAATCTTGGTCTTGTGGAACACTTGGGTTTGCTTTTCTCTCCAAGAAAACTGCTGTTAGGGGCTGCCCACAGAGATTTGGGGCCGGGCAGACACCTCCTGGCCTGGTTGAAAAACCTCCGTGACCCAGTCATCTCCTCAGCATGCAGCAGCCCTCTGTGTAACGCAGACCAGGACGTTTGGGATGTCATCAGTGGTCCTGAAATTTCAGAGAGGGGGTCTTGCAAAGACTAGAGGCTGAGCAAAAAAGTGCATTTAGAAGAAAACCCTTATCGAGCTTACTCATGATATTGCCAACTTTCAAAGATACGCTGTCGTGCCTGTGCAGCCCGTCAGAAAGCAAATTCTGGTTCCATGCAAATGACAAACACCTTAAACCCTGCTCTGTACTTTGTGAGCGAAGCTGAATGCGGAGCATTTGCGCTGTGGCTTGGTGACTTGACAAGCACAAACGGCAACGGTTGTGAGGAGCAGGGCTGGCTTCTCTGTGTACAAAAATACAGCCTTCATTTACAGTACAAATATTTGAAGGCAATTCTCAACAATCTCTTCAGCACAAGAAAAATTGTTACCTCTAGCCATCCTCGTTGCCAAAACTTTAATCCTTATCAAATGGAAATCACCATCTGTCCATTAGATCAATGACTGGCACATGGGTCTCATTGATTTAGGTATTATGGAAAAGATATCATATGAGATACCTGATAAATTAGACTCTGTCATGGATATTTGGTCAGATTTTGCTCAGTCTTTCCAAATGAGATAATTAGTTATAGCTTTCTAATTTTAAACTAGTGTAAGTGTTACAGATTAAGTGACTGTAATCTCTCTTTCTTATCCACTTTTCTTTTCACATACATGCATAATGAGGCTTTTGTCTGTAATTTTGGTGTCACACTAAAAACATTAAAAGACGTAAGGAAGAGATTTCCCTCCCCTAGTCTGAGATGTAAAACTTCTTTATTAGTCAGAATCAATCACTATAAATCAATTCAAAATTGTTCTCTCTGTGTATTATAAGTAAATAACAAAATGCCCCAAATAAGCTTCAGTCATTTGATCAAAAATTGCACAATATTTTTACATCTTAAACACCTTTTCTTGCAACAATCGCAATGCCACCCCAGACGTCTATCATGGCTGTCATAATTTTAAAATGTATGTGCATTTCTTTTAAATTTCTGTCATACCAGAAAGACAAAGTAGTAACTGCAGAAACACGGCAACTGCCTATGTTCAAACATGTAATCTAGTTTTTTTTCCACGCTGGCGTTTTCAAAGGTCTCACAGGCACATACTTGAAAGCAGCTGCCATTGTCACCAGCTCTTTGAAAGTCAGTCCTCCCTGTGGCAATTGCAGAACCTGGCTTTGTTACAGCGGATGCACGCGGAAAGGCAGTGCTTCTTATTATGGGCTACATGGATACACAGATTTAATCCATGTGATTGCCTATTATCTTTGTTCCATCCGCGTCCCATCCAGCAGAGTCAGAAGGCACTTTTCTCCCTTTCTCTGGGTTGGACCCACTGGTCCTCGCAAGTTTTGAGCACAATTACGGTGGCCTACAGCTGACCATTGCTACCTCACCCCTCTGCGTTCTGCTTTGCACCCCAACGACACACCTGAGAGGCTTTTAGGGGTGCCTAGCCCTTTACCCCACGCAGGCAGAGGGAACAGCATTGGCTTCGCTGCCAAAAGTAGCAATCGTCTCCTTTCTCCCCCCATTCCTCATCCCCGGCTCGTCCAGGGCAGCCCCACGGGCAGCTGGCTCCGGGGACTGACCACGGTGAGCGACGGCAGTGATTTCCATTTCCATTTCATGTTCGTCCATGGGGTAGGTTACACAGGTCAGACGTCGGAGGTGTTTTGACCTGTGCTTGCAGGTACGATGGCGCGGGCTGACAGCAGTGAGGCGGACGGATGGAAATGCCCACTCGGGGCCAGAGGCAGGCAGGACTGCTTCTGCTGGTGGCAATGCTGGCTTTAGCAAATGTAAAGTGTCTGTGGAGCTACACATTCAAGTGGTAATGAAAGTGTATACATCTGGCCTCACTTTCCCAGTGGCAGGAGCATTATCCCCTGGACTGCTCCAGCATGAAGCACTGCAGCTGATGCTGAAAATGGAAGAAATAGAGAGGGCAGCAACGGGCAGCCTGAAGGGCTTGAGCTTTAAGCTCGAGCTGATATTAGAAGAAGCTGTATCTCTCTATCTAGCCCAGCACCAAACCAGCAGTCAGCCCCACCTGGTTAGTTCGGGAGCAACACCTCCCCCAGCTCCCCCCTTCCTCCTTTCCTACCCCAAAGGCTTTTACTAACTGTTCTAAAGTACTTCTCTCTGTGAGCAATTACCATGTCCTACTTGTTTAGATTAAGTTGCTGTCAGTTCATTTTCATCCAGATTCCTACTTCAGTCAGACACTGAGGAACTGCTAATGAGACAGCATAATCTGAGTTCAAAGAAAATAGCGGAGCAGAAAACATTTTTCCCGTTTAAACCGTTCTCAAAATTACCTCACTCACTGGGCTACATGTCTCCTGTAAAGTCGTGGCCACTGAATTTGCCACAGGATCAGGGGTAGCTTGCAAAATTATGACCGTACAAAGTTTTCTTGAAAATACTCAAAATAAAATTAGTCCCAATGGGATTTTTAAGCCTTGCAGAATAATTTAAACTGAAGCAGATTTGTCCTCTTGGACCTGCAAGTAGTATAAAGCAACGTTTCTCAGGGAGGTGAGGACTGTCCCACTCATTTCCAGATGTTACTCCTGAAGGCTAACAGAGATGATGCACTTTTTAATGATTATTTCAGCTGTTAATCTTCCTAACAAAACTACAGCTATATGCCTACTGGGATGGTTATTTTGCACCATACAGCTCCCACTCACTTGTCAGGAAACCCTTATACGTAATATCTCCTCAAATCCTACCTTGTGGTTATGAAAGGTAGTATATTGTCGAAAATCAACACTAGAATAAAGTTAGCAGATAACACAACCATGGATGGCCTTTGGAATGATTATTATATTTAAGTTAATTAGAAACATTCTTCTTCTTTTTTTTTTTTTTTTTTCTGCTATCTGAACCTGCCTCAGAATTTCCAAGGAGCTATTACAGACTGCCATAGAAATGAAGAAATCCAGCTAGGGGAGCCAGATGTACAGAACCTTGCCACAGAATACTCAAGCCCTTGATTTTGTACAGACAGGAAAGATGCACAACATCTGGGGGTACAATAATGCACAGGCCTGGGCAGCTAGAATATAGACATATGCGTACCCCTGGCACTAGCACTTTCCTGTGTCAGTCTTGACTACAAAAAATGGACCTTTGAGCCTCTAAACAGGGGCAAAATCTGCCTGTCTTTTGCCTGATGTTACTCCAGCAAAGCCACTGGCATTCTCTGACATCTCACGGGATATATGCTAGTGCAGGATTTGCTGCTGCTGTTTTCTTGCAAGCTCCCATTTCCTTAAAATAGGCTGTACTAGAACTTTTAAAGCCAGGCAAACTGAATCTGTATTAGCTTCCCATTATTTTTTCATAACACCTCCTAGCTGCTGTAACTTCCCCTGTGCTGTAGGATTTACAGTTTATGTCCTGAAAGAAAAGCACTCTTGTGACCCTGAGAACAAGTATTACGTCTGTCCAGTTTTGCTGTGTTACTAAAAAAAAATCCACAACAAAGCCCAACAAAAAAACCCCAGTAAGACCCAAACCCAGAAAAACTACTAAATAAGGATACCTAATAATAAGGTAATTCACAAGATCCTGTTTCACAGCAATGTAAATAGCATGCCAGCATTATTGCACAGCACAAAATGATGTAAAATGAATTAACAGCCACAGAGCATGGGCTACCACTGAAACTTGCTGCTGTCAACTTCTAAGTGAGAACTAATTGCTCATATGATTCACTTTTAGGTTCTCTCCTACCTTCTCATGTAACTTCCCCTCTATTTGCAGTACTGTTTTCAATAAATCTAATTTATTGCCCAGTTACTGTTTCCTAATGTGTCTTTGTTTGAACAAGGCAAGAGTCGGCATGGGAATCTTTTGTTATTCAGCAGAACTCTTGCTCCAGTGAAGTAACAGTCACACTTGTTCTCGTCTTTTTTTCTTTTCTTTCTTTAATAAATGCCATATATGTTGTCACTAACTGAGGGGTTTTAAGCTCATATGAAGCGCGCGGACTCACATCAGAAAATGCGTAAAATCAGAATCTGCTTCTGTTGCACACACATACTGTAAGATATACTCAAGGTAGAGTCCCCTTTGTTTTAATACTCCGTATCAAAGACACTTGTGCTTAGGTTCTCACGAAAAATAAACTTGTAATGTTAAAACCCACACCTTACTGTGCAACAGCGATGACCCCACGTTAAAACACCCCAAAACTCAACTCCAAGATAAGCCAGAGCAAACCCCCCTACCATATAGTTTAGGCCAAGCTGCCAAATCCTATTACAAATTCAATCCTATTAAAACGTTCCCAGGTTTAAGCCTGCTTTGGAGTTTTTCATACGAGTGCGTGACCCCAACCCAAACCCCTCCATGTGTGGTCAAGGGACCTGCGGATAATTGTAAACTTCACGGGCTCCCATTAATCTCGGCACAGTCAGATATTAGCGCTTGTAAATCAGCACCTAAACAAGGACAATAGTTAAAGCCATCAATAGTCTTTTAATGAGGCAGATCAAAAACAAATGAAAGCAGCGGGACACCGGGATCTGCCAAGGAGGGGCAGGCAAGCCAGGGAAGCTTTGTCTTCCTCCCTCCCACACAAGCCGATGGAACCAAGCCAGGGCCTCGCCTACGGCTGCCGGACCCGCCGCGCCGCGCCGCGCCGCGCACACGCGCGGCCGTGGGCCGGCGGGCAACGCTCCCGCCCCCGCCCGGCCGGGAAAGCTGACGGCCGCCCGGCAACGGCCGGCTGTGACCGACGAGCCGCCCCGGGGGGCGCGGGCAGCTGCGGCGCTC
>JAVKLA010000014.1:16277704-16328738 GCA_034782735.1 Sagittarius serpentarius | reverse complement strand
CGGGAGGGAGGGCGGAGGCGCGGAGCGGAGCTGCCAGGCCGGGCCCGGCGAGGCGGCAGCGGGCCCGACACGGCCCGGCCCCGCTCCGCACGGCTCCCCCGTGTGCCGCCGGCTCGGCCAGCCGCCTCTCGCCTCGGGGCCGCGAGGGAGAAAGAGGCGGAGGAGGAGGAGGAGAAGGAGCGGGGAGGGGAGCGGCGCTGCCCGCGGAAGCGGAGGCCGCCAGAAGCGGCCCGGGCGCTTGACAGGAGAGCGTGGCGGGGCCGCCCCTCCCCGCCCGGGCCCCGGCGGCTCCCGCTCGGCGCTGCCTCGGGGAGGGGGAGCGGTGCCGGTGCCCCAGCCGTGCGCGGCTTGCCTTCGGAAAGCACCCGCTGTTTCCACGGGGCCGCCCGGCTGGGTCACCCCCGGAGCCCCGTATTTCGGGTTCCCGAAGGGGAAGAGTCTGGTGAGAAAGCGGAGGTGAAACCCCAGCCCCGTTGACGCCAACAGGGACGTCCTGCCAGGAGCCCCCCAGCCCCCGAGCAAACAGGGTTTTGCCTGCGTAGTCCCGCGGGGGTGGGAGAGGGGGTGAGGAAAGGGCCCGCAAGCCGCACCTGCGGCTGTGGCTGCGGTCTGTCTTGGCAGCACCTGGACGTGGCACCGGGCCACGGCTTTGCACCTCGTGCGGCGGTGGGGACTACGGCGCGCTCCGCCCGCCGAGCCAGGGCTGCGTGGGCCGGGAGGCACCGCCGGGGCGGCAGGACAGACACCGGCCCCTTGCTCTCGAGCAAACATTTGGGTTTTTGTTACCCCTGCGTTAGAACTGCAGAGGTTGCACGTGAATGGGAGTTAGCCATTAAATCACTGGGAAATAATTCTGTGGCTAATAATATTTTCTTTCTCTTTCTAATGAGATCACCTCACACTCGCTGGCGCTGATACAAACATTCACAGCTAAGTGCTCAAAAGAGGTTGAAGTACAAACTGTATATAATTCACCGCTTGAGAAAACACTATTTCAGCACAACACAATGCGAGATACTCTCAAGTATTCCTGAGGCAGGAAAAGTGTACCACAGTCAGGCTGAAGTGACTGTTTACATCAACCCGATTGCACTTACTCTTCAGTAAAGCTAACAGCTCTCCGCATTATTAGACCATCTTCTCGGTTCTGAGGACCTCACAGGTAAGGGACAAAGCCTAAATTACGTGGTGCCAACACGGTGTGCGCTAGCACGTGCAGTACGACAGATCAGCAGTCGGAAGCGCTTCAGCGTCCGGTTGGCTTGAAAGCATGCTTTTGGCAGGTGCCCGTCCCGCGTTGTTCGGGAAGCCTGGCAAAATCTCCTCCCCACCAACCCCCTTGCCGTGGTCACAGCCAAGAGGTGGCAGCGTTCAATCTGTCACCCCTTTCCACGCCACACCCAGGCAGGTGCCCACCTTGAACAAGGACTTTCATCTTACCCCAGCGCCGTTCTTGGGCCGATTTTCTTTGAAAAAAACCTCCTCTTTCCCTGGACTCAAAAATCAAAGGAATTAAAAAGCTAGCAGAATTAGAGAACCTTATAAGCTGAAGAATAGAAAACCACCAGGTCACTCACTGGTTTCACAGACCCCCTGCTATGGCTTTGCCGAGAGGTACCCAAACAACTTGTTCAGTCCATGGTTTGGTTTTCCTGGTCTCACGCCAAAATAGAAACATGGAATTTAATGAAAAATTTGAGGCTTGCTGACTAAAATTACGGTTTCAAGAGTAAAGAGTGAAGCTTATATGAAGGAGAGTAATGCAGAAGTAATGACTACCCAAGACATGCTGCCATATATACATTGAATAGCAACACTTACCACATCTGTACACAGACACACTTATGATGCGTACATATATATGAAGAAGCACTTTTCAGTTATGAATATACAATCAATTTCTATATGAAAAACATCATTTTGATGAATTTTTTTTTCAAAATAACTTCATTTCTCCAATAATTTATTTCATACGAAATCTGAAAAGCAAACAAATTTGGTCCTGAGAGTAAACAAAACCAAGCAGGTCATTGGATTTCCTGTGGAAACCCAGAAAATGAAAAAAAAATTGACTCAAAGCAAGTATTTCCTTATCTATTTAATGGGAGAAGCCTAGAATTAATAGCTGACTCTCTAAACAGGAATCATTATCCTTTTTATGGATGTACGATACTATAGAACGGAGGAGCACTCAAATTCACATAGTGAGTCGAGGGCACAGTAATGAGTACAGCATAGTCTGTTCTCTGCTGTCCATACGCTGTAGTACTCTGCCATGTAATTTAATCTAGTACAGGTCGCAGCATTAAATAACAGCAGGGACACAAAATATTGTTGGTGTGTCAACCGTAGAAACTATTAAGACCTTCTTAAAATGTTGCCCCTTTGTCCATTTGTTCCCCTTGTCCCCTCCAAGGGAAAAAAATTAAGGGGAGAAATAAAATTGCCATCTTTCCAGTCGCAAGGTGAGAACACTCCTGTTTCTCCTGAACTACACACTCCTACATGTGTAATTCAGTGGAAGGGAATACCACAAAAAAGCAAACTGAGCTGGGAGGATAAAATTGGGGATGAAGACCCTGATTAAATATGCTCTGATTATTATTGTTAAATATGCTCTGATTAAATACCTTTACACCGGGTGCAACACTGGGTTACAAAACATGTCCTGTTGGCTTGGCTGTAAGGAGGGATTTTAGGGGAGTCACTTAGAAGACTTGCAGACTCTCCTTACTCCGACATCATTCTTTGCCATTAGGGGCCTCGAGGCATTTGGAGCTGTGCGTGGGGTCAGTTAACTCACACTTACCTTCTTCCTCTGAGAGATGTCAGAAGGTAATTCTAGACACCTGCTTATCCTCACTGGGAGTGCCACATGCCACTTCCCTGCTCCATGTGTATGTAATTGCAAAGCCAGCAGGGGATATTGGATGATATTAGGAGCTATGGCACCATTAGTATGCACTGCAGCTTCTTGTCATTAAATACAGAGTATACATTCTCTCTATTGTCATCAGGCTTGACTAAGACAGGAAGCTAGAGAAGAAACTGATTTTCCAGGCAGGAAAAACAGGAGCAAGCTGAAGCGGTTAGAGCACAGCTTTGGGGTGCTTTGCCCATCTTTCACCAATTTATTTTCCTAGCTGTCCTGTCCCACGGCGGGATGTATGTGGTTTCTCAAGGATCAGCTGTGGGTTCCAGCTTTGCTGTCACCTGCAGCTGGCACGCTCTCTTGACATGCCACTCGCTGAAGTCAGCCACAAGCCAGGCACTGCAAGTGCCTCTCTTCAAAACACTCCCCCGCCCCCGCTACCCCCCCCACCCCCAACTGTGCGCGAGCTTCTCAGCATCGCTGTTACCTTGTGCCTCTGTCAGAGGTGCAGGCATTTCCATACACAAATCAAGCGCATCCGGACTCCTACTAATGCACTGGATTCCTACTAATTTTGCCAGGCAGTTTAAGGAGTGGAGATGGCATTAATGTCATTAGCTGGTCAAAAGTTAGATGTCCACTCTAAGCTAGATGTCTTGATGCCATCAGTAGTCGCTGGTGAGAGACTGGCACCTTCAGAGGGCAATTAATCTCTTTTTTAGAAACCATTTTAGAGTGAGAGGAAATGCAGTTTTTCTCTGTTTACTCTAGAGGGAATCTACATTAGCTTAAATGGTACATCTAACTTTTCAGCCATCAACTTTGTGTAAGATCAATCTCTGCTTGGTAATTACTAGACATCCTTGAATGCTACATTTCATTTGTCCTTCCCTGCCTGCTACACTTGATGACTAGTCAGTTCCTAGCTTTATCTTAAATGAATCTTACAACATACAACATTGTAAACTGAACTATTAAAATAGCATACTCATTATCACCAACATCTTGTTTTATAGGACTTTCTTATTAATCATGGCAGCTTTATTTGTGAGGGAGGTTCGTCAACCAAAGAGAGATAGAACAATGTGTCATTCACAGTATCTTTCTGAAGACTGAACCTCAAAGTATGTTGTGAGTTAGAAAAATGTGTGTGATGTTGTATGGTATAGAAAATTAGAATAAAAACTTCAGGAGAATAGATACTCTGTAAGATTTCAAATTATTCTTATGCTGTAAGAATGGTGAAAGATACTGTTAGCATATTGTAAATAAACCTATTCTCTCAACATTTGCAGCATCATTTTGTAATTGTAAGAGGTTTGGGAAAATGGAGTGGTATTATATGATCCAAGCTCTCATCTTGTTCTAGAACCTGGTGAATTTAGGGTAGAGAAGAGGTTCGAGTGTAAGCACATGCCACGTGCATCTCTGGGAAACAATTTGTCGGAGGCAAGACCTTGTAAGTGCCTTAGAGTGAAAAGCTTACTAGGATGTTCTGAAAATTTGCATGATAAGTGTCCGTAAAGTCACAGGGTGCAGTCCTAGTCCTATTTAAATCAGTAGGGTTACTGATTTAATAGACCTTTCTTCTGACTTTAGTGCTGCCACTCTTGTTCTTATTAAATCTGTTTTGTGGCCAAAACACTGAAATTTTTCAGGGGCATTAATTTTCCCAGGAGATAATCAAATAAGAATGCAAATTTTGTATCTTATTTAAACCATGCTTTTACTACAGGTAAATCAGGAAAGTAAGAAACAAAATGAAGGCTGTGAGATTTTTTTGTGTGTGGAGAGCTTATTAGTTATATCTCCAATGGTTTGGTTAAATTCTGTTGCCTGAACTGTAAAATATTAAAGATCCAAGATAAAAAAGTGCTCCCATGCTTCAAATCTGACCAATTCTATTACGTGCACTATTGAAGGATGAAACTTTTCTTTTGGATCAAAATGCTGGCAAGGAATATTTATATTTTATATAAAGCTATCTTCAAGGAAACAAGTAGACAGAGTGAAGCAAGCAGCCATAAAATGACTTTTTTTATTTTGAAGTAGGTCAACAGTGGGTATATTATTCTTATTGCAACAGTCATGTTAAGCTTTTCAATTAGGAAAGGATGCATCTATGACATTCTTCCAGTTTTTATTGATCCCTATGTCATTTTTAGGTTGATGAATATCTGTATCCTATGCAACTGAGCTAAAGAAGCGTTTCTTTCCTGACTTCATCTGTCGCTGAAGGGAATGGCTTTGGCCATTTCAATGCCCATCCACTTTACCGTCAAAGGACTTTACATTAAAGGAAGCTTCAAGTATTTTTAACGTCTGTTACAATGCCACCAAGCTTTAAACTCCTCAGTAGACACTACCGTGCTGCAAAAATTCTGGTCCATGTATTTCCAAGCCCCCAAAACATGATTCCAAGCCTGGATCGCTGGGAAGTTATCCCAGCATTTGAAGCAGTGGAACCCTCTATTTCGTCCTCTCAAGGGAATGAATGTATTGCTTCAGCATCCCCAGATCAAGACACATGCTTATAACTTCACTGTGGAATTGGGGAACCATCATGTACTTTGGAAAAAAGGGAATTAGGCAAGGCAGAATTGCTAGTTCACTAAAAGGGAACTAGGCAAGGCAGAATTACTAGTTCACTACAAGAATTACTTATCCAAAGCAAATTTCTCTTAAACAGCCTCTTCTACTACTGAGTGCTGAAAAACCAGAGGCAGCCTCCTTGGTGTAATTCCTTTACAGCTGTGATCCTAAGGATGGGCAGAGTCCATAAGCTGGGGCAACTTGGCTCTTTCATGTATAAGCATAGGAGACTCCTACTTCACAGAGAGGCTGTTCCTTAGGGAAGGAATAAGAATTTATATTTGTCAGGCTGACAGAAGGAGCATTTTCAGTTTTCTAGCCACCCATGTCCTATGGGAAGTTTCTGTGCTCTCTATTTTTGGCAGGTCATTATATGGATGAGATATGGAGTTCATTTGCTCAAATGTGCTATGTGGAGAGTTCCAGAAACGGGGGTAATTTCGATACTGATGACCACAGTGTCTCTCCTACCTAGCTGTGTAGGTACCCAGTGCCTAACAGGAACAAGATCTATTCATCTGCAGATAGTATAAGAACACAAAGTACAGGTGACATTGAGGGTTGTGATCCAATCAGAGTTAGAAATGGAAGGGTTTGTGCAACTGAAATTGGGTGGATTCATCACAAGACAGGAGTATATTCTTTTTCCTCAACGTATCACAGTACATAATTTTCCTGAGTATTCTTATAGACTGCACAACAAAGGAATAACTCTATAGAAAACGTTAATATTTGTTCAGAGTAATTCCTTTTTATCATTCTTCAAAAAGTAATAAAATTACAGTCTTGGATCTGTTTTCTGTGGTCCTTAGACATGCCTGCAGGTAAAATTAAAAAAGCAAGAAATAAAAATTC
The DNA here is from genome assembly GCA_034782735.1 of Sagittarius serpentarius. NCBI lineage: Eukaryota > Metazoa > Chordata > Aves > Accipitriformes > Sagittariidae > Sagittarius > Sagittarius serpentarius. The sequence goes on along the minus strand of JAVKLA010000014.1, from coordinate 16,322,419 downwards.
TAAGAAAGCACATGATCCTCATACACCTTCCAAGAGAGACTGGATGGATGGACGGATGGAGTCAATCTTTTACCCTGTGGCCACTTGGTGCTGTGGTGATCTATTCAGAAATGAGTAACTCTGCCTCATCTTGCAAGTATGAAGGCTCTCTTTTTTAATTTACAGAATTTATTTCCTTAGTTTCACAATGCTATGCTGGCAAAAGGAGATACCCCGAGGTGCCTCATTACTTCCCATTATCTCAATCCCATTTAAGAGACACAAGGTTGCTCCAAGGCCTTGTTGCTCCCTATCCCTAGGCAAGGTTTTTGCACCCAGTGTATTTTTCTTCCTTGTCTCCTTCCCCCACCAGCAGAAAACTTTTTTGCAGACATTGCAACAACAGGTCACGACCACCACGACCATTGAACAAAAATGCAAACAAAACAAAACACAATAAAACCCAGTCTCCTGCCCTTCCTCAGCCCCTTACCGACACATCAAAGACACAAATGGTTCGTTTTTCCATCCTTGATGCCACCCAGGACTCCAATCAGAGTGAGTGCCACAGTATTTGGTTTCATCAATCATGCCTCTTCTTTTCTCCTCTCCCTCTCTTGTGCCTTAACGTCACCTACTTTTTTCTACTCTTCCCGTTGGGTCTTCCTTGAGATGTCTCAGAAGAGCATCCAGCCCGCCCTGGCATTTTCCCAGTGCTGGTGGACCCTGCCCTAGTGCCTCAAGCATGAACCAACCCCGCCTTCTGTTTTAGGGTTCCTTTCTCTGTTTCTTAGTTTTTCGCTGGATACAGTGGCTGCCGCTAACCTAGCTGAGAAGGTAGGCATGTGCTCTCTTTGGCTTGGTTGGCGTGGCCTAGCCCAGCCTGCCTTTGTGTCGTACCTCCAAGGAGTTTTTCTTACCGACACAGCCCGGCGGACTGGACTGGCGTGCCAGGCTGCGTGTTGTTAACAGACCAGCAGAATAACTGGAATCTGCTGGAGGTGCAATTAAGCCTTTCTTCCAGTTTCCTTTCATGTGTGCCAGATTGGCCTAGCCTGCCATTTTATTGAGCCTGACAGCAGCTTTCATCCAAGCGACATTGATGAGAGTGCGTAGTTGCTCACACCATCAGCCTGCCAGCTCCAATGGACAATCTGAATAGCTGTGATCCTACATTAAAATGTCAGCATTAAGGGAGGAGAGTGCACCATTTTGTTGCACAGCTGTAAAACCACTTCAGCAAGGCTTTCAAGCTCATTATTGCACAAGCAAGGGGTTTCAAGCATGAGTGCTCATGCCCTGTTCTCCACTCCCCCCCGTCTTGTCAGCCTTGCTTCTATAAATATGCTCTTTTTTTTTTTATTTTTTAAAATGGTATTCCCTGTCTCATCAAGGAGCAGCTCTCAGGCTGGGGCAGCGGCAAGGCTGCAGATGTAGCAACAACACAAACTTCACAACTGTGGAGCAGGACGGTCTAAGCAAATGAGGGGTTGTCTTTCAGAGACCGTTAGATCTCATTTTCAGTAAATTGCAAACAGGCAGTCTTGCCAGTATAGAAACAACACACTACTAAAAAGGTTTTTGGTAAGTGGCTGAGGGTAATTCATTATTCAAACAAATAAAAAAACCCAACAAAAAATAAGGTGTAACATCTAACTGCAACACTTACTTTTCCTCTGGTAGGAGGACATATCTGCTCACAAATTCTTCATGACAAGGTCCTTTAATTCTTTTTCGATTGTGCTTTGCACTTTCAATGTCTTCATGCAGAAGGGTACTCTGGAAGGGTAAGACAAAAAAATAAATGTACTAGAATGTGATGACGAAATTAAAAAAATTTCTTATTTTATAGAAAATAAATATCTGTGTGGAAATATATATATATATTTACCACTTCTCTCACTGAGGCACAGCTTTCCTTTAAGGCGTCTCCAGCTCTCCAAAGATACTTGAAATTCCTGTCAGGTGCTAAGAACTGAGCCTTCCCACATGCCCAGCTGGCTACTTCTCCTCTCCTCTCCTCTCCTCTCCTCTCCTCTCCTCTCCTCTCCTCTCCTCTCCTCCCCTCTCCTCCCCTCCCCTCCCCTCCCCTCCCCTCTCCTCTCCTCTCCCAGTGAAGGGCACTGCTGCAGCTGCATCTTGCCACAAGCGGACACTTTCCTGAGTAAAAGTAAATTCACCTGCACACACAGTGTATCTTTAATCTTCTTGATGGGAAAAAGAAGTTTTTACCATGCTGGCAGTGCAGAGGCCTTTTACCTAGACAGACATTTCATCTCAAAACTGCAGCATCCTGTAACGAAAGAGCTCCATGCCAATTTACTGGCTTTGCTAGAAGTGCCTTGAGTGCTTTGCACTCTTGTGGGCCTATTTGTAGTTCTGATCAAAGCCTTTCTGGCTTCGCACCAATGTCCAGGGGACAGCAAGATCACCTGCTGATGGCTCATCACAGGAATGATGTGTGTACGTTCTGACCAGACCTTTCAGCTGCTGGTATTCTGCAATTTTGTTACCGATTTTTACAGAGCCCAAATACCTGACCACTCTTGCCAAACACTGCAACCATTTCTAGTCCCAGGGAGGCATTTTACAACCTGTGGTTTTGTTTTTTTTCCCCTGTTGTTCTCTTTGGGAATTCCTTGACCATTTGCCCTTATATCAAGTAAACGGATGTTGAGATGACGAAGCACACCTCTGTGTTTGGACCGACATGGCCACCTGGAGAATTGTCAGAGGGATTTAAATAAAAAGGCTCCAGCCGTTGAAGGTAACATTGTAAACAACATTAAAAGCTACAAGTTTCTTCAGCCTCAAGCACTGAAGATGGTAGTGTTACCTGCTCCGATATTTTGCCTCTGCATTTCATTGCCATTCATAAGACAAGCTGGAAGTGAAAGTTTGCAATGAAAATCTTGTATGAAGAAAAGGAAAACCGCTTTTGGAGTGGTGAATATTAGTAAATAAATACTGAAGTGCTGAGTTCTTTCTCAAGCCGTGGATAGTTTTTACTCTTATGAGCTCAAAATATAAATCAGATGAATACGATTACTTGCATTTGAGTAGAAGGACAAGTTATCCATTACTGTTAGAGGTCATTTTTCTAAACTGTAGTCACCTGGAAGTTAGGAGGTGGTGCAAATTGGTGTCTAAGATCCCTGTGCAGCTAGTGAAAATGGTTAAGCACCTCTGGACAATGAATCCAATGGTAGGGGAAGTGCTGTGGGTGGAATGACTTGCTCTCTGGAAGTTCTTGTCCCCTCCCCATGGACTATGGACTCAGCTCTGAGAAGCACCATATAACCTGTAGGTGCCTGTGACCGGGTGGAGTGAATTCCGCAGAGAATTGTCAGCTGGCTTCCTGAGCAAGTGGTCAAAGTAACGACTAATCTTTCAGATGATGTTTTATAGTCACTCAGAATATTTAGTGGTCCTGAATCGATGGATGTGTTTATTTCTGTTTTTTTTTCCCAAACTTCTTGGTCATTTTAACTTTGTTTGAAAATGAGAGAGGTTTCTGCCTTCTGCAGCATGAATATGCAGGACCGCTGAGGGATTTCATGCAAGTGACGCACATGTTTCACGGTGTTTCACAGAGTTCTGAAAATTCTGTTAATGGCCCTTTAAAAAGGGCAACTGTGGGTTTTATCTCATGGTTAAGGATGTAATAGAGCTAGCTGTCTGTTAAGTAGAGACTGGATTGGATCTTAGTTCTGGTGTCCAAGTGTTATTGATACAGCTTTTGCAACAAAAATTTGTCAATTACAGTCTTTTTCTGTGTGACCCGTCATCTTTACCAGTTCTTTGAAGCCCTGTCTCAAAAAACTTTGGTATATGATTCAACACTTAGTAGTGTTTTTTTCCTAATTTATTAAACTTTGTGTGTTTACTTTGTTAATCTGTCTTGTGATTTTCTCCAAGTGTATCTTGAATCTGTGATCTTTTTTCAATTAAATTCGTTAAAATTGTTGAAAAAGTCTATTTAAGAAGAGGAGACAAGAATAATCAAATTCTCACAGGTTTTACAGAAAGTGACAGCTGGATGAGAGACCCACATTTGACACTTTCCGAAGGAAAGGCAGTCTATGTGTCTCAGCACAACTGTTTGGCTGGCCAGTTAGATGTTCAGCTAGGTCCAAACTGGTTCCAGTGTAGGCTCTCCCTTGCCCTATGGCGTTGTCAGAGTGGATGTATGCAGAAACAGGACTCTTTGCAGGGGAAGATATTAGAGGGATGGTGAGAGAGAGCAAGGCTGCATTGGAAACCAGGCTGCTTTAAACTGCACAGAAAAACTTCTTTGTAAAAATGTTGATAAAACTTTCTATTGATAAAACCTTCTATTATTGAGGTCCCTTTTTATCACTTACAATGAATTATTACTTTATTTACTGCACTTTAGGAGAGCTAATACATGTGAAGCCACTCTCCACCTCCAATAATAATGTGCGTCTTCTCTGACTGATTCTCAGTTTGTATTAGCATGCTTAACTTGTCATCTTAACCAAACACTTTCCTTTCCTGTGCTCTGACTCTTTCCAGAAGATCAGTCATTTATACACATTAGCACTTGAGATGTGATTGGAACTTAAAAATTCTGTTTATGCAAAAATTAATCATTGAAGAACATCAGATATAATTTTAGGATTATGTGGGCAACTTTAAGAAGGGGTGGCAAACAGCCACATCTGCTATTTCCTGATGTATAAATTCAAAAGTTTGCTAGTCCATCAGGTTGTTTATTTAAGACCAGCATTCTTCTGGGCAGCTGCCAAGGAAAAGGCTACACCAGGTCAGTGCTTCTCTTCTTGTGTGCATACCTGTTCTTTTATGCTTTTCCATATGTACTGTGTAAACCAACCATGACCTGTAGGCACAAAATTCTGCAGTATTTAGAGGAATTGTTTGTTCATTTTTTAAAAAAAGCTTTCTTCCTGTGCTGTGGGAAGGCAGTAAAGAAAAACAAAAACCCAACACAATAAAACATACAGCCACCCTCAAATAAAGGTTTTCTTTCCTCTGGGTTCAATTTTCCTGATATCTTAAATGTCTCTTACGCTTGCGGAGATTTGTTTTACTATTTGATACATCCCACCTGTGATGCATCGCCAAGCACCAGACACCCACAAGGGAGCAAGCTAAAATGTATTTACCTGCTTGGAATTTTCCTTTTTCTACAGTGGCTGTGGAAGAGACCCCACCCAGAACACTGTCTCATTTGCATCATGTCTCTAATCGTCCTTTTGTCCCTCAGAAAGCACTCCTGCTGAGAGCTAAGGGAGAAATCCTGCAATTCCTTCATTTTGGTATCTTGCTTTACCATCTTCATTTCCATTTTTTGTTTGATAAATTAAATAGATAAAAGTGAACATCTCCTGCGTGGAGATGGCTAATCTCGCAGAATGTTTATTCATCAGGATTTGTAGTTTGTCTTCCCATTTTGGGCAGTTGGCACTAGTTTTCGAAGCTAGCGAAAAAAAAATCAGATAGCTGCTTTGTTTAGAGCGCAAGAATAATCCAGCTCTAATGGGTCACAGAGGACCCAGTATCCACTTCAGAGAAAGAAAATTATGAGTAGGTAAGTACGTTTTACATCTCTCTCTAGTTTGTGGGAAGTGCTCTGTTTCTAAATGACCCTTCTTTCCCATCTGGGCTCGCTGGAGCTAAGGCCAAAGATATGGCTGCATTATGAACTACGTTTAACAGCTTTCACTGCTCTCCTGGTTCCCGTCGTGAAACTGGCAAGAAAGTACAAGGTGGCAACACGCTCCTGTCAGGAAGCGGAGCCAGGTGCCCTGGAAAGCCTGACTAGTCTTGCCCTCTGCCACTAGACTGTAAAATGGGCACCTTTACCAAACACAGCCTGCTTTCCAAACACCACTGCTTCTCTCCACCGTGAGTTCCCTGCTCTGTAAGAGTCATTTTGCCACCTCAAAGGGGACTGCAGTAGTCCAGGATGGTTCTCTTCAGAAGTTGCCACATGCTGGAGAAGATGTTTGCAGAATCATTAGCTTTGCCCCAACTCTGGTTACTTGAAGTCTCAAATTCATTGTCTCCTTTGCTTTGAGAAACACTGTGTTTAAAGTCCACGGTCCTAAAGAAAAACAGCTTATAAACTCAAGAGCTTTGTAGTGCATAGTGAATGCAAAATGGTTTTAAAAGTGCATGATGTACTATTTCTCAGGCACGAGTTTCTCCAAATTAGACTCAAACACATTTAAAAAGAAAATTAATTATAATGCACAGTTCTAGGCTCACTTAAAGTGACAGGTATTTTCTCTAAAAAGTGGTATTTTGGGGAGGGGGGGGAAGTGTTGGACTTCCCCAGCATCAAAGGAACAGACACATCAGGAATACAGTCTGGGCAAGCCACTGCTTTATTGAGTAACACACCTGGGAACTATCTTTCAACGACTCCTCCAGGACTGGCCTTCTTTTGCCTGCAATCTGTTCTACTTGAGAGCGAGCCAGACTTTAGCCCTCCTTCTCTCTGGCACATTTGGTGGAGGTTTGCCATCAGCAGCCACCCTATCATGCTGGCCTTTGCTGCCGGGCCTGATACCCTCCCCTTGTAAAGGACTCATAAGGAGAAAAAGGTGATGGTCTCTTTATCAGCAGCGTCAGGAAAACGAGCCACAGACCACATCTTCTTTAGGAGATAGCTCTCTTTCAATCTGATTTTTATGCCAGGTTACTTCTTACAGTCTGCCTCAAAACACCATTAGCCTTTCATTATCCAACACAAATTTAGCAAGGATTCAGTCTTCTTTCTGAACAATTGCTTTAACTGAACAACTGAATACATGGTGAGTTATGGAAAGAGTATCTTTACTACCAAACTTATTCAAAATCACCATTTTCTAAGAAAAATTAGGAGGGAGAACCCATCAAATTCTTATTATTCAGATCACCCATTGCTGGAAATTCCTCCTGAGCAGCTGCCTAGGTGTTGGCAGCAACACCTACCTGACCTGACCCTGCCGAGTCTTAAGAGAGATTTTGGACACAATGTTGAAAGAAACCTTCTCTGTTAGTAGAATGAGACAGTAGACTCTATTAAGAGAAAAGTAACCAGTCTGCCATTTTCAATGAGAATGCTGTGGTGCAATCCTGTGATTCAACAAGAACACTGTGATTTGTCATTTATGCTGTGATAAATGTTAACTGAGAAAATATCAGAAACATAGACCCTGAATTTTTTATCTGGCTAACACTAGGCTTTTTCCAATTAAGTCTGTAGAAGGGCTGTGTAAATGTCAAGGCTTACCAGAGTCTGCAGTGGAGCTTCAGCTTTTGTCTGACCAGAACATCTGGGACAAAGGTATGCCTAAATTTTAGGCAGGAATTCCTGAGAGAACCTCTGAAAATACCTGCACACATAAAGAATGAGGAGGGATGGGCATTTCTGAAGATCCTGAGAGATCGGTCTTGGCAGTTCCACTTAACGTGGAGGAAGCCAACACAGAACCTCCCTCGGTTTGAGATGCAAGCTGTCCAGCCTCTCTTGCAGGTAGGATCTCATGGAGCAAGGTGCTCTTATGAGAAATGGAGGCACTGGCAGCAATGCACAGATGTGACTCGCTCAGGAGGTGAGGGGGGCTGAATGCCCACGTGCCAGATGTGGGGATTTCAAGCAGGAGGCAGGAAAGACACCAGCGCTTGACGTGAGGCCCTTATGGAGTTGAAGGGAAAGTGGGAAAGTAGGATGCTGACTTCTACCTGGGATGGTGCATGGTTAGAGTTCCAGACCTTAGCCCTTGGAACAGGTCTAGGTTTAACATGACACCAGCATTGATAAAACACTGACACTCCCAGGATTACCTTTCCTCAGCAGAAATCCTAACCTAGAGGCTTCTCAGGCTTCTTCATATTTGTCTGGCTTGCAGGGAGAGAGGTGTACACCCAGCATAGCCCTGGCCTGATGTTTGAGGCATTTTTGTGGACCTTAGGTTCATATCCCTCGAGGTGGGGGGATCTGGCACCTCGTTTTCTCTTCTGTGGGTGTTTTAACTACTAAATTGTAACAGGAGTCCCAAGAGTAGCTCTTATGTTAAACCACAACTAAACTTTCCAGTTCCAGCAGGGAGAATGTACGTGACTCAATGTCTAGATCTAAATTCCCTCCTTCTTGGAAGTAGGTTCCTACCCTGCAAGAAGAGAGTATTTCTGAGTACATTTGCCTCTAACCATAGACAGCTCGGAAGCTTTCCACAGACTGTGGAAGAACATACCGTGTCTTAGCACTGAAGACTGAGTTATGCTGGGGTGTATGCAGTCCAGATTGTTATCTGTGGTTTAGGTGGAACTTTGGTTCCTAAATCACAACTTAGATTGGGTACAGAGGGATGGTACCAGGCCTTTAATTTTTGAGCAAGGAAGCTAGGAACTTCATAGAATCACCAGTCTTAAGGAGTGGATTTCTTAAATACAACAGTAAATCTTGCAGAAGTCATGATAGACATTGCAGTGTAATTTGATAGACCTTGTATACCAGAGAAATACATTTTTTTTGATCCCAAATCCTGAAAATGCTAATATGCTTTTTATCTGTTAAAGATAAGGTAAGAATTCAGTTTACAGAAGACCGGAAATATAATTTAATCTTGGTGGGACCACTAGCAAACATAGGCAATTTCAACTACTAGCACAGCTAAAGCAAGTAGGAATCCATCATTAGAGGAAGAAAAATATTCTGCAATAGTTTCTGTTCTCTTTCCTGGTGGTACTTCATTAGGGTTCATGGGAAAGTAATTAACATTGTATGAAGTAAAATGATAAAATGTTAGTAACTGACAGATAATATATTTCAGCTTAGAAAAAAATAAACCAGACAGAGATCTGAAGGAAAGCATCTGAATACTCCACAAATCCAGGTCAAATTTGATTCTTGGGATCCTAGTAGCCTGCCTTTAGTAACTTGTTTCATCTCTCTCTATGTAGTATCTGATGAAACTGTAGGACTTCTTGTGAAAGTGTGGTAACAGGTCACTGGTGAGCATGCAGGTGAGAGGCTACAGACTCTTGGGCTGCTGAATTCAGCAGTGTGTCACTTACTGGGACTAAACCTTTCCTTTCTGCTGTCTGGACCGCTGGAATCTGTATAAGCTGATAGCATCCAGTGTAGTATGGCTACGTGGTGGAATTGTCTGTCCTCCAGGAAGAATTCAACAGTGGGTGCTAGATGCTATTTTTCTTTATAGCTATCAGTATTTTTTAAACAGCTGCTAAAATTAGCCTGTGCAATGGGCTGGAGAAGACTGTTTCCAAGCTCTCTGTCAGGTTTCTGAGAACTTAGTGGCTTTGCTGCAGGCATCACGTCTTGTTAGAGCTAAATCAGAGAATAAGGATCGTTATGGGATTTGAAAAAAAAAAAAAAAGCCACCTAAATTAACCCCAACAAGAACCCACTATTACCAGAATGGTTTGGTCTGTAGGAACCTAAAGACATGCTCAGTTACTGAAAGCCCAATAACATTTTTTGTTAAACAGAATTGTGTATGGTGTGAGGTAAAAGCAAATCCAGCAAGCTTTCTTTATTTGCATATTTATTCAACCAAAATCAAAAGAGGTTTATATCTGGGCAAGCTAAGCTCCCTGACATCACTGAGCTAATATTTTATTGTTATTTATTACCAGAAATTTTGAAGGTGAAAGGTATCATTGTGTCTTGGCATACTCTATATTATTTGAATGAAGAGTAGTCCAGCTTTTCAAGAACAGGAAGGAAATGTGTGACAACTGAGAGAAGATTAACCAGAGGAAAGTAACTCTGCAGTGTTATCTTCACAGATAGTGGTTTAGATTATTTTATAGGGAAGTCAAAGGTAGGCTATCTTTTCTTCTGAAATCAGCAAGTCGGAACATTCACGCCTGGGTAAAATTTGACCTGCAGGATTAAGTCTGCCACTGCAAAGAGAAGATCGGTGCTATCATATACAGTCATGTGTACATGTATGTTTAAGAATGATTATACAGATATTGAAAATCAGGTCTACTTTATTGCCCTTCTAAATGCCCTCCCAGGAGCTTTTCTCAACACCGTCAAACATTAAAGACTTTTGTTTGAAAGTGTGGAATTTGCTTTGTATTTCCTTGGAAAGGAATACATCTTTCACTACCACAACCTTCTGTAACCCTCCTGCCCTCCTCACTCCCACACCCCCACACAAAGACACTCCTTAATTGTATTACTGTTAGGCTGACCTCCAACCCCTACTAAAATGAGGACAAGGCTAGTTTTGTGTTTCATGGGATAACAATTTATGAGCAATTAAAAATGAAGAGACACAAAGCATTCATCACAGTCTCAGCTAGACAGGCAGCTGAGGTCAAAGGTTCTAGCAATGAAGTGTGCACAATATATTTTTATTTCTGTTTTCACTAAGAAGGAAACGGGTTAGCTAAAAATTATGGCATGCAGGCTCCAGTTCAAAATAGGTACACTTAATCTTTCAAGACAGTCCATGCTTGGGCAGATAGGTTATGACAGCACATGCTCACACACACACACACACACACACGCACGCACACACACGCACTTCCAGTAGCCGTCGAAGAATTCAGAACATATTATTGGCAAACACAAACACACATTTGCTTAGAATGAGATGCACTGAGTGCCCTGAATGCTTATGCAGCTTACAGCTTGGCAGTTATAGTTGTCATGTGAAACATACCTTTTTCTCTGATGCCTAAAAATGAAATACAGTAGGATTTTATCCCTTTTGTCCATATTTGAGAGTGCACGTGGGAGTTCATGGAAGTTTCAGGTGTTTACATTCCTGAAGCTACTGTAGATAATATACATAAATATGGAAAATTAAGGTTTCCATGTTAGTGTCAGTATCATGGTACTTCTGTGTCTCCATGACTGAAAGAAATGTCCTGTAGAGACTTTTTGTTTTGTTTCTGTTATTTTTTTAGATAGACAATACAGTTCCAAACCTGACACTGATTGCTGATTTAAGGTCTGTTGTCTCAGTCTGGCACGAGCAAAAGTATTGGTGAATCATCTATTACATTATGCCATAAATCTGGCTCAGTGTGATTTTGCAATGTGTCATATTTCCAACCTGGATCCAAACTAAAAGCTGAGAGTGAACAGTTTTGAATTGTGGTTCTAAAAGGACTCGACCTGCTTGTTTAATCAAAGCACCTGGATGGCAGTGCCAACAAGAAAAAGTGAAGCATCGCCTAATGGGTTCAGTTTTGCTAGAACTGTGAATGAACATGGGCATATATATACATGTACAGTGCTTGTGGGATTACAGTAATTGAAAGTCCACTTACATAAATAGGGACATTTCTAGCCTTCTGTAGTAATTTTCTATTAGAAGAGAAAATGTAAGTTAAAAATGTATTTCATTTGCATCAGAATCACATCACTTTACAGGTGGATAAATAATGCAAACTACCAAGGGGTGCCTAGAATCTTTGTGCTCTATTTTTGTTGACTGAAATGACACTACAGTTTACTCAATAAGGAATTCTTTTGAGTAAAAAAAGTGATTTATGTGAAGCATGACATCTTTTCTTCTGAATTAAGCCAAATGATCAGTAAAGAGGGTTGGTATTGATTGGACTATAGAATATGGTACATTTGTTAAATGGGAGTTTCTTTTCACTGGGGCTGAAAGCCAGTAAATAGTTCTCAAAGAAAACAGGGGAAAGGTAAAAACTCAGTGAGACTTTTAGACACTGCTAGTGACTAGAAAAAAGAAGGCTTAATAAGAAAGCAAGGTGACAGATTTAGTGGGTTGTGTCAGAAAGATATATTTCATTTCTGCAATTTTGAGAGCATTCTTCAACAAAAGAGGTGATTCTGTCAAAGACTAGTCAGAACATAGACATGACAATGGATAGATGCTTTAAGCATCGTAAGTATCTATCATGCAAACATAGTCTAATAGGGTTAAGTGCTATCCTAGATGCTAGGCCTAAACTGCCCAGAGACATACACATTAAAAGCTGATGGGAGCTGCTCATGTGTTTCTCATGACCAAGTCAGTTAACACATCAGCTATGTCTGGGACTCGTACTGCAACAGAACAGTCGCTCCCCCTTAAACATCTCCGAGTCAGCCAGACTGACAGCGGGGAAGACCTGGTAGGAGGCTCTGGGAAATAATTAGTTATCAAGTCTTTTTTTTTTTCTTCTTTTTTTTTTTTTTTTTCATATTAAAGGACAATAGTGCATAGACTTGGTTCCTTCTGGCTGAGTAGGAGCAGTACATGGGAAGAAAGCAGTCTTTTAGGATTCATAAAATGTTATGTCATGGAGGGGGATTATGTGAGATAAAATATGGAAATTATCATAAGAATACTGATTTATGTATATAGTGTATATATATTGTATATGTATAAACACTATATATACAAAAGTGTATATATAGTGTTCTAACTATCAGCCCTGTTAGAATGTGCAGTAGAATATGAAATTTTTACTTTCATCTTGGGTGGAGCAAGGCCTCAACAACGCATGCAAAATCTTCCTCTGAGGAATCGCAAAACTGGTACTAATGATAATCTCAAATTATGAGTTAAAGAATACTTTTCTGGGGTGGCAAATTCCATAAAAGTTCAAGAATGAAACAATGATCAGTTTAATTCAATATTTTGGTTCCAATAGTAGCTAATAGCAGATGTCTATGGAATAATAGAATGGGGAAAGAAACGGGAATATAGCCAGGCCTCTGTGAGTCCTTAAAATTATATAAAGAAACTTTTCCTACAGTATGTCTGTATTTTTTCATTCTTTTCAGGGAAGTTTACATGTTTGGGCTGAGGAGTGTGGTGTATTTGTAGGATCCCATGTGCCTGGGAGCTGTGGCCTGTCCAAGCCATCAAGGAACCAACACTACGCCTGAGTAGCTCAGGAAGCTGAGACATGATCTGTCCTAAGGATAGTGGGGAAGGGTCTTTCAGATCCTGGCCAAAGGAATTCCTGGGACTTATCATGCAAAATGGGAATTTGGGTGTTTGGGATTAGATTATGTTGGATGCTTGTGGAGCTCTGTTATGGATGTGTCCTGTTCTCTGTAGCCTTTATAACTGCCTTCTTTGAGGTTAAGGTTATGTTAAGGTTAAAGTCAAGGTGAGTCTGCATGTTTCATCTTATTTCTAGGCACAGAGGAAAGATCCCTCAAATTCTCTGCTCTTCTGTGTTTGGCAGATTCCATGAACATTTTCATATGTCATTCAAAGACTGACCACGGGGGAACAGTTTGTTGTTATACCGGCATGGTGTCCAGACCTTTAGCACGGCCCAATGCAAGTGTTCAAGAATTTTGTGCTAGTCTGAGAACAGGTTAATAATACTTTCATCTTGCACAGCAAAAAATGCCTCTGGTGTCTTACCAGATTGCAAATTGCAGTGGTTATGAGAAAATCTGTTGCATGCATTGCCTTTAATGAGTTTGTTTCCTGTTCCTTGGAAATGGAATAGCCTACCTAGAAGGAGAGCTTGGTCTGGGAGATGATTTGATCAGCTTGGTGACAAAGGTCCTACTTCTATCTGACCTCCAGTTGCTAGGTGAGGGGCAGAGCAGACAGCACGGTGGTGGGATGTCAGTGACGGGTTGTACTGCCTTGATCGGATTCTGTGGCAGTCTCCCCACACATGGGCTGGGCTCAGTGCTGTTGCTTTGGCTGGTACAAAGTTGGACTGCATCTGGCAAGTCTCGACAAAGGAATAGCCACTTGTCTTGATCGCTAGAGGTAAGCAAATTTTTTTTTTTTCAGGATGGTCACTAATATTAAAGAGGTATTTTTAGGTTGTGGGTGTGTATTTGGATTTCTGTTCCCCGGTGCTTGTTCTCGTGGCCATCTACCATCCCACTCAGTCTTCCAGTGCCCACATCCTGCTTCCGCCTGGGATCAAAGTCAGCAAAGAGAATGTTTTTCTGAAGGTCACCATAGCTAGGTTTGGCACCTTGTTCTGCTAAGGAACGACTGTGAGGGATGGAGGGAGGGAGGGAAGGAGGGAGGGCTGGGAGAAGGCAAGGAGGGCATTCTGCAGTTCTCCTGGCCAAAAGAGGGGCGGGTGCATCCCGTCAGAGGAGACATCTGATATCCTCTAGAGAGAGTTCCCTGGGAAGCCTCTGATCTGATTATTTATACTGAGCTCATCGGGACAGTGTCAGAGGGTATCAAGAGGTCACAGGATATTAGTTAAAGCATCACCACATTTTTTGGGGATTAATTCCGACATTATGCTTTCTAATGTGGAACAGTTCTCATTTAATTGAGTTAATAAATTCAATCAAATGTTAACATTTGGTCTGCAAAATAAGGAATCAAGTCTCAAAAGCATCTTGATAAATGACAAGAATCTTAAATAGGTGGCTCATAAATTATAGATGCATATATTTACAAACACATACACATACACAGCGGTGTGAACGTGCCCTTTAGTAAATGAAACACCGCACACCTGAAGCCTGTATTATCTCTTTGGTGGACTTTGGGAATACTTTCTTGGACAATGCTGACTAACTACTCTTTGGGTGGCTTATGTACTTCTCATACAGCTGTGCTAGGTCTTTTTCACCTGGGGCTTAGCTCAGGCCACTTCACAGTTTTGCAAAGGCTGGACACAACCCCCCGACCCATTTTTCTCCAAATAAGAGGATTTTGGTGTAACCTAAGGCTAAATATTTTGTTGGTAGTGTTAGAGTTTACACTGTGAGGAACTGTGAAGTCAGGAATATTAAAATGTTTGTAGAATTGACAAGCATGGAAAGCTGGGTGTAAAACAGAAAATAAAATCCAAACCCTTCAAAATAGCACACTCTTCCACTAACTGTCATTCTGTACGGAAAGTTTTGCTCTGCATCTCCCCCTTTCTGACTGCTTGTCTGCCTGCCTGGTGTTGCAGTAACACTGTCCCTGAGGCTGGGATCTGAAACAGGACACAGATGATCCTTGAAGGCAACGGCGTCTTCAGTAGGAGCTTCTGGGGAGCTGAGGATGTTTGGAAATCAGCTGGCTAGTTTTTAAAAATCCTGCCCTAAATATTTACGAAAGCTATGTAACATTTCACGCCTCTCCGCTGTCCCTCTTTGTGGCCTTGATGAAAAGCATCACAAGAAGAAGTGCCCTGGTCCTGACTGGTTTCCAAGTCTCATTAAGTACAATGGGTTTGCAAGTGTTTCTGTACATACCGGCTGCACTACATCATCCCTTGCATTCCTGGGGCTGAAAGCTGCAGAAGGCAGCCAACGGGGAGGGGATAAAGAGCACACTTTTTGAGACTCTCTTTTCCCAGCTTCTATTCTTTGCTCCAACCAAAGGAATGAAATCGCAAAGCCATTACCTCATTTCTGAATGAGCTGGAAGGCAGCTCGCTTTGCTGTTTCGAACTCAGGGGGGATTTTTCAGTTGCATGGAAAAGTGGAAATTTTGTAACTCATTTTTGTTTGTTTGTTTGTTTTATAAGACTCACACTTCATCACAAAATGAACACGAAATGGTAGTGAGTTGGAAGTTGAAATGCGAGAGTTTGCAGGGGCTTTTTTCCCAGAATTTGATTACAGGCATATGTCTCCCCTGCGGCTTTTAAGATTTTAGTAATTAATTTTTTTCTAGAATTTAGATGATGCTCTCTCTTTTTTGCTTCCCCCACCTCTCTTTTTTTGAATACCACCTGAGTTTGTTAAGGAAAAAAATAATCTTTGGGATTTTGTGAGGCTTTCTTATAAATCCTCTGCTTTAATTTGTTTTCTTCAAATTGCTCGGTACAAAATGTACTAAAAAAATCAATGCTAAGAGGAGCATCATATGGAGAAGCTTTAATTGTTCAAGTAAAATAACAAAGCCTCACCTAGACGTAATCACAAATGGGGTAGTTTGTTTGCACATGCTATCTAATTAATTTAGTCTTTCTAATGAAAAATTTTTCCTTGAACGGAGAACCTCGAAATATCAGACAAACCTCAGTGCATGTCATTAAATTGTAATTAAATCAACAGACATTCTCACATCAGAGCTGGTGCTTGGAGATGGTCTAGGCTTTGTATCCATTTTATACAGGATACTCCTTTTGTGGGGATTTAGGCTGAGCAATCAAGTCTCTTCTGCCTGCTGGTGTCATAGCAAAGCAAAAGTCATCTTGCAATACAAGGCAAAATGAAAGACTTCTTCATCAGTTGTATAGCTTCTCTTTTAGCCGAGTGTTTATGGCAGCCCTGCCCTGAGTTCCACAGGGCGCTCACTGTACGTGCAGAAGCTCCTGTGCCCCTGTAGATGTGTAATGCTTGGGTGCTGCTGACCTGGTCCAATATACAGACCTTCATCCTTACTTTTAATGCTTTGCAAGTATCTTGGCTGGACTTATCCATCCTCTCAGTCTCTTGTCCAAGAAATATGTGGCTCCCATAGCTCAATGTCTGTCTATTTGGAGCGTGGCTCCCTCTTCCATCCCATCCCTTACTCCCGTGCACTGAAAGATGCAATGACTCGATGCTTGTCCCTCAGCAGATTACTCTCTCTTTATGATTAGTCATTATCAAAAATATTTCCAGAGCCTACTGCAATCTCCTGATGTGCCGCTGTATTGCATCTGTCCTTTTTCACTTTTTATACCAGCTAATTAAATTCCTTCTCTACTGCATCTATATCATGCGATAAAGTAAATGTTGTGTAATATGTACTTAATACTTTGCTTCCTATCAGCAATATGGTACAGTTTGCCAAGCTCTAGCTGATTGTATGTGTGAAATCCAACAGTATGTAGCTATTTTTATAATGGATAAGATTCTACTGAGGTAGAAGGCCTTATACAAGTCTGTGTATCAGTCTTCAAAACAGCCCTTTGGTAGGTCTTTAACAATGTAGAAGTCTTAGGTTGAATCACTGAAATAAGATACTGTCATATTTCCACCTATCAAGAGGTACAATAATGAATTGTGCTAAAGATGTTGATATCAAACTCTTTTCCATAGATGAAGAGATGTATTTTAGGAATTTAGAAGAGGAAATCACATTTTATCAAAACAGTGGTGTACTAATTATAAATGTCAGATGGGTAGAGAGAAAAAATATTTGTGAAAACATTTTTCAATGGAAAATCAATGACTGAAAGAAAGTCTAAACCATCAGAAATCTGAAATAATACCTCTTTTGTCCTTCAGTTTTTATAAAAAATTCCATTTCCCAGATGTAAAGAAACAACTTTTTAAAATTTCATGTTCAAACAGGATTTATAACTTGTTTACACATGCAAGTGCCTTTGATGTTGTTCTCCTTTTTTCTATTGAATGTATCTATTAAGGCTTACATATATGATCGTTATAATAAACAGTCACTACTGGTTAGTAACTCACATATACTACTACTATTTTTATGCAACACCTGAATATTATTTTAGGAAAAAAATAACCATCAGAAAAGAATTGTTTCATGGAATATGTCTATTTTCCAGATTTGCCAGTGTTTGCTTACTTACTGGGTTCTGAGTGATGGTCCAATTTAAAACACAAACCCTCACAATCACACTAAATTTTTCAATTTGAAACACAAAGTCTAAAAATCACGGTAAATTTAACCTGGCTATTTTGGCTTTGAATCAGAAAACCAGATCCATAAAGCATTTAGGCATTAAAATTAATCTCATTTAAAAGCCTATGCTTATGTATGTTGTTAAGTTGGAGATCCTAGAAATGGCATGCAGCAGGCAGAGCCTCTGCTTTTCCCAATTTTTGACAGCCAATTTGCTGTGAAAGAAAAAGAACTAGGCAGAACATCTTTGTTTCAGTAAATGCCGAAATATTTTGCAGAATTTTAATGGTAAAAATTTTAAGAGAGTCACTCTCCCTTATCCAAACTCCTGCTGAAAAGGTAAACTTCAACACAATTCTCTTCATATGAAAAGTTTAGAAAGATTTTGTTTTCACTCCTACCCAGAATAAAAACAAGTGTTAAAACTTCATGAGCTGTCATTAAAAGGAAATGTTCCTTTAGCTTTGGTGGCAAATCCAGGACCATGTTTCCTTCAATGAGTGCCGTTAACCACACCGAAAAAGTGCATCCAAAGAGAGTATAATTGTCGCTGTCTGCAGTAAGGGTAGCACCATCACCTTGTGAGTTACTGATGTCAAACCTTTAGTATAACTTTCTTCTTACAGAGGCCTTGATCCATCAAGGAATTTCACAGCCTGCTGAATTGAAGTGCAGAAAGTAATCTAATATTAATGAGATTACTCCCATATTTTTTTAAGTTTAGACATGTGCTTAAGTTGCACTGGAACCAAAAAACATTCCTTCAGGGAGCTATGGTACAAAATATAAGACTAAACTGTAATACTGGTTGTAAAAATTGAGTGCGTTTACTCAAAAACTAGTAAAATGACTCCTTAATAGATGTGTTTGAGCTGAGTTTATGTATAGCATGCAATGTTGACTCCTTGAACATGAAGTAATAGCAGCTAGACAGACTGCTTCCTATATCATGGGTTTGAGCTGACCTCTGTTTATGCTTACTGTAAAAATATCTTATACAAGGGGTGTCAGAATATCTGAATGGCAGCATTATATAAATGGTGCACACAAACACACAGGCCATTAATAACATGAACCCTGCAATATTTTGTCTTTGTTGTTTTTTAAAAGGACCTTTGCTCTAACCCTTATAAATTATACCAACAAAGATACATACTCTTTTTCAATACACTTCTCATCTTTTCTCACATCCAGTCCTAAACTCTTGCTACTCCGGCTAGCAAAGCGTAGGAACAAGATGTATAGGAAGGGAAACGTTAACAGAATAAAACCGTAAACAGTGGAGATTAGTGTGCTTCTAATAGCTAAAACTAATGTACTCTTTTTCATTTAAAAGTGAGAAAGGTGTCCCAGGGTACCACAGTGCAGGAACACAAGTGGAAGCCTTTTGGTTGTAACCAAATGTTGTATAATTTTAGCTGTCATTGCTGAATATAACTCTTCCCACAGCATATTTTCCTTTGAATCTTGACTGACCTTCAAGACTGTCGACGGACCCTTTCTGCCACAAAAGCCCTTTTGTCTGTGTGTGTGTGTCCATTCTGCCCATTTCCTCCTTGCAGTGAAAAACAACCACTTGAGTTTTTCTTGGTTTTGTTTGAGAATCACAATTTGATCGAAAGAGATTAAATAAATCAGCAAGCGATAATATGAAGCCATTAATACAACTTTTCTGCTCAAGTGGTTTGGCAGCCTTTATCTGCTGGCTTAAACTTAAACAATTACAGGCTTCCAAACTAATTACACTGAAGAACATTATAGGATTTATGAAATTTGGCAGCTATCACTTAAAAAAAGGGGAAGGAAAGGAAGGAAGAAAAGTTCATAACTATCCATTATGGAAATGTCCTGAAAGATCGTCAGAACAGAAATAATATACTACTGGTAAAGCCCTTCAGTGGCTCTGAGCATCTTGACTTCTCTTTGTACATTTTGTTCATTTTTCATGCTTCATAAGCAAGCGTATGGAAAATGCTGTGCAGATCTTATGCCAGCAAAATGTCTCCTATACTTTTTAATTTACAACATCAATGCCTTAATTATATTAACTAATACACAGCCTGTAAATAAGTTGACAGTTGTCTACTGAAAACCCTGCTGTAGTTTCCATCCTTTGCCAGACAGACCTCTCGTCCTTGTTGCTGTAGACAGATCACAAGGGGGAAAACCATGGGGATGACCAACGGGTGGCACAATGGTTCCAGACTGGGAGAAGCAAAGGTGGCACCAACACATCCCAGTGCTTCTGCAGAGGAACCCACAGCGGGGGTCGCCGAACTCGGGGGTAGGTGATGACTGTGGAGCAGAGCGAACTGGCTCCCGAAGGAGTGCTATGGGGGCACGTCTCCTCCTAGCCAGGCACCTGGGTCATTTAGTTGGTCAGCTAGTCAAAAGGCCAAACACCACAAATACAAGGAGACTCTGGTCTCTTTTGGATCAGGATAGGGGCACATCGAAGTCTTTTTTTCAGTTGTGCTGATTAAAGTCCAAGAGCAGTAGCTGCAGTAAGTGCAAAAATGTTTTTTTTAGTGTAACAGTGACCACTGCGTATTTCAGACATCACAAGTAAGACCTTCTTGTGAGATTTTCTTCAGAATATGATTTAATATAATTATTATACTGATTTCTGATCCTGGAGGGCTGCAGTACTTGAGGGGCTGGGAAGGTTTTCAAAACTGAAAGTGGAGATCTAGTTGTAAAACATGGCTACAGGAGCAAAGGTTTAAGAAAAAAACCTAAATTTTGCCAGAGTGGGCAGTGCATCATGGGGTGACATATGCTTCCAGTCTGAGGAGCCGTATGAGACCTATGGAGTTGCTGTTCCCAAGGAGGATATTATTGGTGGTTGGCATTGTGTCCATACCTTCTGCTCAGGAAGATCTCCAGTTGTAAGAAGATCCTTGTGAACTTTTTCCGTTCTTAGGATAACTTTAGTTGATGAACATTCCCTAGAAAACATGCTAAGAAAGCAGTCTCATTCATAGTACCAGAAATGTAATTCCTGCTCTGCGCTGGTGTTTCATTCCTGATAAAGCAAAAGGATCATGCATGGGTAAGGGGGAGCAGATTCATCTCTTTAAGTAAGACCAGAGTTCTTCTGCTGAGGGAGATGACAACTACCACCACCTGCAACAGTGATTTTTTTGGTAATTTACCTACTTGCATGCCTTAAGAACCTGACTTGAAAAGCAATTTGTTTTAGTGAGTACTATTAAATTATATTGTACTGGACTTGTAAGTAAGCAAACTTGGTGGGGCCAGTTGTGAGACAATGGTTGGGATGGAGTAGGCCCCATTTGTGACTGTCATTGCAATGCACCAAGATGACTAGGAGCCCAGCTACCCCCTGCAAAATATAGACCAACTTCAAGGCTCAGCTTTAAGCTGCTTTTATTATTCCAGCTTGGGCTATGTGCTGGCTAGGCACTACGTAAATGCTGAGTGTTTTTCCTACACTGTCTCTCATCACTGGTTTTGCCAGAAGTGACAGGTGGGAGTCAACAGGATGACAGTTAATTCAGGGAAAACATGGGTTGACATGAGTCAGGTTCTGCCCCACAGACTTTCCATTGCTATCAGTCTGTACTGAGGCAAAAATTGCCCAGCACTGAAGCTATCCAGTCCTCTGTTCTGTTTTCTCTTACTCATCAAACTCCTAGGCATTAGTCTCACTTTTTTCCTGTGATTAATTAAGTGATCATCTTCTTTAAAGATTTATTTCCTTTTCTGAAAAAATAAAAAATTGATGGCATTTTTTTAATGGAACCTTAAGATTTGATCAATGTCCACAAATGCTGTAAGAATACTGTAGGCAAAGCAACAATTTTTAAATCGATCTTTTTTTTCTACATCCATCTCATTCCTCTGTGGAGGAAGTCCACAGATAAAAACTAAAATCCAGGCAGAGGTGAATATAAAAACAAACCATGCTTTTAAAAATACACCTGTAATCTGATGATCAGCACTGTAACTGATCGCACACAGACGCTCCAGTACTGTTTCTTGGGGCAAAGTGCCTTGAATTCTTGCTGTGATGCGTACACATGCACGGACACACACATGTACACAGGCACACACATGTATGTACATAAATGTACACATGCCTACAGACACACATGCTTATAGACACACATAAATGTTTAGTTTGCGAAGTATTGCTAAAGAGCCACTACAGTTAAGTAATATGTGATTCGTGGTTGAGTAGCATAAACTTAATCCACCTAGATTTAATCTGGTTAATTAAGGTTAATTCAGGTGAAGGAAGGTTTGCCTATATTTCAGCATGGTGCACACTCTAGCATGTGCTGTAGGAAACCACAGACCTTCAGTGTGATCTTATGTTGCTAGTTTGTAATGAAGCATGCTTCACCATGTCTTGAATATTACTACAGCATGGGAAAATGAAACTGAAGGTAATATGAGTAGAAGTATCCACGTGGCTTTGTATCTGCAGTGCTGTTCTATATATTCTGGTATGATCCATGAAGGTATTAGGAGGCTGAGTGGATCTAGATTCTTATAAAGTGCCAGATATTTGTTAAAAGATATTCGCCAGATATTTGTTAAAAGAACACGAGTGTGTTCTTTTAGTGATGAGGTTTATATTAAATAAGGCTAAAACCCATCAAAAGCATAGACAATGCCTAATTACATTACATAGTCCACGTTCAGTGAAGACTACTCACAAACCTCCTACTCTGCTTAGTCAACAATTCTTCTGATCTGCCTTACACTCTGCATTTCATACCAACAGCAGAGTGCTGATGAGGTATAATAGACAGATTTGCCAGATCCGTCTAGACTAAAATCTTTTCCCAGTGTCCAAGCCAGAATTGGCTGAAACGTCAAATACGAGTGCGATGCCAGTGGATCTCCTTTCTTTGCCATCCCACGTCTTTCTACTGGCCTGTTTGTAGGGAAGACGGGAATTGGTGGGGCAGGGGATGTGCCAGCTAGCTTTTCTCCTCCTGAGAAGACAGTATCCTGTCCTCCCTTGTGAATGCTGGATCCAAATTCTTCAGTTCTAGATGGTCCAAGTTATAATCTTAACTTGACACATGACAAACACTCTGAAACACAGATTGCTGGAACCAAATATAGACATCTGGGAATCTGAAAAAAAAGAGAGAGAACTAGACATGTGCTAGTGGCTTTAAGACAAATGCTAATAAAGGAAACAGAAACGTGATGATTGCCTCTCCTGGAGGATTGCAGGAATCAAGCCCAAACCTCAAAAAAAGGTGCAAAAGTTTGGGAAAGAGGATGAAATAGATGATATGTGACATGACAGAATTTTTAGCAAATTAAAACTTGAACGAACTCAAACCCTCACAAGGCGATATTCAGCTTTCTCTCAGTTTACACTGTAGATTACACCATTTCTTTTTCTGTGTGATGGGAATTGGGTCTTTTCACATGGCTTACCTCAAACTCAGGGAGGCCAAGGGTAGGACAGTTTATGGCATAGAGTCCTGTCACACAAGAGAAAGAGGGTGATGGCCAAATATGTGACAGCTGGAGAAAGTCACAGTGACTGGGAGTAGGGGTTTGCTTGCAGCCTACTGCCAGGGTTACATTTTTGATTTAGCTAGGACAGGACTTTAAGAGATCTGTGTGCATGTACAACATAGACATTCCTTCTGTTGTTTCCTGAAGATCATCGTGGACTGCTGCATGGAGTTAGTTTTGTTTCTCAATTGTGTTTCGATGTATTCTGTGTGATGTAAATCAGCACTGGTTAGACAGCGTACAGGTCTGAAGTGAAGGAAAAAAGCCCCACATATAAAAGTTCATATCTATAATATCTTTGTACAGTCGAGATGATGATCAAAATTTTAAAGCCAAGTGAATAATATTAAGCTCCTGAAAACATACCCAGGCCCATAAATGGTGGTGAATACACTCAGTTTCTGCTAACTTCACAGAAAGTAAAGCTGAGGATTGGCTCTGTTTAAAAAAATGTATCAGTTACCATTTCAGGTTGCCTAATCAGGCAGAGCTTATGGCTGCAGGCTTCACAGCTCTTAATCACCTGCTGCAGGAAGAAGGGCAGAAGAAAGGGGCAGAAGAACGGGAAGCAAACAAAGGTGCAGAAGAAAAGGGAGAAAGAGGTGAGGGGATTGGACAAGAGCAAAAAGCATGCGAAAAAGGGGAAATTGCGTGTTGGAGACCGTGAACTGGGAAGAGAAAGGAGAAAGAGAACAGCGCGAGCACAGATGATGAAAGAAAAAGCTGGAGGAAAATGGATGGGCTGCAGTGAAGACAAGAGAAAGAAATGACTGAAGAAAACCCACCCAGGAACTCTTGCCAGTCATGGACAACACAAAGCACTGACCCAAGGGAAAAGATTCGAAATCCGACTGGGAGACAGTCAGAGCTGTGGGCCTCTGCATGGGATTTTGAGGAAGGGACCTTGCTGATTTTCCTGAAAAGTGGGTCGCCATGGGTTTTAAATGTGGAAGAGCATATATGAAAAGGCATTTTTGATCCCTGTCAGAAGACAAAAATTGGAAGAGGACTTGAAATGTACCATTCTGTATAAGGTGTCAGATAGCAGACAGACAGAGAACAATTAAGACTACACAAGGCTCTCCATCAGCAGCGTACAATGGGAATAGGATTTTCTTTTTCCCCGGATGTCAGCCTAGCCACTCAGGCGAGACGAAGAGAATTTCTTCCACTTAAGAAATCCTTTGTTCGGGAAAGAGCTGTTCAGGCCTCTGTTCTCTACCCAGCCAAATTGTATGTAGTTTTCACGGAGAAGACTTCACTTTCTGAGGGGCATTGGTAACCAAACAGCTTCTGGACAAAGTGCAAAGTGCAGTGAGTCCAGAGTATCCTTGGAGTCTGACAGGAAGGCTAAAGAATGAACGGAAACATTTTCAAATGCAAAAAGGTTGATATTTATTCTTTCAAAATTTGCCATAGTGATTTTTGTCCTGTGAACCTTGCAAGAGCAGAATTCGTGTTTGTTTTCTGCAGGGTGGATGCTTGGTCCTGTCTGCCTTTTTGTTGACTCATGTTGACTCTGTTCTCAATACAAGAAAACTGCATGGAAATCTGTATAAAACCTGCCTAGGTCCTTGTGGAAATATAGATCATTCCCATGAAAACTATTTAACTAGACCATGAATAGGCAGCATCTATGCTAGTTTAGTTACATCTCTTCTTTTCTCCTGGTGTGCAATACTGCATATTAAAAAAAAAATGCAGTCAAGGTATTCAACAAAGAAGGGAACAAGACATCCCCACTACCAGCATTTAGTTAGTCTTTGATCACTGAGATTAAAACCACTGGATTCAGCAGAAATTACGTCTGTCTGATTTTTTTCTCTTGTGCCATGAATACATACGTGCACATACATGCAAAAACACTGGAGTGTACATGCACACAGGTGCATAGACATGTGTGCAGACACACACAGAGATGGAAACTTGGAACACAGACTTTCTCACCCAACTAACTGTACCAATCAGTAAGCTCTGCGGATTTTATTACCCTGCTGATACTATAGCAAAGATACCAGGTTATCTGTTGGCACATTTACGTGTAAAAGAGTTAAAGACATGTAAAATTATTAAAACAAATGTATGACTTCCCAGCTTGTGTACATTACTTGAAATTTCTTCTTCATAAGGGTAAAAGAAATCCTGGATATAGTTTGGAATACAGAGGTACTGCAATCAGCTGTCTTTCCATTTTACTTTTATTTCACTGTGGCTATGTATAGTGTCAGTATTTACATGTAGTGCCCTGTTTGCTCTTACAGATCAGACTAGAAGTCTCACAGCTGGGTTCGACACTAGATCCTCCTCAATGGAAGGAAATAAACCTGTCTGTCCCATCATTTCAAGAAACCATATAACTAAAATGCACATTCAGGTCTTTACGTCATAGTTTAAATGCAGAAATGCTTAGGAGTCCATTCTGTCAGCAGTATCTCCCTTATTGGGTTACTGATTACTGGTAACACACCTTATACGAATCTGCGTCTTAAGATTGCCTGGAAATTTCACCTGTTGCATACAGTGGCTATTCACTTGTTAATGGGTGTTTCTCACCAGGATCTCATTACATCTGTGCCCCATTGTCTGCCCTCACTTCCAGTTCATTTTCAAGTGTAGTGTTATACGCTGGTTCAAATTTGTGTGCTTTTAAATGGTTTGGTTCCTTGATACCCAAAGAAAACACCTCTCCCTTCGTGTGTGACCAGGAGGATGAGATCAGCAGAAGGGGATGAAAACTGTAACTTGCTTCCCAAGCCGTCCCATCAGAATGTGGGCTGGCTGGTTGATAGGTCATAGAGCAAAGCTTGGCTTTTCTTTGAGTGCAAAAGAAAGAATGAGCTGTATTGATTGATAAGGGGGCTACGAATGCTTGGTGGGTGGAAGTGGAAGTTATTTTAGTTTTTTGGATATTATCTCTAATTTAGAACTTCATTTTTGAGTGTGCATTCAAGAATCACGTGGCTGTATTCATAAATACATCAAGTGGGTTCCAGAAAAAAATTAGCAATTAAGCAATTAGCTACAGAACTTGTATCTGCAAAAGCTTTTTGCTGCTGTATTTGACATTCTTTTGCTGGCACCCTGTGCTTTGTAGTCTGGATGTCTTTACACATCCTGAAACTGCCTCTTTCTAATCCTTCCTTATTTTCAAAAATTTAATACAAGTGAAGTTGTGTGTTGCAACAGGGAAAAGCCCTCCAGTTCTCCATTAGTTTATTTTTTCAGAACCAGAGTACTGTTCCCATTGCCTCTTAGTACAAAAACTATGAAGTACACATAGGACAGGACCGGAAGTCCAGGTTCGAGCGGAATACGTGTTGTCATAATTTTTCTTTGACAATTAGGAATAAATGCTGGGTGCAATTTAAAAAAAAAAAATCTAAAAAAGGAGTAGAAAAGCCAGAAGAAACTATCAGGTGTTTTGTATTCTCTCAGTTATCTGCTACTACATTTGTACTGCATATTTACTAAAGCCAGAGCTGCACTACCCAGTGCTTCTCATTTTAAAACAATCATTTATGGG
This sequence comes from Sagittarius serpentarius, assembly GCA_034782735.1. NCBI lineage: Eukaryota > Metazoa > Chordata > Aves > Accipitriformes > Sagittariidae > Sagittarius > Sagittarius serpentarius. The sequence goes on along the minus strand of JAVKLA010000014.1, from coordinate 16,295,920 downwards.
TGTTAAAGTATGCCTGTGAAAGCAGAAGTGTACTATGTCAATCAAAGCTAATCACTGGTACAGGCAAAGTGCTTTTGTTGGCCTCCATGCTCTAAGCCGTGCTTCCACATCTGTGTTTGAAGAGATTAGAGAGGTGCTTCATACAAGAACTGTATTAGTTAAAGCTGATCGACAGTATTTGGAATAAATCATGAAAAAGTTGAGTGCCAGAAGGAAAGGCATGGCGAGCGAGTTTAAAATGGACTAGGGCTAAATCTGGCTTCTTCCCACCCTTCCCTCCCCCAGATGCACACGTATAAACATCTACACACTTGTTCTTCTGAGAGCAATACTGGTTATCTTCCTCCAACCACTTTGCAGCTAACGTGCAGCTGCACAGCCAAACGTACTCGAGCTTGTTTTTACTGAGATACATACTGTTTATTGGCTGAGGCATTGATATCATATTTGATGTGTTTATATCAGTCAGTACTGGCAAGGGATGGGGAAATGGGTGTTAAAGGAGAAGAGAGCTCTTGCAGACCGCTGTGGTTTGGAGTTCTGCAGCTCCCCCCACCTCCATTTCCAGCAACACTCTTGCCTCGTGAATGCCATACACTTTCAAATAAATTATGAGTGACAAGTATTTGAACCAATAAAGAGGGCACCATATTTTATATGCAGTAAATTTAATTCCAGATTGTGTTTCACCTCAGCAGTGTGACATGTTTATTGCTGCTGAAAGATGAAAGCACCAGGAGTTAGAGACAAGCGTCAGCAGTTCTAGTGGGCACCAGCAAAATGAAGATTTGACAGACTGGTGGCTGAGCCCGTGAAATGAAATGCCAGATCAAATTTTACCCAAAAGGGGTCAGATGTACTGTCATGCCCCCAGACTCTCAATACCAACTGAATAAATGACTCTGGTTCAACAAGCTGCCGAGGAAGGTGGTGTGCGATCCATAATTCACTGCTAGAGGGCTACGATGCCTTTCAAAATGCGCCGATGATTGGTCATGCCAGAGCTGGCTTTGAGGATATAATGTAATGAAGTAACTCTGTTGGTGCTGAGAGCTTTTGAAAAGTACTATTAACCAGCTTCCAAAATTTGTTATTTGGTCTGCCTTTGCCACCTTTGTCCAACTGCTGGACTTGCAACTGCCTGCATTAACAGTGAAAATCAAGCAATAAGCTGTAAATTTGCTCAATAATATATGCACACACTTGAGACATTTCTTTCTGTTGGGGTGGCCCAAATCAGCTACAAAATGATGTTTGGGTACCATCACTTTGGAGGCTGAAAATAATAAAGAGAAGCATCGTGCTTGTTCATTTCAAGCCAAGCTTTGCCACCTTTCGTCATGCGTAGCAGCACATACTCATGTAAGTTGTCCCACTGGGAATTCTTAGAAACTATTTGTTTGATGGTTACTTAACATAAGTAAGGCTGGCAGAATCGGATCTGGTATTTGCATGCAACAAATTGTATTAGGGGCAACTTGTATGCAGATTTAATCGCACAATGCAGGAAAGACATTTAGAGAATCTTTTGGCTTTAGTGAGACATGCTCAGTACAGACCTCCTGGTCAGCAAAACAGTTTCTACTGACTCATTTAAAAAAGTTTCAGATCAAATACCATTCTTTACCAATGGTCACAAACACTAAAAAATCTCTATCAGTGCTGATATTGCCAACAATGCCTCCAAGATTCAGATAACAGCAGAATGTCAGATCTGCAGGTCACCAAAGTAAACTCTCTGCTTCTTAAATCCATCCTGTAGCTGCTGGGAAGACACGACGTATTTCAAGCTGCTGCTTAGAAGTAGTTATAATGTTTTGTCTTCACGTAACAGTGGATGGCTGTTCCAGATGTTTACCTCATTCCTGGTTATAAATCCCCTAGTTTCCAGACTGAAGCTAGTCATGGGCAGTTTATACTTATTTGTTCTTGTGTCAGTCTTTTCAAAATAGCTTTAAACCTGTGTAAATAGCTTTTCAGTCTCCCAGGTATTTTCTAGCCTGATGTGTATATAGCCAGTCACCTGGGCTTCGTTTTGCTAAACTTACTGAGATCCTAGATTTCCTTCTAATATGACAGACCCTGGGGTCCCTGGCCATCATAGTATTTTCCTGTCACTACTCCAAATATACCAGCAATTGTATATATCCTGCAATTTAAGTCAAACTGAACACGGGTGAGTAGAGCTCTAAACAATATTCCAGGTAAGGAAAATAATGTTATATAAAGGGGTAAGTAGAGCTCTAAACAATATTCCAGGTAAGGAATATAATGTTATATAAAGGTATCCATAGGTTTGAACCTCTGTCAGAAAGACATTGCTTGAGCATCCTGATTTTGCACTTGCCCTTTTCATGGCAAGCCCATGCAGTAACCTGTACACAGAGTACAGGCACCGCCAGCACTTGGGCAGGGCAACATCGCTGACATCTGGAACATCTTCTTTCGAGTTTCCGACTGTCTGAACTCCCAGATGTTATCCGATGTTTGTGATATTTATATAAAGTGACTGACTGCCTTTTCCATGGATGTCCCAGGGTGGTGCTGGGTGCTCGTTCTAGGTATTCCCCACTGCCATCTGCCATTGCTCCTGTGCACCCGTACAAGAGACTCTGGAGAAGACATTGGTAGTGTTTTAGTTGGCCCCGACGCTTACACAAGTGGAAGCGATTAGGCCAAGAGGAACCTGTGGGGCTCCGGGCTGCTCATACGTGGCCGAACCTCAGCAGAGGGCTGGCAGCCCTAAGGAGACAAGCGCCAAGCGAGGAACTTGGCGCTGACGCTGCTCAGTCTGATCACCCTCCAAGCCCATTTCTCAAACCTATAAAAGCAACGGGTTTAAATGACACGTCTGAAAAGAAAGAAGCAGGTGTGGTTCCCTGTCACTCTAAGGAGGTCCCTTACTATGTGTTCTGGGCTTAGGTCTGACTCTGTCTGCAAATCGCTTGGAGGTTGCTCAGGTCTGCCTTCATCATTAGGTTGCCTGGACGCCTCCCCCTGTTCGTCGCTTTCTAACTAGCACAGACGTGCAAACCTTTGCGCAGGTCCTGCAGCATGAGGCGCAGTGGTACGTCACATCATCACCAGAAGGCAGGCTGGAGTCCCTGGGTTGATAGCACGCAGCTGAAGACGGGATTAAGGCAGGAACATAATGTTTCTGTAAACGAGGTAACATGCTATAAGGAACGTGGCCTCCATTTGAGGAGGGCGTTTTCTTGCAGTTCTTGCAGATCAGTTTAACCCTGACTTCTGCTTGTCTTGTCAGTCCTTTTAAATGATCCTAGGGCTTGACTCTTAAGAGTTATCATTTTGAATAAACAATACAGGTTTTATTAGTTTAGAGTTTGTTAAGCCGTGTTTTATTTTGATCCAGCCGTAATAAAATTAATGAACTACAATAATTGCTACAATAAAACCCCATGCAGTGCATTGCGCATAGAGTACAAACACCACCAGCCCTTGGGCAGTGCTAACAATGTGCAGAGATTCCACAAAACACTTCGGCATCTTTTCTCCAAGAAAATTAAACAAAGAAATAAAATTTATTCAGAAATTTAACAGATGACGTTGCATCAGGCCTTCCTGTTATGCAAGCTACAAACTTTGTGACCACAAGTAATTCCTGAGCTGAGCAAGTGCCAGGCCTAGGAAACAATTATCTAGAGCAATGCTTTATTGCATGCTTCATACATATACATACGTGTGTATATATGTATACACACATACACATATATATGGATATTTAGCTGCATTAATTAGTGCATATATAATTTTTTTTAATTAGCTTCTTTAGCTTTGTCTAAAACTTAAATCGCATTTTTTCATGCTCTGTTCTATAGGAATCACACAGGGAGCAAGCATGTGTTGACACTGTCTTCTCATCTCCAACTTTTATGATTTTACCATTTTCAATATACAGGTGTTGCAGAAGCACTGCTTCATTGAATGTCACCCAAAATCTCTTAAATTAAAAGCCTGAGAAAAAAAGCCAAATATTGATCCAACTCCTTATGCAACACTGTATTAGATGGTTTTTTTTTCTCCATTTGTAAAGTTAGGGCATCACTGAAGCTTTTCTGCAGAAAATCTAGAAGTTTTACTCTGAAGGACTTTCTGCAGCAGAATTCCCAATGAGAATGGCAAGAATAGGCATAAAAAATATATTTATACAGACAAGCTCTGTGTTCTGCTTTGGTATCAATAACAAAATCTATTTTTTCCCTATAGACTCAGAGCAAATTTATTACTAGTAAAAGAAGAAAAAAATTCTTTTTTTTATAAAAAGCAGATTTAGCAAAGGGAAGTTCATATGCACAGGGTTTTTTTATTTTTATTTTATTTATGAGTAGTTGTTTCTACATAATTAGATCCTTTATGTCTTTCCATAGCTTGTATATATTTGGATTTTTTAAAACACTGTAAATCATTACCAGATTTGATCCTGAGATGTACCCAGAGAACAGAAATCCTTTTATCTGAATAGAGCAAGTTGGAACCCTTTTACTTTTTTTTTACAATAACTTTCCAACTTACCTTTATTCATATTGTATGAAAAATCTACTGAAAACAAACGAATTCTGTTGTTCTACTTCTTTTCAACCATCCCTTAAGTTGATTAAGGCTAACTCCTGGAGTCCTGCAGATGACTAGATCTTATTCCTTTATTCAAATAAAGCTTTTCTTTGAACTCTTTTGGAGTTTTGTGTAATTAATAAACCTATGAAATTTAGCTTTTACTCATTCTGTATTTCAAACCCCTCTAAAAGGTAGAAATGTTTTTTATGGACATGACTGCATTTCCTGTGTGACCTGTGTTAGTAATAAATTATAATTTCTTAACAGCTAGTTGCTAATCAATACAACATATCTAAGTGTTTAATTGTAAGCCTGTTCATAGATCCAATAATGTTAACAAGGCTATCTATATGTTTTAAACTATGTAACTGGTTGCTGAATTGGACTCTAACTGTACAGTCTAGATCAGTTCACCATAGGGATTAAGAGGGCATCTTACTCTGCCAGACCCTCAACTAAGAATAAGCTGAAATAAGTTCGTCCCTGCGTGATCTTGCTGAATAGTTCAAACTGTATAAAGTTTATGTTATTTTAATATACATGAACCTTTTGGGAGGGAAAAGTATTGAAGTAGAACATGAAGAAAATGGATTCAGTGTCTAGCTCAGGCAGAGTTTCTTTGTCAATGTGGGTAAATCTCTTGATTTTTCAGTGCCTCAGTTCTCCATCCATAAACTGAGGAATTAATATTAGCTCCTTTATCTGCCTTGTCTATTCATACAGAAGACTCCTTGGAGCAAGGATTGTCTCTTGCTGTATGTGTTGCATTATTGAAGTGACATTACATCCCTTCCCTTCATTTCTCTTTATGTTCATCTGAGTTAGCCTTTAAGGTTCTAAAAGTATGCACTATCTTATTAATTTTTGTAAAGTGGTTAGTGCCATATAAATGAGGAATGATAAAAATAAAAGCAAGTAATAAATCATATTTAGCTATGAAAATATTTTATGACTGCAATTGATGGTAATTTCAGTATTTCCCCAGTCCCCCTCTGTAAAATTATCTTAAACTCGTGACAAACATTCTTTCTTCAATCTAAACTCTATTTCAGATAATTTTTGTTCAATAACCTTAGCTAATAAAAGTACTTTGATCAGAGTACTTCTTTTTTAAACCTTTAAAATTGTACTCATCCTTTTTTGCAGGCCAGATCCTCAGCTGGAGTAAATCAAAACAATTTCAAAGTCATTCTGTCAAAGTGCAAAGCTCTGAAGAGCAATATTGACCTGCAGGTACTGATTTCTGCTGACTAGGATCTCCTGTCTCCCTTTCCGCATTGGGAAGATCTTGGCCCAGTCCCTCTCAGGGAAGATCACAGAAAACTTGTTAACATCAGAGCAGATGGCACCACTGTCTTTCCTCCAATTTCAGGAGGGTTTATCTTCTCAAAAAGCCTCTCAGCTATTTGTCCTTTTAAATTTTCATTTGTTTACATTCTTAGAAGTTTCAGGTTAATTTGAACATTTACTTTGTTACCTAAGGATTTGACATTTTGAGGGAAGGAACTCTCCCATTAAAAAGTTAAGTTTGCCTAGGATCTTAGTCTACATCTCAGTCTCAATTTTTGCCTAAACCTAGCAGAAGAGGATGCATCAAACCTTTGCATTTGTTGGCCTAAACGTTAAAGAACACGCAGGTGTCGTACGGTGATAGAGAATATAATCATTTTCAAATATTCCTTCTCAGATAACACACAACCAAAATCTTACCTCTTTGCATTACTTCTGGATGGCTTTACAAGGTTAGAAAATATCAGGATGTATTTTCTCTGTACCAAGACCGCAGCCCCACCCTCTGAGCCACAGAAGAGGCATGGAGGAGGGCTCTGATCCCATGCGCTGCCATCGGGATCACTCATGAGGAGACCTTCTGCACAAGAAGACCCATCCAAGCTGCCCCTGTGATCAGGGTTTTGGGGACTGAGACAAAACAGTTGTCTTAAAGTATTAAAAATTTTTGGTTACTGAATCTCGTGAGAAATTAAGGAATAATACTAGCTGAAGAGAAAGGTAAGTGGCAATACAGAACACAACTGGGAAGAATATTCCTGTAGTGTTTTGTGAAGGAACTTTAAAAGCAGAAGAATCATTATTCCTAACCCATCTTTGAATTTAAATTGCACACTTAAGCAAACTTTGAACTGTACCACACAATAAGCATAACAAGTAAACCTATGCTTTTAATAGTTAATCATCTGATGCATGACAAGTATCATTCTGAATTCTGTGTGAACTGATTCACTAAAATCATTCAGTAAATTAATGTAGTTTTGCAATATTATCAGTAAAATAGGCAAGCAGCCAAATGTCTAATGACAAGTTGAAGGGTTTTGAGATGTGTCTGTCTCTGTGCAATATCGAAATTGTTTTCAAAACAGAAGCACCCTGGAAAAAATTGAGCAATACCACGTGAACCATAGGACTATTATGAAAATTCAATAAATAAATAATGTGACTTATATGCAAATAAATTTATCTATCCTTCAACTTTGCCATCAAATATTTTTTAGTGGCCCACTCTGACTCCCAGTGAAATAAATGGCAACATTGCCTTTGGCTTTCAGAGAAGCAGATTTCCTCCTATACCCAGCATTTATTCAGATCTGGTGTACTTTTTAGGCAATATAAATACGCATTTGTAAAGCCTAAAAAGGAGCCACTCTGAAGAGAGGGTAGCAATCTGTCAAAGCAGTGGTTATTGTCTGGAGCATTACCTGTCTTGCAGGTGCTATTCCCTTTCATTTATCTTCCAGCCTCGACCTGATGGATTGGGGATTATTGCTCTTTTGGCAATCAGATCCTGAACATGTCTCCTATTTAACTCTGGGCTGTAAAAAAGGGAAAATTAAAAACCATTATGAGACCTCCATATAATTAATCTTCAGATGGCTTGAAGCTTAAGCATGTAATGTCCTCAGTACTCTGTCTACTATAACAAGTAACAGGAGGGAAAAAAAAGGCGACATACCAATATACTTTATCCAAGGGAAGAAATTCCAGTTGTAGCATTAAATATAAATACAATAGTGTGTTGGCATAATGTAGTAAGGTTCCTGTACTATTTAAGGCTTTGTTCTAAAGCGTATCTGTGTACACAATGAGATGATGAACACAGTGCATCACATAGCTAAATTTAATATATGCAGGGGTATGATGTTTGCAATGCATGCATTTCAGCAGGTCCCATTAGTGCGCCTTTCCCCTCCAGTGAAAACAGAATGAACCACAGCCCCTTCTGGTTTGCATAAAGCAAACAAAATTAGATTTGCTTTGCTGAATTGAAACCCGCTTGGGATTGTGAGCCTCTCTCGGGGACAAATTACTTCAAACAATCCCTTTGTACCATAACAAAATCAAAAAATTCAGGCCAATCAACATGGCTCAAAACCCTTAACACAAGAATTAATAATACAACCTAGTCTATTTTTATTGCTTCTGAGCTACAGATCCTTGTTTTAATATAATTACACTTATTTGTGGTCCACATGTTAAATAAGCTTGCATATGTTAACTAATGTGACATAAAACAACTTTTATAATTTCACTATTGCAACCAGTTTTGTTCCCCCTAGAGTAACATCCCTAACATAGGACAAGCTAAACTTTAATTGCATTAAATTAAATCTATATTATCATTTTTTGGCCTATATAGACAGAATAGTAGACATTTCTGAAGTTAAATATGTCAAAAATATTTCATTTACATTGCACTGTAAGTCATATTTCCTGATGGGTTTCCAAATCTAACCCTTCCTTCAAAGAAATAACTTATTCTCTCCAGCAGAGAAAGCTCATTTAAGGTGGCACAGTGTCTTCCCTGCTTATTAACAAAATACCGTTACCCTCAATGGTGTAATCCAGGTCATGAGCACAATGTATTTGCATGCCACATTTCAATCCAAAGTAAACTGATTTTTACAATATTTCCAGATTTTTTTAAAGTTTTTGATCATTGCGACTATTTAAGTTGAAAACACTGTAAATGAAGGCAGAGAGTTTATTTGCTTTCTTTGTCAGACACACCCAAAACGAACCACAGGGAAGTATGTTTGTCTTTTCTATTTTCATCAATATTTTATATATTGCTCCAGACAGTATTATTTCTTAGCATTTTTCAAACTCCAGCCTTGGTGTTGCACAATATTATTTTAAATACAACAAAATAATGGCAAACATAACCAGCTCTGATTTTCCATCTTAACGTAATACAAGATTATGGACAAAAAAGCAGGAGGTCACTTTTATTACTTTCTAATAAGACTTTACCTTATATGAGCCTATAAGCAATATATCAAGATGTCACTTTGTGCCTCCTAATATGACATTGTGGTGATGGAAGGAACCAAGGACTTAGCACAATTTTCTGAAGTATTCTCCCCAGAAGCATGTTTCTGCAATGCACAGTCTCAAGCACTTGGAAAGGAAAACGCTGACATAGGGCAGAATTATACCCTGACTCATAGTCCATGTAACCCAACTGATGGATGCATAACGTATCAATCAAGACAGTTCTGCTCCTGGAATATATATTTTCTTCAGAGAAAACGAAAACAACCTTTGCCCAATTTAACCTGAAAAATTAAGCCTGGAGATACACAGAAGGAACAAAAGGTTGAGGAGAGTAAGCGGTGCATTTTCATTATAGCCACAGGAATGTTGGAATTAACATTTGCATTTAAAATTAAGATACAGAAAAACAGATCGAGAGCACCTAACTATGCCCCATAGTGTCACTGTGCACGCGTACATGACTATCAGATAATAACACTTCTAATCTCCATAAAGTTGACGATGATTTCTAAAGATGGCTTTTGCATTTTCCATTTTTCCTCTCTCCTGTTGCTGGGAAGTGGACTTAGCTGGACTGCATCCCCTAATTAAGTCTTTTAGCTATAACTTCATATTCCTTAGGACTATAATCAACACATTGACACCTATTTTCCTCAGGCTTTTAATAGTTATTTTATTTCTAGAAGATAATAGCTCATGTCCTCCCTTGTTTTGTTTCAGATAGACAGACTAAGTTTTGCAGTAATATCTAAATATCATTTTATTTTGGGAGGAACATGGTCTCCAGAGGAAGGTGAGATGGTTGTACGCCAGACATTAGGGGAGTTAACAAGAAACACCGTAACTAGAGAGAAATGATGCCTGCCAGGACAGAATAAGGAATAATAGAGATTGGTTGAGCTCCATGTTTTAGACAGATTTTGGTACTTAGACAAAGAAAAGAGGCTTGCCTTATGCATTCCTTATTTTAAAGAGGTTAGTCCCAGCACAAGCAATTTAATTTTCAGACTCTGGTAGGTTTGTTGGGCTCAGTCACCAATACACAGGAGATACAGAAGCTTCTGCAAGATGAAATTCTACGCAGTCTACCAAGACGAGTGGGTCAAAAGCAGTGGCAATGAAAGGGCAGCTCCAGTAACAGCAGCAGGCGTGAGTGGTGCAAGTGTGAAAGAGGAATGACTGATCCAAGAGGAGCCTTTAGCACATGGGAGAAGTGGGCTAACTTCACTGTCTGCCCAACTGGAAAGTGGCCACCTAACCTAAAGGCTAATACTCAAAATACAAACCTACTCCCTATTTTCTGGAACATTTCTTACCGGCTGCTTTCTGTCTGGTGCTGTTTTCTGTCAGTCTAGATCCTGCAGTCCAGGCAGCCCTATGCTGTAGCCCATAAAAGCCTCAGAGTTACGATACATTTTTTGTTAAAATCCCCTCTGAGTGCAACTGCACAGATGCATGAATGAACAGCAACTCTACAATGTGTTTAAATACCGGTAAAAACAATGACTATGGAAAGTTGCTGTGTGGCATAACAAGTTCTGATATGTTGTCATGTGTTAAATGCTGTTCTTATTTGTGCAATAGTGTTCTCTTAAACCTCTGTTGCACCATGCAGCCACTGCATGTCACTATTAAGACAGAACAATAGAGAAAGATTTCAGAAAGATTTACAAATTTCTAGTGGAGATGGATGCCACTATCAACCAGATAAAAGCTGCCCCTATACGTAAATATTCATTTACTATTTAAACCCCAAACAGTTAAAGCACTCAGGAGAGTTCACAGTCCACTCTGTGCTACACAATTTAGATTGTGTAGGGTTTTCCATGCATTTGTTATGTATTTAAGTGTGTGTTAAACCATTAGATCCCAAGAAAATCATAGTCATTCATGATTCATTGAGTCATTCATATCTGAAAGTTGTGCCCTGGCACCAGTGTATTTTCTTGGGTTGAGATATGTTCCTCCTACAAAATATATAAAGTATTATCCATGGGCAATTACCCACTTCTACCCATATTTCAGAGGAAGCACTTTTAGCAATATAAATTATTCATATTATATAAAGCAGCATACAAGTGGTGTACTCTGTCAGAAACTCAGCCTTTTTTGTTGTGGGTTTTTTGTTTTCTTTTTATTTAATCTGAGGGCAAAATTCTCTTCAAATCCACATGACAGCAGTTTGTTTCAGTATTCTGGACTCCTTAGGTGTGCAGATTTCCAACTGGTATAAAGGAAAGTAAGTATGTCAGTACAGTAGATCGATGTAATTAAGAACTATAGAGCAGATCTGAGAGGAAATTTTGGCCTTGTAGGAATATATCATGCTTTCAAAGGCAAGCGAGGTTAATTAAATTTCTATAATTAAATCAATTATTGGTACTAATGTATTTCTTAAACTGTAGGACCTGGAGAGGCTTCTTGTCTCCATGTTTTGGTGCATCCCCTCCTGCTGTGGTCTGGCTCTGTGCTAAGACTCAGGTCTGCACCATCTCTCCTTGCTCCTTTCCCCCTTGCACTGGGGAGAAAAGCAGGACTCGGTCTGGAGGGGAGGCTGGTTCCTGACATGGAGAGCTGGGGAGTGGGGACCCTGCCTCCATTAGTTCACACCTGCTGCACAAACACAATGACAAAATCAATGCAAGTTGTGGCTCCTCTGTGCCGTGTTGGTCAAATACAGATTAAAAACACCCCCACTGTGAAGTGCTTACGCTCACACCCTAGATAGTACACAACATGATGATATTTGATTGCCCTCAGAAGTTGGATTATATTTTCCCACCTTTGACCCCAATTTACCTTTTCACAGTCATTTTGCTATGAATCGTTTTAACAAGTGTTCATGGAGCAGTGTTGGTGATCCCTATCTGTACTTTTCTAAGGAACTTAGGCATCACCATTGCAAGGACTGTTCTAACAATCATATTAATTCACTGGCTTTATACGAAAACCTTGATACTGGTCTTATAAATAGTTCCTGCTAATGCATTTTGGGTGAAATGCTGCCAGGTTTTAGTGATGCAAATTAAGATGACTGTAAAATTGTTACTTAGCGATTTTGTTAAATGTAAATTTGCAGTGTTGGATAGTGTCATTCTGTTTCTTGCCGTATGTTCAAGCTAACAGGCAGAACCACACTCATTTGTATAATGTTAATATCTTCTTGCTTAACTTTTATAACATTCTGCACAAATTAACGTAAGATCCTAATAATCAGGCCAGCTATTAAAGAATTCTGTGATGTGTTCCAAAATGAAGTGTGTAACGCCTATTGGGTTCACACAATAATTACAGCCTGACTGCCGTCTGCTCTTCTCATCACAGTGACACCTGCTAACAAATATGTTGCTAACTGTGTTTGCAGCATTACAAATAGGTAGGCGCTTATTGGCTGCTACGGGGCGAGGGTACTTGGCCTGTGTACTTACCAGTGGAAGGTGATTTAGCGAGTCTGCTTTGATGATCTGCTTTTCACAGTGTGAGACTGTATTTTGCACCCCAGCGTTCCCAGGTATGGTGTCACAGCACAGACACTTCTCTTTTCACCTCTCCCTTTTCCTGCTATAGCGTCCTTTTATGGTTGCAGGGTTTTTCAGTTTATTGGCATTTCTGCTGAAAAACATTTGAACAATTTGGGATGCTGGGGGCCAAAACCTTCCTTTGTATATGTCTATGTCTGTGAGAGTGCATATGTGTGTGTGTGTGAAGCAGAGAGAGCAAGAGTGAGAGAGAGAAAGAGATTCCTTCTTTACCATTGCAGCTTTATGTATATGGTGTTTAGCTACATGTGGACTGATATGCAATAAAGATATTAGACATATCTTTTCAGAAATAATTGCGCACCCTTTCTGGGAACATTCTAATGACCTAAAATGTGTTTCTGCAAATACTCTTAGATAATGAAAAAGATAACTGTAAAAACTGGTGAAATAAATTCATGACATATTAAAAGCATGATGTCTAGTTTCATACAATGCACAGAGGCATCCCTGGCCCTTGCCCTACTGCAAACAGAGTCTAAGATTTGGATTCATGTTTGAATGTTAAATTGGAGAAGTGAACTATTCTGATACATTTTTGTCTCTCTTTTAATTATTTCTTTACGAGTGTCTGGTTTAAATTCAAAATACAAAACCACAGCACAAAAGGTAACAGTATCTTCATTAAGACCAGCTTCATGTTCCTTGCTACACTTCAGACAGTCAGTGATTAAATAGCCCTGACGAGCACACTCAGTGAATAGCTTTTATACAGCCCTAGGACATATGCTGACTTCCTTACTACTTCTGTTGGACTACTAGAAACAACAAACTTTCTCAAGATCAGGCTTTTAAGCCTCCAGAATGTATGACATAGGAAAATTAAATTTGAAGAATGAAAATTAAATGCACATTTGTAGATGGGATGGGAATGGGGTGTTTTAGAAAGGGAGGGACTGCCTGATATCAGGATGGAGGCAGATTATTGAAAACGGTGGAAAGTTACTTCCAATCCTTTCAATTTTCTTAACAGCCCTCTGAAAACAGGAAAGCTCAAATGAATACACGACTTAGACAAACTGAATATTCAGTAATCTGCCAAGGTGTCCAAAAAGGGGAGATATGAAACCATGGTAAGTGCTTTTTCCGTGAAATTACATTGTCCTTATAAAGTGTTTGGTGATTTTGGCACAGAGCAGTCTGAGGAAACAGATGAGATTTAACTACCAAAAAAAAAATCTGGTCACAAAATCTGCAGCATACTGATGTAGATGATTGCTTTCCCAACCCATAATGGATTGGAAAAGAGCTGAGAAAAAAGAGGTAGATTTATGAACAGTTTGAACTAAAAAGTAACTTTCAGTTTGGCTAGTCAAGACCTTCAAGGTTTGTCTTGCCAGTAACTAGAAGCTTGACCTTTTGTAGTGTGAACACTTTAAAGTGTAGTTCAAGTTATTTTGATGTAAGATGTAAAAGTTGCCCTCCTCCTGACTCCACTGTCACTGAATCCTACTTTTCAGCTAAATTCTGAAAGTTAGAGAAAAAAGAAAAAAAAGGGCTCTACATTCACTTTGGCATACTATGGTCAGTCCGCGTCCTGCCAGTTTGTGCATTACTGTTTGAAGCAATGATTCTGAAGGATAAGTTAAGTTGGCTGTTACACTCCCGCAGCCCACTGTTTTCAGATGATGCTCTCCTGGTAAAGGAGACTGATGAGACAGGTGTCTCTGAACACTTCAAGGGCAATGAAGAGGAATGAACAGAGTTGTGGTCGTCATTTGGCATAAGGATTCTCTATTAATTCGAACTATTTGAACTCCTTTTTTGGTTTCCAAACATTAAATTTTCCCATGCATATTTTATATTTCAAAAATGTTTCAACTCACTGTCCTTGTGAAAAAACAGATGAACTGCCAAAGAGGACCAAACACTATAAAAGCAATTTGCTTCTTTCTTGCCTTGCAAATAAGGGTTGTGTAAAAAGGCTAAAGGTGGGAGCAAGGTCCTCCACATATCTGGCTCTTGTGAAAGACCTTTCACAGGGAGGACGTAAACAAGTCCCAGAGGCTCAGCTTTCTCATTAAACAAATGTAATGGGTCTTCTGACCCTCTGAGCTTTCCACCAGTTTCTTCCATCCTACTTTTACTAAAGATAAGAGAGCATTTGTTTCTGCCATTTCCTGACATTTTCTTACATTATTTTATACTCTGTCCTACATCTAGCCATGCACAAGTGAAGCTGGAAAACTAAAAGGTAAAAATATCTAAAATATTCCCAAGTCTAGTCCTACTCAGGACCAGTAGTTACTTTCTTAGAGTCAATCATCCTAACATCCATAAGGTAAGGTGGGAATGACAGATGGTGGCATGCCTCACTCTAATTTTAGGCTTGCAGATAGATTGCCTGCTCGGCTTCTCTTCTGGCTCGGACTGGACTAGGAACAACCATTCCTTCAGTCATTGTGTCCAGAAGTTTAGGAGACTTCCAGGGAAACTGATATTAGCAGAGGCTTATTCTCAATACCCAGAGATGCATAAAATCCCATGGATGTAGAAAAGGGTTGGTGTTGATCCTGATATATACGCTATATTTCATTGAGGAGTATTTTTCATCTATTTGAACTATGTAAGTGAACTTTCTAAGATACTAAATGACTTTCTTATGGCACCTCACTTTATGAATATTCTAATTTAACCAGGCTGATTTGTAATTTTTCCATTTTATTACTGAACGATTTAAGATCAAGCACATCAAATGTGAAAACTAAACCCTAACTAAACAGTTTGAGATTTAGAAAATTCATGATGGATTTTTAAATCCAAGTGAACAATTGGTTTCTTAATCTTATCATTTGTTCTTGATTCATATTTTTTTTCCAAAGGAATTCTTAAAGGATTTAAATTTTATAATATTCAAAGGACAGAAATGTTCAGGATTTAAGTGATTTAAATTCACACTCAACAGGAGACTGAATGACACAGGGATTGTTGTTGGAGTGTGCAGTCTATCACCTCCATGGCACTGGGCCTATCCATCTTTCTAGGTGCTTATATATGTCCATAACAGTAGAATCTGTTAGTTCAAATCAAATACAGAACAGATTGTATTATGTAATGGCTAATCGGAGGTGTACGGCAGTCAGAATTAAGAAAAAATACATCAACACTTGCCAACAGTTTTCACGCGCTAGAATGTGAGACAGCTCAGCTATTTCGTATCATAAGCATAGGTAAAGAGACAAAACTGATGTCAGACATCATGGTGGGAAACTGTTAGTAAGTATTGGCTTGTTAACAGAAACAACTCTGAGGCATGACTTGGTGGCCCAAATCTTGGTGTCCACATGAAGCAGCCCCCCTTCCTGCTTCTTCAGGGACACTAATTGGCAAGCTCAGCAAAGACATCAAGGGCTGAATGAACATGGAGACTGAAAAATGTGTTCATCTTTGGAGGTGCCGTAAGTAGGTCAGGGTTGAGACACGTTGACAAGATAGCTTATGGAAAATTGCACTGTCTGCAGCATATCTGTAATTTGGATAAATTGAGGAGTTCAGTCCCATATGATGCCAATCCAGCTGCCTTTACAAGGCTGAAATCAATTTTAGAAGACAAAAATTCATTACTATAAGTTACAGTAAACCACCTGGTTAATACTATACAAATCATTTACATTTCTAAGCTACCTAAATGCAGGGTGCCTTGAGTACTTTTCCTTTATCTTCATTTTGACATACTGTAAATTCTTTCTTCTTCAGAATATAATATTCTTTCATAATTACAGGTACAGCATTGTCTTTTTGATTAATAGCATGTTTGTCAAGAATAGCTGTCTACATGCTACTCAGTTATTTCACCTCAGCTACTGTTGCTAAAATTACTTGGGTTTCACTGATCACTGTTTATACAGTTGATTCTCATAAAATCAAGATAAGGAAAGTATTTCAGGATTAGATTTTGAAGCCTTGGTATTGTAGGAGTTATTTTAAGTAAGAGGAATTTTTTCTGAAGGGTCCTATAGATGTAATTTATCAGTTTAAAAAACATCAGATTTACTCAGGTAAATCAGGTTTGTTTGTTTGTTTTTCATCAAGGGTTTAGAAATGTTATTTTTTCCAGAAAATGAAAAGGGATGTCCTCTATTCTACTGAGCCATTTAGCTGACTGTGTCTCTTGAACCTGTTACCCCAGTGCTTAGCATCCTGATTTCACAATCTTGCAATTAAATCATGACCTTTCCCACACGACACAGTTGTTGTCTTAAATAATCTTTTTTTTTTTTCTTTAAGACTCATGGCTCAAATGTCACCTCAAGTCGTATTTCCTATTCCTTATCTGTAATTTGGCAAATAAGAATAGAACCCAGAAAAGGTTAATCATTATCAGTTACATCCTTTAGCTCAGAAGCATCTTGCATTGGCAAGAAGCTGATAACTCACCAGATATTTTCCACCTCCGACTTCTAAACTATATTAATGTTTAGCTCCTGTAAATCTATTGTAATAGAAAGAGTCTCGCTTTAATTAATGGCCTAGATGTGCGTCAGATACATTGCACTGTAAAAAATGCTCCATGCCGTCATATTTTTTCTGAATCTGTGATTTTGTACACTAGATAGTTTAGGAACACAGTATCTGACATAGCTTTTTTTTCCTAACCATACATGAAGACCAAAGTGCAGCTTTGTCAGAGGAATCTCCCAGTAATCACTGACGTATAGTCACAGCAATTTTTCTGCTTCCTTAGTGCTTTGGGGAAATTATACTGTTCTTTTTGGGAGCTTATTTCCTCCCTGGTACTGAATTTGCTGTATTGATTGTGACTTGGTGGGGTGGGGGAGAGAGAGGGCTTCTAGAGAACTGTGGCTCCCCTTCAGCTGTGCCTTGCTGACCAAA
The DNA here is from genome assembly GCA_034782735.1 of Sagittarius serpentarius. Lineage (NCBI taxonomy): Eukaryota > Metazoa > Chordata > Aves > Accipitriformes > Sagittariidae > Sagittarius > Sagittarius serpentarius. The sequence continues at coordinate 16,278,683 of JAVKLA010000014.1, read as the reverse complement.
ATGTAAACAGAGTAAACAGCAACACTAGATACCTGGTCTTATAAAAAAATGTTTCCCTGATGAAAAAGGTACTCACACATTTGTGTAAGGAAAGTCACCCTCTTTCACCCCTTTTATGCTCATTTAAGTCGCATATTCAACTCCAGATCGTCTGCTGTCCCGTCTCGCAAATTGACCTTAAGATGTTAAGATGTTAAGTTTAGCTGAGATAAATATATAGAATTCATATGACTATTCAAATCACTCATTCCTTTGATGAGAAGGAAATTTCCTGAAATTAGACTCTCTCAAAAAGGTCTAGAACTGTGACATATAATTTTAGATAAAAATACTAGCATAACAGTTAATCCTGTCACACTTTTGGCTTAGAAGACACAAAACCTGGATGCATGCAAAAAGCATGTAAAGATTAGAAGAGGTTAAAAATGTATATATTCACTATTAAATATATGCAGAGATTTTGGGAGCAGGCAGATCTGAGACCCAGCTTTGTTCCTAACAGCTTGAGAAGTGGGCCAACGTGAACCTCTTGAGGTTCAACAAGGCCAAGTGTAAGGTCCTACACCTGGCTTGGGGAAACCCCCAGTATCAATACAGGCTGGGGGATGAAAGCCTTGAAAGCAGCCCTGTGGAGAAGGACTTGGGGGTGCTGGTGGATGAAAAGCTGGACATAAGCCAACAATATGCATTTGCAGCCCAGAAAGCCAACCGTATAGTGGGCTGCATCAAGAGAAGTGTGACCAGCATGTCGAGGGAGGGGATTCTGCCTCTCTACTCTGCTCCAGTGAGACCCCCCTGCAGTACTGCCTCCAGCTCTGGGGCCCCCAGCATAGGAAAGACATGGACCTGTTGGAGCAGTTCCAGAGAAGGGCCACGAAAATGATCAGAGGGCCGGAGAACCCCTCCTATGAGGACAGGCTGAGAGAGTTGGGGTTGTTCAGTCTGGAGAAGAGAAGGCTCCGGGGAGACCTTATTGCGG
>JAVKLA010000014.1:16254506-16277604 GCA_034782735.1 Sagittarius serpentarius | reverse complement strand
CTGGAGAAGAGAAGGCTCCGGGGAGACCTTATTGCGGCCTTTCAGTACTTAAAGGGGGCTTATAAGAAAGATGGGGACAGACTTTTTAGCAGAGCCTGTTTTAATAGGACAAGGGGTAATGGTTTTAAACTAAAAGAGGGTAGATTTAGACTAGGTATAAGGAAGAAATAATGAGGTTGGTGAAACATGGGAACAGGTTGCCCGGAGAGGTGGTAGATGCTCCATCCCTGGAAACATCCAAGGCTGGACGGGGCTCTGAGCCACTCACTGCAGGGGGGGGTTGGACTAGATGACCTTTGAATGTCCCTTCCAACCCAAACTATTCTATGATTCTATGACTGATTCTATGATTCTTTACTGAATACAGTGTAGTTGGTCAAATTCATTAATTTCTTGCATAAAGCAAAGTCTTAATATTGTCCCTGTCATCCTCTGGAAAGATCCAGCCATTTTGACCGTAATGATATACCTGTTCTAAAGTTCAGTCTTTAACACATTACATACTGCACGATATTGAGTACTAAGCTAGTCATAAATAAGCCAAGGTTAAAAGAACACTAAAAGGGCAAAAGCAAGCAGTTAAATGAACAACTCAACACACATGAACAGCTCATACAACTGAAATGCAGACCTGAACTCTGTATACACATTAGAATACACACTTTGCATATTTTTATTCTTCCTGTAAGTCCATTTTGTAGGAAAATAAACAGAACAAAAAAAAAATCAGTAAAAGAGAACGTAGGAGCCATATTGCCGAAAGTCACCAGGAACTGGTGTGCTGGTAGCGTGACTTTATGGCATGAATATTAAGAGTCATGTTTGTGATGCTTTTGACCACATGATCTCACTACATACTTGTATCACAAATACATACACCTATCCTTTAAGCCAGATGTACCTTCTAGGGCTATAAGTGCTTGTATGTCATAACATAGGGCATAAAAGGCAAACTAGTCTCAGTTTCCTGGTGGTGTATTGATACAGGCGTCGGTTAAAGGACTCTGCACCAGTAGGGAAGGAAAGGCAACGTGGGATCTTTCTACCCAAAAGCACCTCAGAGAACTTTAATTATTATAAGATAATCTCTCTTCCTCCAGCAGTGGTCCACCTGGATCCCTCTGTAGGCAACTACCAATTACCTCACAAGAAGACAGGCAATAAAATATTTGTCTAATTAACAACTCTGGGGGACCTCTTCTAGAAGTTCTTATCCTGAAGCAATGTCTGGTGAGCATTATGAACTGAACTCCAAGTAGCTGCCCCGCACAGTGCAGAACTAGGGATTCCCCTAAAACAAGCTACAGATGTTGCCTGAGCCTCAGTAAAGTGAGCCCTAATTGAGAGGGGAGGGACAGTTTGTTCAATACATGTGAGACCCTCATACAATTTGAAATCCCTTTGAGAGGCCCTGGGAAGAAAAAAAATCCCCCTGGATTTATTACCAAAAGCTACAAAAAGCCTGAGAGATTTTCAAAATGGCTTTGTTCTAGAAAGATGAAAGGACATAGCTCTAAGAACATCAAGTGTATGAAGTTTAGTCTCTGCGGGAGAGTCGTGAAGCTTGGGAAAAATACTGGTAAATGCACAAACTTATTTGAATAAAAACCTGAAACAATTTTAACCAAAAAAAAAAAAAATCTGGACCATAGGGAATAAGCTGATGAGGGACCTACCAAAGTCTGCATTTTGCACATTCAGCAAGATGAAGTGATAACTACCACAAATGCAGCTTTTCTGAGAGATGAAATGATAAATTCAGAAAGAGGAAGAACACCACAGTATTAAATTCCAGATAGAACAGATAAAAATATGTGATTTTTTAAAAAGAAATCTGAATATGGTGAAGTGCGAAAGAACTTAAGCTGCGGAAATTTGTGTGGACAGCAGAGAAAATACAGTCTAATAGAGCTGACACGGATCCTAGTGTGTGCCATAGAATTTACTGAGGAGTGTTTCTTAAGTTTTTCAGCTTGATTACTCCTGCTTTCTGTATTTGAATATGTGATATATGTATGCTTTATCATATAACTTGTCAATATTTTATGGAATTAGGGTGGTAAAGGGAACCAGGACAAAAGAAAATTTGGTTCCATTCTTATCTCTGCAGAGTAGCTTCGGAAAAGTTAGTTTAATGTTCTATGCGTTGGTCTCCAAATGTATAAAAGGAAGCTAATAATATCTTTTTGTATGAAGTGTTTCAAGATCTTCAAATAAAAGGGACAATATCAAAGCACAGCATTATTATTATTATTATTATTATTATTATTATTATTATTATTATTATTACTACTTGAACTGATTGAGATATTTCAGAGATAATACCTAGTTATTTGACAGAAAAAAAAATTAAAAATTGAGAACAAAAGATCAGAAGATTGAATGTACCTCTGAATAGACAGGAAGAAAAAGCACTTCCTTTATATGCAAATCTTGCAGACGTCTTTTTGTCCCGGATCAAAGTCTCTTGAACTCATCACAAATAGCAGGCCCTTAGTGAACTTGCCTCTATGCTATCAGGTTTTGAGAAGGGGGTCTGGGAATAAGGCCATATTTGTGCCTGTAGGGTAATGTTTTTTGCTAGAAATCACTCAGGACCTTGTGGAGAGAATCACTTCTAGGGAGAAATCTTGAAGCACAAGTTCTCCTCCTACACAGAAGGCGTACTTCCTATTTCCAAACTCTTCTATTCAGCCCATGATGAAGGGACAGTAATATGGGTACTTTCAGGACACTAGTTCTGCCCAAAACCTAAAGGTCAGTTTGCTTAGGTGACTACCTTACACAGCTCCTTTAAAAGGATCAAGCCTAGTTCTGTCTGAGCATAGATGCGAGGCAGTACCCCAGCAGTTTTCATGGTAGATGGATGCAGAGCAGAAAGCAGTTATGAACCAGTAGCAAGCCATCACTGAGAAGCGACTTCAGCAGTAGAGACACCTCCGTTGATATTTCCATCAGAAATCAACTTTAGATATCATGCTTTCTGACATCGGCCTAGCCAATGACTCATGAACTGAACTGCTCTCTGGTATACGTGATTCTTGTTGGCAAGAAAGCCATTTAGCCTTTCGGTATTCACAGCCACGGCTGACACACGGGCAAAGCAGATTTTAAAGTCTGGAGCTCAAGTGTCAGCCCTGAGACCTGTGTCTCAGCACTCATTTGAGACTCAAAGGCCGATTTGTTTATTCCCTTGAAGGCTTATTGCATGTTTTCTCTCCTTTTGTCAGTAGGCTCCAGAATGACTTGTAACAGCAACAAAAACTGTGTGGAACAGAGCAGTTCCTGGGTTGATAGGGCTGATGAAAGTTTCTGAGCTCTTGTGACTAAAGCCTGTATACCTACAGAGGAATCCTGTCAGAAATGTGCTTAAAGTCTAATTCTTTTTAGCTTCTCTTTCTACAGGAGCAAGTCTTAAGTGTTTGTGTCTGCCAGTCTCTGTACATGTACCTATCTGACCAGACAAGTTTTAAAGAAGATTTTTCGGCTGGCTGGCAGTTTTAACACTTGTAAGATTCTTAAAAAGTTCATTAAAATAGACTGCTGGGAGAGGGGAGGCCTTCTTCTGTCAACTTGAGGGAAAAATTTCAGAGGCGGTGAAATCCTTGTCAGACCAGAGAACCTGCCCAAGAGGAGAAGCGCTGTGATGCCCCAACGGCACGAAGAGCGTCAGTCACAGCTCCTCCACAGTGAGGCACTGGGTGGTCTGACCATAGCACGCAAATCTGAGAGAAGCCAAGCTGCACTAATGCCACTTTTCCTGGGCCTACTAACACTCAGTAAGACAGCAGCAGGGCGCTAAGCTCCAGAATTTCTCATCCCACTGTGGAAGCAGAGAGGAGAATAGCTTGAGGGGTGGTGTGGCAGCTGCAAAACTGGCAGAAAAAAGGCCCAGGAGCAGATCTGACGCAACTACCTTGATCAATGTTTGCTTACAAACAAAGATTTATATTCCTTCTTTACACCAAGAACCTGAAGTGAAATACTGACCACTTTGAAGCTGGTGACAGTTCTCCCATAACCAGGATTTCATCCTTTCTGTAGACTCATCTGTGATTTGTGTTACGTTAATAGCAAGGGGAAGTTAAAATGCTCTGAATCAGGAAAAATATTTTACAGAGCTAGGTAATTTGAGAAACATCTTTCATCTGTTAAGGTTTGAGCTTCTCCCAGTAATAACAAGAACTTGATCAAGCATGAACACTCCCTAGCTATCTATAGATTTGTACTACACAACCTTAGAAATGTCATTGGCACACTTCACAGTATAATCAATACATTCTTTTTAACCTTTGTGCAAGAAGGTTGGGATACAGACTAAGATTGATAAAAAGACTCTCCTGCAGTGTGAAGGGTGCAAAATTAGAGAAGAAGCAAAACTGTGAGATTTTGTAATGCACAAACTGAAATGTGCTGTGTTCATTCCCATGGGCTGCAGGTTTGAGCGTGAGCTTTAAGTCCAAACCAATTTTCCAGAGTGAATAATCCAGATGCCTTCTCTCCTCTGGTCCCCAATTCCTTCCCCTTCTTGGAGACATCAGTGTCTTGCCACTCTTCTCTACTTTGTCCTGCTTTTTGTGCTTTCCATCCGCATCCTGAAGATCTGAAGAGCATCCTTTATTGGTATTTAGTAGTTTTAATGTCTGTGAGAGGACTGCTGTTCCTGTCCTGCCCTCCAGCATAATGGGAAACATTGCCTGTGATGGTATCTCTGGCACTAGAAGGTCTGCCATGGCTACTTTGCTGAGGTGTGAGCAAGAAGCGCCTCAGAGTTTCTGGAGCTTTTACCTAGCAAATTCCCAAAGGTTTCCTAGCAGCTGACCAACAGCAAAAAGAAACATTATAATCTCCACAACATGATGTTTTTTGTGAATCTGAGAACAGCTGAAGTGCTTAGCAAGTATTTTTCTTCTCCTGCTGTCTTATTAGAGGGCAGGGATTTCTTGACTGTTGACCCTGTCCCCCATCAAAAAAAAATCTGCTGTGCCAAAGGAAACGTGCAAGTGACTGTGATGGGACCTTGTAATGACATTACAGGATTGTGTCTTGAATATTGGCATTGAATACTTACAGCACATACTGAGCGAGCCCAAAAAGAAGCCTGATCCTGTCCAGCTATAAAGACAGGGTCTCATCCCTATTAAAGCTTTTAAGTACTCTCAGCTTATTTCTTATGTCACCAGAAACAGATTTCACCACATCTTGGTCTTCTTATTCTGCAGTTTCACTCTCTGGAAATGTTTACTGCTATGTCATCTTTTTCTTTTTATTGTTGTTTTGTCTGTCTCAGGTTCCCATATCACATGTCCAAGGGGGAAATATAAAGATTTGAAAATAGAAACTAACAAGATAAAAACTGGACTTGTTTTTTGAGTGAGGACTGAAACATATATATTGTTGCTTGCCCCCAAAATAACACCTTTTCACAAGCAAACCAGCTTTGGCTACAGTCAATATTTTATTATCATAAGCTGTTTGATGTAATTAATAGTAGATCACCACCATTTGTAGATACATATGAATTGCAGTGATAAAATGTCTATTCCGGTCATTTGTGTACAAGTTAATCTCCACTATGCAGTTGGCAATTGTTTCCAAGGAAACTTCCTGTAAAGCGAAGAGTCATTTGGAGGAACAAGGGAAGTACTGAAGTGAACGAACTGGAACCTTGAAATCTTGCCGTTTGCCTGCTGACCAATGTCTGGTAGAAACAAGAGGCAACAAAACCTGAACCAAACCTCATTCTCCTGTTTCTTTGTGGTTTGTTGTCGTACTCACTGTTTTTAACTTTTTTTTTTGGTTAAAAATGAGACTGTAAACTGTTTCTTGCCATGTTGTAAGGAAATTATATAGTTTGTGCCCTATGCCTTTTGTATAAGCTAGTTTTCTAGGTGGTCTATAGCCAAATGAAATGAGCTTTTTGTTGCTTATTATTTGTTCTTCGCAGGTCCCATTATGTTACAGTTTGTAAGTGAAGGAAGCACGAGAGGCAAGGGGAGCTGTCTGCAAATCAGAACCTCAGGAGAAAATATTTTAAAACATGAATGACTCAGTAGCAACTCAATTGCTTACTAATGTGCCATGAAGTACCAGAGAAATATTTGGCAACTGTGAGGGAAACAATAGAAGCTAGAAAATAATTTTTGGTTTGAGATGTTGTTCACAAAAGCAAAACAAATAACTCATGAAGATTTCAACTTACACGTGGAGAGACCAGAAAAATGAAGTGCTCTAAATAACTGCAGGTCAGTGCCTACAGAAATGGACAACATAGCCAAGTAACAGGACTTGTACTGACATATGCATACGATTTTCTTTTTTTACAGTGTTTAAAAGAGATCTGCATGTTTCTATATTGAAATGTTATTGACATGTTGATTTATAAATGATACAGATTGTGTATATTGTGAAAGATGAGTGTTTTGTTATAACTACGTCTAGTGTTACTGTATTATTAGGTAACCAAACTTCATAGAGTATGTGTGTGTGTACTTGCATATATGCATACAAATATATGTATATGCATACACGTATATAGTGTTGATGGACAATTCATCATCTGCATGCAATTTTAGTTTTTAAAAAGACAAAGTAATTGCTCATCTGTCAACTACAATACAAAAACCAAAACTGGGAATATCTTCAAGTCCTGCTAAAAATAAGTATTTGAAAGTCTCTGTGTAAGTTTTGGGCAGTCAGAGTGCTCTGAGACAGTAGTATGTTCATAAAATTTGCTGCCACTGTAAACCATTATAATTAGTCATGAGAAAGAATGAAAGCAGAGGCAAAAGTCTTTGATACACGTCGAAGGTAAACAAAGATGGTTAGGAAATGTATTGCTAATCCAAGAAAGAAAAAAATATATTCAGCTACAAATCCTGCATTTTAAAGGAGTTTTCCTTCATTCACAATTTCCTTTTATAAATATATATATATCCACACACCTTACAGAAATGCATATATATGCCTATATGTATGAATACATATGTACATGTGTATGTAATCTAGCTTGCAATGTGAGACAGTTGAATACAGGAAGGATACAGTCATTTATGTTTTCATCCTAGCATCTTATAAAATTTGTTATTTCTTTTTCCATTGCACAGTATTTTGCACATCAGGTAAAATTTCAGAAGAAATTAATGGAAGAGCTGCTAGTGACTAAAATCGAATCAGTATTTCACCTCCGGATGACATGGTTTGCTTCCTTCCAGCTAGCATTAAATAGCAAGCAACAAATAAAGACACATTGCAGTGGAACCAACCACAATTGTTTCTTCAGTCTATGCACTTGACAAATACCCTAAAAGAAGATGTATAAGGATACTCTTATACTAAAATTTAGTATAGGAAATCTTTAATAACTAGAACTGACTATAATTTCCTCCTTTAGACTGTTCTGTTTCGATGTTTCATAAATCCTTGTATTGATTAGCTTTACATGGAACGTTGTACAGCCCTAAACACAAGAAATTAAACTGAATGGCAGGTGAATTTTAGCATAGTCCTTTCAGCCAACACAGCAAAACAACAAAGCAAAAATGAAACACACAAAGTATAAATCCAAATATATAGAGAGGAATATGTGACTTCTCCAGTTCAGACCTTGAACTTGATTACCTGTGCTGAGCACAGTAAGCCTTTAAATTGCACTGTCAGAGCCCCATTTCCCTCTCTTTTTGGCCAGGGAGTTCCATGAAGTCTACATTTTATATACTCTAAAAAGATTTGTCTTTGATTTTAGGTGTATGAGTAGTGTCAAATTGATTAATTACTCTACTCGGACCCTTTTTTAGCTGAAAACGTATGAAAATATTTTGCAAGAAACTAAATTATTTGAGAGAACAGTCCTTTCTTCTGTGTCCTGTAAAGGACTGATGCGAACATGTTGTGGGAGGATCTTGAATGGTGCCATTGTCAAGTGCTTTTAACTGTTTTCAGCTAAATACAGATTTAAACTGAAATCATCAACACAGTGAAAACAAACTGCTCTACGGATCACTGTATTTACAAAGACCTTTTTCAGAAGAAAGGCCCGTCTGATGCTTTTCTGTTCAACACAGAAGAAAAAAGGAAGGAAAGAGATTGGCGGGAACATGGGTGGGTATGTACTTGCTCTTCAGAGAGCAGCTCGCGTACACTTTTCCTGCACACTGAGCACTGCCTCTCTCCTCCTGCTCTCCCGGAGCCACAGGCTTCCCGGTTTGTTCGCCAAGGAGTGCCAGCAAGCCTTTGCCCACCACGGGACCCCCCCCTTCCTGTTCAGGAAGGTCAGTAAAAGCATTATCATTTTATGGCTCAGGAATTTACTGGGGAAAAACATTCTGGCTCTGTTCCCCTTGGTATGACAGCTTCTGTTGGCTAAATGGCAGTGAAAATGGCTATAGACTAGGTAAAGATTAAAGTTACGTACACTTAAAGAACACTATGGTATTACAACAAGATCAAACGACCTTGTTTTTTGCGATAGACCATTCCAGCAGCTCAATTTCTCAGTCAAAATTAGTGCTATGTTAGCTGGGAAAAGGACAAAGTTTAGATAATTATATCTAATTTTTTTTCCATTTCACAGGTACAAAGGAGTCAACCTAAGCGAGAAGAGAAGTTAGAGAAGCCTCCATCCCTCCTGCACTGTCTAATCGAGCAATTCATGTAGCCTAGGAACTGAACAGATTTTTCCTCAGTTTGATATTATATTATATTTTTTCAACAAACTAGAGTGTGCCACAACGTCCTGATGGTAACTGCCTACTGAAATGCTGTTCTGTTTCTGTCTTTGCTGTTTCAGGGCTTGAATGTGCAATGTGGTTAAAAACTGACTCAAAGTTTTGGCTTTGGGGAGATTAAATTCATTTTTGGCACAGAGGAGTTCTAAACTGAATGAGGAAAGAAAGGACAAGGAAGTATTTCAAGCTTTAAAATGAATCTTTTTTGTTGAAAATTTTGAACTTGGCAAAAAGAGAAAATTTTGAAGATTTTGCTCAAGAATAACAATGAATGTTGTTTTCAGTTTTTTACTGCTCTAAGTCTGACTATCTGCAAAAGTGAAAATTAAAAAAAAAGTGTTAAATTTTTTGGGGAAAAAAACCACATTCAAGTATTTTCTGATTAGAAGGAGTATTCAGAATAATGGATGTTCTCAGCAGGCAAAAAGAAAAGACACCTATGTCTCCAAAGAGCCATCAGCAGAGAAAAATAAAATTGTATCTTGAAAGTTTTTCAAAATTTCTTATACTAGGAAAAATAGTTACTGAACTACAGCTGTAGCACAGTAAAGTTATTTTGGAATTTTGCTGTCTCTTACTTCTTGTGTGCAGGGGATTCTCGTAAGCAGGTCCACACAACTTCCATATAACAGGCAAAAGAGTGGAGGAAAGGTCTGAAAACTTTGTTAAATTTGCAAAAGCGAGTACACAAAGGCAAGGTAACGTTTAGGGCCTATGTTGGATGTTCCCCACAGAGGCATTAGCATTGCAATATATGTACGCTTAGCAGTTCCAACTGGATCTGAATCAAGTAATATTAGTGTTAAACTAGGCAGAGCACACAGGGCCAAGCTTGTGTCAGTCCTATGTTTCCATGTTGCCTTCAGGAAAAGAATAATACTTGGGCAGGCCTAAAGCCTGAGTGTATGAACTGAAAATTTGTGACAATATGTTTCCCCAAAATTTGTTAAAATTCTGGTTTGGCAGAAAGAGTTTAAACTGATCAGCAATTTCTTTGTGGTGCTGTGTTTATTTCCCAGTTCTAGGAAAGCTTAAACTAGATTTACTGTGTCATCAGGCACTGGCCATCACCTCTCTATCCATGTCTTCTGATAGGATCTTCAGCTAAAAAGATACTATTATTCTTCCCTGGGATCCCTCCCTCCTTCAGGGCGCAGTGGGCATCCTTGCTGTGTAATGAGCACCTCGCTATTTAGCTGTCTGGCACCTCCTCATTGTTTTTCTTGGCTTTGTGCCTTATTTACCACTCGCTTCAAAACCTCTGCTCTGAAGACAAAACTATTAATTTCCTTGTGGCTTTTTATTTTGCAGTCTGAATGCTTCTCAGATATACATTAAATTTATGTTCATTATATTCTTGGTGTGTGAGGGGTATGATTATTATTCACATTGTCTAGGTGGAAAATCAGGGTACAGAGAGATGAAGGTCCAGTTTTTCCATTAACTCTGTGTTCCCAGCTAGCAGTGTTTTAGATCTGTGTGTGGTTTTTTTCTCCCCCAGAGGTGTTAGCATTGCACCGTACAATACTTTATGCAGTCAAAGTACAGCTCCTGTTATTGATTTTGGTTGCAGGTGTGACTGCTCCAAAGCTCTGTAAATCAAACCCGAAGGTCTAAACTGAGGTACGCAGAAAGCATAAAATAAAGGTGGTATTCCCCGGCTTCACAAATCTCCTTCACCTCCTTCTGCGACATTGCTTTGCAGAGCAATTTGGGTCTCCCCTAAAGGATCACCTGTCCAAAGTTTCGCTTAAGTGCCTTGACCAGCACCTTGGAGGAATCTTGTGGCAGAGGCTTGGATAGAACTAAGTCTTCTGGTCAGCATTTTTTTGCCATTAATTCATGCCTTACCCTTTCTTTTCCTGCTGTCTCTACTTCAGCCTACACATATTTGCACCAACCAAACCAGGATGTCTAAGGAGAGCAACCACCTTCATTACTTAACTCTGATTCATCCCTGCTGCAGGTGCTTCCCATGCCTCCAATGATATAGGGGAAAAAATAACAAGCAATCAGATAATTAAAGACTGTATCATAATGCATGTACAAGGGGGTGTGCATGCGAGCATTAAGGTTACCCAGGCAGCACAGATTCTGGCATTTCTTACCTTTTGAGTGATTCAGTTTGTAACCTTGATAATTAAGGCTGATCAGCACATTTTTGGAAAATGCTGTTCTGCTGAAACTGAAAACAGTCTGCATGGACGTGAGGATTTTAACCAACAGACTGTTGCTAAACAGACTGCCTGGGCCCTCTTAATTCACTCACCTCATTACGAGGTAGGCTCGGGACTCTTGCACAGGTCTCAGAGGTCCTGGCTCCAAGATTGGCTCCTCAGGCATGTAACAGCACCCCCAAAACTGGGAGAAGGTACAGTTTTGCCCCGTCCTGGAAAGCTTGTATGTACAGGCTTAATTTCCCAAGCTATCCTGCTGCTTTTTTGTTTTGTTGCTTAGGCGTGAACTGAATACTGCTCCCCTTTCGGCCTACAAAGGTCCCCTTGCTTGGTATCGCACAGATGTTAGGAGGGCTGGGAAGCGACCCACTACTCAGCCCTTTGGCTTCACGAGCTGAAGCACTGCCCCTGCCCCATGGCCTGGGTCACCAGAGCGCTGGTCCTAGAAGGGGACAAGTCGCAGTGGCAGCAAGTTTCACAGCGATATACTCACCAAGAGGAGAGGAGTACCCACATTCAGAAAACCTCATTCGCCTGTCAGCCTTAGAAGAGGATAGGCTCTTGTGGGGTCAGCCTCTCCTCAACCTCAGGGGCTTTTCCGGTTCCCCTCTCACCATGTTTCGCTCCTCAGCCTCTCCTCAACCTCAGGGGCTTTTCCGGTTCCCCTCTCACCATGTTTCGCTCCTCATCTCTTTCCCCGGCCCCACAATCCCAGTTTAAGTGGTCCTAGTTGCCGCTCCCTAAGTGTCTCATTCCTGTCCTAATCTCCTACCCTCACAAGTCTTCACCTCATCTCTCCTGGCTTTTCTCGATCTCTTCTTTCTTTCTTCCTTCTTTGTAGAGCAGGACGGCACCTCTCCCTCCGCTGACTGCAATTTCAGCATCGGGTTTCTTTCTCCCTTTGCTGTCCCCATCTTCTGCCGTGGACGAAATGGTTTGAAATCCCGTGTGCGGTCTGCAGTCTAACTAAAGAGGCAGCTTGGGAGAGAAGCTCCCGGCCAGGCCCCTGGCCCCTCCACAGAGCCCCACAGAGAGCCGCTTCCACACCTGGTCAGGGGCAATACTGGCAGTGAGGCACGCTAGCTACTAGTCCTCTCTATTTCACATGCTTGATTTCTTTTTATTTTTTTTTTAAAGATTTATGTCTTAGCAAATTTGGGTTCGTACTTACAGGAGCTGGAAAAGACACATCCTTTTTTAAAGACTACTGTCCTTGTCTTTAAGAGAAATGCAGTCCCAAAGAAGAATTGTCTATGTTTAGCATATGATTAAACTTAGCGTGAATAATTAAAGAAATCCATGCAAGTGAGTAATGAGAGAGCAACCTGCAGCTCAGATGAAATACTCTGATGTGCAAAAAATAGAGTCAGGTGGGAGTGTGAGAAAACCCTGTGTTGACTACAAGTAGGAAGCAGAGCAAGCTGCTATTATCTGTGGCAGTCAGTTATTCCAAACGAAAACTGAGAAAACTCACCCTTGCTGAAAACAACTGTTCCCAGCACCACCACGCATAAATCCTGACATCTTCTCTTTCTCAGGAGCTTTTAAAAAATCTTTTCCGCCAAGCTTCCCATAGTAGCAGAGCTATTACCAATGCCAGGTTCCTTATAACTGTAAAAGATTCATGAAGGATTTTTTACGGCAGGCCTTGTGACTTTGAAAAATCCACCCAACTCTTCTGTACTTCATTATTGAGGGATATGCATTCACTTCACACCAGCCCAAGCACTAATCATAAATAAAGTGCAACAAGCACTGCGAGGAAGTACACAAAGTTACATTTCAAAATGTTATGCGTAATAATATCAAAGATATGACAAAATGAGACAATAAGTGTGAGCAGCTTTAATAAACTTAAAACCCAATTAGTGTGTAATCGTTGACTTACATTCAGAATTTTTTTGAAATTGCATATTAAGTTAATTGTTACTCTCATTCTCCTTTTAAAGGTTTCACAGCCATCCCGCTCTTTCACATCTGATGTAAGGTTCATCTCTACTGCTAATAAATTAACTAAGTTTTTTTGATTTGCTGTTTTAAATAGTTTCATGTCATGGATGTCTTCTCGATGAAACGCTTTTATAATGTCTTTTCTGCCTTCGTACTTCCACTGTAAATTACAAGCCATACGGTTTCTTCACCTCTCCCCCTAATGCTTTGAAATAACTGGGTTTAGTGTAAAGCTTTTCCTTCTGCATCTGGGTGTTTTCTCCATCTCACACTTTCCCATCTTCCTAGCTGCCAGTATTTCTAAGCTTCTATATACGTGATAGTTTTATACAACTAAGCTAAACAGCATCAGTGGCCTTCTACCTTCTTATGTTCATCCCTGTCATCGTGTACACCATTCACAGCTTCAAAGGTTTCCCCAGGGGTCCTAGCACAGTAGAAAATCCTGATTATAAGTGACATTTGAGTGGATTTTTAGAATTAGTGTATTAACAATTATACCCAACCTTAGGCTCTTTATTAACAGTATCAAGACTGGAGTCTAGTGCAGAATTCAATGCAGCTGTGTCATCTTTCCATGAAAGCAATTTCCAGTGTATGCATTGATCTTAACAGTGATCTAAGGATGGGCAAAGAGCTTGGTACAATCCTTTCGCTAAACAGAATGAGGATCTTTGGCTTTTTCTGAAGGGTGAAACATGGTTAGAGTCAGTGAGGCTTGCATCATTGGAGGTAAACACCTTATTTGCCATGCACAATTCCATTTGCAATATTGGGGGCAGCCTGGGAAACATTATACAGATTTTATCTATAAGAGTCCTCTGAAATAAGTCTGTTAAAATCACTCAGAAATCAGCTTGCACTCCTAAAAACAAAATCATCTCTGTATATGCGCATATGATACTGAAGCACTAAACTGTAATAGTTACAGGGCAGACAGCAGTTGTAGATGCTCATGGCTTCACCAGTACAGATGTGACACCATAGAAAAAATACCATTACCAGGGTTTTAGCAGTACACTAAGTCACTTTCATCTGCTGTGATGTTTCAGCAATTTCCCTTACCGTTCTAACCGAGGTTAAGACTGAAGTCTACTAGCCCATGTGAGTGTCTATGAACATCGATATTTTGGTGTCAGAAGATTCTTGTGTGCTTGTTTGTATATCTGTATGCCAATTAGCTACAATCAAGTGAGTCTTTTCGTGAACTTGGATTAGAAGCTCTAACTATGGTCTAAATGTAAGATGGATTCTGCTACTACGCTCCGTACATGGACTACACTCGGTCAGTGTTTTATTAGTCCTCCTGCTGTCGTATATAAGAGAGAACAAATTTAGGAGTAATGTGCCTATTGAAAACACCTATGACTACAGATGAGAATTGTGGTGATGTCAGATATTGATTAACCTGTAAAAAAATTAATAATGAGTTTAACATTTTCTTTCTACATAAGAAACACATTTGTTTTTAAGGGCCTGCAGAAGAAAAAATTAGGTAAGTCAAGTATCAGGACAAGGTGATTACTTAACATCTGTGACCAAGGAAAAGGCTCAAGGAGAAAAATCATCCAACATCTGCACTGTCGGTAAAATACTTGGAAAAAACACAAGTGAAGTGTGATTAATCACCATGGATGTATGATTGAGTCAATTGACTGTTACTTTTTCATGATGATTAATCAGCTACAAAAATTATAATTGTCCCACTTGTAGTGGCTGCATGCTGTGCCTGATGACATCATTTGGGCTACAGCTACTCAATGAGCAGTTTTCAAAAGAATATGCAGATGAACCAGGAAGGGTGGGTGAGGTTAAAACTACATTTTGAAGATCATCTCTGGCTTTAGTAAACCAGACTTGAGACTGCTTTATCAGCTCACTGAAAGGACAAATGCTCTGTTATGTGATGAATATTATCACCAGGTTAAGCTAAAATCAGAGGCATGAATTTTATCATTTAGCATTAATAAATAATATTTACATTAGGGAAGCTTTTGGAGGCAGAGAACAAAACCAAAATTATTTTCATGGCATTAGACAAATGAATGGTACACCCTCAGCATACTGTGTGTAGTGCATCTCAGAAAATAAAGAGCTTCCAAAATGGCAATTAAATGCTTAGATGAATGAATGTAGGTTAAGAAAAAAAGAAAAAAGGACTGAAATTGCTTGCTTTAGAGTGGGGGTGAATAGCAGAAGATGGTAAGAGTATTGAAGATAATAAATGTATAGAGGGAAAAAAGGAGGCTATCTATTTACTCTTTCTAATAAATAAAAGCATGGGGCCGACAAAAAAGAAAGAAAATTAAAATGCAACAAAAGAGACTGAAAAAATGCCCAAATCAACACAACTGAATTAACTAATAGCAGTTTGGTTTCTGTGGCTGTGTTTAAACTGTGCGATCTGAGAGCCTGCGTCAGGTTGGGAACTAGACATTCTCCATCTCCCCCAATCTCCAGCCAGGACTTGGTTCCCAGGAGAAAGAAACTTGGCCACATTGCCTAAAAGCAAACTGCAGCCTGTCTGGGTCAGCCCTCAACCTGGATAATGATCAGGGAAGTGGGACTGTGCTGTGGAATCTAGACATAGCCTTGAGATCAAGAATGTAATACAAATATTATAAAGATAGTGACAGCTCCTGTAATTATAACAAAACTCCTGTACTTTTTAAAGCATATATGCAGTCATGCTTTAGGGCATAAACCAGCCACTTACTAAGGGTTTAAGAAGCAACTCCCTTTACAGGCAGGTGTTTCTACAGGTTTTTTTCCGACAAGGTTTCTTGCACCTTCCTCTAAAGCAGCCGGGATTTGGCATCTGTCAGAGACAGGGGACCACGCTAGATGGATCGCTGATCTAATCCAGTGTGGCAGCTCCTATGTTCCTACGAAGAGTGTGCAAGCTTCATAGCAGATATTGGTTTTGCATGTAAGCCTGAAAATGTCATCAGACTGTTGAGTGGGTAAAGTGCAGCATTTTATAAACATACAACCCCCAAGGCTCCCAGGGAAAGATTGTTACTTTGGGATCTTGGATAATCTGAAAGAGATGATGTACTAAGATCTGACACAATAACCCAAATGATGAATTATTCCAGGCAATTTTGCCCCATCAAGCTAAATTCAAATATACTAATGGACTGTGCAAAGAACTGTGCACTGCAAAAACCTCAGCCCCCGTTCACTCACTGTTATTTTAAATGTCTTTGTGCCTATAAAGAAATAGTTACTTGCAGAGTACAAGATCCTGCTTTAAACCTAAAGTTCAAAGTCTTATTTAGGAAGAGAGATTTTTTAATGGAAAAATTCTTTAAAATCCTCAGAGATAACATCCTTGGAGGAATACCATCTTTTACACTCATTTAAAATAGATTTCAGACTTCTTTCCAGTCTGTTCTGAGCAGGCAATACCTTTCTGAGCTGTACATAAAACCTCACTAATGATCTGTAATGAAGTGCTTCTTTTTGCACATCCAGCATTTTTGCTCTAAAGTTCAAGAAAATAGCACAATTTTGACAGCACTATTCCCCTTTTAGCACACTGGCTTTGCTTTTGAACTATAGCACTAACAGCAAAACCACAAAGTATAATCCTGTATCTCCTCCTCAGGTTGTCAGTATGTCTTACAACCATGGATCCTAAAGTTCGGTTCTGTTTTATTCCTCAACTCTTAACCTTTATTAAAGCACGTTTTTTAACAGCCACAGAAGGACCAAGATTTTATTTACAGGTAAATTGTCTTGGTAACTTCTTGAATTCAGATAAGAAAGGGAAACATGGGAGCTCTGGTCTCTTGAGTTTTTCCTAGGTACCTACTAATTGTTAATTATTAGAGACTAACTAAGTCACTGAAGTGAGTCGTTCGGCTGGTGTCTCAAATGCTGTCATTTACTACTACACAAATCAGCCCAGTGATAGAGTGTCTTTAAATTAGGTTACAACCATGCAGTTATTGGACAGGGAGTAATTGATAAAACCATTAGTAACACTTGTAGAGATAACAGCTAGCAAAATCATGCAACCATAATTATTCCTAATGGATACATGCTATAAATTGTGGCAAGAAAAAAAATCTTGCATTATCTTTCAATCAAATTTGACAGTCCTGGTAGATTACGGTAGACTAAATGCTCATGTATGAAAAAAAAATGACCTATCAGAATATCTTTGCTTTTTTCCCCCTTCTCCTTTCCCATCAAATTATGTGGTGTGTGGTTGTTTTTTTTTTTTTTTGTAATTTCTTTCTGCAGTGGCTTTCAGAATAAAGAAAATCTAGTCCTTCTTATTAGTTGCCTTTACCACAGTGCTTTATATTTTCAGTCAGACACAAGACACGTCAAGACTTTTTGTAATGTGACAACATGAAAAGAATTACCAGTTTGAATAAATGATTCCAGGTTGCATTACATTTTTCCAACAGCAAAATGTATTCTTTAATAATACATAAAGTTTTATCTGTATTCTGGTGTTAACATTTGTTTCACTGAACAAAGGCTCCTATTCTCAGTGTCCTTCCCCACCCTCTTCTGACTTTTCTCCCATCAAAAAAATCACTGGTGGTTACAATGAATTTTCCCCCCTTCCCCAGTGGGCGACAAAGACCAGAAACTGCCTTTACTGACTAAAAGATCAGACTTACAGATCAGATGTATAGCTTGATTATATCTTTCCCTCTCCCCCTTGTGCAAGTTGACACTTCTCAGTCACACACATGAAGGGTTTAAGAGGAAATGAATGAATCAGCAAAACCAGAAAAAGGTAATTATGTATGGGAAATGGTCATATAATAATAACAACTTCTCAGAAGAGAGGTGCATAAATTACTGGAGTTCTGTAGTACTTTTAAAAATACTTTGTTCCTGTGGCTATTATTGTGAACTTCAAAGGTCACAAATAATTTGTACAGTAATTCTTTTGTCCCAGGGTACCCCACATATTTTAATTTGCACATTTGTGTGTATATTATCACTCTCTTAAAAAGGAAAGCAACTCAGGAGCATAGCTTAGTTTGAGAGTATTCAGAGACTTCAGCTCTCAGGTCCCTGGTTCAGTATCACTCATCTGATGCTTTGCTTTTGAGACTGATGGAAAAAAGTCCACATAAGAAAAACACTACCACCATTAGCATACATTGACGCTCTTTGTCATCCAAGGGAGAGGGGCTGCCAAAACCAAACCTCCTCCGTGCCCAGGAGAGGCGATCCCTTGAGAAGAAGGTTTGAATTACAGAGCTGGCCACTGCTGCTGGTCACACTGTTGTTTCTCTGCAAGTTAGCAGAGGAATCTGTGCTTCACGGTGTGTTATTCAGCACCATGTTGCAGGTGGGACTCCATAAAACATGTTTCCCGCCTTGCAGTATGCCTAAAAGCCAAAAAAGAGAAAGCACCCTGAAAAAGTGCTGTTAAACAGTGTTTTTCCAGGCTGGCCATACTATGTGCCTTTCTTCAACTTGTAAAACCATGTACTGTGCGTCCCGCACTGAACCCATCCACTTCGACCTTGTCCCACCTCCTCAGTCCTTGTGGGTACCTTCTCTCTGCCGTCATGTGCCTACACCCCCGGACACAAACATGCAGCACTCGCAGGGCGTCGCACGTCACAAAGGGTACATTTGCCATCTGCTACTTTGTAGAAATGGAGGAACTTCTGGGGTTAACCTTCTGCATTCCTTACTGTGAGAAAACTACCCTGGTCCACTTCTTTCCCCTGGAAAAGCAGAGACATAAAATGCAATTAAGCCTAAACCCCATGTCTTACTGCAATGCAAGGAATTGTGGGCACCGGGGGCTTTTTATTTTCCTTCCTTTTTACTCTGGCACACGGGTCGCAGTGTACCTATCATTTCTGCATTAGCCAGACTTAGATTAGCTTAGCAATATTTCTTGGCAACTCCTGAAGTCACACTAAAATGAGTCATCAACATCTTAACAGCATGCCAAAATGATTCCGTTACTTCTACAAACAAGCACCCCAACTTCTTATTGATTTGCTGCATGCAGATTTAATGAAGATAAGTCAGCGTTTACTCAGCAATGATAGTGAGCAGGAGCAAAACATTTGGCCTTTTAAAAAATCTCAGGTGTTGCCTCTGCGTGGAAGCAGGGCAAATTCATTTTCCCAGTCCTGAGAAGGGATTTAGTAATTGTCTTACTCTGCTGCAGGCAGGGCAGAAGCAAGGGTTCTGCCTTTGCTTTCCACTGCGGGTGCTGCTCTGCTACAGTCGGGTGGTGACACGCTGTAGTCTTGCAAAAACCTATTGTGTCCAACTCCCTGACTTGACAATCTAAATGGATTAGTTTTATGACTGAAGCAAGGACATCCCCTTATGTATTATATGCATCAAATTTCAAGCTGGTAAATGCTATCCTCATCTTCAATAACCACATCCACTTGATTTTTCTTTCTGAATGATTTGTTGAATGTGCATACAGACCCATACATAAAATGCTGCTTATTACAATACAAAATTGGAATCCAGCCTAGACTTATGTGCATTTTTATGATACCACCCCAAACTATAAAAATTCCATTCAGAAATCACGTTAAACATACAAAAATGTTTCAGTAAAAATCACAACTGAGCTTTTAATACTGCTTTTAATGGATTGTTAAATGCTTATAAACCAGCTTCAAGTATAACAAATTAACTCAGTGAAAATTAGTTCAGGTGAAACCCTTTGATTTTCTCATTGTCCTCTAAATTAAAAATTAACCACCCTGGCATGTGCACTATACCAGAGCTGTATGAGCTTTTAATATATCCAGACTCATACAAACCTCATACTTCCCTCGAGAAAGTTGAGTTTCTAAAGATTTAATTCAAGTTCCAAGGTCAAACTGAATAGATCTGAATTTCTCCTTAAAATGGGAGTTTCATTCCAATGAGGACTCGACTTCAATTTACTGCTTCTTCCTAAGTTGTGACAATATGGCACATAACATCACATGCAGATAGCAAATCAAATGCACTGACAGCACAATGCCAAAAAGGGTGCCCAAGAGCACACTGTGAAGGCTAGTTGTAAGATGGGATTCCTTTTTTTTAAAACGCAGTTTTAAAAGACTTTTCCAAATCACACAGTTGCAACTTTTAAACAAATCCAATACATTTCTTGTGTCTTGCAGAGTGTCACAACAGAAATGCGAAACAAAATCTCTCACCCATTTTGCAGGCAACAGAACTATATGACGACAATATTTTCCATTTTGAACACTTTATCTCTTTTTAAAATTCATTTTCATGTAAGTCTGGCTGCCTATTTAGTTTAAATGATGAAGAAAATAACACACATTTTAGGGGACAGATTCTGGCCTCCACTCAGTCTGCTTTAGTGAGCAACTCCAGACTGAGAAATGGAATGTTTTGCTTTTATGTAGAGAAATTGTGGTGATGGAGCTGTGTGACTGGCTCTGTGCTGTGTCTTCCCCAGCTTATGGAGGAAGCAGGATGCTGGGAAAGGAAAGCTACCAGACTTGGTTATCAACCAACCCAAGTCAGCTAGGAACAAGTTACTGGTATTCAGGATTCCTCTAAACTAGGATACGGGTTGGAGGTTCACTGTCGGTGAGTGAAGGTCCTGAGCCTTTTTTACCCGTTTCCAACTCTGCTCCACCCATGCCATGACCGCACCTGGGGATTAGGCATCGTGCAGCGCAGAGCTCTGCAATGGGTCTTATGCTGGGTCTCAGGAAGCTGGTGTGTCTATGAAGCACGGCAAAACTTTGCAAAGAAGCCAGCTGAGATCCATGAAACAGTCAAAGTCGTTAGTGAGGCATTCCATCTGCGCTAACGAACTGCATGTCTCAGCTGATGAGGCTGCCGTGCTGCCAGCTCCAGAGCTGCTTCGCTCAGAGCCAGCTCAGGTATCTTTCTAAGGTGCTGTGTTTCACAACAACTCCTATTGCAGAAATCCATTGTGCTTTTTGTAGCTCGCCGGAGAATTAACTAAGGATAATTATCCTGTTTGACAGATGAGAAAAGGAGGAGTCTGCTGTAGCTAAATCAGATCCTCCTTTCATTGAAGTCAGTGGTAAAGCTTCCATGATTCGCTACGCTCCATCTCATCACAGTCACTTGTCGAAGTCACACAGATGTTCTGGGGCCAACTTGATGCAAAATTCCCATCTCCCATCTTTCCAGCTCTTCCTTCCTCATCTTTCTATCCTGGAAATTCCTTTCCATTACCTATTCCTTAGGTACAAGACCCCGCCAGAGAGTGCTTCCCCGAGAGCTGTAGGGTACCAACACTCTGGATATTTGCTTGCATCAATGTAGTAGGAAGTCATAAGCAGGCACTGTAGAAGCTCCAGACAATGGAAGTTCCATGTCCTAGTCCTTAGACAGTCTCCAAGGACATATACACACTTCAGGTAAGATTTTTTTTTTTCAGTAGGGGTGCCAGAAAAAAAAGATACAGGCATCTGAGGCACATATTCATGATTACAGCATACCAAAGAAAGAAGACTTCACTTGAGTTACCTTCTATTTGATATTTTCTCCACAGCCAAGTTGCTGCCCTTGGACAATTTCCATGCTGTTTCCTACACTATGGAAATTAAAGCAGTCCTCTGCTGGTTGGATATTGAAATGGAAATAGCACTCTGTAATAAGCCCTCTAATTTATTACAGTACTTTTACAAATTATGTTCCACATAAACTATTTGTTATAAAATCTGAAAATATGCCTGTAGCGGTACTTTACTGGGGGACTTGTATCTGAATTGGAAATAGCATGGGAAGAATGTGAAGGTGTGTAACTACAAGTCTAAGAACCACAAATTAAAAATTGGTAGGTTTCTATAAAAATAAAGTGCATTAAGAAAGGCAATTCCAAATATAGAGGATAAATAGTAATGAATAACATTAAAGTTAAATTTAAAAAATTTTGCTCTATCCGCTAAATGGGTATTTACATGATTGTAAGAACTAATGTTATTAAAAAGATATTGCCAAGCTCTGGTCTCTGAAATATAAAGCAATTTTAAGGCAAATAGAATATAACTAATGCAGCTGACTTTGACAAGAACCTTTAAAAAGTGATTCCAAAGACATGCTATCTAGGACAGTTAGTCAGGGCAGCAGAATATATATGTTTAAGAAAGTTAGAGACAACATTCAAGCTGCACAATGTTACCTTTGATATATATTATAGAAGTGATATTGCTGTTCTTGAAAAGGTGGCAAGGTTGAAAGTATAAGTTCTGAGGACAAGCTGAACATCTAAATCTATGAAGTCTAGAAAGAAAAATCACTTAAGAGGTGATTTAATTGAAGTATTTAAAATTTTAAATGGAACAGATAATGTCAACATGAGCTGCTATTTTCAGACCAGCACAAGAAGATAGGACAAGAGGAACATAAATGGAAATTAAAGGAGAACAAATTCAGAACAGACATAAGTACTCATCCATGATGAGAATAATAAACACACAAAAAATTGGCATGGCTAGCAAGGATTTGAGGCAAAAGGGCTGGTGTCATTCTGATGGGATGTGCAGTGGCTGTTCTGTAGTCAAGTAGTAGAGGCATGCATTGGTGAATAAAACCACTATGCTTCTCTTATTAACTTTCCATCTTATTAAAATTAAATCCAACTTAAAAATAGTCCTAGAGTTAAAGTTTTCATTGCTCCTATTTATGTCAAGATAATTTTTAGGGGTTAGTCCTGTGAGGTCCCAAGCTCACCCAGAAAGCTACAAGCAACCTTCATGCAGAGAGTGGCATGGAAGATATTCTTTTCGTTCAGTTCTTCAAATTCTATCTTGAATCATTGTTAAGCTTTTCCTGGGAAGGACTTTGTAACATGAGGGACCAAATCAAATAAAATTATACGTAGAACTATACAATAAGTAGCATGTGATGCTTTAGGGCAAGAGATTTTTTTTCTCTTGAATTACTAGAAATTTTTTAAAGGGAAGTATTAGAGACTTCGCTGATTGATAAGAAAAGTTAAGATTTCAAGGGAATTTTGTATATGTGTATATTCATTGCTGGAAAAAATCTTGAAGAAAACCATTAATAGTCTTAATCAGAATAAAATATGTCCAATCACATAACACATGGTAATAAATGTCATAATAACCAAGGAATCTGTGTGCTTGTATAGTCCTTGCCATGAGATTATATATGAAAATATAAAATATGTGGTGATACACTATATTTATTTATGTGTGTCCTGGTTTCGGCTGGGATAGAGTTAATTGTCTTCCTAGCAGCTGGTACAGCGCTGTGTTTTCAGTTCAG
>JAVKLA010000014.1:16214849-16242756 GCA_034782735.1 Sagittarius serpentarius | reverse complement strand
GATTCTCTCCCCCATCCCACTGGGTGGGTGGGGAGCGAGTGAGCGGCTGCGTGGTGCTGTGTTGCTGGCTGGGGTTAAACCACGACAATATTTCATTAAGATGTTTGCAGAGATAATAATTAGAAAATCAGTTTCATTCCCCTAAGTTTTCCAGACCACAGGTGATAGCTACTTCTCAGCTTCTGAGATAGATGGTTCACAATTAGATTGTTTTTGCTTTACCATGCCTCCCATTTTATTATTCTCAGAAAACATTGTATATATTTGTTAGAGTTCCAGAACTGTAGGATTGTGCCTCATGGTAATTAGAAATATTTACCTTTAAGGTGCTCTTTTAATTCTGCCTCTCTTGATCATACTTGTAGGTCAAGTTTTTTGTTGTTCTAGAGAAGAGATTTAATGATCCCTTAAAACTGTCATCTAGATCCGTATATAAGCAAAGAGAACATCTTCAGAGATGATGAACATCCTATAATTCTTGTAAAAAAAGCAGAATTTGCAGGTCATAAGCATCCCTAGCATGCCCATAGGTGTGCAACACGAGGCTCTTCAGCCTGTACACTTTGGTCAGTGTTTCCTATTGTCTGATAACACTCTAGGTTGCAAAAGAATGACAGAAAGAATCAGGTACCAAATAAGTCTGGTAACATTTTACTCATTCCCCATTAGAATTTGACGAAGTGAAAGAACTTCTGGCCAATTTCTTCCTTTGAATTCCCCGGCCCTGCATAGTTAAGCCTTTTACCTCTGCCACCTGCAGAAATCAAACCAGAGTCTTGTGATGAGTGGTACCCAGCTGAGCTGGTTCCTTCTGTTTCATAAGAATAGGGAGGAAAAAAGAAACCCAGCCTTCTTCGGTACCTTAGCCTGTGCTTTTGCTGATTTGATATTTGTTCCTTTCTGTGTACTGTGAAAAGAAATATTCATAAACAGCCTTGCATCCTATACTTCACTAAATCAAGAATGATACTGAGATGGTAAGTCAGAGAACATGAACAAAACTGAATAGGCACAGCCTGCTTCTAACTGTGTTTCATCATCGGAAAAAAAAAAAAGAGAAAGGACAAGGAAGCCATCAGTAGAGAGGAAATGCTAAAAAGTCTATATATTATTTTGAATTGCCTCAATAATGTGTCATAATTGCAGAGACAACCTTGAAGAATGAATACAGGAGAATCATAAAGATATCCATGAATGAAAACCAGGAAGACCAATCAAAAAGCCAAGGAAAGTTCCTTTTATTTCTCCATTAGCTATAGCCCAGAGAGGGTATTTGAGCAAGAATAACATCACAAGAAATTTACAAAGGGCAGAACAAAACGAACATCTTTAGCAGCAGCCTTCCACTTATTTCAAATTCCTTTGAAACAATCCGACAATAGGTGAGTTTCAAGTTCAGGGCATGCAACCTGGCAGTGCAATACGCTGCAGTTAAGTCTCAGGACGCACTGCACCAACATGTACATACACACGTCTTCCTCAAAAGAGCCAGACCACTTCAGTTCAAGGCAATAATGCTGCTGTGAGCAGTATTTATCACTATGGGTTAGTCACTCTCTAACATATCATTTAACTGAGCCACAGAGCATTGTGTTGTGGCAATTAGAGAAATCCTTGGGTGGTGTCATAAGACACAAAGCTGAAGGCCAATTGACTACCAGCTCTTGAAAGATACAATTGAAAAAACAGTATGCCTTCAGAAACGTGCTGTCCTAGGCTTCTATTGCTATTATGAAATAGAATATATAAATAAAACCAAACATGAATGCAGAAGCAGCTATTTACTGAGGATTACAGTCATGGTTAAAAAATTAGTCTTAATTAAAAGTTCCCAAAACCTCTCTAACTGTGTTTTCTGAGCAGTGGGGTAAGAGTCTTCACACAGGCAGTTCTCACCTAACTGTGACAGTACCTTCCAGGCAGGTGATCAGTGGTAACTTGCTGCCTTGGGCTACAGGGTTTTCCCTTCTCCCCTCCTGGCCTTGCTCACACCACCAGCTTCAGTAATCCAGGGGGGTCATCCACCTCCAGCTAAGGCAGCAGAGTTGCACGAAGGAGGGCTGAGTTTGGGGGCACAGACTTACTAACTTGGAGCTATGTGGGGAATGAAACTAGGTAGGGTCTTTGAGGTAAGTGGAAAGAAACTTTGTTGGGGAAATGAGGGCTAGTGGTTTGGCATACTGGTTGAGTTAGGGGTAGTACACAGCAGAAGAGTCCAGTTCCTCCACGTGTGGGGCTTTGGCAAACTGTGTGCTCTAGGGTGTCCACACCATTTTAAATGAAACTGAATTAACCCTGTGTTACCTCTCTGTGACAACAGAAGACCTAGAAAGACATAGAAGTTTGGTTGTTTTTTTTTTCTTTTTTTTCTTTTTTTTCCCCCTAATAAAGAAGTATTTAGAAGTTTAGAAAACCAGAAAAAATTGAGATAATCGGAAGCAAAGAAAGAAGAATGCTGGATGTTAACAGGATAATTCAGGTTGGAAGGTACCTCAGGAGGTCTCTAGTCCCACCTCTTGCTCACAGCAGGGTCATCTTCAAGAACAGGCCGCATTGCTCAGAGCTGTGCTTTGTCAGGTCTTGAAAACTTCCACAGACAAAGACTGCGCACCCTTCTCCCGGCAACACAGAAGTCTGTCTTTTCAGCAGTTCAGTTGTTTGCTATTATATCACTGAAGGGAACTATGGTAGTGCCATACTCTGAAAAAAACTGATTTCATACCGTAAGGTACTGCTTAAGCGACATTCATCTCTTATAAGGGGTGTGTGAGGGTATATGTGCGTGTGTGTACGTGTGCAGGTTGGATTCTTCTGGCAAAGGAGAATTTAAATAGAAATTTTTTTTAACTACTCAAAATGTTGTAGCATTGTTCTAGAAGGCCATATCTTTCAAATTGTGTGTTAAATGGAATAGTCTTCATATCGCTGAATTAAGGTAGACACATCAAGAACAGCATCTAAAAATCAAATCACATCAAGATAAAGGTTAGACAGGGAAGTTCATGAGAATGCTAAGGCCACACAAAATCACATCAAGAGCTTTGTTTTTTCCTGTCCTGTTCTTTATGCAATTCTAGTGGAAGTTTTCAGCAATTTAATGCTACTCCTTAGAAACTCCACATTTATTTTATTAAGACCAAGTTCAACCTGCAGCAAATTTGGGGGAAATAAATGTTATGTTTATATTGCTTCTTATTAAACATCCAAAGGAGACATATGCACCTAAGCAGAACAGGGTATCTGATTTATTTCAGGAAAATATGAAATAGAGAACTGTCAGAATAAAGATACTGATTCTCAATTTTTATAATCTTATTATGTGATTTTCTGTTTCTAATACAGGCAGTACAAGAGTGATCACCAGTTCTCAGCATCTGCTAAAGAGATATTAATGAGGAGAGAGGTTGGTAGGAAGAACCTGCAATTACAAAACTACTAGGCTTCTGAAGAAAGATACAGATTGCAAAACACCAGTTCTGGAGTCTTTTGTTTAAACACAAATCTCTAAATTGAAAAGTAAAATATACCACTATAAACCATTAGCAGATGCTGTATAACCTACATCTGTGTCTTCTGTTAGAAATATTAGTCAGTAGTGCCTTAGTGTGCACAACAGTCAGGTCACCACTCATGAACACAGAAGACTGAAGTGAGTAAGGGGCCCTTTGGTGGCCTTCAACTAAAAACAGTTGTGACATTAAATGACAACTATAGGTTCTTAAAGATTGGTTGGGTTTGTTTTAATAACAGTGATAGTGAACTTGTGTCATTTGAATGTAAGAAACGGAAGAGATAAGAGACTCAATTCAGCTATGTTCAGCTGCCAAAAGGAAACAGTGCATTGAATTGTTTAGGGACCAGACAAGGAATTTTTAATTTTCACTGTAAAAAGCCAATGAAAGTTAATAACATATTGCAAGAAGTTCCCTTCCCTAAAACTGATTTCACTTTGAAAATCCCAACAAAATCCTGCTTCAAAGCAGTTAAAAGATAGAAGACAGACAGATTTTTCTTTTCCAGATACCAAACAGAAGTCCACTAAGATCCTTGTTTCCGTTAGGGGGGAAAAAAATCCAAACTTCCCTCCTTCTGTTGAGAAGCTTAAAGTTTATTTTGTTTCCAGCTCAGGTTCTGAACTGAGGTTTCCAGCAGCTTCTTGAATGGAATCAGGGATTTAATGGACTTCTGTTCTGTGTCTGGAAAGGATCAGACTATTTGCCTTCTATTCTCTAAACACTTTGAACAACATGAAAGTTTGTTTTAGATCAGTTTAATTGTTGTGGTTTGAAATGTTTAGACATTTCTTTCTATAGTCTTGTATGAGAAGGTAATTTTAACACACCATATTGTGTGCAGATACGTGTCAGAGGAGAGAAAGGAGGGTCTGGAGGGAGAGGTGTCAGATTTAAAAAGAATTAGGATGAAAAGATAATCTGCCCATCTCTTGATGAGCTGGTAAGGTAATCAGCCTACACAATCTCTCCAAAGATGACATGAGTTGTACTTTAAATTTGGACTGCTGGAGGAGAAGCAAAAGTCATGGGCTTGTTTGGATGGGGAAGAAAGGGAAGAGTGTGGTTTGGAGTGGGAGGATTTCTGGAGTTCCAAACACACATTTGAACTTTTGGGTACTTTTTCAAAGTGAACCTGATCTCAAAACACACAAGGGTCTTACCCAACCTTAGGCAAAAATGTTATGAAAAGTCAGTGCCCTCTTAACACCTGTCAGAGGATGGAAAAAAAACTTCAGAAAGATTGTAAATTTTCACTCAAAATGAATTAGATAACACAGACAAATTTTCATTATTTTTTTGACATTTGCCAAGTATGTTATTAATCTCCAACAAACATATTGTATGCAGCATGCTGAAGCATTTTGTTGCTTCTTTTAAGTTTTAAAAATACATTCTAATTCCTTATGTACACTTTCAAATACAGGAAGTTTTGAATTGTGTTCAGTGCTTATGTTTAATTCAAGATTCACACTCACATTCTCAAATATTCGACTTCTCCATAAAGTCATGCAGGTTGTGCCTGCATTGATATTTTTGTTTGAGCAATAATCTAGTTTTGAAATAAAACTCCTGAATGTCTCCACTAACTGAAGGTTGCTTTGCTTCACAGAGTCATCTTGATGAATGATCTGGTTTCCTTTCGGAGAACTCAGATGTGCACCAAGTGTGATCCTGTCACTAACAGAAACACCAGCGGCTGCTTCTCTGAACAGCGTTAAAGTATGTGCACGGTTGGGATGTTCAGTCCAGAGGGCAAGGTTAAATCTTGTGTGAAGCAGAACTCCTGAAATGTGTATAACAAGTGTGAGGACCTCATCATCACCTGCTTTGGCCTACTGATCTACTCCTGTTGTGCTAAATTACTTGTAAATGCAGAGACAGCCACCAACCATTGTATGAAGATATCAGCTCTGATCAGATTAGAGACTGGGAGAGGTTGGCAAGGAGTGCAACCTGTGAACAGATACAAAGTGGTGGAGTCTTTGTTCTTATCTTTTATAATATCAAACACTACTGTAGACCTTTATGTAAATAAAGCATTATTTGTTTTGTACTTGGTTTAATATGGAAAATATCTGAAGTGTTCTAATACAGGGGTCTAATTTGAAGCTGCAGTGGGAAGACTTACCGTTTCACAAATGTTTTTGACATATCTGTAAGTTTCTCCTTCTACGTTAAGATAAGCTCATGTTGGAGCTTTTGATGAAAACCGAGATGAATACACCTAATAACCTCATGTGACTGGTCTGAAGCAGAGACTTGAATCTGGTTTATCATTACCCAGTGTTAAACCAGGGCCATGGTTAAGTCCAAGACTGTCTCAGTCCTTGTCTATGCTGCAGCATTTGGAAGCACTTCCCTCTGCCCACATCTGTCTATCTTCACCCAACCTGTTCCTTACCTCTGTGTCATTGTGAAACCCAGAGCAACACCAGGTTTCCACAGAAAGAAAACACAGTTGGTTACCCCAGAAAGAAGTGTGAAACAGTCCAAATACATGTTTGTCTGAAAGATCAAGGATGTGATCTTCCTGGCGCGTCTCAACAGGAGCGACGACACAGAACATTCTCTGTTGCAGTTGCTCTGCTCTGTGGAACTACCTGAAGCTTGATCTCCAGTGTCTCAGTCTTCTCCAGGTGTTCATCTTCCGAAGTAGGTACTGGCTTTTCCTTCTTTTTGCTTGTGGCAGCTAATGCCAAGCAGCTTTCAGGATCTCGTGTGCTAAAATTTGGCCACATTGTCAATCCTTTCTATTCATCCTTGCACTAACAAGTCCTGAAAAGCACCTCTGCACAGTTTCTCACCTATCATTTCAGAAAGAGCCATCCATGGTGAATTTCCACATTCTTTTCTGAAGGCTGAATGATAAATGCTTCCTGTCAGCATATCAGTAGCTGTTATCTAAGCAACGACACAAAAGTGAACACACTTTAGTAATGGTGAGAAACTTTCAGTTCCTTCCAGTCTGCAAGAGCATGAAAGCAAAGTGATCCTCTTCCCTCTGCAGTTTTATATTGAAGTAGCACCTGTTCTTGCGGAAATACTTTTGAGGATCACTGCAGGTGGGAACCGAGGCAGAGTGAGCTGCAAACAACTACAGCATTTTAATAACTTTAATACCTGGGCAACCTATTGGTTTGAAAGTTTGGAGACTGAACCCTGAATGCTCCCATTGTTATGTATCAAAATGTTCAACATTCTTATGGAGCCTTACCCTGAAGAGAGCTGAGATAGACTGTATATTCATTTTAGAGTCATTGAATAAGATTTGCAGGCACAGTGACCCCCTCTGTTTGGGAATTTTAATGGGAAGACCAAATTCATCAAAGAAGCTAAAAATCCAGAAGAAAAAAGGGTAGCTCCATATTAGCAGTGAGGGGGAAATCAGGAGCATGAAATAGCAATGACTGAAGTAGTCACAGGGTTAGTTTGAAGAACTTGAGTCCAAAGGCTACATTTAATTTACTTTTTTTGGTGAAATTTCTTTTTATTATCCAAGAGTCATTTTAAGTCCCTATGAAGCCAAAGGCTGGACATGAATTTGGCATTGTTTACCTGTTTTCCTAGCTGTTCCCATATTTCAGGCTCTTTTCTTCCCAGAGTGCAGGGTTTTTGCTGGTTTTGAGGGAATGACATATCAGAGCTATGCCCCTAGCTCGTAAACATACTGAAGCTCCACAGTGTTCCTGCCGCTACTGCATTTTCAATTCCAAATATACCAAACGACTGCAGTTGCTGCACTCATACCACCCTTGATACAAATGTACGTAGACTTATCTATGTATGTGTAAATCCAGGAGCACTTGAAACATAAGGTCTTCCACATAGGCGATTTTTCCTTCTCTTTGCAAACTTTAGTTCCTTCTCTGAGTATACTTTGCCTAGTATTTCTCAGCTTCTTCATATTCTTAGTTAACTTTGAAACAAAAACAACCTTGTCAACCTTCCAGAAATTCAAACACATTCTTAACCTCAACATCTCCTCATACACTTCAGTAGAATATATTGCTTTACTTTCAAGAACCCTGATTGATATGGTTATTAGGTTCATGTAACTGTGCAAGAAAAACATTATATACTCAGGAAAAGAGATTCAATTGTCATCAGCAGTTCCATTTTTCTGGGCAGGCAGAAATTTTGAGATCAAATGTTGCATCTCTTTTCTTTGTCTCACAGCAGAAAGTATGACTTGGTAGACCTTTCATTCTTCAGAAGTGAGTCGGTGCCTGAAACAAGAAGCAGCCATTGAATCTGAACTCCTACAAGAGGCTACTGCGCACTGGAGCACTTGGTGTTCCACAGATTTCTAAAGCCAGAGGGGGTGACTGTGATTACCTGATTTGGTGGCCTCCACAATACGAGTCACAGGACTTGTTTTAATTTCTTTCCTGAAGTTCACTAAGAGCTGAAACACTCTGGGGCTTGGGTGGTTTGCTTTTGTAAACAAGCAAATGAACAAAACCCAAATCCTAATGTATTCTGCAGGAAACGTTGGGGTTTTTTAATGAAGAATTTTATTTTTTCAGTTTTAACATGGAAAACTGAATTCCCCATTCAACCCATAGTGCATATCTCAATGGGAGAAAGAGAAACACACCCCTATTGTTTTGTTGCACTTTTAGAAGGTGGAGGATAGCATCTGTGGGATTCTAGACACTGAGACATCCATGGAGCTTCAGGAGGACATTGCCAAAATTTTGGGAGGCTTGATCAATATTTCGGACAGTTGACAACTCTGCCAAAAGAATGAAAAATAAACTAAAATAAAGGTGTAAATGAGTTGGAGAAAAACGGGGGAGAGACAAGGGGAAGAAATTTGGGTATTCTTGCACTGCAAAATAAGGGAATTTTCCCCCCCTTTATTTATTCGGATACTTTTGAATAATTATGCTTCTGTCAAGGGATAATCAATCAACAATTATCAGTGCACCTCTGTGTTGTAATCAGCAACTGATAGACACATATGAACCAAATTTTGAAAACTATAAATAAGTCAAAACTTGGAGACTGAGTTCAAACTTACTGCAATTTCTGAAAGATGAGACCTGGAGTTAATTTCTAATATGCCAGACCATATATTTGTGAAAGAGTGAGTGTGAGAGATTTTTCTCAGAATGGAATAAATCGAATATTTTGCTGAAAATTTACAATTTTCCCTAGTAACAGCTAAAAAAATCGATATCTAAATGACAAAACAGTGATTTTTATTAGTTGCAACATTTATTCAGCAACAGAAAATACTAATGAAAAATTATAATTTAGGGTTGCGCTTTTAATGCAGTAGCCAAAAGAGACATTGTCTTTTCTTTACATACTGCTTTTAAAGAGGAATTCAAAAGCCTGCAGAATTAGCTATAAGCTGTAACTGGAAGGCATAAAATCAATCAGTGAAAAAAATTTATTTTTTTGGTGAATCTATTCATTGAAGTTATGATGTTTTAACTGGTCCAAGCTTGGAAGTGCTAACCTAGGATGAAATCATTAGCCTTAACATAGATAGTGGTAACTCTAGGCTGTGTACTTAGTGGATGCAAATAAAGATGCACGTAAGTAGCCAATTATCTGAGGAAATGAACCATTAATGGATTAATGTAATTGGAATACATTCTTTTATCAAGAGAGACATTCACTTAAAGTGGTACTGTATTTGCTTTACACATGACTTGTTGCATATCTAATGCAACATATTATCACATATTCCAAAACAGCGACATCCCAGAAGGAGTCAAACTTGAGAAAAAAGCCAGACAAAAATAGAGACAAGCCTGACAAGTAACCCCCTTTTTCCTCCTCAGCCCACAAATGTTTTGATGCATCATTTACGTGATCTCTATTCCAGAAAAAAAGCCGGAGGTAAGACAACAGTGCACCTGCAGCACACTGTTTGCTAATCTTCTTTTACAGAAACGGTTAGTTTGTATCATGGGTTTTAGCAGTGCCATGATACATTTACTGCATATAATGATTTGATAATGAGAAGCATTTCTCAGAGATTTTTCCAACTGTATGTCATTTCCTATAACAAAAAGTACAAAGAAATGTATCATCATTGAAAGGGCAAGTATTCCCCATGAAAAAATCCAAACCATTTCTCATCTTTTCTCCCTTTTTATGCCCGGGTTATTTTGAGGGGGAGAAGGAGAATAAAAGTATTTCTGTGAACATGATGGTAACCTTTGTCTGTTTTTTGGTACTCGAAAAATGCTCGAAATAGATCCTATTTAACACTGTGAGTGAAACGTAGTAAAATTTTAATAGAGAAACTATGAGGAAATCAAAGTCCTTGACAAGTGTAATAGGAAAAAACTACATAAAACTATCTTTATATAGATAAAAGAGAAGAGGAGAAGGGAAGGAAAATGCAGATGGCCATGGTTATTAGTCTCAGAGCATGGAGAATGGATGTAGTTCTAAATACTTAGCTTTCCTGTCTTTCAGAAGCTTCTGGAAAATATCAGAAAGAAACACCTTAAATAGCATGGTTTTACACCGAACTCTTGTGTACAGATACTGGTACCAACAGAATATATTATATTTGTAACAGACATTTTATTGCTACCCTGCATGTTAATAGAATCTGAATTCATGGCCTAATATGAAATGAAAGATATATAGCAAAGTTAGGTACCTTACCTTGGTGGTTTTTTTTCCTGTATAAGAATGGAATTTGGTTCAAGACTAAATCTGAATACCTTTTTAGTACCTTTTTCCATAGAAGTACTACAACTGCCTCGCAGCTGGAGACCGATGGAGATCTCAAGGGAACTGAGATGTTTTTTGCAGGCAAATGAACTGTCCTTAACCAATCTGGTCATTAGAAACTAGAGAGCTCCTCAGGTGCTCTGGAGTTAACCATCCTCTAGGTATGGACTCCACTGTGCATAGACATCTGGTGTGACCGCGTGCGCAGCTGGGTGCCCTGCCTGCCTTCCATTTGTCTTCTGTCCTTCTAGGTGAACATTTGAAACCAAGACTTAAACTTTCGTCAGTACACTGTATTTCTGAAGAATTTGTATGACGCTTCTTTGCATATAAACGTGTAGAAATCTGGGGCTAACCCAGCAGAATTCATGCTTATATCACCTTATAAAAAAAGACAATTTCATATCATGTTAGTGCAAATTTAGAAAGTATTATCCAAGTTTAGAACGAAAGCCACTTAAAAATGCCGTTTCAGGACACATTCTTTGATCGAAGGATTTGGACTGATTTTCTATCAACAATAATCATAATTTGCTTTCTATATCCAAATATCTAAATCTATCTCAGTTATACTAGATACATATGTGACATTCAGAACTGTTATTTAGATGAGTAAGTTCTGAGGAGGTATCATATTTTTATGACTCTTGGTTAAAAAAAGTTGATATATTTTATAAATGACATGTGATTGCTTTCCAGGGGAAAATTACTTTACCGTTTAATTTTTTTTCTGACATTTTCCCCAATAAATAATCAGCTGTTTTCCAACAAGACAACACACAGTCTGAACCCTGAGCCTGGAGGTTAAGGCACCATCCATTTATCTCTGTCCACATAATGTGAATTATTGGTTACTTGCTTTTTATTGGAAAATTATATTCCAAGATATATTTAATGTATTTTACTTAATCTCTGCTCACATTTGATTTGCTAAATTCCATGCATAGTGTTTTGCCTTATTCTATTGACAAAGCATTGGCTTCAGATTTTACTGAAAAGGTACTGTAGCTCAATATGGCTGTTGCTCTTGACATTTACACAAATTCCAACTTTATTTATATTGCAGCAAAGCACCTAACTTGTGAAAAGAAGAATGCACATTCAGCAACTTATGCAATTCCAGCCACAGGACTGTTTTACTGTCTCTTGAATAATTAGCAACATGAATGCAGATAGAATATACAGTAACTTGCCTGACTTTGGGGTAGGAAAAAAAAGATTAGAATGACAAATAGTCAGACTCCAGGGTCAAATGCTTTGCCAGTAGTTGCATATGTTTATGCCAAAATACATAAAGAAATGTCACTTCAGCACATGAATGATGACAAACACTCCAAGTGGGACTGCACTTCATCAATCATTTCAAACGCGCAGATTGGGTTTACCTATATAAACAAAAGCAATAAAACTACTCAAAGCCTCACCTTAAACTATTCAGGCATGACATAAACAGTGTTACCACACAGTCAATCCCTGTTTTACTTGAGAGGCAGTCAGAAAGCAAGCGACAAACTGATTTATTAAGATTAATAAAGCATGCCCTTAATAAAAATAAAACTGGCTAATATTTTGCATAAACATGGGAATCTTGTTTGGGGCTAAAACAGACCAGGATGCATGAGAAACAGGGAAGGCGGTTAAGAAATATTTTTGCACTGTTTCTCCAGCATTATTGAGAAGATTTGAGGAGGTTTTAATCACTAGAAGAGGGTCCGGGCACAGAGACTTTCTGCAGACCCAAAAGGCAAGTCTGAGAATAGAAAAAAATGGGTTCTCTCAAACAAAAAAAAGAAGGTGACTCAGAGAAAGGGCTCTAAGTCAGCAAAAAACTGATGGGGCCCTCTCTGGCTGTGTCCCCTGGGTCTCATCAAAACCCGACTGAAGTCAGTGGGAATCTTTCTGTTGACTTCAATAAGATTTGGAGCAACCCCCCTGTGAGGGAAATGTAATTGAATTCCCTAGTATTGATCTCTTCACTTCAGTTGCTCATTTAGCCTTTTTTTCTTAAATCTACACCTGCTTTTTCAAAGGGGAAGGGAAGGGAAGGGAAGAGAAGGGAAAGGAATTTTTAAAGTCTAAGTTTTAAATCATTCCAGCAATGGTTTACATAAATATAATCATAAAAGATTCTGAAAACATTATAAATATCCAATTAAGACCTCTAGGACAGGTTAAACAACTTGTTTAAGTGCTATTTTGTAATCCCTTACAGACACAAGAAAGTGAGCTCCATGTCACAT
This sequence comes from Sagittarius serpentarius, assembly GCA_034782735.1. Lineage (NCBI taxonomy): Eukaryota > Metazoa > Chordata > Aves > Accipitriformes > Sagittariidae > Sagittarius > Sagittarius serpentarius. The sequence continues at coordinate 16,230,299 of JAVKLA010000014.1, read as the reverse complement.
TTTCTCACACTTTCATCAGCTTCCGCCTATCTTCATTTCACTGTTTCTTTATTTAATTACTGTGTGGCAGAATCCTAAGTTTAAACTGAGCTTTTCCTTTTCTTTCTCTGTAGCCAGTCACTGAAGTGTTACATGACCTTGCACACAAACTATTCCCTTAGTCTAATCTAGGCAGAATTAGGAAATAATAAAAGAAGGCTACATTATGCATAGAAAGGTCTCCTTGGTTCAGGAGATGCTGACACAGAAGCTTTCTAGCCTCCTACCCTAACATAAGCTAAATATTCATCACTTACCAGAGATTATCCAACTATATCACAAGCACAGAAAGACAAGTCAATCTAACTCAGGTTTGCAATTTTTTTATTGATACTTCAGCCCTTCAAAGCTAAGGAAAAAGGAAGTGATCTCAGATCTTTTGCTCCTTGCAGTCACTCTCTTTTTTCTATGTCACTTCCTCACCCAGGATTGCTTGTCACCTTCATCTCGCATAGAATAACTGTCTCCTTATGCCTGTCCTGCTCCTTGCTTCTGAACCCTCAGACCTCTGTTGCTTCTCCAGCACAAGCCCAGCAGAGTTCATCACCCTGGGTTTTTTGCCATGTCCATTCCTGGCCTGTTTTTTGGGAGTATGCCACTGCCTGGAAAACAATACACAAGGCAAGGGCTGCTAAACTGAAAAAGCTTCTCATAAATTTCTAACCTCAATTTGCGAGTCAAAGAGACTGCTTAAAGGAGACCCTGCTTCGCTGTGGTCCCTTACTCCAGCATATTCAGGATTTCGCTTCTGAACATTAAGCTCTCTTTAAACCAATGAACAATGTTGATTTTTTTATATTTGTCTGTTACTACTCCTTAACCTGTTGTCAAGCTATAGAGTACAGCACATTATTTTCTGCTCATCTTTGACATTCTTCCTTGAAAGTGGCAGACATTGATGGAGTGAAACTTAATGTTTAAGTTATGAAGGGATGAATAACCCTTACTCGATCCTGGAGAACCTAGTTAGTCATTGGCCAATATTTATAAGCAGCCCACAGTGAAGTTATTGAATCACCTCACACAAGACAGTTAGCTCTGCTATAATGACATGAAGACAGTAATACAACCTCCTGGCATCTCAGAAAAAACCTCAGCACATCTCATTGATCAATAAGATCCTGTGGTAAGCCTCTGTGGTACAGAAAGTATGTCCTTATTTTACAAATAGGAAGACTTGGAGGATCTAGTGCCTACCCTTAAGGTCACAGAGTGGTTGTAAACAGTTGGACATCTTGGAAAGGAAGATGCTTCATAGACTCTTCTTTCAGCCTCTGTATTCAGTTTCTTCTCCTGTCAGTTAGAAGCAGAATTATGTCACAAGAATAGCTGTGTTCAGTTTTAGTGGTCTTCATTCCCTAGCAGTGGTGGGAGTTATGCATGCAGAGAAAAAAGATATTTAATGTATTGACTGCAGCCAGATCCTCTAAGAGGATTTTACCTTTCTATGTAAGCATCATTTATTCATTTAACCCCCCCACCCCAACCTATATCTAACTGGATAGAAGACTCTAGCCTGTGCTCTAGGGAATGATAACCTGTGTGAAGTATCAGGATAAGTGTCTTTAACACAAGGACCTCTGCCTCTTTTTTTCAGCCTCAAACTTGAATCAGGAAGTTTGTGTTTTTCTCAAAAAAATGCCAGTGTATCAAAAAAAATCTGTAGTTTTTCTGTAGAGCTGAGATTTGAAATACACTAAAGACACTAAAATGCCCTGATAAGGAAAAGAAAAAGCAAATTAAAACCAAAGGAACTGTTATATTAAATGCAGCTACTCTCTGAAAAGAGTACCTTCTTCATCCAGCTCATGCTTCAAAGAGCCTCCTCACTCAGCACAGCTCCGTTGCTAGTATACATAGATTAATACTGTACGAGGAACAGCATTTACTATGTGGAATTTATTGTGTCTTAATTAATAAAATGAATTTTAGCAGTACTTTGTTGTTTACTGAGGTTTCAATATTGTGAAAGAATCCATAGGATTGTATGAAAAATAACTAAATCCGCATTTTGTTAGAATTAGATCTGAAGTTTAAATTCATGAAGCTGACAAAATGACAGTTGCAGTATTAGCAAGGAATTTCTTGTACTTTTATCAGCTTAAAACAGTCTTTGTTGACTACACTATGATACTTGTGTATGGCAAGCTCTTCAATAATGGGTATAAAATAAAAACTAGTTATTCCTTCAAAAGAACTTGCTAAATCTTTGTAAATTTCTGTGACAGATGATAGAGTACTTGGGCCTTGGCGATAAGAAGGGAACAAGCATATAATAGTTTGCTTTAATGTAAGAAAAGTTGCGCATTTCTGGTTAATGCAGTAATCAGAGCAATTAACCTTGGAGTGCATTGATGTATTAGTTGAAATGTAGCTAACAAAGATATTTTTTCACTTAGGTACTCCTAAACACAAGCATTTTCTCCAAAATGTTTTCAAAGTTAATCTTCAGCAACATGGTTCAGGCAATGTCCTCTAATTGTGATATTAACGCAGGGATAGACCAAGAGGTACAGCTTATAGGGTACAGTATATAGCCTATATAGGGAAAACATTGCTTTAGGGATGGAACACTATGCACGTAGAATGGGAAGAAACTGTTCTGGAAAGAGCTCTGACACCACTCTTTTGCAATGTTTCTGCTTGCCCACAGTGAGGTTATAAGAATTGCTGAGGATTTGGTTTTATTAGAAAGCATGCTCAATGATTACGAAAAAAGTGTGTTCAACATATCTTAATCTGCCTGTGCAAACATGCAGTATTTCCTATAGTAATTTTAATTAGTATCATGGGAAAGGTTAGAAAGATGAACACATTTAAAAAGCAGGTGTTTAATTTCCAGAATATACTTGATCAATATAAAAAACTAACTAGCTTTATCCTAGATAAATGGCAGCAATAGTTAAGGGGACTTTTGTAAATTGGCAAGTTTTAAAGCTTTGGGTTATTCTTAAGGCAGAGAAATGAACGTGACAGCACACCAGATTCAGATCTTTATTTCCTATCAAAGCAAATTTTGAAAGTCCCTTTCTTTATTCTCAAAAAGGTCCACAATAAAGCTGGAAAAAAGTTAATTTTGGTTTATGAAACTGGCAAAAAGCAGAAGGAAAAAAACCAATTAGTTTGAACAAACCAAACCAGATTTCCTTGAGAGAAATAAAAGACTAATTTGGGATTTGCCAAAAAAGGTCATCTGGTCTAAAATTCAATATTTTGACTTGTTCAGTTTCGAAGTCCTTTGTCTTTTTTTTTTTTTTCCTTTTCCTTTTTTAAGGTCAACTTTGAAATGACAAAAGCTATTCCAAAAGGAGTAGCTGAAACATATTGCTATGAAAACGATGAAAAATTTCAGCAGTTCTGAAAAAAAATTAATAAAAAGAAAAGCTTTTTTCTTTTGGCAAAATCACTCTTTGAATTCAACATAAATTCTTGAACAGTTTTGGTCCTATCAAACATTATTCAGTAAGTTTCCTCTTCCCTGGAAAAATTCAAACTTATTTCTCATTACTTTTCTTTCTGGTATGCAGATCACAAACCTGAAGTCATCTTAATGTAGCTATGTCTGTCCCCTGGTACTGTTTCATGTTCATCCAGCCGCCATGCTGTGGAGTTTGTTTTTTTTTTTATAAAGTCTGGCATTCTTATTGGCAATGTCAAAATATGCTATAGCAATCATTTTCCTAATGCACTGTCTTTTCTTTACAGTTTCTCTCACAGCTAGCAAAAGCAGTCACATTGGGAGAGACGGGAGCACTAGCATATGCATTTCTGAGGTCCTGTCCTAGATGTCTGTGCATGCCCACATGATGGTAATCAATTACTATAAAAAAAGTTTGTAAGAAATAACTAAAATATGCAGTTTTCTTCTGTGGATGCTCAGGTTTATTTTTATCAAAAATAACTAACTCTCAAATCATTGTGCTGAAAAAAAGGTGAAGCTAAATCAAACCATACAATAAGCAGCACGTGAATCTGCAGGCAGCCTGATGCCAGGTCCCTCTCCATGAAGGAACCTATTGTAGATATTTAACACTGGCCATTTCACTTTGGGGTGAGACTAATCCAGGTACAACATTGCCAGACCCCCACGGACAGCCAAGAGCAAGTGGCTGGAACCTTTTACTAGATCCTGTAAAGGATTTGGGTAACTGAAGTTTGATGGAGCCATGCCAATACAAGATTACTATCCAAAACTTTTGCTTGGGATTATAGGTGATTAAACTGACCTGGAGGTACGTTTTTGCCTATACATTTTTCTAAAAAGTTAAAGGTAGCTTCTACATGAGAAAAAAACCACTTTGTTTGAGCCTTTGACCACTTTACTGCTTATGCCCCACTTAAACTCTAACGTTAAGAAACAGAAGGGCACCCAAGTCCTCTTTAATCTTTTATTCCTTTATTTATTCTTATTCACATGAAACAGAACCACACTGAGGGAGAGTTCAGCCCTGGAGACACCTGCATTCATATTTGGAAATTCTATACATTTAATTGCAGACAAGCAGCACATCAAGTAAATGCAATTGAATGCGTGGATAGACACAGGGAAAAAAGATACTCTGTGTCTGTCTGCCTGCCTCTGCATTGCCCTCAGCAACTATAAAAGGTTTTAAATTCCCATGAGTCCCGTGAAAATCAGGAGCAGGGAAGCAGGAGGGATGCAGACAACTGGGCTCAGCTGTTACTGTCCCATGTGGCCTCCGGCCCCGCAAATCTGGGATCCAGGAGTGGTACATGCTGCCCCTCACCAGGGAAAAAGGAGGTGCTGAAGGACCTCGTGGGTACCTTGGGACCTACAAGAAAGCTGTGTGCACATCTGGGTGGAAGGCAAGGGCTCCTCAGGGAGCAAGGGGAGAGAGCAGGATTATTGCAGTCAACAGTCCAGGGCAATAACAAATGATTGTTGTGTGAAACCATTAGCTCAGCAACTATGGGTAGAACTTCTTTTTTATCTCAAGGACCACAAAGACCAAGCCCAGCTCCCTCAGCACTCAGAGGTCCTAAGCAAAGCGGAGGAATATGTACGTCTGTCACGAGAGGACTTCCTGCTACCTTCCCAAAAGCCCCGGAACGGCCACACAGGTGCCATCAGTGCACCAAGACAGCAATGAAGGCTCAGAAATCCAGCAGAGCAGTGCTGAAAATTTCCTCATACTCTGGTGTTGCTAGAAAATAACAGCACTCATGTTCTCAGCATGGCACTTGTATCACCTCTGCTTGAAAATCTTCTGCGTGTAACTTGCCACAAGCTGTATCAGAAGTTTCTAGCAGAGCCAGGAATGCAGCTGCAATGGCTTACCTCCCTCTGTTTAATCATAAGGTTTCTCTTATTACATTTGTTGAGAAGCAGTGTTTTGTATTTATGCACTGAACATTTTAACCACAAGACCATCCTTCTTGTGTATTATCTTTGATAAGGGAAAGCATTTTTGTGTTTATGCACTGAACATTTTAATTGACTATTTCCAGCTAACAGAATATTGCATCTTCTCACATGTAGAAGAGATGAGTATGTGTACAATTCCATATGTAATTTTTAATGAAGTAAAAATTAAATAAGACTTCTGATAATTAAAAATAGATACTATATCAAATATATACAGATTAAGAAAAGAATTAATACAGTAATTTAATGCCCTAGGTACTGAAATAATAATGTTTTTAAATAAAGGGAATAATATGTGAAAAATATTTGATACAGCAAAGGTGGCTATTGCACATTAACTTTTCTGTGTTTTAATATTTGCCAAGGCGCAATGGCAGATCCAGACTCTGGAAGGAATTCATCTCTTAGTAAAAATGGAAGCAGTCGCTGTCAAACACTCACAAACCCCACCATTGGCAGCTACTGGCTCCTTAATTGTTTGATAATAGTTACAAGACGTAAGATGGCAATTTTTTAAAATACCCAAGATTATCCTGCCTGAGAGAGCAGGTTTACTGTCATTATAGTATTTTACACACAGATACACACGCATAAACTCACACAGATTTATATATAAATTCACTAATATTAGAAAGAGCCTAATTTTGGCCGTATGAGACAGTTACGATGAGTGAATCTTGTTTTAGACCCACAAGCATGCCAAGGTGCTTTGCAGGTTCATGTTTTGTTAGGGTAGAGTACTGTTCTGTGTATCCTATGCTGGGTTTAGCATACGAGCACTCCAGGCTTATAAAGCTAAAGCTGTTCTTAATTGAAAGAAGTATTTGCAGACGTGTTGCATCTGCAAGTGTGCGTGTAAGTTGAGTAAAAGATTTCTTCCCAGCCTTTCAGCTGTCCCTTTTCTTCAATAAGTATGTGCTTACCCCTCTAACACTGGGAGTTCAGAGCTGTGCAGGGGATGCAGAGCTAGAAAATGTGGAGATCCAAGGTAACACTGCTATTTTGATTTAGTATCTACCCTAGCTCTGAATAAGGTGAATATCATTGCTTGCCTCTGCAGCGAAGATGTGTGCAAATTAGACCGACTGGGTTGCCCGCCTGGCTATGTCTGTACTGTACTTTGCTCCCCAGACAAGGAAGCAGAAAATGTCCAGTGTGTTCTTTGCTTTGCTTAATAAGTGGACAAATAAAACTGATGTTGCTTGAGAAACAGAAAGGGTTCAGTTCAGTCTTGCCTGATACGAAAGTACATGTGAGTTTTAATGGGGGGAAGAAAAAACTTGAGGTACTCTATCGTTTGTGTTTTCCATCATAGAAATACAGGATACTTCCAGCTCAGTCTACTGACAATTCTTTTCTTTAGAGACAAAATGAAAATAGTTTAATCACAGCCTTTTATCCTCACTGATTAGTGAATTAGAAAAATGGGGACACAGCAGAGGAAATCTTACTGGTTACATTACAGTGCTAAACTAGTGCTATCAAGACAATCTAGTCATTCTTTTAGGAAAGAAAAAAAAGAGCAAGAATAACAGACCAAGAGCAAACAATTTAAATTTTCTCTGGATCTTTACTCCCACAAAATTTTCCTATCTAATCCAGCTCTTGCTTTAGCTAAGAAAATGATGTCTCATGTAGTGAGTTACACAAACATCCCTGTTAGTTTTAAAACAGCTACACAGAAAGTCGTTCCATTTATTTATTTAGATTAGTGTAAAAAAAGAAAGGATCTCTATTGAAAGCACGGGTACCGCCACCTTGGCTGAAAAATAAGTAAACAAAAATAAAATAGCAATTTCAATGGTAACCCCACCAATGAGCAGAACTCTTCATGCTGTGGAATGTGAAGCCCTTTTCCTGTGCAAACCAAAGCCTTTACAGAAGCTAACCTTGCAGCATGCAGTCTTATCTGATAATATGTCTAGAAGAAATTTCACTCCACACAACTGGGCAAGGTGCATGCATAACTTTATTAATGTATATGACTAACGTCACCTCAATGGGCTAGCAACCTCCATATTAAATGCATAATGCATTACCTTTCTCCCACCTTCCTGTTCAGTATGAATCATATCTTTACTCCTTAAACTAGATGCCGTGATAAAAGCCCCACTCTGGCTCTCTTCAACATCTTTCTTTTGGGATAAGATCGGAACAATTTGACATTATGCAATTTAAAGCAATGTACAAATGGTAATCTTTCCCTTCTTTCTGACGCTAGTGATCTGCCTGTGAACACAGCTGGGAACCTCTCCATTTACTTGAACCTGATTTCTCTGAAGCTTTAGCTGTCCACTCAAACACAACGAAATTTTTAACTGAAGCTCTTAGTGCTGCTTAAGAGTCATTTCATTTCAGCAATAAACAGTAACTAGCCCCACTGTACTTTTAGAGCTAATTTTCCCTGCTGCCTCCAAATGGGTACGAACTCCCAGCATTTATCCCTCTAAAAATTTCAGCTTAACTTTTTATAGTATGTTGTATTAGCTCCCCCCCACCCCGTGTTAAATATTGAGCTATGGTATTTACAAGTTCAAGATTCTGATTTTTTTTTTTTCCTGAAGTACATTTCTTGGAGGTACTTTCACTTGTAGTGCTCCAGAGCTTTGCTCCTTCCTATTTCAGATGCTAATAACTGCTTTGAAGCTTCTCCCTTTACCTTGTTGAAAAGTTAGCTTTGCAGTACAGGTGACAGAGCTTTGCTTTATTGCTGAATAGAAACTGCACCAATTTCTCTTCACTATACTCTTACTTCTTCAAGCACATTCTATATTCAAACCACTTAGACACAATGGATGCTTCCATGGACACAAGTTGCCCATGTGTGTAGAAAGGGTAGCTCCTACCAGAAGAAGCATCCTCCATCCATGAGAGGGCAGACAGAAGGTTATACAAGAAGTATCTGTACATCACAGCCAAAGATTCTTGGGAAACCTTGTCGGTGGCGATGGTTGTATTTTTACACTGACAGGAGCTGTTCAATACCTCCCATTACTTTTAGTACCCATACAGAGATGTTTCAGACTGCAACAGAGGAACCAAGGAATGAAACAAACTCTGTAATTAATACTGCGTTATCAATATCGCTTGAGAGACAGCCATGTATTCTTATCAGTTGCATTTACTTACAAGCTTAAGCAATTCAGGTTGGTAAAGGCAAATGAGGCATCTGTGAGAGAATAACAATAAATTGGCTGAAATGGCAAAAGACCTCTGGAGATCTGCTTTGAACAGGATCACGTAGAGCGCATTGCCCAGAGCTATGTCCTGTCAGATTTTGAATATCTCCAAGGATGGAGACTCCACAGCCTCTCTGGGCAACCTGCTTCTGTGTTCAGTCACCCCCACAATATATGCATACATATTCTTGATTAAATGGAATTTCATGTCTTTCAGTTGTGCCCACTGACTCTTGTTCTGTCGCTGGATCCCACTGAGGAGAGTCTGGCTTTGCCTTCTTACGTCGTCCCATCAGATATTTATACACATTGATCAGATCCTCCTGAGCCTTCTCTTCTCCACGCTGAACAAGTCCAGCTCTTTCAGCCTGTCCTTCTGTGTCAGATGCTCCCGTCCCTTCCATGCTTCCGTGGCCCTTCTGTGGATATGCTCCAGTATGTCCCTGTCTCCTTTGCACTGGGGAGCCTAGACCTGGACCCAGCACTCTTGGTGTGTCTCACTGGGGCTGAGTAGAGGGGAAGGATCACCGCCCTCGGCCTGCCGACAATACTTTGCCTAATGCAGCCTGTGAGGCTGTTGGTCCTCTTTGCTGCAAAAGTGCATTGCTGGATCATGTTCAGCTTGTTGTCCACCAGGACCCCCAAGCCTTTTCTTGCAAAGCTGCTGTCCGGATGGTATGACCCCTTCCCAGGGGCAGGATTTTGAATTTTCCTCTGTTGAACTTCATGAGATCTTGTCAGCCCACGTCTCCAGCCTGCCAAGGTCCTTCTGAATGACAGCACAGCCATCTGGTGTATCAACCAGTCCTCCCAGTTTTGTATCACCTGCAAACTTGCTGAGGCTGCACTCTGTCCCATTATCCTCATCATTAATGAAGTATTGGCCAGTATTGGCCCGGCATCAACTCTTGTATTCTAGGGGCTGATCTCCATCTGGGCTTTGTGGTGCTGATCACAAGCCTCTGAGCCCAGCCATTCAGCCAGCTTTCCATCCGCCTCACTGTCCCCTTATCTAGATCATACTTCATCAGTTCCTCTATGAGGATGTTATGGGACAGAGTGTCAAAAGCCTTGCTGAAATCAAAAAAGACAATATAATTTAATCTTTCCTCATCCACCAAGCCAGCCAGCTGCTTCCCTGGGTCCTCCTTCTTGCCCTTCCTGACATAAGAGCGACATAAGCTGTGCAATAAGCTGTACCCTACTGTCGGTTGCGAAGTCCACCCTTTCTGTGTTCAGCCAAATAGAATATATATATAACGCCAACACAGAGAATCTGATCCTTTAGCTTTGTCCTTGGACACTGCTCAAAAACTGCCCCGGAGTTATTTAGGTGCTTCTGAAACTGTTACTCTTGAGCTTTTACCTTGGAAGGCCCCTAATGTCAGCCAAGATGGAGGCCATTCCATGCATGCTGCTTAGGGCAAGGCGGTCATTCCGCACACAGGCAGTCAGGGCTACCCCATGTCCCATGAACAGCCAAGGTCGCAGCAGTGCACAGCATCTTCCCCCATCGCCGTAGGAGTGCTGGCCCCTGATGCGGCTCCTCTTTGGGGGTCTCTCAAGAGTCTAACTGGCTTTAGTAAGTAGTAGAGCATTATTAAAACAAAGAAACAGCTTAAAGAAATGAAGGGTTTCACTGGTAGTAGTTTCTATTTGTGTGACATGGGGAGATAAAACTGGAAAAAATTTAGATCATCTCTAATAAACTCCAATAGAGAGTTTATGACTGGCTCAGTACCTGGACTCCAGATCTGCCATTAAAAAACACTAGAGGTTGGTTGTTAAAAAAAACCCCAAACCAAAAACATAGCAAAACTTCTCAAAAAGTCTCTGTTGTTTGGCATGGATTTTGAAAACAAGAACGATTATATTGACAGACTGTAATCACTGCTTTTGTGCTTGTTACTTGAAATAACCAAAACAGAGACCTAACAAAGAGCAGCAACTTAAATGGCAAGGGCTGGTTCTCTGTTTTGCCCTAAGGATTTCTAAAGCTTTTTTTTTCTGGAAGAAAGATCTTTCCTTTGGCAGCCCCTTCTCAGAAAGAGGTTGACCTCTGCTTGTTATCACCGTCACTGAAAGGTAGCGTGGTCGCCTTTGTTACGGGGAACCAGACTCCCAAAGGGACTCCTGTGTTTGCTCTCAATTTCCCTGACCAACACAAGGATATCTCCCAGGTCTTAACTCCGCTTTGCTTATCTATCCTCATGCCTAAACTCTAGTTTAGGGAGCGTACAGGAAGGAACGTTTCAGAGCGCAGTGACCCTTCCCGCTCCCACTGCACGCGTTCGCAGGCCAGCGAGTTCTTTCATGGGTACCTTTGAATCTGCAGCTATCAGGCCCACAGGGTCTGTACAGCAATTAGTCTTCTAAGTAGATACATTAGCTTTTGACTGTACCATGATTGAATTCTCTTAAAGTTCAAGTGTTCAGGCTTGATTAATTTATCTTGGCTCTTGGTGCTTCACCTTAACTTCACTGTAACCCTCTGCAGGCATACAGTGTCCTGCAGCAGATACCTAAAACTGTTTGGCCCTTTGGATCTATGGTAAAAGATTTTCCGACAACTGTCACTTCTAGCTTTGAAGTTGGTGTGGGTCAGGTACCAAAGCAAGAATATCAACTTTCATAACAAAAATGTCAGGTTCACACTGTACACAGGATTATATTGCAAACCTCCCAATCTGTTGCATTTTCCTTTGTCTGGGAGCTGTAACTACTGAAGAGACTGTAATACATCACGGCCATTGTGTTGCACTTTTAATAACTTCTGCGAGGTGCAGTGATACTGTCAGAAATAAGGAAGGAACTGAGAAGACTTGGAAAATGCTAAGAAGTTGCTCAATCAAAATCTGCCCTAAATTATTTCCACAGTTTTACTTGTCATAGGGGCTTTTATGTGAAATGCAAAGCATTTTTCTTTCAGTAAATTAAGTAAAGACAGTAACAATTTTATGTCTTCTAAAGAGATGCATACAGTATAACTGCCTAAAATATGTGAGACAGTACGTTGACCAAACAGGTGGCAGACAGGTTGTAACTACAAGCCCTCTACCTCCATTGAGGGTGGACCTGGCAGTGTATTGATTTGACAGAGTAGCTCTAAAATTGTGATAAATAAATCCCATCCCACTGAACTGTTCAACAGCAATCTCCCACCTGGGTCTGCTAATTTCATTACAGATGAACAAGGTCAGGTTGCCTGGGATACTGAAGGCATCCTGGACAGACTGGTAAATGGTCCAGCTGTATTTTCTAATACTTAATACATTCTGTTTTCTATTTCCTCCTCCCTTTTGGCTTGATCCAAATCAAAATGTGTCAATGGAAATACATCCATCAGCCAAGAGGCTCAGGACTGGACCTTTGAGAGAACTTTTACAATTCAGTGTTTCCAAAAAAGGCAGTAAGTAGAAGCCACAGGGAGTCTGAAATATTCTTATGACAACTGATAATCCAGAACAAGGGAAAACTGTAAGGACAAATTCACCATTCAGGATAACATACTTTGCTCTGTTAAAAAGGAAAGTTATTTTTTTCCTCTGCAAATGAGACAATATGATGGGGAAATTAAATTAAATGGTGATGTTATTCCCCTGGGGCAAAACAATTCTATTCAATAAATTAATTTTACATCAGTAGCTCTTTCCTGTCTTGAAACTGACAGTAATAACCTGACAGCTTAAAGCTTTAATAAACTTCAAGAACTAGGAGATTGTCCTTCCACAAAAAAAAAAGCCAAGCGTATCACAGGTATTAGAGTCTTTCCTTGTTCATTGTAACATAAAAAGTCCTTTAAATTCAATTCTACTTACTGTATTATTTGATGAACCAGACCACTTAAGATAGTTTTTGACAGCATGCAGTTTTAGTATCTTAATGTTCCCATTCTTCAGAAGATACTCAAAACCTCAATGACATTTCCCATTAGGTGGCTCTAAGTAAATATTATACGAAAAGGGCAAACACATGGAGGAAAAGTATTCTGTCTCTGAGACAGTCCTGTTTCTTGAAAAAGAATAAGTCATTCTGTACAGGCTGCTGTGTGAGTTAAGCCAGAAGGTATGAGCTGGTATACCCAGTGTCTTCAAGGGTTAGAAGATCTCTCACCACCAGTGTCTGAATTTGAAATAAAATACATTGCAATTTTAAACACAGCATTTGTCTTTTCTGTCTCTTTCTTTCTCACTTTCTTTCTCTCTCTCTCTCTCTCTTTCTTTCTTTCTTTAATTTAAAATTTTAAAGGGGAAATAATCAGCAGTGGAGTCTATCCACCAATAAACCCACCATGCTCAGCATCCCATGGTGGTAGCTCAGTATCTTAAATTTTCTATAGGAGAGCTTGTGCAGCTGCTGCTATATCTTCTGAATAACTGCAAGGGGAAATAAAGGACTCTGACTTTCTTCCTTGGTCTCTTTTTATTTTTAATTCTCAAAGTCAGCCCACAAGTGCAAATATTAACCCCCAGCCCTAGAATAAGTCATCTCTTTTATCATTCTTCTCATAAAAACTTTATGTTTCTCCGAAAGTATTTTACAACCGTGACAGAAAGCACTGTGACAGATTCCGGTAGAAGAGGACCAAGAGAAAGCCTGGGAAGTCAGCCAGAAATTAAGAATGATTCTCCTTTTTCACCCGCTCCAGGGTATGACATCATCCCCTGTACTTCGATGCCTCCATACAAAGCCTTTGGATAACAAGCCAAACATATTGTGCCAAATATCTTTGCTATTATTATCATTTTTCATTTGGGGATGATTCTGATAAATGATTTGTAAATGCAAAAAGGCCATTAAACGGAATAATAAGGAGTTGCTCAATTCTTCAGCTGCACTGAGTAGTTCCAATTAGAGTCTGAAGGAGGAATATTGCCTTTCTATCAGTCAAGCCTGTGACACAGCACATCTCCCTGAGGTCATGGGTCCTGGATACTCAAAGAAAGATGTCACTTGTATTCTCAAATAGATTATAGAGGTTTGCTAATCAGTAAAAATAGGAGTCTCCCTAAAGCATTCATTGGATAGCCGGGCAGAAAGGACACTTTAATGGCCTAAACTCAAGGCCCTAGAACGCTATCATTATTCAAAGGACATTTTGGAATACTGAGTAATTAAGGTGAGTATTTGTTAGTTATTTCTCAGTATTAAATAAGACAATTACTTTTAAATGTTGAACATCATTTCAATTAGCTGAACACTTTCTTCTACCCCATTCACAACAACTTATTTTAGGATGCAGCAGCAAACGGTTAAAAGAAGATGAAAACGTAAAAGAGTACAACTTTAAGGACAGGAAATACTGTTGTTAAAGACTGGGCCAGCTGTTTGTCACCCCCCACTCCCCATCCCAACTTCTCCTTCCTCTGGTCTCAGTGAGCCCTAAATAAATTTAGGAGGCATGATGTCTAACAGAACTAAGACTTTTAGTCTAGATCCTGAAAGGTACAGTGCAACGCTGTAACTGGGTTAATTACAAAAACAGAGCACCCAGGTGGTTTTTTTATTTTTTGGGAGTTGCTCAGTGCTTTCTCAAGTTGCTCAGTGCTTTCTCAAAGTGAGGACTTGGTAAGCAGTTTGTGCAATGTAGAACGAGTGATGTCATCATTGTAGTCAGTGGAAAACCTTTCCTCAAGTTGATTAGGAGTATAGCTGGACAACCTACAGACAGCTTAGATTTAATTGGCACCCCTTGCTAAAGTTATAAGGAGGTGGGTTTGCATATATTCAAGTGCACTTGGGGCCCCAGATATAAAAAGGCAAGAATGAGAATGCGTTCTGGTAAATTCTCTATTCAGTTCTACTGAAAATATTGATTTAAATTGATTCCCTGCCTCTACTGTTTTTCACTGAAAACAAACAAGAGGTCATTTTTAAACCCTAGGGCCTATGAGCTTTAGTAATTATGGAAATTTTTTTTGAAAGACTCGAGAGCAAATTGACGATGGTCAGGCAACTTTATTAAAACCTTATATTAATAACACCTAAACTCAGCCCTACTACTTACCAAGTCACAGGGTCTGGAACATGGTCTTAGCCATTCTTACAAGGTCACCCAGGTGATTTCATTTGACATATGGCAGCAATTCAGCCTCCATTTCTTTTCCCATTGGGCTTATTTAACATACATATCAGAGATGTGATTCTTTTATAGTACTATTGGCGTAATGATAATGTCTTTATAATAATAGTGATTTTACATTTTATTAAAAACATTAATAGGGAATTACTGCTCCTATGAAAACAGCAAAGAACAAGAATGAATCATACACTTTCATTCCATAAATTCCATCTTTTGGCATCAAACTAAATGTCATTACAATTTCATTTTAAAGCACCAAATGTGAAACAAACAGACCATTAGACTTTTAGTGCCAAATAACTCAGGTCGTTCAATGAACATATGAATGGTGTACCTGCAACAGTATGAATTTTATTGTTTATTGCCATTTTCATACCTATTTAAGATTTAGTAAAGTATTTAAATATGGACAAAATAATTAGAACATTCATTATGTGTTATTACTGCCGATAGCTATTGGGTTTTTTAAAACTTGTGTTTTGGAAACATATTTACGTCTGGAAGAGACTAAGTGGAGAAGAACCCTTCAATTTCCCTCAACTTATCTACATATGTGTCTGAAAAACCTCAGGTGGCTGCCTCACATAGTGTCCTGGCTTTGGCTGGGACAGAGATAATTGTCTTCCTAGTAGCTGGTACAGCGCTGTGTTTTGGGTTCAGTATGAGAAGAATGTTGGTAACACCCTCATGGTTTCAGCTGTTGCTAAGTCGGGTTTAGACTCAGTCAAGGACTTTTCAGCTTCTCCTGCCCAGCCAGCAAGAAG
>JAVKLA010000014.1:16193087-16214648 GCA_034782735.1 Sagittarius serpentarius | reverse complement strand
AGACTGGCCAGAGAGGTGTTCCATACCATGGGACGTCATGCCCAGTATAGAAACTGGGGGGAGTTGGCCGGGGGGGAGCGCTGCTCAGGAACTAACTGGGCATCGGTTGGTGAGTGGTGAGCAATTGCATTGTGCCTCACTTGTCTTTTTTGGGTTTTATTTCATTCTCTGTTATCTTCCTTTTCATGATGATGATGATGATGATGATGATGATTACTATTATTATTATTCCATGTAACTGTTCTTATCTCAATCCATGAGGCTTACTTGTTTTAGATTCTTCTCCCCATCCCACTGGGGCGGGTGGGGAGGAGTGAGCGAGCGGCTGCGTGGTGCTTAGTTGCTGGCTGGGGTTAAACCAGGACACATAGCCGTTAAGACCCAGCTCATCCTGCCCTGCAGACACCCTCCATACCTCAGGTTTACAACCTCCCTCAAGCAGCAAGTGTTTCTTCTCACATTTCAGGACCAAAAAAGCAGTTTTTCTCTTTCACACTGGATGTCTTGTGTAGTCCAGCCCCTTAATCTCCCATTCCTGCATCTGTTTTTCACCTGCTCACTGATTGTCCTGTTGGATGAGGAATTAATACTTTGTGGGGATTGCAGGCCCATAAGGAAGTAGTGGGGTGAGGCTGGGAAGAGCTGATGCCTTGACAGTGTGAGAAAGAGAGGGAAGATCTACCCATATAAATGTGTCAAGAGCACTCATTTCAAACACACACACACACACACACACACACACATCCCTAATTACTAAATTCTGTCCAAGGAAGACATTACCATTAAGACCTTGAAAAAGAGATGAAACAGGAAGAAAAGGATGTGTACACTTATTGGGTGGGATTCATCTCACTTAACTTTAGACATCTAAAAATTATTCATCTGAGTTAGTCATCCCTGACTACTCTCAAAGTCAGCAGAGAGAAATAGGCACACCTAAAAGGCATTCATCCTTCCTAACTTAGAAGAAGATGAATTGCTCTTCAGAGTTACCTGCTTCTCTCCATTGATTATAAAGGGGAGCATGAAGTAAATAACTCAGACAACTGACTTTTAGACATCTGGAAATTAGGCAATATGAATCTTTTCCCTTCTTTACCCCTGAGAAGGGCTGAATTTCATCCTCAGAACTGTGAATTAAATTGGTATCTAAGGTCTGGCTGAATTTTGGTTGCATTTTTTTCGGTCATTCCTGTTAAATTGAAATTTTGCAGTCAAAGCTGCATTTAAGGCACTTAAAATATGAGGCTGTGATTCTACCCAGGAATATATCAGACTTCCAGCGTATTTCTAGAGCAATCACCTAGAGAAATAAACACACACAAAAGCTTGGGTAACCAGAGATCCTACATATGGAGTCAGAAGTATGTTGACCAAAGCTGACATTGTTCATGTACAAACTATTAAAAATAAACAGAATAAATATTCAGTGGAAATACAAAACAGTACTACTACCTCTGAAAAGTCCTGTGAAGTGAAAAATTTTTCCAAGTTTTATTTTAGTATTTTAGATTAGCCAATTCACTAATAATGAGTATTATTTCACTTCTTTAAAATGATCTAAAAGTCATTGATTCTGTAAGTCTTTTGAAGGACTTTGAAAGTCCTTGAAAGATTTGAATTAAAATTGAATTATTTTTTGACTGTGATAAAAATATGGTTCTGACTATGTTCCCAAAGTGTGTACATTGAATTTAGTTTTCAGGATTGGTTAGGGTAGAACTTTTTTTTTCTTCTGAATCAGAGTAATAAATTTATTGAGGAAAAAAGGTACCATCATTTTGATCAGTATCTTCATGGTAACAGTATTTCATGAGGGTATAAAAGATCATTGCTCAGTTTCTTTTTTGAATTGGACAGATTTAAATAACAGCTTTCATGAAAGGCTTCGAATCATAATGCTGTAAGGTATATGGGAAGGAGTTAACTTTTTACGGATGGTTACTGTAACTGAATTAATCTGTGGGCTGGAATGCCAAAAGGGAAGTCTCAGAATTCCTCCACTTCATTAAAAATATGTTTAAATCTTAGTCTACAGATGCTAATTCATAGACCTGGCAGTGTTCATTCTGATCTTT
This sequence comes from Sagittarius serpentarius, assembly GCA_034782735.1. Taxonomy (NCBI): domain Eukaryota; kingdom Metazoa; phylum Chordata; class Aves; order Accipitriformes; family Sagittariidae; genus Sagittarius; species Sagittarius serpentarius. The sequence continues at coordinate 16,212,570 of JAVKLA010000014.1, read as the reverse complement.
ACAAGGTGTTGTTTCACTCTCCTTTTTGAAAACTACCTTAACCAAAAAAGAGGAAAAAAGCATCAAAGTGAAATATAAATGTGTTTCTATATGAAAAAGTAACCACTATTTATTTAGAGGTTTTGTATTGTGCCTATTCAGTTACAAGTTACTTCAAAGAAATAATTCACCTCACTAGAATCTGGATAGTGACACTCGTATGGTGACACTTACATGTCCAGGAAGAAAAATGTGAGTGGTTTTGTTTGGGAAAGCTTTTTGTTTATTTACTGTTTTTACTGGATAAAGAGGTTCTTCTGGTTATTATGGAAACATTTTGTCAAAGAGGAACATTTGGCAGCAAATCTCCCTCTAAATTTATCAATATATATATATTTGGACAAATGTTTCCAGATGGTTTTCTGGGTCTTGGACTTTCACAAAGCAATACAAACCAAACACTTGTCTTTATGAAATATTCTAGCTATGAAAGGTTATTTTTCCAGTCATTGAAGTGATGTTTTTAGTCAATCTTGATCTGGTAAAACAGAATAAATCCCTCCAGCAAGCTGAACTTACTGACACTATTTAGTATTTACACACAGCAGGGAGGCTAGTCTATCCCAGCTATTTACTCTTTTTAAGGGCTCTGCAGTGTATAAGAACACACGTATGTATATCTGTAGAAGTGGTGCTAGCTCCTGACTGGTCCCTCTTTGGAGGTATGACGTGGACATAAGGACAGGAACACTGGGAATGTGAATTAAAGCAGAATGCAAGTCGATGTGCTTTTAAACTTTAGAAATGTATAAAAACTTGTAAACAAAATGAGTCTTTTCATAGCTGTGTAGCCTGATGCTTTCAAAAGATAAGGTTTCCTGGAGCATCTCCATAAGTTTTTGTAAACTGATGCATAGTAACTATTAAAATCCTCTTTTTCACCCCATCATATAGGCTCAGATGCAGGTGAAATATTAGATTAAGTTCAGCTTTCACACACTAAAAATTCATTAAGCTGAAGATGGGAAAATCTTTAAGTCTGAGTCTGTGCTTGGTGCTGTATTGAGAAAGAAAGGACTCAAGTACTTGCTTGAGGTTTTGTGCTAGTGAGGGTTTACTCTGGTTTTATGACATTGCCAGTTCTCCATTTTCTGAAGTCTTTTGGTCAAGTCGCTTTTTAGTGAAGGAAGACCTACAGATGCTGGGAATCAGTTCAAATAACAGTTCAAAACCTTTAGCCTTTATTCTTAGAAAATGATATAATCTGGGGGGGAAGGTGAGGAATCCAACACAAACCACCCCAAAATCCCAAACCTGCTAGAATTTTATGAAGAGTTAATTTTTTGCAGGTAGATGTCTGAAAGAGACAAGTAATCCTCGTACACTACCTATGCCTAACATACCACTGCTTCAGATCCAATTCCTATCATCAATCACATTCCGTAAGAAGCTTCAAAATGAAAATCAAATACAAGGCTTCAAAATCCAAATTTACTAGGAATTTGTCCATTAATTTGTTCTCTGCTTCTAGGGGAATCTCAGTTAACATTTTTAAAAAACTTATTACTCATTTTTCTTTCTTCTCAAAAAAAAAATAGAAGCAAGTGAAAGTTAATATTAGTTGTACTATGTATGATGTGCAATCTATCAAGAAAAATTTGTAGTCATTTCCTTGTCTAGTTACCCATGCTCCATGTCTGAGTTGTATGTTCTCATAGCTAGGTACTAATGAGATTACCATGAAAGAGGATAAAGTTGGCATCAGTCCCTGCAGCTGTGTAGGGCTGTCTATGTGATTTTGGAGCCCATGTGACATGAGCTTGGATGCTTTGGCTCACCACTGAGAGCAAAACACTTCATCACTAATCTGCTGGGAGAGAGCAGAGCTGGACAGTCTGAACAAGAACCTGTATGGATGGATTTACAGGAATCAAGTTTACTGATGTAAAAAGTAAAATTCAAGTTTTAGAAGCATACAGGGAAAAAAAAGGACCTTATTTGATCAAGATAAGTTCATGTATTTCTCATGATTAATGGATACGATATGAAGAGAACAACCTGTAAAGTTCTTCCAAATCTCTACAGCAGCCTGTCTTTGCACACTCTGTCATGCTACTCAAGTGCTTGACCTTTGCTGGTTTCTGGTTTTTACTGTACAAAATTATGAGGATTTTAGCACCTGATCACGCAACATCCAGCACCTCTTCATTCACTCTGCCATCTGTAATATTTCCCAGTTTCTGGTCTATGAAGTCTGTAGCATCTAGTTAAACAGTATGCTCTAGTAGTGTACATTATGGTTTTTATTATGCTGATGTTAAAAGTTGAACAGTGAGGACTGACAAGCTAAGTTTCCTACTTCATTCTGCCAACATACCTTCGGTCTTGTTATCCTTGCCTTGAGCTTTTCTTAGCACAGATTATTGATTGTGCCCAGTCATGCTAATTTGTGTTTCTGACATCGAACAGAATATGTCCACCTTCTCCGGTCAAGCCATGAGAGAGAAATTAACCTTGGGCTCCTGACACAGTATAATAGAACTGAACTGGGACCTAGCATCGTCTCATGGAAAGATTCGCACAGTTTGTTCGAATGTCTTTACTTCTTACCTATGGAAGAGGTAATTATGAGACCAAATTGTCCTACAAATTGTTTCTTGGGATCAAACTATTAATTGATACTAGCATTATACAAGCTTTGACAGAATGTTTCTGTAGCAGTTTAAGAAGAAGATTAAATTTTTTTCATTTCTGAAATTAACCAGTAAATATTGATCACCAGTGCCCTTATTTTAGCCAAAGACAAAATATGTGGGTTTAGGAAATACAGTAGTTTGTGTTTAGAAAACATGTGAGCAAAAATATAGATTTTGAACAAAACCTTTGAAGATGAAAATTATATCATTTCCCTCATGTCCAGAAAAATGTATCAACAGTTCAACCTTATTACAAACCTGAGTGTGCCTGCAAGATTCTGGTTTAGCTTTCAGTCCTTCACTGTACGTATTTATTACCATCACCTCCGTTTTTCAGAGAAGAAAATCAGAAAAAGAAAGCTTAAGCTTTTTCCAAAAGTGTTCATAAATTTTGTATAATGAAGTAGTAGGATTTCAGAATTAATTCTCAAACCAAAGTAACCGTATGCTTCTTGACCACATTATAAAATAGGTCTCAGTGACTCCTTCGAGGCTGTATGGAAGAGAAAGCAGTGGAATTCAAACCTTGTTATTTCCTGGTCTGTGCTGTAATGACAAGGCTGTCATTACTATGAAAACAAGGCCTGTGCTAAAGGAAAGTATATAATAATGACGGAAAGAGCTCTGGATGGCATTTATATGAACCTCAGGTTCAGGATGCAGAGAATTTTCTTATTACAGTATATGTGAGTTTCCTTCGATACTGTACTATAAATCCCACAGATATTTTCTGTGGTCTTGACACACTTGATTTCAATCACTTTTGAAATCATATTTAACAACGATATCTGGTAGAGGGATATTGTGTCAAAAGAAAGCAAAACCCAAGAATACAGAAACAATAAAAATAAATGAGAATTAAATGAGAGAAGAATGGCTGAAATGAAACAATAAAAATATGAAAGACAGTCAGGGACAATGGAGAAAGAATAAAAATTAAAATGAATTTGAAAAACTAAAAATAACACTAGATTCCGTCTTCTGATTTAGGACTGAATCAAGCAATATTTTGGAGTCTTTTATAATCACAGGTTAACTTTTACCTCCAGAAGTCAGTCATTTTTTCCCCTGGGACTACCTGCACAAGCGGCTTCTCAGAAGTGTGAGAAATGGGTTCAAACTTACTGGCCTATATCACCGGATAAGGAGAAAAATAAACTGGATTCTTATTTGAGAGCAAATGCGTGTGTCTTCTTGCCTGGATGTGAGCTGTCTGAGGACATGAGCTTAGGTAGCAAAACTATAAAACGTAACACTGATTACACTAATCCCCCTGAAATCCATGCAGACTTGTCTAGCATCCCATATAGAATGTTTCAAATAAAACACTGAACTGAGAAAACTTCCCTGTTTAGGTTTGCCAAGGCTATAACATATTTAGGTGCGTATCCCGATAGCATCAGTCTTTCAGAAGAAAAAAAAGATCACCTTCTTGACACATTTGAAAGTAACACAGCACCAAAGCAGATGGCACTTTTGATTCTTAGACGTGTGTCATGTTTATTCCAGATTTTGTAAAGTGTTTATTCCGGATTTTGTAAAACACTTAGTGATTGATATGGAAGAAATTAAAATATATAGGAGCAGCATTTGCAGATGTGAACCACTTGAAACGTAGCGAAAATATGTGATTCTTTGGCACAGAGAAGCAGGCACGGAGGGTCCAGAGCAGTATGTCACTGAAGGCAGCTACCAGGGAGACCTGTTTGCGTGCGTGTGTGTGTGTGTGTGTGTGTGGCTTTGAGTGTGAGGCGACTGGGGCAGCAGGCGATCCAGGCACCAGCTACTGGCTAAACCGGGTGTTTAAGGTCAGTTGCTGGAGGAGCCTCTGTGTCTGTGCGTGTGTGTGTGCGTACACACCTGTGAGTGAGGGGATCTGTACTGGCAACAGGAGTGGGGCTGTGGACCCAGCGGTCTTGTATGTCCGGGTGCCAGCAACTGGCAGAGATTAGAACCCAGTGGCAGCTGCCAGATGGACTGGCCCCTGGAGCATACCATGTTGTATATATTCATATGTAGTTTCCGCTGCCTTTCATTCTGCTCAGCCAGAGAGGGGGACAGGATGAGGCCATCAGTGCTGTTTGTGTTTGCGTGAGTACTGCCTTTTCTGTCTGGGCTGATCCATGTGGCCAGCCGCGTGTGCACGTACATATGCACTGAGTGTGTGTGTGTGTGTGTGTGGGGGGGTGGTGTACCTACTGGGAATACATGCTCAGACTCGCTGCTGGCTCGACCTGGGGGCTTAGAGCTCACCTCTCCTCTATCGGCTTCCAGACGCAGCAACCTCATACGCTGCGGTGGCTCTGCTCCTCATACAGCCCTGCGGCGAGAGTGCCTGAGGTTAAGTGGAATAAATTATGAGCCTGAAGTTATAAAACATAGTGGCTGACTGCAAAAATAGTCCTGAAATGCACACGTATTTGTTTATCCTCATAATACTGCTTCAAATGCAAGTTTTAAACGGTGGAAACTGTCCCATTTCCATTTAAGTGGTATGTTGAAAGCAGGTACTGTTTAGGTGCATGTCCTTATAACAACATTCATTTTTCACTGAATTTCATTGCTACCTCTTGTAAAATAGGGATAATGACATTGATTTCTTTAAGAGAACGGCTTCTCAATATTTTTATTGCTATGCTGGACTAAACTTTCCTCAGAAAAGCAAAAAAAATCAGATATAAGACCCATCATGTCTAATGTTGCTGCAATGATTTTCATTTACAATCAAATAAAAGGAAGAATAAACTTGACATATCCCTTTCTCACTTGTATTTTTCACCCTGGTTTGTTTTCTTGCTCACGTATGTAAGAATGAGTGTATGTAGCATTTACTCTGTAATGTATTTCTCTTCTGCAGTCACACAGTAATGCAGAGGGGGGGAATTACAGGTTTTTTTCTGGACTGCTCTCGAACTTTTCTTGGATCACAAATACTCTACAGATTACAGGTGGAGAAACATTGCTTGAAAACAGTTTGAGATCTTGTGATGGAAGTAATATATAGGAGCAAAGTAGTACTACCACCAAAGAAGATAGCTGCAAACATCCTGTGTGCTTTGGCTATGAATTCACAGCCTGTAGGCAACAACAACCTTTCTTCTTTGGCATAAAAGCAATGTTTTAGTCTTGAACAAAATACTCCTTTATAGCAGCACAAAGTACATTTAAAAAATTTATTATTAACAATTCTATTGAATTGAACATTAACATTTCTGAAGATACAAAAAACCCCACCCCTCAAAATGCTCAGCATTAGCTTCAGTTCCCACTGAGAATAGCAGGAGCTTAGCCGTGTATTTCAGTGGAAGCAGAGGTAGGCCAGAGCTGAAAACTTTCCAGGATTCCTTCTCAACTCTTTCTTCTTCCCATGTGAAGTCCCAAAAGAGAACAAACAAAACAGTAAGAAAGGAAGAAACCCAACAGGCTCTGAACTGTTTCCCTGCTCCCTGCCGTTCATGAAGGACTTCTGCATGGCCTCATAAATTCTGTGGTCAGAGACAAATTCCTTGAATTTCTTCCACTGTGGAGTCACTGGGGAGCCATAGCGTGCCAACAGTCTGCTGAGGGATGCTCCACGCACAATCAATGGGGAGTTTTGTGTTTGGGAGCTGATGGCGGAACGTACCCCACAAATCTGCCATAAACTCATTGCTCTGTCGTATCAAAACAGTTTGTTATATTTAGGTACCAGCTGGAACTAATGAGTAGCTCTTTGAGGTCTTGGTTATCATATGAGTCATGACCTAGTGAGCTAAGCAGAGGACTAGGACAGGAATATTGCAGATCTAAGCTTGGCTCTGCGCTTGGTTTTCTCTTAAGGTCAAAGAAGGAAACAAGCTTTTCAGTTGCATTAAGGAAAAGGTAGCGATTCTTATTGGAAATATTGGTTTACGTAATGTCATTACAATCTTATGTTCATACAATTGCGCATATTGTTACCCACCCCACCGCCCCTTTTTTTTTAAGTAGCAATGTTGTGGAAGGGCTTGGGAAAAACTCACTTTAGGAGACATGGAGAAAGTTTGGGCAATGCGTTTAAGACAGGAGTAGACCATCATATGAAAAGACTGAAAAGAACAGTAAAAAAAATATATATACATCTAAAAAAACAACAGTAAGCACTCTTTTTCTTCTCTCTAGCATCAAAAGTAAAAAGTGAAACAATGAATATTTTGAGGTCAATAAAAAGGAAATACTTTTACGGTTAAAAAAAGTCCAGTTGTGGAACTCTCATGGGATATTATTCAACTAAAGTGTTAGCCAAATTGGAACGGCATGAATGTGATTTCAGATTCATAACAATGCTTAACAGCTGTTCTTTAAGTGGACAGAAATAAAATGCATTGTGATGAACAGCTAAAACCCATAGATTCATGCAAAACATTTTTTTTAAGTCATGATAGCTGGTTATAGAAATTGTATGCCATTTTCCTAGTTAATAGAGTTCAGGCTTTGTGTCAAAAAGAAGATACAGTGCTATAAACACTCTGTACTAACAGTATAATATAATATAATGTAATGTCATATAATAAGCATAATACCATATACAAATCTTGCACGAGTCTTCTAAGAGTTCCTGTGAGAAACAGGAGTAGAATATAGTCTTTTAAGGAAGGTTCATCTTCTATACAGACTTCATCTCAGAGCTACATTTTTTTAATATTCAGTAATGTCAGTCCAAATTGGCAGAGAGAGACTGGAAACAGCAAACATAATTAAGTTAAAGGATACTGAAGAGGGACGGTTCTCCAGAATTCAACAAGCAATGGTAGAGACCAGAGCTGAGGATCAATACACAATGAAGAATTAGAGAGGCAGAAAATATGAGTAAATATATGAGACATTTTAAAATCAGAAACTGGGTATTGGTGGGGAATAGAAATCAGACAAAAAGAGAGAAACAACAAAACACTGATTAAGACAATTGATATGCTTAACGAAAACAAGGAATTTAATAATTAAAATATCTACTGTCAAAAGAAAACAAAAGGACAAGTGGAAGAAAATAAATGAGTAAAGTAAAGGTCAAATCAAAGGAACTATGATCAAATAAATATGGCAACGGAGTCTGGATTTCTAAAAGTTTGACACAGAGCGTTACACTCCTTTTGTCTTCTTGTTTCTTTGTGTTTAATAACACAATCAGAGAAGTCACTTATTTAATTACAGTCTCTCTTCTTGCCTTCACTACACACATAATTTTTATGTTTGGTAAGAATTGCCTATGGGATCTCAAGCAAATCACTTAACTCTTCTCTCACCTCCGTTCCCTCATCTGAAAACAGTGAATATAAAGTGTCCCCTTTTCCCCCAAGAGGGTTTATTTTTAATTTTTATTCTATTTTCTTTTGCAACAAACCTTGTTTGAACACCCGATAATTTTTCCAACTGCACCGTGCAAGCCTATGAGCCAGGGGGCCTTTGTTTTCTGTTCTCCGCATTGCTACTCATTTCTTGCATGACTCCGGATAGGTCACTTAACCTCTGCGGGCTTCTGCTTCCCCATTCATATGGTGGGATAATACTGACCTACCTCAGAGAGGGACGTGAGGCTAAATTAGTGTTTAGAAAGGACTGCTGAAGTACAAGGTGTAATGTATTATTATTATGCTGAGTGCTTCACCAGTGAGAAACTAACCTCGCGACTGAAAATCAGTTTAATATATGAAGCTCTAGCAGCTAGCATGGATTTGCTGATGAGAAGGGTGGCTGCCCTTGAGAATGGAAAAACACAGTCCCACACCGCTCTGGCCACATTCACTTTGCTTACTCAAGAGCAGACAATGACAGGCAGGGGCTGGAGAGGGAAGGAGGAGGGGAGGATTTAAAGTTAATCTCGCCATGCGACTGTGTACAAGAATTGCTGTCAGTACAGAAAACTGACACAAGGTAGGGAATGAATCCAAAAGACATAAGCTAAAAATGTGAACAAGGAAGAAGCTTTGCTTTTTCTTTTTCTTTTTTCCTTTGTTTTATTTGGTGCAGCAATCTAGACCGCCTCCACTGCTCCCTCCCATCCCCCTTCCCCTGGGAAAAAAAGAGGGGAACTCTTATTAACCAGTGCCTTTTTCTACTGTGAGTAGGGAAATGCTTCAACACTAAGTCACTTAACCGTAGGTTACCATGCAGCCATGCTGCTCACCGTGAATTATGTATGGCTATTCAAAGCAGATATTAGACTCCATGTGCAGACACCACTGTACATATTAGATCACTCCAAATAAGGATACCTCTGGTGAGGCTGGAAAAAAGTCGCAGCTCAGACATATTTATGGAAAAGAAGATGTATTGAAGTAGCTGAACTAATAGATCAATGCACCAAAGTTTATGGGTACAAGTGAGATGTCATGGGCATGGTTAAGGGAGTTATAATATTCCAGTGAAGTCCCAAGCTTAAAATAAAATAATAATAATTAAAAAAAAAAAGATTAAAACTGCTCTGTCACTTAATTGATAGACCAAACCTAAATCAATCACTCTCGATTGCTGACCAGCTCTCACATTCACCATATGTCTCTGGATTTCTAAACGCAAATATAAATCTTTTCATCACAGGCAGGTTTGAACACAACAAAACCTTAATGGTGAAGTTTCTGTTACTCAGCTGAAAAGAAAGGCAGATGAAGAAGCAGAGATTCTTATTCTGCCACTATCATTCATACAAATTGCTCTCTTGAATCACTGTAGAAAGATAGGTACTTGAAAAGCAGAATCTGGCCCGGAATATCGATATGTATTATAACAGAAACACTCCTTGTAAAACTTACAGTGTGTCCTCTGAGCATGTGTGTGATTGCTGCATGTGCTCCATGCTATATAATCCCCCCCAAAAGCGGCCGTATTATGAATCACCCAGCAGCAAAATCAGTCATGCAGGTCTCTTGTCCTTCCCTGCCCCTCAGCTCCCAAGGCCTAATCCTATCCCACTCTGTCTCCTCCGTGCAAGCTACCATCCTTTCTCTTCTGTCCATTAGAAACAAGCACGGCAGATCATTTCACAGTTCTGGTTAAACACAGGAATAGCCATGCACACATATTTATGTATTTATGTATGTACATACAAATATGCATTTATGTCCATGTACTTACACACACACAAGCACGTATGTATATGCAAACTTATATGGGTATTTCCATGTATATTTCCACGTGTATTTCTATGTGTATGTAATGAATACGGTCAAGGTGACAGTAACCTCCACTGGGAGTAAGTTATGAGGAATCAACAGCAACAGTTCAATGGTCCAAAGGGTGGGAGAAACTCTAAACCAAGCTCTGCTGCCACAAAATTCATAGAGTGAAACCACAGATAACAGATGAGCAGATGCCTCCGTATAGCTTTTTCTTAACCTCACGAAGATAATTTGAGGATAACTAAAATATAACTGTTAGCACAATAGTTGCTATTAAAAATGTGATTTCTGCAGTGCAGTGAATGGCGGAATGGCATAGCGATCTCCTATGCTGAGCCACGCTTTACCCACAAGCATGCATTCAACACCCTAGCAAAGTAAATTTGATCTGCCAGTGGTAAACTCTTCCTTCTTGTCCTAACACGCACCATGCTTCACGCCTCAGGTTTGATCAGATTAAACTATTACCCTGGTAAGGCATGTACGTATAACAGGAGTATAAGCGTCTGTTTCCCTAAAACATCCTTATAAGAAGTGATAATTGCCATACCCTTGATTCTACTACCTAGTATATAAATCAATAATCACCACTCTGTGTGTAAAATCGGGTATGCGGCAGGCAAACTTTAGGCAGAGGTGAAGTAGGCAGCTGCCGCTGACAGCAGGCAGGTGGGGGCAGAAGAACAGCCGTGACCCTTCACCCTCCCAGGGATGTTCCCCCTGCCCGGGCCCTGCAGATCCATGCCGGTCCGTGCTCCCCTAAGGCCCTGGCATTTGTGCAGCAGAGGCCGCCGCTGGAAGGCAGTGGCTGCCCTCATCCCCGTCCTTCCTCCCGGCTTGGAGGACCTGCCCGGGCCCTGCGGGGCTTCCCCTGGGCAATTTGCTCCGGGTCTGCCCACGCCATCTGCCTCACTGGAGAGGGAATGGCCTGCTTTGGTGTGGCTCCGGATTCCCGTCTTCGGGGCAGCAAATTTCAATTTTTCACTGGTGCTGATAACTTCGAGACACCTCTGAAGGTGCATTTCCAGGGCCAGGGTCATGAGACACACTGGTGTAAATTTCACCCAAACAGAAGAATAAAGAATTGGCATTTTGTATTCTGTTTTGGGAAGCATGTACCTCCAGACCTGAGAAACTGCTGTCTTTTTTTGTACGTGATGCTCTCCTTAATATACTTGACAAACTCTAATATACAAAAACTTCAGCTGCTAATTCAAGATAATCTAGGTTTTCTCCTGGCAAAATTGAAGTAAATATAAATCACTTCCCCTGATGATGTTTACAATATTTATTCATGGACCCTTCAGTATGAAGCACTTTGATTAAACAATTTAGCAAAAGCACAGCAAACCCACCTGCTGTATGCGGAACAAGAACTGAGCATCTCCAAGGTTGTTATGAGCTATTATGTGTGTACGAAAAAGATGCTTTACACTTGCAGTCAGAGATCCGGAAAAGTGACAGCTATACAAATATACATGAGCAAAACACGACGACATGGGAAACGATCTATTCCCAGCCTTTTCTGTATGCTTTACAAAAGTGGAAAGTTTTTGAGATTATCTACAGTAATTAGGAGTCCCCAGTTGTGTTTACATGGTTAGCAAGTGTAAAATATGATGACCTGCTGAGGATTTGCAAACAGCTAAGTTATAATGATGGATCGTGGTGAGAGGACATGTAAGATTTCCCAGACTTCTGCTGGGAATACTTCAAAAATAAAGCACGTTGTTTTCCCTTGGGGTTTATAACGCCTCTTTGACTTAATCAGCTTGCCTTTTTGCTCTCAAGGAGAAATTTCTCCAATTTTACTCATCGGGAGAAATCACAACATTCACAGTGTTATGGCGGTGATTTTTTAACTATCTTTTCTCATGGGAGACATTGGGTTAGAGTAACAAATAACTCCCCTGTAAAATTTGGTTGATTATCTTGTAAGAATACAATGTTTGAAGAGTGGATATTATATGTATATATGTGTGTTTATGTATGTATATTATACATACGTAAGTATATGTTTATGAGTTATATGTATATATATCTTTACAGATAGGCGTATAAAATTCTGATAATTTAAAGAAACAATTTAGCTTACATGTTAAAAAAAAGTGTGAGAACATCATAACCAAACAAATGGTAAATTTATTTTAAATTATATTAAGTATGTAAAGGCAAATTCTGCATTTAGTTTATATTCTCATAGTGCCCAAGAAAATTATTCCCTTTCTTCATGATGGCATAATGTATGCAAGCCATGCTCACTTACTTGATACAGTAACATTTGAGCAGAGCTATCACTGGCTATATGTTTGCTCTTGTGGCCCAGGCAAAGCAAGCAGGGAAATGAGTAACGCTTTATTACTGCCAAACCCTGCTCAAAAGTGAAGAATACCCCTAGGCATAGTTTGAAATGTTACTATAGGGTAGGGGGAGCTTCTCATGTCTCCCTGACGGGGCCACATAAAGCAGAGTCGAGAGGTGAAAATGATTCAGGAGAGCTGCTTTGTAGCTTCAGGACAAGCCATTCCCACCTTTACTTATATTTCTGGCTAGTACTAGATGAATAATAGAAAAAAGTAAGATTCAAACAGTTAAAAAATGGAAACCCAAGTGCAACATCTGGCAATATTATTCAATCTACTGTGTCCAGGACACCAGCCTTCTTTAGGCTTCTCATTTCCAGCGCCAGGTAAGCCAGCCAGGATCTCGACTCCACTGTAACGTCTATAGGCAGATACTCCTCTTCCCTCCAAGCAGCTGGAGCTGATGGGCTGAAAACAAAGGGTAGGATTCACCTCACCTGGCTTTAGCTGTCTAAAAGTTTAACTGTCATCAAGCTTAAACTAATCATTCAAGCTCCCTCTATAGTCCATAGAGAGAAATAGAGACCCAAGAGGGATTTATTTTACCCAAGACGGGGATCTGAGAAAATTTCTCTCCCTCTCTGTGCCAGGATTGGAAAGGGATCCTTCCTTAAATGAGATGGGTAATTTTCTTGTTTAAAGCTAAGTGGAATGAAGCTGGGACACAATGTTCAGTGGCACATTTTTGATTTGCCATGATTAAATCTCCCGGGAGTACCCAGAGCTTTACATTTTCCTTTATGTTTTCATCATCTCTTTTTTTTTTCACCCCTTGGCCAATTTAGAGCTGAAACCTGACAGGAGTTTTCTTCTTCGTCTTCTACCCCTTCCTAGGAACAATTTTGTCTTTCCGTCTTCCAGCCTGCTGAGGTGAAACATTGCTCCAACCTTTCTTTTTCCATATTAGGATGTTACTTCCTCTTGAGAAATCTGTACGTCACCTGCTACTGAACATCTCTGGTCCTGAGTTTGTTTTTCTCTCTAATGACTGAGTTTCAATTCACTTTAATTTTTGATTGTATATCGTGATTAAGGTTCTTCCATTTCACAAGTAGCTAAACTTTCTGCTTGTATTGATTACAAATGTAGATTATCACACTTTTTTTAAGCCATTCCAGGTTTATGACAGGCAAGTAAAAGAGAAAAGGTAATAGTAGATCCAAAGGGCTATTTTTTTTTTTTTTGCCTTTGGGTTTTTCGCAGCTTTCATAATATTTTCTTATTTCTGTGCGTGAGGGAAAATATTATAATCTTGAATTTTTTAAGTGGTACTTAATGCTTCTGCTACTTCAGGTGTGCTGAAATACCACATACCACTTTTCATCAGGAACTTACAGATTAACAAATATTGATGAGCTTCTGAAATTCCTATGAGACTAGTACATGCACATTATATAATGAAGGTAAGGCACAAGGAGGTTTTACATGGTTCTTCAATTTAAATCTTTCTGAAGTAGATTACTTAATGTTTATGACTTGTGTATATGTCAAAAGATTTCAGAATATTTTTTTATTCACTACCACTACAAACATATACTACATGCTCAAGATTTGATTGCATCTTAGTGGGGGGATTGCTAATGTTTCATAAACTGCATTCGTACTTGTAACTAGCTCTCTCATCATGAAGTGACTCATTGCCTTTAACTTTGTGAGAGGTTCTCTCTTTGATGTTCTGTTCTTATTCCGCATAAATTTGTTTTTCAGTACTTACTATTTGCCATTTAATGCTCTGTCATTGTCTGCCAGTTGCATTATTTTTGTTACTGTTCCAATGACATCTTTTTGATTTTCCACTCTCACCATCTCCTAAGCTGTTTGCAGGTGGGGGTGTGCCTTCAAAAGCTAAGAATAAAGAACAGGGAGCAAACTCTTTTCATATTTATTAACCAAATGTGCACTTTGGAAATTTGCATATATACTATAAGGAGTGGGTACTCATTAAATAATTTAATAAGCTTGGCTTTGGTTCCAAACGGAATCACTCTTGAAAAAACACTTCAACAGCAGAGAAACCAGTAGCTACAGAAAACACAGTAGCCACCATTAAGATGTCAGCATCAATCATACAATCACCAGTCATTGCCTGATACAAGCAAAAGAAATACCTGTTTTTGGAAGGAGTTCTTTAATCTATTCCAGTGGATATTTAGACCTCTATGAAGAGTTAAAAAATAATTAGCACTTCTTCAGTATATCTAATCTATTAAATCAAACTAAGTGAAGAGTATTTGGTTTAGCATATTTTCAGTCAATCACTTCTACGTATGTAAACGAAGCATGACACTTAGTCTCATGGACTGAGCCAATTTGGAAGTTTTAAACAGAAGCAGAAGCAGTTCATGGAAAGCCATATGGTCTCCTTATGATCTTTCATTAAACTAAATAACAGATTTACAGCCACAGCTACAACAGCAACAGCAAAAAAATGTAAAACTCCATTTCTCACTTTTAAGTTATATATGCTCTAGGGGTCTTTTTTTTCAACAGTAACAAAGGCTCTGTGGAGTAGAAGAATACAATTTTGTGCGTCTCTTTCAATTATCGTCATACAGTTATTATTGAATGTCCATCAAGACAAAAAAAGATCAGTCAGAAACCAGATTATCGGTTAGCAGCACATAGTTACAACACGTCAAACATTTAGGAATTTCTCACTCCCTGCCCTTCTATTTCTTCTCAGTTCTTTAAAATGGCTGGGAGATGGAAAGGAGGAATGTTCCTAAAAGTCACAACTATACGGCGCGTGAGGTAAAATAGGAGAACTGGTTCATGTAGTCCAATAATTTCTGCAGTTTTTCCCCTTTAACTCAGAACTGAGGCCAGTGACATTCTTGGCTAAGTGCTGTCTTCCCAATAGAGAGTTGTCATATTAGAAAAATACCAGAGCTGGAGAGGCCATGATTTTCACTGGTATTTTGTTGTGCTGGTTAACCGTCCATATTATTAAAAAAATTGTGGCCAGTTTTTTATTTACATTCATAGAGCTCCAGTTACCAGCCACAAGTTCATCTTATGCCATTTTTTAGTACATTTCAGGACTCTGTGATACCCATTATTTTCTCCACTTGGAAATACCAATATTCTGTAAACAGGTTACTTCAGGAGCTGAGTTCCTTCACTTTCCCACTGGAAAGCTTTGTTTCAAAAGTCCAAAATTTTCTAGTGCTTTGCTGCAATGTCCGTTTTCTAATAACCCTTTTGAAAGGTTTAAATGTGGACAATGTTAACTTCTGTAGTAGTCTAATACCAGTCTTACTGTTGCCTTACAGAAAAGTAGAAACACCGTACCTCTCGTTGACACTTCCCTGCTTAAGAACACACTGATTGCATTAGTCCTCTTAGCCACCACATTGCACCGGGAGCTCGATATGAGTTGTTATCTACAATTAACCATAAATCTTTTTTGGAGGCACCACATTAATGACGTAGTCCTTCAGCCTGCCTATACATCCCTACAAGCCTTGTTCTAAGAACTGCCACTTTGTACTTCCCAATATTAAGATGTAGTTTGTTTGAATAAGGCACAGTTTACTGTGCAATTCAGTTCAGTTGGTATGACTGACATCTTCATCATTATGTACCACTTTGCCAATCTTTGTGTCACCTGCCAATTTTATCAGCAGCAATTTTATACTTACTTCCCAGTCCCTGATGAAAATATTGAATAGTGCTAGGGGAAGTACTGATCTCTGAAGCACTCTGTTAAAACCGCTCCCTTCAAAATGACAATCGCATTGACAGCTACCTTTAAAGACCTACCAGTTTCCCAGTTTTTAATCCTTATAACATGCATTACTAATGTTAGTACTAAAGTTCAGCCAGAAGATCATGTGTATCTAAGCTAAAAGTCTCCTAAGTCTACATTTATTTTTACAAGGTAACACGTAATTTTTTTTAATGTTAGATTTGTTTGATAGACTTTATTTCCTATAAAGTCATTCGTATCTATTAATTCCTTATTAAATCCCACATAAGTTTTAACAGTATTTTGCCTGAGCTGATATTAAGCTAATGTATTACTATGCTATATATAGCTCATTCCAAACTATAGGTATGTCAAATAAGGCTAAACTAGAGGACTTGGTAAGAAAATAATCTTTATTTGATAGCTAGTCATGAACGTATCTCTGGAACTAGAGGGCCCATTTATATTTTTAGATAGATAGAAAATGTACTCAGTGCTTATGCCTAACTTACTCCTGCAGAGATGATTCAGTGAAGTCAAAAGTGACTTAGAAAGTGCATCATTCCTTCAGCCCATAAACTTCAGGAAGAACAAAAGATGATTAGCTCTTTTCAGTGTCCTAATCTAACCCCTTCACTCTCTGCAAAAACTTTAAGAAGGTTAAAAAAAACCCAAACCAAAACAGCTTCATAAGGTGAGGGAAACCTTTGAAGACTGCAAAATTTGCATCTGCAAGATTTTATCTTCCTTTAAAAAATTACTCATCAGAGGATTCACAGGACACTTCCTTCCAAGATTTGCAGTTATTGTTTAGCCTTCAAATATGTGCCGATGAAACTTTCTTCCTTCAGAATTTTTCCTACGCTACCGATGAATGATCTTCAACATTGCATCATTCTTGGTAATTCCTTCTTTCCATTATTTTATACTCGACAATAGTCAACAAAACTCTGTAGAGCTTTTTAATTGTGTGCTCTGAAAATTTCACAGGCAAAGCGCCAGCCACTTAATTGTGCTAATTATTATTCACGCAATAACGCCTATTAGTCTGCACTTTTTTTAAAGGGGTTCAATCAGCATTCAGATCTTGCTTGCTTGGCAGAATGTCATTATAGCGGCTTTCAAAATCTGGCAATAAGCCTAAGAAGAGTCCATTTTTGCCACTGGGACTGCCTAATCCAGACATCATTATCGATCAAACTGACACATGCCTGCCAAAATGGTTACAAGAAAAACGGGAATCTACACAGCTCCGGTATCTCCAGCCTAAGTGTGCAAAACGATAGGGATCAAAAGATGAAATCATATTTACATGAGAAATCGGAACATATACCTACAAGCAGAAGGGTAGAGTTCCAGAATTGCATTTCATTAGTGAAGCAGCCTTTAAAAGGGAAGAACACTAGAAGAATAAAAGAGAAGACCACTGGAAGAATCTGCCTGTTTAAGTCAAGTCCCAGGTCTGGTACTGATAGCAACACATCAAATTATCAAGTCTAAATATCTCCTACCCTTTGGTCAGAGATTTACAGATCCACTTCAGATTAATTTGCCTGTGGAGTGAAAGTACAGTTGCAAAAGTAACTGGAAGCATCAAGCTTCTCAAAGACGTGATTCCTCAACACTGGGAACTGCAGAAAGAACACAGGGGACATTAAAATTTTTCTACACCGTGGTTTCAGTGACCAAAATGGAGTTTACATTGCACGAAAGAATGAACTTGATGCATAAATACAGGGTTATTTGGAAACTCCATAGGCTATTTTTTATGCTGCTGAATAAGCGATTCCATGTGACCATTTATTAATATGAAGGACATGAGATTAGATTTGCTAGATAGCAGTTAGCATATGAAGTATGGCAGAATGTGGCTCAAAGCAAAGCAAAACAGTCAAATCTCCACGGTTCTGGCTTGTACTTTATGTAGCAATATATGCTCTCTGGCCGCGCAGATCAGCCAGACTTGCCTCCTACTTTCCCACACCCTGGCTGTGACAGTTTTTCTAATTCCAGCGTAACCATAATGGCGCAGACCCAGATTTAAAAAAAAAAATTTAGTGTCTCACCTTGTGAACAAAACCCACGTATCTGGTCTTGCAGACAGGCAGCACAGGCTTCTGAATATGGACTTTCACAGACCACATACTGGGTAAGCTTTCATCATTAAGTTCACTGTTTAACATAAAGTGCATTTTTTTTCTCACATTCCTTTAAACTCTTGTGCTCCAGTCTCCAGATATATCCATTAACCACCTATTAAGGAACTTGTACTGACTGATGCGCTGAACTGACCATCCAACAGTTGCACAACAGAAGGAAGGAAGTCAATAGAAAACTGAGTCTAGCACTGCTTATTTCTCTCCTTATATGAATTTAAATCTCAGGTATTGCTGAAATGTTCGCTGGCCTTAAGAAATGTTCATTAAAAAAGCAGCACTGAAAGGGTGAGAAGATAAAACTGACCAAAATTTGAGAGGTACAATGGAGAGGAAGAAAAGATTTCTTTACTTTTTGTGGAAGACTCTGGGAAAAAAGAGAGAAGAGAGACAGGGAAATTTATAGAGAAAAAGATTTTAGCTCAAGAAGACATTTGTTGAATACCAGTATGAACTGGGCAGAAGTTAGAAACTTCTGGCCAGTGAGAAGCTTCAGGGATTTCTTCCAAATCTGAAGTGTTCTACAAGCTTTCCCTGCCATTACAAAAATAATTCACCCATTATTAATACAATCTTTTAAATTTATAGACCAAAAGTTGTTTGCATCCAGATTAATTTTGCAAATCTTAGATAAGTTCAGTGATTTTCCCCTTCTGATACAGAATCATCTCAGCACAAAAAAGAGAGACAAGGATGCTGAAGCTGAGCAGGATTTTACTGATGAGGATTTTTTCACTGAAAAATGCTGATGCATCGAACTAAATGATTATTGGAGCTTATCGAGTTCAACAAAACTTCGACTCGGAAAGGCTCTCAAGTCTGGAATGAAACTTCTGATTAAAACCAGAGAAAGACAAAGGCAGAAAAGGCTCCTTCCTGCAGAACAGCTAAAATGTAATGCCTATTGTCTGAAGTATCAATTTATATAGAAAATCTCACTTTCTTTTCTGCACGTGTTTCTTTTTGCATAGACACACATGAATTAGACAGTTCGGAGGTGTGGCAACATTAAAGAGTGAGGGTCATGTCCCAGCTCTTGCTCAGTCTTAGCAGTTGTCGTGGTTTAACCCCAGCCAGCAACTCAGCACCACGCAGGCACTCATTCAGTTCCCCCCCACCCAGTGGGGTGGGGGAGAGAATCAGAAAAAAAATAAAACATGTGGTTTGAGATAAGAACAGTTTCATAGGACAGAAAGGAAGAAAACAATTATAATAATGATGAGTAATAATAATAATACCATAACAATAATAAAAGAATTGGAATATACAAAACAAGTGATGTACAATGTACTTGCTCACCACTCGCTGACGATGCTCAGCCAGTTCCTCAGCGTGGCCCCTGGCCAGCTTTCCCCCCAGTTTCTGTACTGGGCATGACGTCCCATGGTATCGAATACCCCTGTGGCCAGTTTGGGTCAGCTGTCCCGGCTGTCTCCCCTCCCAGCTTCTTGTGCCCCTCCAGCCTTCT
>JAVKLA010000014.1:16172599-16192998 GCA_034782735.1 Sagittarius serpentarius | reverse complement strand
GCTGGGCAGGAGAAGCTGAAAAGTCCTTGACTGAGTCTAAACACGACTGAGCAACAACTGAAACCGTCAGGGTGTTACCAACGTTCTTCTCTTACTGAACCCAAAACACAGCGCTGTACCAGCTACTAGGAAATCATGCTTGTACCCAGACGATCAGAATTTTGGTTAAGACAGATACTGACAGGTATCCCTTCTCCTTCTATACCTAAGCAGAAACAAAATACTGAAGCGGTGACATTTTCCAGAAGTTGGAACAGCCATTTTCCAGTTGAATTTGAAGTAAATTTATTTCTGTGTTTTCCACCTGCTAGAACTAGTCCTATCTGTTGCTGTCTTTAGTCTTCTCACACTGCTGGTGCCTGTTAAGCACTAGTATGCTTTGCTTCACTTCTGAGAGGGCCATCAAGTCTCACATGCCCTCACGTGGTGTCAGAAGCTACCAGCTTTCCCTCATCATTCTTACATTACCCTGCCACGTGCCCTTTACTCATAGTTTGGTTTCCTGATGTGAACTACTTCAGTTTTGCTAGAAATCAAGTCAAATCAAAGAAAAGAGGGAAAAACTGGAAACAAAGTTAGAAGGAAGGCTAAGGCAAGAGAAAGAGTTGTGGTACAGGAAAGCAATGACTCAAGGAAAAGTCCAGAGAAAGCTGCAGTCTCTCTTCTCGACACTCACAATTTTGTCTCTACACCAAATCTGCAAAAAATTATGGAATTAAGCAAACTTTCATTAAACACGTTGTCTAAAAAAGTATGACATTTCAAACAGTAAAGCCTGTTTATACCGAATCATGTTGCATCCAACTGACACAATGACAAAACTAACCACTGACAACAGGGGAAGAGTCCTGCTTTGAGGGCTTTTCCGGTGCTGGTGTCAAGGTAGCCTGTAATGTTCACCTACTGTTCTAAATAACAAGACAAATCGTTATATAAACCTTCTAAGTATCAAAGTGATAAAACTTAATTCACCTCTGTTACTAGTTGCATGAAAATTCAGTTGCTATAGAAGGATCAGCCGATTCTACTTTTTCACACTTGCACAGTACATGTCAGCAAGGCTATGAGTTAAGTGTCAAGAGTGGGTTTCGTGCTATATATGAGACAGAAAGGTTTACAATCCACCCAGTAGAGTTGATAAGATACAAAATTAAAGGAGGAAATATCTGTTTGTGTGCTATTCTCATGGAACCCACTGAAGCATCAGAAGGGACCTTGCACCATTTCAAAAGCAAAAGGAAAGACAGTATCACCAAGCCTGTTATGTCAAAGAAATTGTTAGCGGCACTGGAGAAATAGGACTGTTGAAATGAAGAGAGATTCTTGTACAAAGATGCGCCTTCTCTACCAGTTTGTCCCAGTAATCATAGTCGTCTTAGCTGCAGAACTATATATAGCTCTTCATCCTTTTGCCTTGTAGATGGCAGGTTATCATATTTATAGGCTTTTGAAAAATTGTACCCAATAAGAACTTAAGTCCCTCTGATTTTCAATGAGACAAAGAATCATAACTGATTTTAAAAATAAGATCTGTTTTTCTATTCCATGTACAACTTTTGGAAAATGTACTTGAGTCTCAATGAATGTAGAGGAAATTTATGCTCCTAAGTACCTAAGTCACTTTGGAAAATGGAAATTCAGTGCTTCTGGAAATATTACTTATGGTCTACTCACGGCCTTTTATTTCCTGTTTAATCATGCTTGGTGGTTAAAGGAGAATCTATTTTAAACTTTATCTATTTCATATTATCTTAAAAACTATACAGAAACTCTGCGAGTGTTCCTCTCCCTGGGTGTCCTTGCCTTCTTGCTCTCCTTTGTATTATTACACCACACTCATTGCGCCTTCTCATAAATTAGATCATCCATATCCCAGAGATCGCACCGTGTATCCCTGGGAATTTATACAGTGATTAGAACAATGGGGCCCTGATTCTGAATGGTGCCTTTGGGATTTCCTGTGATATCAATTATATACAATAACAATCCTGCCCATGAACAGCATTATCCTCCAAGCCACTCCGCTCCAATTGCGTGATACTTAAAATTCCTCACCTCGTTTTCATTGGCCATGAGAGGAGAAGCAAAGAGTAAACAAACAGAAGATGACCTTTATGAGTAAAACATCTAAGCATAAAAAGATTAATCGACCCCCGTCAGCCAGTCATTAAATCAAATAAGAGCTTTTCTTGTACTTTTAAAGCTCAGATTTACAGTCAGGCAAATTGTGTGAAAAGGCTGGTAATACAGTGACGCCCAGTGCCACTGGGCTTTAGAAAGCTGACAGTTGCTGTAAAATAGTCATTAAACAACCTCTAGAAGAGACTCATCAGCAGATGCCCCCAGGTGAAGGAGAGAGAAAGCTGAGAGAATGAAGGAGAATCTAACATCTTAGCATGACTGAATTAAACAGAGCATATTATGCTGATTTTCAGAGTCAGCCCAGTAATTTAATTTTCATAGCAGTTCCTTTGATTGTAGCAACCATTTTATGAAACATTAATAAAACTTCTTTTTTATGTAGCACACATCCCTTTTCCATTTCATTAAGAAAAAAAAGGCAGGATGTACAAATTTGCTGACCATTAGCTCTGTAAATGACAAAAACAAATGAAAGATTATTTTTAATGCAGTACCACTGTGGTGGGTAGACTATATTTGGCTTCACAATAATTTCAGCACAAATTGGAAGAGACAAACAAACTGCACATGGATTTGCCATATTGTACTGCAATGTCATGTCATAAATCAGAATAGACTACAATGTGTGTGCATGTGTGCACATATACTACCTTTATAAATAATTATAGTTAGCAATGATAGATGCTTCATTGGAATTGATTCTACTCTTCCTTTTACTTGTATAAATTACAGAATTAATTGGGATTAATATCAACATAAAACTGGTGTAAATGAATAGAAGAGAGAATAAATGCAGTTACCTACTTGGGATAGTGGAATACATACATACAACTATATGCCTGGAGTCAGCTATCATCAGCATTGGCGCAATTACATGTAAGTATCATGTGAAAAATGCAAAAGTTTTGAAAATTTCCAGCAAAGATCTACTCTGCAAGTATAAAAGAACTTACAGGAATGAGGGGAAAAAAATTCATTTTGCTTTTATTTCTTTGTTTCCTTCCTTCCATCCTGTCTTTCTGCAATTCCTTGTCTTTCTCTCTTTTTTATGTCTTCAATCTAGTTTATAACTAGATAAAGCGATGAACGTAAAAAGGAAACAGGGAAAAAGAAAACACAGGGAAAAAGAGAAATAAAAGTTGCACTGACATTACATTTCCCACTTCTGTTGGGGTAAATGGTCCATTTTTCTTTAAACTTAAATTTCCAGCTACGTTTTTGCTTTGGAAAAGCAGCCAAATATTTTTTCAACAAAAATATCTTCCTCAAAAAAATACTGACACCTCTTTAACCAGAGAAAATACGTTTTGCAGACAGGAAAGACATGTCACAAAAACATGTTCTCATTTGGTTACAAAATCTGTTTCTTTGTTGACTACCTCATTTAAATGCTGCCTCAAAGTCAGTCTCCTATCATAACAAATAGACGCAGAAACTCATATGTGGAAATACACACATGTTTATATTTACCTATATGTATATTTATATGTATATTTATTTACATATATATAAACATATACTTACAGACAAACTACGTGTAAGAATAAAGACCATGAAGTGAAGTGTTCAAATGACAAGAGTTTTCCAACAATAAGACTTAACTCAACCTTAACTCTGACCACACACACACAAGCTTCAAAGCTACACAATTACATGCCAGTTTTTCCCTCATAATAACTTAGTTTCATGCAAAAAATCCCCGGTTGGTTAGTGTACAGTCGGTATTACAGCTTTTTGATATTTATTTTAATGTTCCCTCATGAAGGAAGAAAATGACTCATTCATCTCACAGCGAGGGACCAACCTCTGAAAGATGCTACAGAGTTTGTTCATAGAAATGAAAGCACCAGTGGGAAACAGCCAGGTCTTACACAAACTTTTTGTGTGATCTCTACCAGATCACATCCTCCCTCTGCGACTCAGATTTTCATTAGTAAAATATCATTAGAGATACATTGGTTAGGCTGTACAGGTGGGGTTACCTGATTTCACTTTAGTTTTCAAAAAAATCAGGTTTCTCTAAAATTAAAGTACTTGTCAGGAGCCAGAGGAGAGCAACAGACATTGCAAGAGGGCCTCATCATTTACAGCCCCATCAGAGCAGGATGCGCAGGGCTTTGACTTTGGTCTCTTTTATTTGGTCTCTACAGAGACACTCCCGGCGACTCGCACAGACGCTGCAGCTATTTTGGGGATGTCAGGTGGCTAGTGCTCACTTAGAGGAAACCCACCCTAAGCTTGCTGGTCTTAGGTTGGCTATATAGTCTTTGCACAGTAGATTCCTCATCTTATTTAGGTTTTTGTAAGAGCAAGTCATATAGCATGTATATTTTATTTAATATTGATTTGGAACAGGAAATTTCTCTTTCCTCAGTATCTTCGTCTGTAAAATGAGGATAATGTTCATCCCTTTGCAAAGCAGTTTTAGATCATCCTGTGACATATACGGTTTCAAAGTGTCATAAACCTCCCATAGATTCATTTTTGCCTACTCAATATTACTGTGCTAGCAACTGAATGGACACATAAATTACATTACGAACTGTGGCTGTTTTTCCAGGTTTTTTTTTCTTTTTAAAAATTTTATTATGCAATAATAATCTGGGAAAACATGTCAGTTACATGTGGAAAATACTTATTACATGAATAACTACTACACATTCACTTTGATTTTTTCTGTAGTATTGTATTCCTTTACAACTGCTTTGTAGTGAGTGCTATTGCCTATTACACAAAATGCATTTTATTGCAGTCACAACTTCTGTGTGTTTTTCTGTGTTTCTGTGCAAGAGTGAGAGAGTTTTGTATTATTTAACATTGTATTATTTTAAGTGTTAGCTTTGACTTAATATTCACTAAAGTGTCTAGCAACTACATATATAAAATGTTTAAAAGTACCTTTCCCGGAAAATTCCAGGAGGATTTACATAAAGTTTCTTCATCTAACATATACAAATAATTCCTCTAATTACAGCAAATGCATTAACCCTTTACCTCCCATTCTAATGGAAGGATTTAATTCCAAACCCAAATTAATTTCCTTGTAAGTTAGAAAATTCATACTGTAGTCTATAAAGCTATTACTCTGAGCAAAGAATTCTGCAAACCACTGAAAAGAAAATGTTGCAAACTGCAGCACATCGCAAATATTAATGTAGAGGGGAAAGGCAGAATATGGAACCGCCTTTACTGAGAATTTTATAAAGGTGAATTTGCACTCATCATTTCTGCTGTTTCACAGAAGGAAATATGGGCTTCACAGGTGTGGGGTTTTTTCTATTAAAATTATTCTGCATGCCACTAAAATAGCGGTGTTTGGTTTTTTCTTTTTTTTTTCCAGGGGAGGTATACAAGCAGGCTAAGGGACAATAGCATAACTAGGCAACTGAAATTTATTAAGCAGAACTTTTGCCAAAACCTTAAAGCGATGCTTGCAAGTTCCTGGTGCACTACTGTCACACCGCTCTAACACGGAGGAACAACTCTGGTTAGAGCAGGCAGAGTTGTAGCTAAAGGACCAGAAAAGTGGAAAGAGCACACTGGGTTATTCTGCCATGTACTAATCATTCCTTTCAAAAGGCATTAAAAAAAGACAGAAAAAAAAAAAGGTAACATGTCGAGGTTAAGTTACGGGGTAGACTGGGCTGCAGTTTCTCAGAAGTTTAATCTGTACTGCTAGTCACATAAAAAAAGCAGATGCTGGCTTCAGTATTTTCTTACAGTGTTGTTTTTGATTGAAAACTTTGTGAATGTTTGTGATATTGCTGAGAGCCTATTGGCAGATGAGCATCTCTTGCTATAGTCTCCATCATTATTTGCCTGTCTTGTCTATTAACGAGCACTATCATCCCATCGTAAGATGACAGCTGCAACACGTACTCAGGCGCAATAAACAGCTAAATGAGGCGCACAGCAATTTCACTTGTCACCAGAGCCCTCGGCACGACTGGCTGCACAGCTTGATGCATAAATTCATGAGGCTGTTGCATATGATGGAGTATGCCTGGCTGAAAGAGGTGATGGATAGCAGGGCAGCTAAAAATGGCCATCACCTTGACTCTGTCAGGACATTTTTTAAAAGTACCCCATCAGCTCTCTCGCATTCTTTCATGTACACTATCCCCAAGCTATAGGCTTTCGAAAGTACTGATACAAGACTTTTCCTCACTGAAGGCTTTCGGCTCTAAAGTCAAGTTTCTTCTTAGGTTCAGTGAGTGCAATATATGCTACTAATGTGTAGGGTGAAATGGTCCTATAATAATTGTTCATTCAACACACAGCAGAGTCATAAGGTTAAACACTAACAACAGAAATTTTCAGTTTTCCAGAGTATGTCTGAAATGCTGGTAAAATACATACACACACAGAGAGACATATATAAAAGCAAAATGTATAAAGTCTCATGCAAAAGTACTTTCAATTACATATTTTCATAGAAAACTATGTTTTGCAAAAAGCTGTAGAAGGTGTTCTTGAGTATGTTACGGTAATTATACATTATGCAAAACCAATACAGGTCAAAATAACTTGCCATTACGTACCGTTAGATCTGAATTAACAGCACATTTTCTAATAAGTCAATAAAACTGAAGGAAAAATTACAACAGAGGAAAATGGACCTACTGCTTACGGGGTTTCCAAATGAAGCCCAAAACTCAAGTTGCCGTAAGCACAGTATTTGATGTCCCAGTGAAATTCTTTGCGTCCCCTCTATCTGTGTTACTGGAAGTCACCTAAGGAAGACAAATACAAAGGCAACAAAATCAATGAGGCAGTTTCCTGCAAAGCTTTATGCATTAATCTCTATCACATAGAGAAATATACACCACTACAAGGGAAGGAAGTCACTTGTTCTCTAATAAAAGAGAAAACCCTTGGTAATAAGCAATTAATAAAGTTGTCATGATTAGTTATGCAACTATGAATCAATGTTCATGGTAAAAATGACCACTTTCATGATTTTACATACGTAAGATCTGGCGGTATTGCAAACATCATTGCCACGCTGAAGCCTACGCAACCATTGTGGTCATTTTCTTAACATTGTTAACGGCAGATTTTAACGGGAGGTGGGCTTCCCCGTCTTGCACATATATACGTGCACATCTGAATGCAAAGCATCTTCTCCGGCCCGTTCTCTCTTGTCTGCTCTGAAACTCTCTTCCAAGCCGGCCAGCTCTGCCTGGCTCCCCTCTGCAGCAGCAGGAGTTCGGCCCTTTCCTTCCCGCAGGTCTCTGGCAGCAGTGCCCTGGTGCCCGGAGGCGGCTCCTCCAGGCCAGCAGCAGCCGCAGCGAGGTGCGGCCATGCCTGCTTGCTGCCCAGGTCACCAGGTGGCGGGGATGGTGCCGGAGAGGGACGCCTCGGTGGCACTTCTAGTCCATCAGGCTCTTACACCCAGCAGCCGCTCGTGCGGTCCTCGTAGCTGTGATGTCCAAGCATGTGCCAAGCAGTAAGCCCAGAGAGCAGAGACATCCCTCCGAGGCCTTGAGGAGGGGCAGTTTTCCCATTGTGTCTTTCATTTCCTCTGCCACCTCAAAAGCGGGCTGGGAAGCGTTGGCGTCACGTTAAGATGCCGTCCTCCCACCCACTGTCTCTCCTCTGGGGACTGGCAGCAGCTGATGTGCCTGAAGTGCATCGCCTGAATTTCTGAGTTTTTATTAGGTTTAATGGTGCACCTTGGGAAAAAAAAACAAAAACAAAACCAAAAACAAATTGGATGCCTAAATATTGATTTAAGTGACTGATTTTCGATATGGCATGCTGCCATCTGGTGGCCGTTGCTCTGATCCAGCGTTTGACCAGAGCTGCGAAGAGGTGGGGCAAGGAAACAAAGGGGTGCATGGAGTTTAGGGGTCCTCTGCGGAGGAACCCGGATCCAGTGCCAGTCTTCACGCCGTCAGGAAACCACCTCTGCAAAACCTGAGAGCCCCCCATCTTCCTCACCACCGCAGTGTGAGACAACGAGTCCAGAAAGTGTTGGCTTATTTTCGTGAAGCCCTTGGGAAAAACATGAAGAAAAGCCCGTCTTTCACACTGTTTGGTGGGGGTGGGGGGGAGAAGCACTGCAGTAGAGCAACACTGATACTGTAGTAGACTCTGAGCACCTTCTCCTTGAGGCTTGTCTTCTGGCTCACGTGGTAGGTCAGAGAGCTTCTGCTATGGGCGAAGGCACGTCCTGGGAGGAAGCACCTAGTGATCCCTCAGGTACTTAGATAAGGCTAAACTGAATGCCAGAGAATGAGGCATTTAAGGAAAATTTTAAATTGCACAAAACAGAGTGCCCAGATCTGTGGCGTTGTCCAGCTTCTGTCAGAAGAGCCTACAGGCACCTGTTATGAAGTGATTCTGAAATCCAGACTGCCTCAAGTGCTGAAGAAACCCAGGGCACAGTTTGGGAGGTCTGGTGAAAGGAGAAGGAAGAGGGAGGGAAAAAATTAACTACACGTTATCCTAGAGGCTGGGTGTTTATTCATGACTTCAAGTTTCCTAGCTAATGCTTTCATGAAAATATGGCAATGAAGCTTTTATCAATGCCACATTTACTGTTCTGCATATCAGGGCTCAAGGAAGAGGATTCTTTAAATGAATACAATAGTACAACATGCAGCCTAAGAGCTGCTGTAATTCAAGAACTTCCCAAATGCTATCAAAAGGTAACCGGAAAAAGAGACTTGTGTCTCATGGTATGTGTGTATCAAGCTCTTTACAAAGCATTCTTACACTTTGTCCTAAACACAGTAATCAAGTTTCCCACTGAGCGATTTGAAGATCAAGACTAGGGGCCAAATTCTGCTCTTACAGTTACATGTTCACCTGTGTAACTGACAGCAGAATTTGCCCTTAGGACTTTAAACTTGATCTGCTATTCGATGGACAGCTCGTGCACTGATCTGAGCACCAGAGTGATGTGCTCCTGTCAACCTGTGAATCAGAGGAATTGCTGCTCTCATACAGAGGAGGAAAAAAGCTCCTTGTAAATTGCTCTTGAAATCGCCTCATGCCTCTTTATAGCAAGGATGGGCAAATTTGAACACAAAATTCAACACAAACTTAAATAACGCTTAGATATCAGGGAGACAGATGCCATAGAAATACAAGCTGGTTGATGATTAATTGAGTTTGCCTTTCACTTAGGACACACCATGATAAAAGGAGTTAGTGAGGGGAAAAAGACATTTAAATGAAAAAACACATGAAGCACACATAAATATGTACATGCTGCATATAAACAAAGCAAATTTAGACCAGCTTCTGCATAGTTCTTCACTGGCTAATACAGAAAATGTACAGAAAAGAAAGCTATTCTTTTTAAAACTGCCTTCATCCTCTGAAACAAAAATGATCTAATATAGGCAGGGCAAAAAGTTTCACTGGCTGAGATTGCCATTGCAACAACTACAGAATTGTCTGTCGAATTCTACATAGATTAGCAACTTTGTGCAATGGAATATATTTCTCCAAATTTACTGCTTTGCATAAAATTAGTTAACACTGAGCACGGACTGTCAAAATGTGTCTAGTAGAATAAGAATGTGGGACACTTGGGGAAAACTGCTGAGTTAATTTTAGATGCGGGTATACTACCCCCAGCAAACCTTGACCCCTTTCAAACAGCACTTGCAATCAAGATTTACTACACCGTGTTATTATGCAGAGAGTCTGTTCTGTAAGGAAATATGTAGACTTCCCTCACGGAGCCAGGCAGCCTTCCTTGCCGAAAACTTCCTTCCCTGGTCCCAAGCTCCTCTCCTTCCTGTTGCCTAGCTAGTAGATTAGCCCATCGAGCCAGCAGTCGGCTGATGTTGCCCTCATGCTGCTCTGGGGAATGTGAGTTAGTTGCAGTCGTGCCAAAAGACTCTGAGGATTTGGGGCTGGGCTAGCCCAAGCCATTGGAACTTCCAAATAAAGCCAGAAGGTATGAAGCTACCACATGAAAGGCAGAGGTGCTCGTTTAGTTTGCAAATCATATGTGATTACTGCTATGATTTCTTTAATGGGGAAAGATGGCAAGACGACTTTCCTACACAAGTTGACTGAAAGGTATTTTTGGTAGTACTTCACGAACGTGTAATCTTTAAACCAGGGAGGCAAGGGTTATCATTTGTAAGTACTAAAGTAATGCCAATGCCTTAGTTACGATCTGCTGCTGTCCCCGTGTTGCTGTACTCTACAGAAACACAGAAGAAAAGTCCCTTCCTGAAGGTAACTTCCTGTCTCCTTTTAGCAAACAGAATAAAGAAAGTCTAGGGGGCAAACACTTCTTTTTTCATTAGGTACTGTGTTCTTTTTTCACTAGGAAAAAAATTACAAAACTCATTGCATTGATCAACTCTGTTTTTGCAAATGTGGAAACAGGCCATTTCTGTTGTTCAGTCACAATATTGGCTTGAACGAGTAAGAAAAGAGGAACAAAAGAATATTTTTAAAATGTTTTTATTGTCTTAGCTTGTTCTCTATTCATTTGCAAGTTATTCCATTTTCAAGGTCAACTGTTTGATAGAACACTTGGAAGGATATTCCCTGGACGTATTTTTGAGGGGAAAAAAAAAAAACCAGTTTGTAAACAAATGAAATAAAAAGTGACAGAAGATGATATCAGACATGCAACATTTGTGACAGATGAAGCTCACAAAGATTGCCCACAGACTTCAGAATGTCTCCGTAGTCACCCCCTTTTCCTCAGGAAAGACTGCTCCCAGGTTTCCCTGGCCACTTCAGAAGTTAATTCTAGTATCTTTGTTGCATTTCTAAGACTAAACACGGTAAAATTAATGTATTGTAAGCTGCCCAAGAGGTTACAAATGGGCATCTCACATGCTTGGCATCATGTAGCTTCTCCTCAATAGGAATCTTCCAAATTAAATAACTTAACCTCAAATTCTCTCTTTCCTCTAGTTTTCCTTTCATCAAAGACCTTTTCGAGTCCTAAAAAACCCCCGACGAAACAACAACAAAAGAAACAACCCTTAGAAATTCCCATAATTAATCTGCAAATTGTGGAGGGGTAGATGAGGCTCATCTCCTAATCACGACCAGAGAATTTCCCATCCCAATTGCATTTGCCATTTTAATGCTAAGCAGTCAGCAACAGAAAAGGGACAAGATGGACTCGGTTAAAGGAAGAAGGCGTAAACAGACTCTTTTCCAACATCTCTTAGCTGCCTCAACAGGTCCTGGCAAAGTCTTGTCCAAGTGTTCGATCCTGAAAGTTAAAATTACCTCAGGAATCATCTTCTTCCACCCTCAGACCTAGATCTCCTGAGCCTGTTTATATTTCTTGTCTACTTGCAACTGCTAGGATAAGACCTGGAAAGCTGTGAACATTTTTTCCCACTGTGATAGACAGGAACAAAGCCTTCTGCAGCAAGCAGTGGATGGAAAGTAAATAGGTTCATGAGCTCTGGGAACACTAGCAGTGCTGCAGGCAGGGTAGCAGACAACTTAAAATAAATACAGTTAAAGAGTAAGAAAAATATATTTACTTTTGCTCCTTTAAGCTTTGAGCTATTCGAGAAGGTTGTGAAGGAGATCTTAGTTCAGAAGGGCACAAAACAACCAACTTGCAGGCAACACATTTGCCTCACAGATGAAAAAAAGGGAAATTGGATTTCAGAAGATCCACATCAGAGAAGGCATAATCATGAAGAACGCGATTCCCAAACCATTAGGAATGAACAGAAAAACAGATCACATGACGATAAGTATCCAGAGAAGCATAATTCCCACAAATAAAAGTAATTATTTCTCCTATCAGGTTTTCAGTACTTACTAGTAAATCCCAAACAACTAACGGAACAACTATAAACTGAACAGACCTGAGAGGGGCATTTTGCTAATTTTCGAGTATTATTTGTCTCAGTTTATACCTCACTTGTATTAGTGGCGTAAAAGCCACAGTCTCTAATGCTGCAAACAGGGCAGTACACTATATAGTATTTTTTGCTAAGTTGTGAGGGTTTTGTTGTGGTTTTTTTTTAATGAATAGTGCCTGGAAGGCACAACAAGAGAACCAACTACTGCATTAAATCAATATTGTGTCTTGTAAAACATATAACAGCACTAGAAAATAACACATAATCTGAGAAAAACCTGGCCATGATGCATTTCTATCTCTACGGAATGCTACAGAATGTAAAATATTTACTTCTTTCTCCTTTCAATTTAAACCCTGCTTTCTTCTGAGATTATGCTCAAAAAATATTTCAGCTGGAGGAATTAAAACAAAATGCTTATATGTTGCTAGAGATGTGGACTCTTAAACAGAAAAAAAGGAATTAAGAAAAATAATTGAGAGGCTTTCTGCCCATCCTCCATCACTAAAGTCCTGTTCTCAGCTTTGCCCGCCACCCTTCTGTCCAGCCTGCACAGCTTAATTGCAAAGAGATTTCATTGCCTCAGTAACCCAAGTAGTATACGCTTTTCTTGACAGTTACTGTAGTTACACCTTTTTTGCCTATTGCTGTTCCTCTTCTTTAAGAAATATTTGTTGATACTTCTAATACTTCTATGAAACCAGACTGGTAGCAGGTTCCCATAGTCCTTTTCCCTTATGCAAGAATACTGAGATTTTGTAAGGTTTCCTTTCCATTTAGGATGAAAATTAAGACCTTTCAAAGCTTTAATAAGAAGGAAGATGAGTATGAGAAATACCCCTGAATAGTTCAAGCTCCCATGTGTGTTGTAGGGGAAACTAGATTCACTTCACCTCACTTCACTTTTGCTTCTCTCTTGCTCTCTCTCTCTCTCTCTCATGTGTGCCTCAGCCACTGTTCTTTGCTATTTTGGGATGGCTCTCTTTCAAGGGGGACTAGAAGCTCCTGCATAAATTAACATTTATTGTCCCAAGAATTCAAACTTGGGTATCCTGCATCCCAGTAAATAATCAAAAGCTGTTTGGCTGGAGACTCCATCTCGTGTTTGTTTTTGCAGAGCAGATCTCCAACAGGAAATAAACGGCTGGTCAGAGCACTCACCTCTAATGTGGAAGATGGAAGACAAGCACCCAGCGCGAACCATGAGACGGGGGGGACTTGATTGAGCCTTTCTTACATTCCAAGCCAGCAGGACCATCAGACTCTGGGCTACCCTGAGACCTGCCTCTTGTCTGACTGGACTTTCTAGCCAGCACCCAAGAAATCCTTCATGAACAAGTTTGTGCCAAGCTGGTACACACCAGCAGTGCGTGTCACTCTTGACAGACTGCGTCTTCCTTTGGCAATACCTCGTTGGCCAAAACACTCCTAATATAGCACAGCTATATGTCCCACATATAAATTTGGTTTAACCAACCGGTATCTACTGAACCAAAGTCTGACTGACATAAACAAAAAGTTATATCCTCTTCTGTTTCACATAGATTTTATGCTGCACTCATCGCTGCGCTACTGCCAGCACCGTGTCAGTGATGCATATATGAATCAGTACAAACCATTCACAAGTTCTATATTTAAAAGGCTCCGGATGTAGCAGTTCTTCCAGCCTCGTCAGATGTTCGGAGGCGGGTAGGCGTGAAGGGAGGAGAGGGGAAAGGAGTGTTCCGCTTCGAATTCCCACCAGTTTGTTTTGACATCTCCCTTGTACCGAAGTGGCTGGAGCTCACTCGGTGGCTCACAGAGAGTCATGTGTTGCCAATCCAATACGATGACTCTGCATACACCGCCAAAAATTGTAATGGATTTTTCAGCTCAGATCACAAAGCAAGCTCATGTTTAATTTGGTAGCTACTATCATCCCAGCTCTTTTGTGAGACATTGCTGCTTTACATGTGTATCCCCGTGTTTTACAAGCAAATGACAGGCATTTTTTTCCAGATACTTTGCCCCGTTATATAAGATTGTCACAAGTATGTAGAAGATGGGGAGGAAGAGAGCTGTTCTGGTGAGACAAAAGGAGCGACTCCAGCTCCCCGTACACTCCGGACGCGGCAGAAAGCCCCTCTGTTATTTTCCCAGTTCACACTATATGAAGAAAATAAAAGTGTGGCAATGGGGAAGGGGAGGAACTGGCAAGGGTGGAGGTAAGGAAGCCTGGCAACAGAAGAAGAAAATCTTGGGATTATTATCCTCCATAGCAGGGAAATATGGTGAGGGTGTTGTTCAGTTCTCCTCCTTCTCTGCCTTCATTTTCTATTTCTACATTGTGCAGTATTACAATTCCATGTCCTGAAGGCATCTGCCCTCTGAGAATCGGTTCTGTTTTGCTTGTGCCATTATTATAGGCCTAGTGTCTCTGATACATGATTGAGGCCTGACTCATAAATAAGAGCTACTATAAATTTAAGCCACTGCCTTGTTTAATCCCCTTTTGCCCACACAGCGAGGAAACTGACTGGAATTTATTGCCTTGCGTATTCTCCCTGATTTATTCAGTCAGGAGCCTGCTTGCATTTTCCTCTATTTGACATTATTTTGTATCTCGTAACATAATATATTTTCATTATATTTTAATATACCATGTGGTAAGTGCAACCACACAGCGAAATTTTGGGATCTTTCTGCTTGTGCTGTTATTTCTCACGTACAATAATATCTACTACATGATGAAGACCTGCCTCATAAACAATAGCTTAGGTCACCGCCTTATTTATTTCCCCGAACAGTATGGCCAAGGAACTAACGGCTTGGTAATTTATTTGACATTTGTATCAGGATAGTACGATCTATGCCCCTGCATAGGAATGCAGGGCTCATCTGTTGACCCAAGCTATTAGCAAGTGTAGGAATCTGCATTAAAACACCGAGAAAGTTGTGCTGACTCGATTCTATAGGTGCAGCCTGTTGATTCTGATAGAGTATCAGAAGCCTGTGTCAACTTCTGCACAGGTAGAAGGAAAGAGTTAGAGACCTTCTGAGGAAATCTATGAGAACAGATAGCTGGGAGAAAAGATGAAGTTGAGGTTTCCGTGTGCAGTGTCACCAGTTTAGCAAGTCTTTGAGCGGGGCAGGAACAGAGTGACCTCATAAAATCCGAGAAGCCCGTTCCTATATATTGTTTGGTTTGCTTCCAAAATCACAATTAGAGCTGTTAATTTTTTTAAACTAAGTGTTTTTTCTTCAAATTAACCTTTTCAGAAGAAGAAAATGCCACAGCAAATTGATTTTCAGTGAAAGAAATTTTTTTGAATGTTTTTTACTTCCCCACTGTACAAATTAATTTCTGTGGCAAAACAAATAGCTAAAATGAGATAGGGTGGAATAAGAAAAGTTGAGAGCCAGAATAATTATCAGGCTTTTAAAATTTGTTTGTTTAAAACAAAAGTTATTTTCAACCTTTCTGCATAAGAGAGGGTTTCACAGAGAGACGTTACCAAAAACTGCAGTCACAGGTATGGAAGAGAGGATGGTTTTTCAGAAGAGGCACCTTTGCAGCATGGACTAGGTACCAGGGCGTTAAGTCCAGGGGCCACAGCACAAGGTGTGGATGTCACTCTGTGTAGCAGCTGACAGCTGATATTGGGGAATGTTTTGGGAGAGGAGGTTTCAGAAGCCCAACGACCTCCTGAGAAAGAAAGAAAAGCTCTAGCTCACAACAGCCAAGGTCATTCTGAAACTTGAAGGTGACACACTCACACCGTTACCAAGGTTAGTCCTGTATTCCCCCCGGGTTCCGTACGGGCTTTCACCATGGGAAAGACAGGGCAACTGCCTCCTAAGGTTAATGCCCAAAACTAAGCTACGTGACAACACTTAGTAACTTCAAGTCTTAGTTCAAGTCTTGTACAGGCCAAGTGGCTTCCACATTACTAGCCGTAGTTCCTGCAGGTATCTGGAAAGAGCAATTGCTGGAATGATTCTGGAGAAGGCGGTGCAAGCATCTGCTCCATTAGGGCCTGGTGCATAGGAGGTTCACCTGGGGTGATGGAAATGCACATCCTGTGCCGAATCAGAGACTTTATCGCAAGACAGCCCTCACCACTAGGCTCTTAGATATTCTGGGAAATTCTGAAAACTGAGTTTCTGCTTGCATTTGGCCTTCTTGCCTGCCTCAACTTCTATCCTGGGCCAAAAATGCCCATGTTAAAATAATGCCGTAAACCCCTTCATACCGGTGTGAAATGTTCTGGCTTCAAGAAATCGGCATATTTGGTATACATGAAAACAACTTCACTTGAAAATACTTGATCAACTTGAGTCAAAAATAGCTGCTTAGTTACAATACATGTGTGTTTTGATAGCAGTACATAGAATTAAGATTGCAAGCATTAGGACGTGATTAGTTCAATAACAAACACTG
The DNA here is from genome assembly GCA_034782735.1 of Sagittarius serpentarius. Classification (NCBI taxonomy): domain Eukaryota; kingdom Metazoa; phylum Chordata; class Aves; order Accipitriformes; family Sagittariidae; genus Sagittarius; species Sagittarius serpentarius. The sequence continues at coordinate 16,176,624 of JAVKLA010000014.1, read as the reverse complement.
CATCTGAAAAGGAATAATCCAATTGCCTATCAGACCTGAGCAGTTTGTTATTTGCTTGTTTTCAGCAATGCAAAGTTTGATCTGATTTTAGAAGAATGGTGGTTTCTAATTCTTTCTTGTGATTTTCTAATAGCAAATGTAAAGTCTGTGCTGCAAATACAGTTCATTGTAAGGGACAGCATACTGATGTATTGCCCTAAAAGCACAGCAAGAAAGGGTTTAAGTCTTATCAGGTCCAAGAGATATTTTCCAGATGCTTGTTAGTGCCATCTTTTTTTCACACTGTACTAATATTAGAGAATTTGTGAAATCGCCTTTATTTTTCACTTTACAGAGTAATGTTCTTGGACTTTGGCTGTTTAATCAACTTATCAAGCTTCTCTATTTCTCTCTGTATTAATTCATTCACTTAAATAGGTGAAGCAGCACATATTATCTTTCTTGTATTGTGATCTACGCATACCTTCTTTATTTCCTAATCTAAATATGTCAGTACTTATACAAAAAATGTGTAAGATTTTGCAGGTTTTCCTTTCTTTTTAACCACTTTGTTACCAACCTTGTCTCTCTGCTTTCTAAACATTTTACTCTGAACTATTGGATTAGGTCTGGCTTGGATGGAGTTAATTTTCTTCAGAGCAGCCCGTATGGTGCTGTGTTCTGGATTTGTGACTAAAGCAGTACTGGTAACACATGCCAAAAGGATACTCTGTGCCATATAATGTCATGCTTACCAATAAAAGCTGAGTGGAGGGACATTTTGGGGAGGCAGCAATTGCATGGAGGTTGGCTGGCCATCAGTCTACTTGTGGGAGATGGCAAGTGATTGCCTTTGTATAATTTTTGGGTTTGTTTTTAATTCTTCTTTCCTTTGCTTATTAAGCTATGTTTATCTCCACCCATGAGTTTTCTTGCTTTTGCTCTTCTGATTTTCTCCCCTGTCCTGCTGGGGGGCTGGTGAGCAAGTGGCTGTGTGGTGCTTAGCTGCACCACAGCTGCATACCTGCTCCATCCCTCTCCTTTCTTGTCTGTTTTTGAGGATTCCCTAAACACTTGAGGTCCAACTGGAGGGACAAAAAATGACCAACAGCTTTGTCAGCTTCTTGGTGATATTTTTAATTTTTAAGCCCCAGTCGTATTACTGTCAAGTGAAAGGGCATGAAAACTATTGTAATTTTTGATGATTTTATTCCTTTTCATCTGTCATGACAACAGACTCAAACACCTGCAGGAGACAGCATGAAAGACATGAAAGAGTTACTGAACCATTGGTTCAAGTCATGCTGTCAGCTCTTACTCTTTTTCTGTAGCCTGAAATCAATAAAAGGATGGAAATTGAATAGGTTCCTAACTTACCACTCCATGTGAAAGTCTTCCTCTACAGGAACTGTAAAAATTAAGATAAAATACTCCAGGACCATCTTTTTCAGGAAAGAAAAGCATTTGGGCAGTGGCTGTTTAGATCACCCTGCACCCCTGCATAAGTGAGGTCTGCTGCAGATGGTATCACAGAGAAACAAGAATGTTCCAGCTCTGCTGTTTTGTGAGAAGGGAGGGAGAAATGCAGAGTCTGAGAGCTGGGAGTAAATATTTTGTGGCTATCATACCTGGCGAGTTTTGAGAAATATATGGACAACGGTGTGTAATTTTGTGGCTATTATCTACCCACTTAAAATTGCAACTTTTCTCAAACACTGCCTTTAGCCATTCTAGAACAAGAATGAAGAATGAATACGGACAGGGCTTGAAGGTGGCCTGACCATGCGATGGCCAATGGCAAAAGAGTAGGTACTCATTTTGGCAAACAGATCACTTACCTCCACTTCATTTCCAGAGGCTGAAATTCAGAAACAATCTCTTTTTCTGTTTACAGCCCAAGAACAGTTTTTTTTTTTTTAAGTTTAAAGTTATTTGCGACTGTTTGCACTTTATTTTGGTTTTTTTGCTGTAGTGATTATCCTTTTATCTCACAAATGCTGTGCTATCATTTCCAATGCAGCGATAGCTCCTAGAGAGTCCAGTGATCATCAATCACAAACTCCCCTGCTGCTTGAATCAACACACATACACTACTCATGTCCCAGTCAATGTCTGGTCTTGTAGTACTGGAAATAGTTTAGACTTGGCTATCTCTTTATCGATCATGTTTATATGATCAGGAAGGAAATTAATCTGTGTGATGAACCTTACATTTAAATGCTATTATAACTGTAAACTGAGTCAACAATCAAAAACTTTTTTGTTTTCCAAAATATGAATAAAACAGAGGGCAAGACAAAGAGAAGATTAAAATCAAACCAACTGAACAAAAAAAACCCCAAAACAGAAAAAAGAAAAGAGAAAAGAAAATTAAAAGATGCTACTTTTCCTTCTTGGGAGAAGAGCTTTCAAAAGAATGGACAACATCCGAGTGACAAGCACTTTTGTTAACACAAGGTACATACATGCACTGACCTTTCAAAGCTAATGCAAAGATGTTTGTGATCTTTACAATCTGAGACCTTCCTAAGGATATAATTTGCAAAGTTGATATTTACAGACTTGAAAAACAATAAAAAGTGCTAGTGCTTTTTAAAATAGAGATTCCACCAAAAAAATACCATTTCTAAAGCATACAATTTGTGCATATTTGTATTTGCTGTGATAGAATTAGCTTATTTGACACATAGATAGAATGGCCAAAAATCACAATAGTGTTTCTTGTGATATTTCCAGGCTTATCTATTAAAAGGGTAATTTTCTCCCCATACTGGTAGTACAGTTTTATCTTATTACCCATTGCCTGTCAGTAAAATAAAAAGAAAACAAAGACACAGTATATGTAGTTTTACTAAGTAAAGTTAACAATCGGTTAGATTCTGCTGCTTTTACTAATATCAGGTAAAACCTTTTCCCTGGATTTTGCAAATATTTGTGGATGTAATTAACTTAAGCATACAATAAGTCACTCCAAAGTCAGTGCTTAATCAGTCTGAGAGACTTACAAAAGAAATTAGCATTTATGAAATACATTATAAATAGCCTTATTTGCACATAGAGGTCCATAGTAAAATATTAGGTTTGCACATTTTGTATACCCTAAGAAATGGGGAAATATTTTGGCTGCCTGTTCTTTTCATTAAACGTATTTTTTAATGCAAAAAAAATTGCTCAACTGTCTGGTAGCTTAGCACTTCACTTATCATACATTTTGTTAAACAAGAGCAAACCAGGCTTAAAGTATTTTCAAATATATTTATTAAAAAGTCAAAATACACTATTATAAGTATTATTTGTTCTAAATAAACTGTTTTCACTGCAATTCCATTTTATTAAAAATATTTAGACCACACAATTTTTATTGCAAATCATTTATCATAATGAGCCAAAGTATTAGATGTATGTATTCTTTATAAACCTATACAAAATTAAATGACAGCACACTAGTGCATGCCATTCAGTTTAAAATTCCAATTATTTATAATATTTAACTAAATAAAAAGCTGAAATATTTGAGAACTGTCGGCTCTACAAATTTTCTTGTAACTGTGCAAGACCAGCAGTTATTCACAGAAAGTTTCTCAAGATATATCACAGTCCTGAAAACTTCACTACATGTCTGTGATGGGTTGACCCTGGCTGGATGCCAGGTGCCCACCAAAGCCGCTCTATCACTCCCCTCCTCAGCTGGGCAGGGGAGAGAAAATACAACAGAAAGCTCGTGGGTCGAGATACGGGCAGGGAGAGATCACTCACCAGTTACTATCACAGGCAAAACAGACTTGACTTGGGGAAAAAAATTAATTTAATTTATTAACTGTCAAATCAGAGTAGGGTAATGACAAATAAACCCAAGTCTTAAAAACAACTTCCCCCTCAACACCCCTCTTTTCTTCCTGGGCTCAACTCCACTCCCGATTTTCTCTCCCTCCTCCCCTGCAGGGGCACAGGGGGACGGGGAATGGGGGTTGGGGTCAGTCCCTCACACCTTGTCCCTGCCGCTCCTTCCTCCTCAGGGGCAGGACTCCTCACTCTGCCCCTGCTCC
>JAVKLA010000014.1:16151721-16172060 GCA_034782735.1 Sagittarius serpentarius | reverse complement strand
AGCCGGCTGGCCTTGGCTCTGTCGGACACAGGGGAAGCTTCTGGCAGCTTCTCACAGAAGCCGCCCCTGTAGCCCCCCTGCTACCAAAACCTTGCCATGCAAACCCAATGCAATATCCCATCAAGAAAAGAAAGGCACTTTTCGGTGCTCTAGGGAGATTTTGAAATTTGCAACCATATTTTCATTGTCACTATCCAGCAAAGTAATTATTTAGTCAGGAGACCAAACTAGATGATCTAATGATGCCTTTTAGCTTTAAACCTGCCAGTCTTTTTAATGAATCACACATATAATGTTAAGCAGGTGCTTAAGCACTTTCTAGACATAAGCACATTTTTTTTTTCCCTGCTGGCTGAGTTGAGGAGGAACATTAAAACTGTAATCATAGTTTCATGTCACTTTAGCTCTGTTCTGAACCATTCTAACTTATGCTGACCCACAAGGCACAAATGAAACATATTTAGGAAGTGCTAAACTGTTTTCCATAGACCAACTTCTGACTTCATGTTTGAGATTATAATTTCTGAACAGATTTTTTAAAAAATTGACTCTCCCTCCCCTTTTTTCCAAAATATCTTTTTGATGAACCACAAATCAAAAATCATCTACCTTTTCACACATCTACTTCCCTCCAATTTTAAATAAATATTCCCAATGTATTAATGCTACCAGAAACCACAATGTGGCCACGTACACTTTTAAATATGATTATTTGAGAAAGTTTATAGATTATGTTCACTGCAGACCTGCCTTACTCTTTTTATACCTGCATGTCTCAGAGTTTCCACTGCTGTTATGAGTTGCTGAGACCCTTTCTCAGTGTTACTACTTTCTCTTTTTAGCATGGAGACCAGTACCTATTGATACTGATTTATCCGACCTAAATATCTAATGAAAAGTTAGTTTGGGAATCCAAGGTAAAAATGGACTACTCAACAGCAAGATAATTTTAAGAGCAAGACCAGGGCATTTAGTTACAACACAGGAAACACTAATGTAAAAGTCTGCTTATACCAGTCTTAATAAAGCAAATTATTACTTTTGAAATCTGAGGCAGAGATATGTTTGAGATAGACTGACTTTTTAAGAGCATAAATCTTCTCCTAAGCTTTACCTAAGAACTTTATATTCCAAGTATCACTTTTGCTATTTGGTTATCTCTCAAAGTTGAGACAGTGCTGGGTTGGTGACTCGAAAGGAAGAGTTTGAAATACCCTGTGCTCTGATGTTGATCACATTTATAAGCTCATTAAAAGGCTATTTTATTTCAGAGCAGCTTATTAAAGGGCATTGCTCACTCTGCATATGCAAGTAATTGATGCTTTATGTATTATATGACAGTGCTGGGATGATGTACATTCTTTATTAACATACATACTAACCCACAGAGATATACAGATTTGGGGGAGGTTTTGAGAAAGAAAAAACAAATGTTTGTAATGAATGAAGCAAAATAAAAATTTTATTGCAAGTTGTTACAGAACATGGGATATTACATTAGTCACACCAAAAACCCAAAAACTTTGGGGCAATTTCCAGCATGGCGTATTTGACATGATAGTCTTCACATAATTACAGTAGTAACTTTCCTTTTCAAAGCATCCAAGAGCTTTGAGCCTGGACCAGAAGCATGGTAGTAACATCTCTTCTGATACATTGTCCTTGACCTTGTATGTGCTTTCTTTGATTCAGAATCTGAAGCCTTATAATGCTTATAACATGAAATTCACTCTAAGTTTTCAGCCATGTGTATATCCATAAAGCGCAAGAGTTTGGTTTGGTTTTTTTTTCAGAAGTTGCTTGTTTGTGTAACAAGGCTGACTTGAGACTATACTGGCCAAGGAAGGCAGAAAATTCATTTTCGTGTGCCTTTTCTGTAATTCTTGCCATCAAAATAAATCACTATACTATACTAGTGCACTGTTTGAAAAAAATGTTTGCTAAATTTAAAATGCACAAAACTCATGAATCAAAAGGAGCAGAAATAATATGTCATTTATCTAGATTCAGTTGTAATCTCCATGAGAGAGGAAGACATACCAGTGTAGTCTTGGCTATAGATATGGAAGCATCCAAGACATCTACATCCAAGAAGGAAGTACTTTCACAAAGAGGGAAATACATCAATTTTCCTGATAAATTAAGAAAGCAAACCAAATGAATCACCAGACATTCACCTTATATTTTCTGTATGGATTTTTATTTGCAGTGTAGATATGGCTAAAATATTACTACTGAGTGTTGGCCAAGCCATTTGTGAGCCTATAAACTTTGATTGATGGATGCTGGTAAGAATGGACCAAAAGATCTTGTACCTGAAGATGATGTACTGAGTGACTCATGATAGTTTACGATGATGTTTAAAGCCTTAACAGTACTGCTTGTTTCTGTGTAAGAGCTGTTTTTATTACTTGGACCAAAGGCCACTGACATTTTGGTTCCATAAAACATACATATATCCATCAGAACAGGTTTACATTCAGAATATGAAAAACAACATTTAGGACTGTGCGCAAACACTGTTGAACTGAAGTAAAATAACTGTTTTCTCATAAGAAATATCATGAGATCATGGTAACATGTAGAAATGGGAAGAGGATAGCAAGGACTGCTGACTCTTCATTAGCTGACCTACATCATGTAGTCTGTACATATGTTTTACTGACACTAGAGAAGCATGGTGGGACATATGATTTACTGTGGACCGTATTTGATTTGAATACTCATTAAGAACTGAAGGCTTAGGAAACTGGTATTTATAATGAGGAACTCCCCAAGAACAGCAGCTCTTACTATGGCTGAGCAGAGCAAAGATTATTTTAAACAACCTCTTTTACCTTGATCCTCTTTGTTGAAGGGGCCAGTAGCTGGAATCAGATTTAGGCCAGAGTCTGATAGATTTCCCAGGCAGTCTACGAAATTCTTTTTATTGACAGTTTTCAGTCTTCAAGTACACAAATTTATACTGAAAATGTAACTCCTTCTAGCTGGATATACCACTAAGGCCCCATGAAGTTCAGTTCTGATGGGTGAGGGGGTTGTCAATTTTATTGTTGCAACCATTTCCATATTTCACAAAGTCTATAGTCCAAACCGCCGAAATTTCAAGTGGTGAACGACATCCTCTGTAAAAGTTTAGTTTTCATGTCAAAGATTTAATTGTCTCATTTCACAGGTAAGTTGACACAATTCATTGCCTGTTATAGAGATAAGATCAAACTTAATCAAAGCACTCTTTTTGAAAGTTGTGAAAAGCATTTAATGATTGCAAACACTAACTGATGTCCCCCACAGACTGAGGGATAGAAAAGTATTATTCAACGCAGGGCATTTAAAATGCTGTGGATAATTTTCCCATATGCCTTCATTTTTTAACTTTGTATTTTTAAAAGTTTTCATGTGTAAAAACGAGGGAACAAAAGATTTATGTAAAAAATAAGTAAGTTAGTGATTTGAGCATGTTCCTCAAGTGACATAAGAAAGTGATTGACACTGGACTGTATGCTGTACAGCTCTGTTATTCTAAGTAGCTTCATATTGAGGAGAAATTAGTAACCAAATTTTAAAATCTGCTTGTGGATGCAGACAGAGCAATGGATGGAGGAAGCAAACAGTTTTTCTAACCAGAGACTAACTGCCTTGTCTGTCATTTCTCATAGCAACTCAAAATGTTTCTAAAGAAAACAAAGCAAACAGGGTGTTTTAGAGCCTTTGGAGTCCATATTTATAGATTTGCTGTGGTTCAGTTGCGAACCCCTCCTCCTTCCACCTGCAATCAGCACAAACATAATGCCTGTGCCCCTGCTTAGTAGAAAGGCTCACTTGTAAAGCCGCCTTAGACCTTTTGTGAATACAGAGAACCTCAGCCTTGGGTGCGCAAGATGCCCACAAAATGAGTGATCCACCATAGCCATGGACAGCAGGAAGTGCTTTAAATCTCTTTTCAGAAGAAAAAATTGTTGCAGAAAATTTCAGCTCTCAGGCAGAAGTATCTGCCCTTCCACCTGTTCTCTGCCCAAATTAAGAAATCTATAACGTTTCCTTCGTCGACAGGAGCATCACAGGCAAAATACTGTATGTCTATATGTACTTATTTCCAAAAAGAAAAATATCTATCAATTTCTTTTAGAATTCTGCCAAAAGTTGTACGGAGCTCAATTTAGAGACTTGTAGCATTCCATGATACTAAAATTGTATGCAATGCTTTCAAAATGTACTCCTTTAGTTTTTGCAAATCTGTTTACATGCAGATGCAATTCTTTCACAAGAAAAAAAAAGTTGCTTGCTTTCACTGAAATATCACCAGCATACCAGGGTGCTACAGCAGTCATGAATAGTAATGTTGACAGATATGTGGACAGATTATATATAAACATGTATATCCGTAACTGTGTGCATGGTGAAGGCTGTGATTTAGTTTTCAATTCCACTAGCGGTGTCCCATCATTCCCATGAGACCCACTGATCACTCAGGGCTGCATTTTGGGGTGATTGGTCCATTTTTGCAACATCTTGCTATTTTAGAAGTGCCAACAGCATCCCAGTCTGTATAACATGCCTGCAGTTCCTGCTGCATTCTGCTTTTAATGCTGGCCAAAGCTTGCTTGTTTTGCTATTGCTTGTGCTCAGTGGGCAGTCTAATCAGCCTAGTTGATGGCTCCCCTGATTCTCATAGCTCCCACTGTGCTCAAGGTTGCAGTATATTAGTCTCAACACAAATATGAACTTAAAAGTATACACAAAGTATTTATTTAGATAACACATGCAGAAAAATTCACATATTCTCTAAGACTACTTTATGACATTTATGTGAAATACTGAAACACAGAAAGGGCTATCTATGATATGCAGATAGGCTCATTGATGAACATAATTGTTTATTGTTACAAAAAATCAGAATTATTTGTATAAAACAAAGCTGGAAATATTTTCTAAACTGTGTTGATGAGTATATTTATTAATGTGAGTTCCTGAAATTAAAGGTATTCCTTCCTTTTTAAAATACTAGTTTAAGTAGTCACAGTTCTACCTATTTAGTCCATGAAACATCAATTTAAAAATTGCTTCCAAGTTCCTGATCTTTGGAAACCCTTGCTTTCCAGAGTTATTTTGTGTCCGTTTGCTTTCCATAAATAAAAAAGAGAAGTGGAAAGGTTAGGTGGGGCTGTGATTTTTGAGATATAGCATCATGATGCAAAGTGACAAACAGCAGGGCACGTCACTGTAAAATGTTCTATATTGCAACATCAGGCAATGCTGATACTTGAAGAATCTATAATATGAACCTTTCACAAATCAGAATTGTCTGCAATATGAGCCTAGAGATTTTTTTGATAGATTAAAATTTCCTGATAAACAGTCCAGCCAATATTAACAAATGTAACGTAATTCCCTACGCACAGTCACAATATTACCTTGTATTTTACTGCATTCCTTTTACAGTATTCCTGTACTATCAGATTTATTGAGCATAAACAAGCATTTTGGTTTCCTTCTAATTAACCTGCTCGACCTCATGGCTGCTGTCAGTGAAGTCACACTGTAATTTTTGTAGGTGTCTCTCAGTTTTTCCAGCCCAAACAGATTATAATGGCAGTTGAAGGGTATGGGGCTTGTTCCCAAAACAGTTTCCACAGAGCGGACCTCTGAAGAACTGCTCTCTAATCTCTCTGATCAAATGCTGATCAAATTCCTTTTCTGGAATATCATCAGGACATGTTCTAGGGGCTGAATTCAGTTCTTGCTGGTCCTGGAGCACTGAATGAAGCCACAGCAATAGATCTAGAAACAGAGCCTATCTTTTTAGTGAAAACACCTTTGCTACTAAAAATGAAAAGGAAATAGAGAAGGAAATACAGACAGGTTAAAAAAAGAACCAGTGAAATATTATGCTGAAGGAAAGTTTGCTGGTATTTTTCAAATGCAGTATCTAGAAAAGCTGTTCTGCTGCAGTTCTCTCTACAATAGATATTATTTTCATGCATAAAAGCTGTATTAAAATGGTGTTAAATTAGCAGGAGTTGGAAAGTGTGCAATTTAAAATGACATGCTGCATTTTATGTGCATGACAACAAATGCCTCAGTTGTATACCAACTGATTTCCTTTTACATAAATTCTTATATTTGCTCTTCTTCACCTTCATTCTTTTTTTTCTGCTCCTTTTTCACCTTAACCGAGTTCAGTAGGAATTGAGAGCTCCAACTTGCATTGAATTAAAAGTAGGAGTCTGTTTTATACACAAAATGGTATATAAAAAATGAAACTACACTCAAAACATAGATGATGTCTGCATGCAATAAGGATTCCCTCATTACTGTGATGAAATAATCTGTATCTGATCAAGATAAATTCCAATATTCCTGTGATAAATTCCCTCTCCTGTAGAAAAGCATACAAAAGGGTTGATCTCTCTATTGGCATTTATCTTCTCTGATGTGGAAGGATAAGTCAAGTGCAATAGTCACCAGTGACTTATTATTTCTCTCCTCACAGGTGAAGATGAATGTCATAAGGGAGATAAGCCATCATATGCATGTATTATTATACATATAACAGTATGTATGAATAAGGAGATATTAAACACACTATGAACATTTTCTTTTCTCTCCCTACTTTTTTTCTTTACTCTGCCTAGACTGTGGTTAAAGAAAATTAGCAGATGCTGTTAAGTTCATGTTGAAATGAAAAGCTTCAAAGACTTTAATATTTCCTTCGGTACTACAGCCTGTCATCAGTAAAACAGACATAACCTCTGTTTCTGTTTGACTGAGAATTGTTTGACAGAGGCACTAGACTGGGACCGCAGGTACCTGAAATTTATCTACTTGTTCCGTTGAAGATTTCTTTTCTTCAACACTTAACTTTCCATGACTCAGTTCTCCAGCTAGTAAACACGATATTCATTGCTCTTGTCTCTTTAGGTGCTGTGCGAGCACGCGGAAGGCAATCAGGTCAAACAGCATCGTATTAGAAGATGGCCATCTGTCTTGGAAACATATCTGATATTTGACTGATGTTTTAAAATGTATCTAGAGACAAAAAATTACCTGCACCTAAGAAAGTCTATAAAGGGGGTCAGAAGAAAGCCTTGTTGATCCTATTTATTTGTCTCTAAAAGTAGCTAATTGCAGAAGCCTAGGAAAGAGCATCAGAACAAAGGAGTCCCAGTATTTTTTGATGAGGAAAGTGTTCTGGCTAGGAAGAACTGTGCTGGATATTACTGAGGATGTCAAACTCATATTCATTCTGCAACCCCCTCAGCCCCTGCTGTAAGCTCCTGCCCCCAAAAGTTGGGGTGGGGGTGGGCAGGAGGGTTTGGCTACCCACACATCAGGGACCGGTGGTCCAGCTCTGATGTGGCCCAGCTGTGTCACTTCACTCAGGCTGCTGAAAAAGGACTGCGAGGAAGCCTCCAGAGGGGTAAGAAAGGCAACATTACAAACAGAGCTAGGTTGTTCAGACAAAATCCTTCAGGGAAAAAAAAGTAATAAAAAGACATGGGGAGGCTCTGTAGGTCTATAGAGGTCACCTGCTGGCCAGGACTATAGGCAGCAGTCTGTAACTGTTGCTCCCTGGTGGTATATGTAATTCATCCTTTGCCTAGGTTAACCAATGATGACAACTCTGTTCTAGTAACTCTAATCCAAAATAAATTTCAGAAGCAAAACTGAAAATCCTGACTCCTTAGGTGAGCTACACGTGTCCTAAACCAAAAAGTGACATATTCAGTCTCCTCACCGGCTTGATAGCCCGACACTTCCAATATAGACTAGCAAAAATGTATTGCATTGTACATGTACTGTAATATGTGTGTTGTGTATGTATTGTAATATATAAAAATGTGCTTCCTTTACTGATTTTAAAGCAACAAAATATTTGAGATTTGTGTCAAGTAAAACCACATAGTATTTCATATAATCAACAAATTTCCCTTCAGCCTGCAAAAACTGAAAAAAAGTGTCAACTTACAGATATATTCCAAAATACATAAGTAGACTGTCAAAGAAGATTGAATGAAGACATTTATTTAAACTACTCACCTGAACTTTGGGTCATTAATTTGTTGAAGTTTCTATGGATTAATAAATAAGATAAAATCTATCAAATATAAATTATAATTATAATGATTTATCCAAATTTTACAGTAAAGGAGAAGGAAAATGTGGCATGTCCTGTGCTTTGTGTACTTACAGGGAGCACTTGGAAAGAATATCGTGGAGTGATATTCTGTAATATGAAGTTCTCCAGAGAATGCCAGTAAATCAAATCTGTGCACTGAAAACAATGTTCTTCCTTGCTACGTTCACATTTTTCTGAACATATCTTCGTTATATCTGATAAACATAGAATTATTTTCAGAATGTCATTTGTGTGAAAGATAGATACACATGCTCTATAATACATAAAGGGTACAGTTTAAGTAAAAATCTGGCCCCATTAATATATTTGGAGTCAGGGTTTTGTCCTATGATAACACAGTAGAAAAATGCAGATGGTTTAAACAAGGCACTAAATGACATTCATATATTTGTACAAATCAATAATTTTTAAGAGCACCCATACACCTACTCAGAATGAATGTAGTGACTGTTGGCCAACATTTTCCTATACCACTTTGATAATGTCCGGATTGCATATCTAATATGCACAATACTGAGTGAGGTACCTGTGAGACTGACTACTTTGATCTAAGTCTTTCAATACAAGAAAGTCACCTCACTGTCAGGAATTCATGATTTTTGATGTTCAAAATCCACTGGCATCAGTATCTTGTGACACAAAATACAAATTTTCACCCAATAACTGTTGCATCAGAACTAACACCTTGTGGCTGAACTATAAGTTCTCTTTCCGAAGGCCACACAAACTTGATTTAAAACAATAAAACACTGTCAACCACATCCTTTGGCAATACAAGCAACTGGCTAATGACCCTTAGTTTTAAAAATCTACTGTTTATTTCTAATCTGAACATAACTAGCCCCAGCTTCCAGCTACTAAAGTCTCATTATCTCTCTGCTAGAATAAAGAGCCCTCTCTGATTAGAAATCTCTTCCAACTCTAGATTCTTACAGAACAAAATCATGTCATCATTTAACCTTCCGTCAATAAAGAAAATATGTTGTGCTTATTGCAATCATGGTAAAGTATGTTTTCCAGCCCTTGGGATTTTTGTTAGTGGGCAAACATAGAGAGTGAAGCAGCTCCACGGCTTCCTCTGTGGAACTTTTTTTTTCCTCCTTTATTTTAACTGCTACATTCAGACTAAAATAACACAACTTCTGTCATAAACATTTACGTCTGTGCATAGAAATTGTATCCAGCACAGTACAATTGCATTCCTGACCACAGTATGTTGCTACCAAATAGCCTACTATTCAACTAGATATAAGTACGTGTTTCCTTTGGTCTAATCACATAAGCCCACATAAACAAGAATATCTTTTTTTGGATATATTTTGAAGCTATGATGCAGTTAGTTATTTGAGCTTCAAAAATGCAAACTGATATCTTATTAATTAATCAATTTTTCCTTTTATCCTATTTATTAAACCTTTTTCCATTTTGGCTGAATATTATAAGATTTTTAGACTTTTCGTTTCTAGGAATTAGTCTCTCTTTTTTTTCTCTCCACGAAACCACCTCCTAAATAGGCTTTTCTCTACATAAAATTTACTTTGTATTCTAAAATGTCAGCCACTTGCAACTGGAAGCTTTGCATTTTTTTTCTAGACAGTTGCAATGACGTCTGTTATGTGAGATTTGCCTTTTTACTTTGCTTGAAGGGTGGAGTCTTTGCAAGTTTATTCAGCCACTGTTAGTCACCTTCCAATGACAAAGGCTGCTATAGGTGTGAAATCTCAGTATCTGAGACATGGGAAAAGAACAGGAGAACAGTGCCAGCTCATGGTAGAACAGGTTTTGCCCAAAATATACTCTTTCCACTGGAGCAGTTGTTGGACGGTAGCGAACTGCCTCAGAAGCCAAGCTGCGTAAGCTAATGCCTTTCCACACTCCGTAGCAAAACGGGTATGATTTCCAATGCAGTGACTGAAGCACGTCAAAATACAATAGTAAGTAATATACAAACTATAAGCTAGCCTATACCTAGGAAAGCAAACTAGCAGACTAACTTGTAGTATGTTACAATGTCTTTTAGATGAAAAAGGAATTTTGAATTTTGTTCAATTTGCCAACTTCCCCTTAAGAAAAGATTTATGATTCCAGATTTTCTTCTCCTTTTTCTTCCTTTCTTCCGTGACTCATGCATTAAGATTATCTAAAAGCAAAATAAACTTGGAAAACACAGTTTACCCATCTCTTGTACCCACCAAATTTTCACACTTTTTACATGTTTACACACTTTTTACAGCAGAACAAAAGATGTTTGGTCTTCTGACACAGGGGTGAGTTGGCCAGAGTAAAACCTGGTAAAACTCTGTATAACAAAGGCCCAAAATGTTTTGCAGGCTTTCTATTTGCACCTGATTATCTCAGTTATTAGGGTGTGAGAGAACTGTTAGAATAAGCCATGAGGCTCCAGTGACTATTGAAGTCGAAGGAAACATTCCTTTTACCTCATTAGGCTTTAGATTAGGCATTAAGTCAATAAGATGTCATTGCCTAGATTTCTGCATAAGAGTAATATTGCAATTCCTTCGGCTACAGCAATAGGGGGAAGCCAATGGGAAGGAATTTTGTATTGTGACAACAGTACAGCTCATCATTTGTCACAGAACTACGTAATTACCTACGACTGAAAGTACTTCTCTATATGTTTAAAGACATGTTCATTAAACTCACTACTTCCGTGCATTCTTAAGCGTTAGGAATAAATATGAATTGTAGGACTTACAGGAATTAATACTGAAAGTATGGCTATGCATGAAATATGGTAGTCAAGCTTATGTTTTTAATTTTGGTGAGGAAAAATATAATTTCCTTATCAACACACTGTGCAGTCATGACTGTCTGATAAATTTTATTTGCAAAATAAAAATTTCTGCAATTTCTTCCAAATTGCAAAATTCATGCTTTGCTTTACATCCTGCTCAACTTTTATTTTGTAGGAAAATGTTAATACCTGAGATCCTCCTTTACCTTTTGCAACAGTCAGTCCAGAATAGCTATACGTGTTTAAATCAAACATTGCAAGGAAAGACAGTGCCATCTACTCCATGTTGAAAATTTTCTATGGCAAGTTTCAGAACAACATGAAGTAAAATAGGTAGGTTATAAATCCCTTGAAAATTAGGTTTATAATGGAAATGCTGACAGACATTTAATGATAGCAGCAATAGCTGGCACCACAGTAATAAAAGGACTTAAATGAAAAAAAAATCTGTATGCTTCACAAAGGCTTGTGGATTTCAGGGCAAAGCTGTGTGCAGACTCAATGTAAAGACGGATGTTAATATACTCAATTCATTATGATGCTTGGGTGTTATTTCCAGAAAACCTCAGAAACTCAGCTTGCAGTCATACTGTGAAAGAGTCTGAAAGAAGAAACACAGTGCTGCACTTATAACTGGTGTTTTCCTCTATTTCCCTTGTGATAAAATCAGTCATCCGAGTCTTCCTCGTGCCTAAGATTCAGTGCCCAGAACAGCCTGCTCAATTAGCATGCAAACGGCAGCCTCTACTCTGCATCAAAACAAACACAAAGCTCAACTACAAATAAATAGTTATTGGAACTCTGTCACCCACTGTCTGATGCTCAGGTAAGATTCCCATTCACTCCTGACAAAATGTCTTTCCCCCACTGGACAAAATGGGATTGACTGGCACTGCTGGAACAGCATGGCCTTCATCCTAAATGGGACCTGCAAGCTAATAGCTGGTGAGGTACTCAAAACAGCAGATAGAGCAGTTTTCTTTATTAAAGGAAACATATACATAGGTACTTTAGCACTCTTCTTGCATCGTCCAGCTCAGATTAAAAATTAAAACAATGACCTTAGACTTCTCTTTATGTTAAATATTTCCTGTTCATTCAATGGGCAACAAAAGCTAAAGATACTTCACTTTTCCTCTCTTGCCTTTTTTTTTTCTGTTCCCTCTTCTCTTTCCTTCCATTTGCTTTTTCTCTCCCTCTGTTTTTGTTGGCAGCGGTGTATTTGACTTGACCACTCAAATACCCACTAAGGTCTATTTGCGATCCCCTAGCAATAGCAATTTATAGATGAAACTGGCCACTTACAGATTCCTGTCTCCAAATAATAATGAACTAGGTTTCCCTCAAATAGCTGCACTTGGTAATCCTTTCATGTCTATTCTGCTCCTGAGCCATTTCTGTAGAGCATTGTCTACTGGGAAAGGGATGCAAAGTGAAAAGGAGCAATTGTGTGCGTCTGTGTGTGTTCTTTCTCCATGCCTATAAAACCCAACCCAAACTGTCAAGGTGACAATCCAAAACGATAATCAAAACCACTTTTTACATTCCATCTTGTAACTGCCGCAGGCAAGTTTTAAAGGAGATGCTAACAAATCCCAAAGAACACCAGGTATTAAATATTTGATACAGCCAGAAATGTATACAATAGACATCAAACTTATGTTGTATATCTCAGTAATTTCTATACCATAGGTAAACAACCATATTTCAATAAAAAAGTCTTAGATGGGTATTTGGAAATCTACATAAAAATCTGTTTACATTTTAGAAACAGCTCTGTTGTTTCCACATGCAGCTACAACAACAACAAAAAGAGATTTTGCTTGGGATTATTATCTCCCATAGACACACTATGAAAAATATTTTCAAGGGTGCCTTTCTAGCTGTTTGCATCTTTACAAGTATTTGCTTTAAAGCAATCTTATATTCATACTACAACCTGGTTTAAAAACGGTAAGGCTGCTGATTTACAAAATAGTATACACTCATGCCTACAGTCTGCATTTTAAATTTTTCCAGGAATTAGGTATTAAAATTCAGTTCATTTTTACAGTGTCCTTCATAGGGAGCATTGAGAAGGCTGCATAGAAAGAAGGGATCTTATGAGTAAAAGCAAAAGGAAAGCTCAGAAAGAGGTGTAAACTGAGGTTACTCTGCTTGAGAGAGTAAGATAAATACGGCAAGCCAGCAGCAGGAGTGACCTTGCCCTCAGTCTGTACAATCAAAGAGAGCGGAAAAAGAAGGGGCTTTAAAAAGACTTGGTCACAAAGTAGGCTGATGGTAAACAAATGTAATAGAATGGTGTGTTTAGAAAAAGTAGGTGAGTGAACCTGTGATCCACTTAACGTGTCATCTGAGCCATGTTAATTGCATGTATGTGTTTAGCTCAGAGTACCTGTAAGATAATTTGACCTAGCTCATATAAAGTTAGTTGTAAGTTGCATCAAAGTAGTTCACTTTTGTTTGGAGTAAAGAGCACATGTATGAGCAGCTACTAGGAGAGTAATTTCCACCCAAGTTTAGACTACCACAGTGTGGAAATCTTAATATCGGCTATTTCTTCTGGACACTCTTCATAATCAATGGAGAGAAATAGGCATTCAGGGGACATGATTCACCTGATATGTGTTAGATGTCTACTGCAGAATGCAACCTAAGAGTGACAATTTTTTTTCACTGACTGCAGAGAAAGTCAGGATGACTAGTTCAGATGTAGTCATTTACTCTGGCTCAGACAATTTCCCCTAAGGAGCAACAGATGTAAGGTACCTTGATGCACTGCAGTAACTTAATCATGAGCCCTAAGATCCTGGAACTAACAGCCAGGGGTGGGGTCCTGCTAGGACAGAAAATGCTCTCCAAAGACAGAATCAGCTCTGCATGGTTTTATGCTGTACATTTAAAGGAAGCAACAAGGAGGGGAAGCAAAAGAGGAGCACAGAGAGGTGAGTGGCCCAAGGTCACCCAAAAGGTTAGAGCCTGTACCTTGGTTCAGTGACTTACCACTGAACTGCACTGCTGCTAAATGGAAGTAGCAAAACAGCACAAGGTAGGAGGAATTTTTGCCAAATCTTCCCCTCCACCCTCTAAGGAAGGATTAGCGCAGGCTTTATTGGATATTAGTAGGAGTAAAAAATAGCTGTAAACAGTATCTGAGCAGTTGTTCCCCTCACTGTGCAGTGCAAAGTTCACAAAGATGATCCTTGTATGCCCCATTCACAGCACTGCGCAATAGCTATATTAGGGGGTTTAAGGCCACAAAGCTCCAAAGTAGAGGCCCTTCAAGATAGCAGCTTTACTCAGATATAGCACACCTGACAGCAAATGCATAACTGTTAGAACAAAGTGCCAAATGTAATGGACTGGTAGCAACCAAAAAGCCTAGGCAACTAAAAGGTATTTCAAAGTATCCAGGGTTGGGACCCATGTGCAACCAAGAAGGGGTCACTTCAAGAGCTGTAACCAGCACATCCCTATTCTGACTCACTTGAATGTCCCTGGGATTTGGATTAAGATTTCCACGTTCTCAGATGCCCTCTTTCTTATAGCTGAGTACAAGCCTTTTAAGATCTTTTTTTGGCACTGTGATTTTCCAGTGTTGAACATAGCCTGTGGAGCAGAGTTGTGATATGTTCTTGCTAGTACAGCGCTTGTGAGGGAAAGCAACTGTATTCTGCAAAAACTGGAGATTTCAAGGATTCTTCACACTTTGAATCTGATAGAGTGCAATGTAGTAGACAAGCCTGAAGGGATTCTCAGTTATGGATCACTGTAACAAAGTCTGCATTTAAGAAGAAAATGCACTAACTGAGATGATAAAACAAAATGTTTCCAGTCACTGCTATCTGAAGGACAGAAGAGTCTGATATGAACCGAGATTCTGAATAGGCATGTCATCCTTCGCTCAGGGGAGGGTATAGACTTAATCAGTTCCTAAAAATGCTGCCTTCCACATTTCAGGTTCACAGCTGGCTTCCACTTACGAAGCCTACCCCAAGACTGAATGAACAAAGCAATAATTCTGTTTGCATCCACTGGAAAAAATCACCACAGGTTGAGCTGACTTCATTGGTTTGCGTATGGGCTTAGCAGAAGCATGGAAGAGAGTGCAACAGAAGCACAAAGGACAACAAAGCTAGGCTTTGAGAGAGACCCGGTAGGTCAGGGAGCAGAATGGATCAGGGAAAGGATGTTCTCTGGGTTGTCCCCACAGAAACTGAACTGCCACCTAAAGTAATTGGTACAGCTCTATCACTGGATACAGGGATGCTCAGAGAACTGGCCAGATTTGGCCATACAACAGGCCATACTTGAGTTTTTATATCAGCATCACAAAGGTGGTTGGATAGAGTGGTATTTGGTCAAACATAACACTGGAGACTGGGTTTTTCTTTTAAAAAGACATAACAGAAAAGGAGTCCTGTGAAAGCTGAGCACTCCTTTAGTAAAAGCAAATACTATGAAAATATATATTTCCCAGCATTTCCATGACATTGGAAATTATTGTATTATTCTATAGCTGATATTGAATAATTAATATCTCCTTGTTTTAGTTGTGATCAGGCTGAGATGGCCGGAGGCTGTGGAGTGGAGGACTCATAGCAACATTAGGAGGAAGAGGTGTCCTCCAAAAAGCTGCCTGACAGTAGTCCCCAAATCCCAATTTCCTGCCACCTGAAGAGAAAAATCCAGAACTAAATGTTCCATTTGATTTTATTTTCCTGCAGTGCCAGCCCATTCATTTGGGATCCAACGAAAAAGGAAATGATATATGTGAATATAAGGCTTCCTAGAGAGTTTTAAAATTTATTTTTAAAACTTGTATCAGTGCTGTACATTATGCTTTGTTGTCTGCCACTGATATGTATTGCATCTGCAGTCCAAGAGGGTGGAGCATGACAGGTAGTGAAGTAGCATTTTAACTAACAAAAAAAAAAAAGTCTTCTATATGTTATAATGTGTCCTGCTCAATAAGAAGCCACAGAAGGAAATTAAATCTGGTTACACATATCCTTTCTCTACAGTTCCTTCTCTGCCCAAGAAACAAATACAGCCTCATAAGGCTGAATCAGCTACCGGAAGAAAGGACTCCGGAGAAACACTCCGATTATATTATCGCTTCTAAATATTTAGGTTACAGTATGACCAGACATCCCAGTGATTATCCAAGAATGTCATGCCAAAGCTATCAGAGGGAGGTTGGTATGTGTGTAGACATACGAGACTGTTTTTTGCTTTGATTGCTCTACTGAGATACTCTCCTGTAACAAAAACAAGCACACGCACATGTACAAACAGAACTTAGGAGTCAAACTAATATGAAATACTTCCCTGCAGTTATAAGAGCTTGACTAAGACCTTCATTCTTTCAAGTATGCTAGATTTCAGGAGCAGAAAAGACCTTTAATTTGTGTAGTCTGAGTCTTCTACATAGCAGAAGCCATAGGCTTTCATGCAGTTTCTTCTGTGTTGACCCTTGATTTTGCCTTTCAGAGTAAACAATAAGGTTGCTTTCTCAGAAAAAAAAAGAATGGAATGTAGATCTTGGAGATAATTATGTTCAATGTGCCACATCTTCCTCCTTACTCAACATTAACTCTATACGTTCTGACACACCAACAGACAAGGGACAGGGAAAACTTGACACAGCTAGTTTACTGCAAACCTTAAAAAGTGGTTAAGAAAGGACCGGTCTGTTGCTTTCTACTATACCTGATGTTGGTTTTGTTTCATAATTTCTGCCATTCTTCCCTACTGCTTTGATGAAGATCTTTGCAATCCAGCTGTACTGTCCCAGTTTCTCAGATTATTGCATTATGACTTGTTTGATTTAGAGATCTCCCTTCTTTTCCAAGGTGTCTGTGTCACACGGGAACAAGTGTGACATGACGAACATGAACCCAACACTCTCCCAAACTCCTGCCCATTCTTTGTTGCTGAGCTGACGATGGTTTCAGTTTTAACCAAGAGAAAGATACTGCATCTGGGCAATTGGTGATCTGAGGTGCTGATCCCTTTGTTACTAATGGACAAGTCAGCCCATCAGCACTGACTTGTACTGATGCCTGTTACCTGAACTGACGTCAGTTACTGATAATACAGTTATTTTGATGACTACATATTTTTTTGTCCTGATTTTGCTAATAGTTAATTACTTTGTCAATACTAGGAACTAAATCTCTCATGTTGAAGAAGGTTGTTTGGGGTGAGTTTCACTGGTGCCAGAGCCTCTTCCTGAAGTCTTGTCCGTCTGGCCTTGCTTGCCCTTTGCCTGGTAAATGCCAAGGGGCTGTCAGTTCAAGACACTGCCAGGTTCCCCCACT
This sequence comes from Sagittarius serpentarius, assembly GCA_034782735.1. Classification (NCBI taxonomy): domain Eukaryota; kingdom Metazoa; phylum Chordata; class Aves; order Accipitriformes; family Sagittariidae; genus Sagittarius; species Sagittarius serpentarius. Next base: position 16,154,842 of record JAVKLA010000014.1, on the reverse strand, counting down.
GGCTGCAAGTGTGGCTGATTTCTCCATTTCTGGTGGATTTAGACAACAAATAAAAGATAATTATTTGGACTTGCTGAGTTTGTATCATCTCCCTTATCATCAGGGCATTAAAAATTAATATTAGAAATAAGCATGTTTTTAGGAGAAGTGGGACTGCCATTCATTTATTTGAAAGTCTATTTTGGAGTTCCATGTTTGTGAAGCACTTTCAAATTTGATGCTAACTTCAAAGAAAGAGAATTTGAGTTCTTTCTTGTCAGTTATATTCTGTTTCAAAATAATCTACAAAATGCTCATTTGGAAGAAATATGGCTTTCTTTTAAACAAATATGACCTCTAGAGGGGACAATTATTTTAGAAAAAGGACATAACTCAAAGCCTGACTTTGCCATGCATCTGACTTCTGGCCATACCTCAGTTTGTACTTTTTTCTTTGTTTCAGGACTGGGCTAAAGGAACCTTTACAGCAAATGCAGCTGTAGTAACTATGCAAATCCAGAAACAAAAATAACTTTTCACGAATTTGATATTCTGGCTTCTTCATGTAATCCACACTGAGGCTGATCGATGTTTTAAAGTCATCAGAAAGTACAGTTCAGGTTCTCGAAGGCCACTTGTTTACTCCATAATGGGCTCAGTCTGTGGTAACACCTGGAACAAAGGATAGACAACCACCAGAAGTGAGAGTTGTGTGCAGAAAGTCATGTAGTCATAATGCTGGTTTTCTGTAGTAAAAATCCGCAGTCTACCAGCGGAACACAGCCATATAATCCCGTGACGTATGAGCAAGACAGTATCATGTAAACTCGGCCAATAATTTTGTCCAGGATATAAAATACACAGTGACTTATGTTGGAGTTACATGGTACTGACAAGAGGTGATAGTGACATTTAGCAATAATAATATTGCTAATTGCATCGCTATAATGAAGAAATAATAAATAAAGCTATTAGTTCCTCTGTAGCATAACACATCCTTATGGCATTGTAAACACAGATAATATAGCTGGCAACCATCAGTTCTAAAGCATGACAGCATGGCGGGAAGACAGGCTGTAGCCACATTAAAATAAAAGAAACAAAATGTCCTTTTGATCTGTTACTATATGGCTTCTGTAGATTTGCATAGCATTTTCGATGAAAGTCTCACTAACTATACCTATATGATGAAAGCAAATAAGATTTCTCGGGGGGGACTTCAACTTACCAAACCTCTGCTGGAAATACAACACAGCGGAGAGGAAACAGTCTAGGAGGTTCCTGGAGTGTGTGGACGACAGCTTCCCGACACAGCTGGTGAGGGAGCCAACGAGGGAAGGCGCCCCACTCGACCTGTTGTTTGTGAACAGAGGACTTGTGGGTGATGTGGTGGCTGGGGCCGTCTTGGGCGTAGTGATCATGAACTGGTAGAGTTTTTGATTCTTGGAGAGGTAAGGAGGGGGGTCAGCAGAACTGCCACCTGGGACGCTCAGAAGGCAGACTTTGGCCTGTTTAGGAGCCTGGTTGACAGAGTCCCTGGGGAGGCAGTCCTGAAAGGCAAAGGAGTCCAGGAAGGCTGGACTTTCTTCAGGAAGGAAATCTTAAAGCTGTGGGAGTGGGCCGTCTCCATGAGCCAAAAGACGAGCCAGCGGGAAAGAAGACCGTCTTGGCTGAAGAGAGAGCTTTGGCTGGAACTCAGGAGAAAAAGAGAGTTTATGACCTTTGGAAGAAGGGGCAGCCAACTCAGGAGGACCACAAGGATGTTGTGAGGTTATACAGGGAGAAAATTAGGAGGACCAAAGCCCAGCTAGAACTTAACCTGGCTACTGCTGTCAAAGACAATAAAACATGTTTCTCTAAATACATCAGCAACAAAAGGAGGGCTAAGGAGAGTCTCCATCCTTTATCGGATGCAGGGGAAACACAGTGACAAAGGATGAGGAAAAGAGTGAGGTACTTAACGCCTTCTTTGCCTCAGTCTTTAATAGTAAGACCAGTTGTTCTCTGGGTACCAGCCCCTGAGCTGGAAGACAGGGACAGGGAGAGAGTGAAGCCCCCATAATCCAAGGGGAAATGGTTAGTGACCTGCTACACCACTTAGACACACACAAGTCTATGGGGCCGGCTGGGATCCACCCAAGGATCCAGCTGAGGGAGCTGGCAGAAGTGCTCACCAAGCCACTTTCCATCATTTATCAGCAGTCCTGGCTAACCAGGGAGGACCCAGTTGACTGGAAGTTAGCAAATGTGATGCCCATCTACAAGAAGGGCCGGAAGGAGGATCCTGGGAACTACAGGCCTGTCAGTCTGACTTCTGTGCCAGGGAAGGTTATGGAGTAGATCGTCTTGAGTGCCATCATGCGGCACATGCAGGACAACCAGGTAATCAGGCCCAGTCAGCGTGGGTTTATGAAAGGCAGGTCCTGCTTGAGTAGCCTGATCTCCTTCTATGACAAGGTGACCCGCTTAGCGGGTGAGGGAAAGGCTGTGGATGTTGTCTTCCTAGACATTAGTAAAGCCTTTCACACCATTTCCCACGGCATTCTCCTGGAGAAAATGGCTGCTCATGGCTTGGATGGGCGTACTATTTGCTGGGTAAAAAAACTGGCTAGGTGACTGGGCCTAAAAAGTGGTGGTGAAGGGAGTTAAATCCAGTTGGTGGCCGGCCACAAGTGGTGTTCCCCAGGGCTCAGTATTGGGGCCAGTTCTAATACCTTGATCAATGATCTGGACAAGGGGATAGAGTGCACCCTCAGTCAGTTTGCAAATGACACCATGTTGGGCTGGAGTGTTGATCTTCTCCAGGGTAGGAAGGCTCTCCAGAGGGATGTGGTCAGGCTGGATCAATGGGCCAAGGTCAACTATATGAGGTTCAACAAGGCTCAGGGCCGGGGCCTGCACTTGGGTCGCAAAAACCCCATGCAACGCTACAGGCTTGGGGAAGAAGGGCTGGAAAGCTGCCCGTTGGAAAAGGACCTGGGGGTGTTGGTTGACAGCTGGCTGAATATGAGCCAGCTGTGTGCCCAGGTGGCCAAGAAGGCCAACAGCATCCTGGCTTGTATCTGAAATAGTGCGGCCAGCAGCACTAGGGAAGTGATCGTCCCCCTGTACTCGGCACTGGTGAGGCCGCACCTCGAATACT
>JAVKLA010000014.1:16115628-16151635 GCA_034782735.1 Sagittarius serpentarius | reverse complement strand
GCACAAGTCTTCTGAGGAGCGGCTGAGGGAACTGGGGTTGTTCAGCCTGGAGAAAAGGAGGCTGAGGGGAGACCTTACTGCTCTCTACAGCTACCTGAAAGGAGGTTGGATTGAGGTGGGTGTCGGTCTCTTCTGCCAAGTAACAAGCAATAGGACAAGAGGAAATGGCCTCAAGCTGCACCAGCGAAGGTTTAGATTGGATATTAGGAAAAATTTCTTCACTGAAAGGGTTGTCAAGCATTGGAACAGAGTGGAACCAGGGAAGTGGTTGAGTCCCCATCCGTGAAGGTATTTAAGACGTGCAGACATGGCACTTAGGAACACGGTTTAGTAGTGGACTTGGCAGTGCTAGGTTAACAGTTGAACTCGATGATCTTAAAGGTCTTTTCTAACCTAAATGATTCCGTGATACTATTCATGATTCTCTGATTCTATGATTTATAAAAATATTCCTTTCTAGGCTTCAACAGTACTTCTGGTGCTATTTTAGGGGGAAAAAAATAAAAAAACCTGTCCAAAAGTAAGACAAATCAGTCCTTCAGACATGTCAGATGTATTTTAAAACTATTGGTTTGCTTTTGGGAATCTTTAAAACATTTCTTATTATTTTTTCACATAGTGAAGACAGTTTACAAAAATTCCTTCCATGTATATTTCATGACCCATATCTGTAATCAAACGTGCGATCATTTATAGTGAGGATGCTGCTGTTACCGGCTAGTTTTCTGAAGGTAGCAAATAGTACCATTTATCTCTCTACTGTTTGTCAAGAAGCTATACCCCTCTGGTATTTGTACCTATAACCTGACCTTTAACCAGAGCGTGCTTTGACCTAGGTAACTAGTTAGCAAACAGACTTCCTTAATCCTGTGGTTGTGCCCCCTCCCCAGTGTTTCCATGCCCACTCAGTGAAGTTGCATCGGGCCACGTTTCAGAGCTGCACTCCTCTTCGGTTGCATCTGCGTCACAGTTAGGAAATAAGCAATGCTTCTGTAGGGACAATCCAGTTTCTGTTTTGCGATCCAGAGCATGCTGCTCACCTTACTGAGGAAGAACTGCTGACCGGTTTCCTCACCATCGCTAGCACCATTTTCTCTGGTGTTTGCTCGGTCAAATATTCCACACTTCTTAAACACATGTAAAGGATTACAGAAACCCCTATGTGCATCTCCAGAGAGCAGCCAGAAAGGGTTAAACAAAATCAACCCTGACAATACTAGAAACAGTTCTCTCAGTGTGTGTTGGTTCACTGCTCCACAGGGCATAGCAGATGTTGTGTCTGGTAGTAAGAAGGGCCCAGGAGGTGTGAGCTGTCAATCACTTTTTTTCCTAACTACAGGCTGTGCTATGGATATGAAGCACGACTAAAACAATCTGTCTCAGCTGGGGTGTGTGAGGTATCAATAACCCTTGGCAGAGGTGTCAAGAGCCTTGCTGGAATCAAACTACCCTGCTGACCAGCTGCTTAGCAAGTTAACAAGGCGGCATTCAGCACTCGCTGCCCTCCCAGCCCAACAATTAACACAACTGGAGCAGGGCTCCGCTGAAATGCGGGAGGAACCTTGCCGCATCGCCCTTGCGCTGACGACAAAGAGAAGCACAGATCTTTATTCAGAGCATCCGTAACAACATGCGAGGAGTGAAAGAAACTAGGGCAGAGAACATGTTTTATTCTCAAATCAAATATGCGGATAAATATTAGCAATATGCCGCAAAACTGAATGGACGCAAGAAAAATAGATTTCTAAAGTATTTTCATGCACGAGGCCAGTGTCTGTAGAGCAGAGGGGGAGCTCCAGTAAGGAATAAATTGTGTTGAGAAGCTAGAGTAAGGTAAATTTAAACAACAGCAGGAACAAACAATGTAATGAAAGAGTTCTGTGGTGCTGGTAATCCAAACAATAGCTGCGTAGCGGCTTGTTACAATCATCCACATGGCTGGTTAGAGTATTATAGAACAACCAGGTTGTAAAATGAACAGACGACAGTTGGAAAGTCTTAAACATTTTGCACTCGTGGGTCATGTACTACTCAGCCTCATACCAGTATAAATTTGGGAGTAATGCCATTAAAATCAATGGTTTCAGAGTGGTTTAACAGGGAAGGATCTGGCCCTTTTATAGAGCATTATCCAATTTTTCATTTTACAAACTGCTAACTCCAGCTTCTGGAGTTGAATGTTTTTCCTGAGCCTCCAACACATTTTTTTTGTTTTGTTTTGAAAACTGAATTACTTTCAAGTCTTTTTGTATTCTACATTGCTTTATTTTGTGATTTTGTTCTCAAGGGCATCAACCAGTGATTATATACTGTTCCATTCTGCAAAAAAAATACATGGTGTACAGCAAAACATGAATATTAGCTTTAAACAATTTAATGTTGTTTGTCTTTGCTTTGAAATTCAATAATGCCATCAGCCCATAAGACCTTTTAGAGCAGAGTATTTCACACAGTGAAAGCTGCTTTCTGCTACAAAAGCACAGCAGCTGTGGCTCCTGCAGATACTCTTAAAGACAGATATAATAAAACACTGGGAGGGAGTAGGTCGACACAGGAGCATGAAATGGACGAGATGAAGCCCTTTGTCACAATCAAATAGGCTGTAAAGTTACTATAGTAACATACAGTATTAAGCTCCAGGTGGATTGACTTAATGTTGACTAAACAAAAAGAGGTTAACGAAAACCAAACCAATAATTATTACACTCTCTCTACCAAATGTTTGCCAGGATGCTGTTATTTTGATTTATCCAAGCTGCACAAAATGCGGCGTGGGTTGCTTTCTGTTCTGGCGAGCAGTTCTCATATGAGAAAATGTGTAAGACAAAAACAAATTCAAAGTTGTAAGAAGGAAGTGGACGGGTTTACTGTGCCTGTGACAGACGCTGCAGCAAAATCCAGGCAAAAGACCATGACAGAATTAAACTGTGTCAAATGCTTCCTTTTTTTTCACCCCTCCAGGATCACCCACCTCCCCAGTGTGAGAAATGTGGAGGAGGAGGAGGGAATGTTCAAACTCATTCTGACCTACCTGAGCTAAATGAATGATGGATGGAAAAGATACATACGTTTAGAGACTTTGTTTTAATCCTCCCTGTAAAAACTATCCTTTGCATCTAAAAAACTACCAGGAGAGATTCCCCTAATTACAGTTGTGACTTCAACATGAAACAAATTCTTCCTGCCTTCAGTGTTTATTTTTAATTATATTCTTTACTGTAGAAAGAAGATGCCTGACAACTTATGAATGGGGTTCTTCTGGCTGCTTCTCCACCCTTCTCTGTTAGCTATGTCTCAACAAAAGCACTTTGCCCTGTAGATAAATCCCACAGTGGAAGGAAGGCTTGTCTTATCTCCAGTGACCATTTCTTTCACTTCATTTCAGTCTGGGAATTTGAAAATCTGAGGATTTAAGTGAAATTTCTAGTTTTATTCTGAAACTTCTGATGCTGTCAGAATTCACACCTTCTATGAGAACTGTAATTTCATGTGTCTCTGGTATAGTTAGTGAACTCCAAGCTGCTGCCCTATAAATCTTTAAAGGTTGCTGTTCAAAGAGGGAAAGAGATCATATTGGTTCAAATTGAACAAAACACAGTAGGTCTTTCTTAGATAAAATGTAGTAGGTACAAATCAGAAACCCACTTGGATAGTCGCTGCAAAACTGTCAAAAACCTCTCATCTGTGCCATAAACTTAGTCTCAATGAGGCTTGAATTAATACCACACTGTCAAGGAGAAAAGAAAATGTGCTAATTGCATTCAGGACATGAAGTTTAGGCTTGGCCAGTAAAGAAAAAGAACAAAAAAGGTTCTAATTATCAGAAGTATAAGATGGCATTAAGCTGTACTTGTGCACGTGGTTCAAGGATGCTTTTGGAAAGACGGTATATGAGGGATGGAAGGAGGAAATATCTGGAGGTCTAATTTGAGGAATTCCTTGTTGTTACTACAACCTCTTGGCTGGCAATACAGCAACCAGAAAAGCAGTACCTATTGAAAGATGATGGAAGGATTAAGCAGCTAGCCAGGGCCCGCTGGCAAAAAAGCAAGGGTTACTCATTTCAGTAATTTCTTCCCCATAACTTGGCAGAAATGTAATGTGGCCGCATCCCAGGAAACGTGGTGATGTGTGGTCGGAGGAACCGTAATCAAGCTGAGAGGCAGTGCTAAGGGCTTCAGTGGGAACGAATATCACCACTTGAAGATGTACCAAGTACTCTTGTTCAAATCTATTAGGGAATGGTTTCCATTTGGATTAGATTTGTAGAAGTACCTGGCACAAGGTGGAGCCATCAGAATGACAGCACTAGAGCCGGGTCAGCTTTCCCAAGGGCAGACAGATTCTGGGTACTCGTGAAAATAATGTATGTAGTGAACATACAGATAAAGGTCCAAGTCTTCCAGTTCCTCTGCAGTAGTATTGTCTCTCATTAATGGTTAAGGCATGTCACAAACAATTCTGTATCTTGCATGATATCTGGAGGACAAGATATTTAAGGAGTTCTTTGTGGTTATTTGTGACGTCTCTGCTAAGTTGGTCTGCTAGAATGTCCTGAAGACCTAAAGCTAGGCAAAGGGAATATCAGAGGAAGGTTGCTGGTCCAGGAAATATCTTCACTTGCTTGACTCTGCTTGTAAGTATTCTTGAAACTGCATATCGCATACTGACATGTCATCTGTCTCCTAACCCTACGTGGGATCTCAGACGGCTTCCACTAACAGGGTTGTCTGTATCTTCATCTTTAACTCAACAGACTTGGCTTTGGCTATCTAAGAAGAGCATCCAGAGAACTACAGCCTGCAGTTCAGAAAGCTGGTCTAGGCACCACAGTCCCTGTAAGATCATAGCTCATGAGCACAGGCAGGAGGAAGAACAGAAGGGCAGTGAAAGCCCACCTCAACGCCTCACGTCCTCGCACACGAGGACACAGGCTGTTCACAAGGAACGAGCACAGGCCCCACACACTTTAGGAGCTGGTTGCCTGAACACAGGCAGAAGTGGAACTTATATACAAAATGCGTCGGACAAAAAAAATTTATGAATTGTAGCAATGATTTTATTTAACAATTTGTATAGGAAAGAAGTGTACTATTCCTTCTTACATGTTCTTACAATGAGGATATGTGCCAACAGCTGGAGATAGTATGTGGGAAATGAGATATGTATGTAGTTAGGCATCTAGACAGGGTTTCTTTGCATTTTTCCGGAATACTCTCTCATGGCCACCTGAGTATGTAGCAGTGCTTGAAGAGGGGATGGTACATAATCCTGCGTAAATACCCCAGTTATTGTGCTGTTTCAGCTCTTCATTCTTCGTGGTTGATGTTAATATGTTGATCTGAACACTGGATATCCTTCCTCCTCTTTTGCTTGTGGAGTCCCAGGCAAAGCTTTTCATTCTGCTCTGTCAGTTCTTGGTTTCGGTTCCCTGCAGGGAGCTATAGGCACGGAGACCAGGTGCAGCTGGGGCTCGTCCCTGAGGCGCGGGTACGCAGCAAAGCTACTCTGCAGATGGGCTCCCCTTGCTATGCCCCGGTGACCCACACGGACACGGAGCGGGAGCGCAGCACTCACCTGCTCCTTTCCCCAACAGCCTCTTTTACCTTCCTGCGTCGCCTGGGTTCGCTGACGGGATGGAAACCCCTCCCTGACCCCTCCCGGCCAGAGGAGATCGCTTTTGTGTTTCGCTGAGTGGAGGAGCAGCTGGAAGCCCGCTGCATCCCGGTGGGGTCTGTGCTCGGACACGCCAGCCCCGCGGCCTGCCCCTGGGGTGATGCCCTCTACATAATTTTGCCCCCGTCCCTGTCTTAGAAACTTCTTTAAGAGGATGCTGTTTGTATTATCTGTTCGTCTTGCCCAGTACTGATGTGGCCTCTGCATGTGGTTGTTTATTAACCAGTGAGGCTCAAATGAACATCTACTTAGAGGTAACTTCAGCCTAAAGGTACTGAATTTTCAGAACAGCTAAAATGCTTGTTTCTTGCTTTTTAACTCGAGGAACTCACATTGATACATTGGCCTTGCTCGAGAGTCATTGTAGATTAAGAGACAAGTTGAATTACAATCCCGATCCAAATACTGCTGCTTCTGTGACTTTGGGCATGCCACTTAACCCCTCTGAGCCTTATTTTCCCTATTATCTGAGACTAATGGTATTTTACCTGTCTCAGACCACAAGGGAGCTATGAGGCTTAATTAATGTTTGCAAACTGGGTTGTTGCATAGCATAATTAAATAGCATTTCCAAAGTTTAAAGAAGTAGAAAGTATTAAGACCCATCAGCAGTAAAGATGAGACGGAGTGAGAATGTCCTGATTCCCAGGACAGTCCTTAATTCTCTCAACCATATGGCTTTGGAGGGAAAAAACAGCACCAAATTGTCTTCAAGAACCTTTTTCAAAGTTCAGAAATGTGAATTTTAAAGCAAAGGTGGCTATTCACAACTTTAAAGAACATCCAAACAGCAATATTGTTTTGATTCTTGTATAATCATTTCCTTCTTCTTTATTTGCATGAAATTGTCCCACATTTTTTAGATGTTATTGAGCTTCCAGCCAAGAGATTTTTGTTAAAAACAATCTTTCACAGCCCCATGTCTATTCAGTTATAAGATTTTTAATGAGTCACATTTATTTTCTCCTTTAAAATTTAACTGTTCTGTTCCAACTTAATTTACAGTATTCAAGCTGCAGTTGTCTTGGACAAAGTAGAAATGGTAGAAATATCCAGCAGTTTCATAGGGTCAGACCTATCAGATATTTCCTGCTCTATCACTTCTACTTATAATTCCCCTATAATCCTCTAGAGCTATTTCAGCTATAAAGTGGAAACATATCACAAAAGTAGAGGAGTTACTGTAGAACTGTACCTTATGTTAGATTAATGTGAAAGCAAGTACTGATAAAATCAAAGTACGGTTGGATGAAGAGTGCCATTTTGCTCATTTAACTGTGTTTCTTCACGTCCTGAAAAAAAGCAAATTCAGGTAAAGTTTAGCCATGTGTTTGTCATAGTCTTTCTTTTTGGTTAAAGGCAATAGGATTCTTTTTAGTTTAAGGCAGTAGGATTTTCAGTTAACATTTTCTGTTTTCCATGGGTTTTCAAAACAGAAAGGAAAACTCACTGTAAACATTAATTTCATTTAATTCCCTTCCATTTTTGTGTATATTAAAATAAAAGGAGTTTTGAAGAAAATGTTACAGGGAGATTTATATGCTATGGGTAGTATAAAAATGCGTGGTATCAGTCATACATCATTAAGGACTACTTCGACAGATGTGTGATGCAACTCAAGTTTATATATTTGGGTTTAAAAATGATATTTTAATTTCAAGCACAGTTGAAGGGCTATAACTATTGCGATAGTGGGCTTTTGGTTTCCTTTTAGATGAAAATAAATACATTTTATTCTCTCAATATTCAGTCTTTAATTTTACCTCTCACTCAAATTCTTGGAAGAAAGCAACAAAAGTTGTAAATAAAAGAGTTTAAAAAATTGGACATCTTTTCTTGAAACAGGAGCTTTAACTTTTTTTGATATATATAAAATAGACTAAGAAGTTACTAAAAATGAAATATTTATTAGTATATCACAGTTCTGTGGTGATAACACTCCTTAAAAATAATGCAGTTCAAATCCTAAAGGATCTAATTTATTTGAAGTAAAGTCTCTTAGAAAAAGGTGCATCTGAAAGGTTCAGATGGGACCTTGCTATTTAGATCTTGAATATCAGAGAAGAGCCTGTGTGTAATCACTATAGATGATAGGACAGTTTAAAGTCTCAGATATGGACCTGCATGTCAGGATCTGTTGGTACTTCACAGAGAGCCCTTAGAGAATGACCGTAACACAAGAAATGGAGAATTCATGTCAACTACCATCCAGTCGTAGTAATGCCTGACTGTGCCTGTTTCTCCCCTAGCCTTCTTACTTTTGTTTTCTGCGGACTGACATAACTGCTGGACTCAGGATAGCTTTCCAGTTCTGCATGACTAAGATAAATAATTTCTGTCATGAAGAAAACTCTTATAAAGCAAAATGATGACAGTCATTCCAACCAATAGCCTGTCACCTTCTCTCAGCAAAAAGGTAGCTCTTAAGGCTGTCCCATCTCAGCCTCAGGATTAAGGTATCAGTAAGGCAGGAGAATAAGTCTGTATAAAATGCAGAAACTGTGAGTGCCCACAATGAACTTGAAAGGACGACAAACCAAAATTTTCATCTATGACAAAGGTTAACTTAGGGCAGGAAAGGAGACAGAAAGAAAGGCAACTCTAAATCATGGGTCCCTGTGTTATTTGCTCCTGCAGCTGGTGTACAAGAGTTTATCCTTTGGCTTTCTGCCTACTTGCAGTCTCTCTCTCTGAGTGTATTTCCAGACAGAGGCTTAGGGCAGGTTTCTGACATCAGTCCATTGGAACCCGAGACCTGACCGTCCGTGTCATAGTAAACCATAATATCTCAGGTATCTCATTCAGTTAAAAGATTTTATAAATCCAGTTAAAATCTCCTATAGGAACTCATAGTCACACAGTATCATTGAAAAACATAATTGTCTCTGTAAAACATTTTCTGTTAGGAGTAGGGAATTAGAAAAACATTATTTTGCATAATTGTGTTCCTCTTCCTCACCAAATTTAGAAAGAAAAAAGCAGATAAACATACTGCTGTCTCTTGCTGCTGCAAGAGGCAATTAGTGTCTAATAAGCCTTGCCAAACCATGAAGAGGAAATGTTACTTTTGGGTCTGCTGATGAGCAGACAGCGATTGGAGGCAGGCAGGACCAAAACTGGGACCTCAAAGCCATCAAAAAGAGACTAGTAATCTACATCAGCTAGAGATCTAGCGGGGAGGGGACAGCGATTAGCAGTCTAGAGTATTAAGGAAGGAAAAAAATTGCTTTCCACCATGCTTCTGAAGCAAAAGAGCTAAAAGCTCCCCCCTAACTCTGTCTGAACTGCAGGTCAGTAAGACATTTAGGAAAAGAAGGTGAACGTCCTGGGCTAGAGTCACCTCTCGGCCTGGGGCACGCTGGCGCCAGGGCTCTCCCAAGTGCGAGAAGGTGAATGCTCACTAAACATGCATGGTCTTGAAGAGAAAAGGAGGGAAATACCCTGACAGCTCACCGGAACCTCTGCTGTCTCAGTCTGAGTTTATCCTACCATTTTTGCTACAGCTGGCAATGAAAACACATGTTTAAAAGATCAAATTGTTGAGCTTGCAACTCAGTTAACGTTCATATGACCATGTGAGAGTACTTCACTTGTACCATGCGCTGGAGTCTGCCACAGCAGGTTGAAAGATGCAGAGCAGGACGAAAGATACAGCTGTGCGACACATCCTGCTGGTCTGCGCGCCGGACAGTTGCACGCAGCAGTAGTGACTGACTGCTGCACGCTAAAGTTTTACATTTCTAAAAAGTCCCCACCAGCAAGGGAAGCTATGACTTTGTAAGGAAAAGTGAAGGCAACATGTGACAAAAGAGATGCAAAATATTTGTCCTTGTGGAGACTCTGCCTTTGTTCCCTTTCATCTTGCAGTTTCTCTTAATCTAAACTAAAGGCCTTTCAGATTGCATATATAACTCTCCTCAGGATTGAAAGAAAGGATGTGTGTATGTGGGCTGAAAAGGAGAAGAGGCAGCTGAGGTAAGAAAAATGCCAGAGAGTTTAAAAATGTTAAAAACCTGGATTTTTTGCCACTCCTAGTGGAAGATGCATTAAAAGTGTGTTTATATTTATACATGTGTATGTACATACATAAACATCTAAGGTGTATGTATTGATTAAATAAGTACCTAAAAAAAGTAATTGGGTCCTAGACCTGCCAGATCAGTTTAAAAAAAAAAAAGAAAAAAAAATAATACCTCTAGCAAAATCACTGCACGTTGATCTAAGACAACACCAACAAATTCTCATTTCACTGGGATTTTATTTCATTCTTGTAGGCTTAATATCTCACTGCATGAACAAAAAATATCACACAGAAAGGGCTTCAGGCTAGCTGCTTCCAAAAAGATTCAACCTTCTGAGTACTATCAATATCATTTCTATACCCACATGGTTAGCACTTTCTAATACATTCGATGAAAACCATTAATAAAGCAACATTTTTAGTCTAGTTCTTAACCATGTGTCGCGCTGAAATAAGTTCATGTAAATCTGTGAACTGCACGACAATGATCAAATTAACAGTCATTTCAGGAAAAATGCCCCTTAGGCTGAAAAATAATTAGTAGTCTCTCACTCTATCTTTTCCTACTAATAAAAATCATGCTATTATTGTTGACTGTGCTAATAAAACACCTTCCATGACCCTGAGGTAGCTCGATGTAAAATATAAGGACTATTCTATTGTGCAGATGCACATGTTTTATTGAACATTTCTATTTAGTTTCTCATCTGGTAACGGCATTACTTCCACAAGAACTTTTGTCAGAATGATGCAGCGCACACACTCTCTTCTTCCTGTGCAATTCATCTTGCTGAAGTAAACCCCAAATTTTAAAAACTCCACAGAATTTTGATTTAACTTCTGCACGTAATGATCACTACATCGCGCAATAGCGTGAGGATGCTTTTTACCCTTTGATGACCGCTCAGAACCACAGTATTCATGTTAACACGTATATTCTTGCACTACAGTATGCAGGGTGGCTCAGACATGCAGCAGAGTTTGTGCATGTTCTTATCAAAAGTTTGCTCTCAGGATTTTGGTTCAGTCTGAAAAACAATTTACCCCATGCCATATTGTCAAAGCCACCTAGTTGAGTATTTACCTTATTATTATCTGTGCCTACACTTAATCCTCTACAGTGTGGCTGATGAGGACTGTACAAGAGAAAGTTACCAAGACTGTGAACACACGGTCAGCAAGCTACCCGTGGTCATACTCCTGTCCTGCCATAACTATGGCATAGCTTTCCTGTTCGTAAAGGTAGAGGGAAATACCTCACACGAACTGAGTGGCAAAAGTATGCGCAACTATAGAGCAATGTCAACCTATTCCCTTATGCAGTAATGGATTTGTGGGGCCACATCCCAGACCTTGTTTTTGTTCACTTTAACTGCTGGTGGAAACTATATAGACACGGAGATAGGGGGAGAGGACTTGTTTGAGTTTTAGGTTCATGAATAATATACGAACATTCGGATTAATTTACAGTAGCAAGCAAATAACAAGAGCTTTCCAAAATGGCTCCCAAGAGCACTTCCGAGGAAAGTACTCCCACTAATTTGCACTAATATGAAAGTCAGAATGAGGTTCTTCTGTAAACATATTTCTGAAAGCACTTTGTGAGTAAGTGATTGGGAGTGACAGCACATACTGGGGGGTAAGTAAATGGGCTGACAGCCTAGAAATGCCTACTGAGGGCAGCAGAAAGAGTGTTGCCAGTTTTGGCAGGATTTGGAGCAGACCTTTACTTCCTTAAGATGCTGCAAGGTCTGCTCCTTGCCTCTGTGTGTGTGTGTGTGTCTGTGTGCGGGTGCATGCTTGTGCACATGTGTGCACACATGCGAGAATATATGGCCATGTCCACATGATTCAGCCCAGCACTGCTATCCTACACAAGGCCGTGAGCCAGCACAGCAATTTAGTCAGATCCTAACGACTTGTGAATTTCCCTTTTGAAGGGAAGGTCAAAGTTACATGCTGCCAGGTTGACATGCTAGGCTCGAGTCTGCTGCATCGTCAACCTGTGTATGGAAGTGCTCTGCTTTCCTCTGTAGACATTCTCCATTATGATCCTAGAAACTTGTATGATCTACCCTGCCCTCAGCTTCTGCATCAATATAGCATCATAAAATCACAGAATTGCCTAGATTGGAAAAGACCTGTAAGATCATCTAGTCCAATCGTTAACCTAACACTGACAAGTCCCCCACTAAACCATGTCCCTAAGCACTACATCTACACGACTTTTAAAAACATCCAGGGATGGGGACTCCACCACTGCCCTGGGCAACCCGATCCAATATTAAAAGTAATTTTCTTAATTACATCTGAATTGTTGTAATGCAGCAATTTTTGAGGAAAAAAAATCGGCTGTTTTGCAAATTCCTATTATTTATGGGGATTCTTAAAGAATATATAAAATCCTCATATTTTAGAGATTTGTATTTCATACAATCATATCTATTTAATATTGTCCTGTGACAAAGGAAGATAAAAGCATTGCAAATATGTAACAGGACCTAGACAGATTTTTTAGTATTTCTCTAATGTAACCTTGCATGAGAATCAAATCCTGTCCAAATTACTTTTGTGATATGTGGATGCCATAAATAACATGATGGAAAAGGGATTGATCTCCTTCTCTCCTTTACATGCAGATATATTGTAATCAGAAAGGCTAATATATTACCTAAACCACCTTGTCTTCTCTCTCAGAGGTGAAGCTCCTGGACCAAGAACTCACCCAAATGCCTTCTAATGACAGGAAAGTTTCTGAGGCTACTACCTCTCTGCCCTTCAGATATGACAGTGTCAAATATTCAGAAGTCCAGGAGAACCCATTTTTTTCTCCCATAGTCTCTCACAGCTTGTTAGCATAGTTTTTTGGTTTTACTTGGCCTAATTGTTCAGAATTAGGCCTGCAGAATAATAAGAAATACACATGTTCCTCTGATAAAACTCAGAACACTTCAGGCTGTGTTCCAGAAACAGGATTGAAAGTAATTTCCATCTTTCAAACATTATTGGAAAACAAATGTTAGTAAACAGCAGGTAGTAGGTGAATGGGGAAGGAGGGAGGTCAATGACAACATCAATTTAAAGACTACATCTTGCTAAAAAATTAAGATGGTACAAGAGAAAAAGATATGAATTTCATGAAAGAAGGGGATCAAATTAATTTCCACAACCACATTTAGACAGTTATTCTTCCATAAAGGGATAAGAACCTGCAATTTCCATGGGTGGCAATGGAAATTCTTATAGAAGTGCTCAACAGTCTGAAGGGTGATGCCTTGAGCTATTGAGCCTACACATTTCCACACAGTTACAGACTAAGGGTTGGCATTTGCTTAGGGAAGGTGACTCGTGTAGTTATAGTTCTGGCCACAAACAAGAAGACAGGATGGCTTCTGAATGCCAGTCTTTCAGTCATTAGCAGAACACTTAGGAATTAAAAGAAAGTCTGCAATACTGTACTGCTATTACTTTTTTTTCCCCAAGGCTTACATACTGTACTTTGTCTCATTTCCTTATGAACTTGAAACGCTTGCTCTAAGTACTCTTTCTAACTTTGTGTGTTTAGCATAAAAGGACCAGACCCCCTAGTCAAATCTTTAGGGAAAACTGGTGACAACAGATTAATGGAGATGTTGCAAGGAAAGAAACAATGCTCAGCCTCTAATTCTGAGGGAAGTCCAGCTGGACCTGCTGATTCCAAGTATCCGCTGAGCCTGGCTTTGAATAAAACAAAAGAGATAACTGCAGTTATTTTTTCTAGACCCCAGAGCTCACTCAACTGAAGTACATACACACAAAATCTTCCTGCTGTGATAAACAGAGATCTCATGCAGGTGTGGACTCAACAGGTATTGCTAATCAATGCAGTTTCTCTGCAGTCAATGAAGCTATGCCAATTTGCACTGGAATTCTGCTTCATATTTAGATGTTCCTTATTGGTGGCTGATCTGTAAACTGAAGGACTAACCTTGCCCATGCTTCACATTTTTACTGTGCTATACCACAGAAGTCTGGGACTTTTTAATCAGCCAAATGTTAGGATGCACTTCAGATATCCTCCAGAACAACAGCTGCATTTTGCCTTTGATTTACCACAGTCTCCAGCAAATAATTAAGATCAATTGCTAAGGGATAAGGAGAGAGCCAACTTATAAAATGTTAATTACCAAGGAAATATCAGTGAAATTCTCTACCATCTGCACGTTGGACATTCCTGAACTTGGCCCTATATTTCTTTGTGTAGAATGGACTTTTCACTTGGTTGCCATATGGAGGAAGGGAGATGTTGTAAATGAAAATATAACACAAGGATGAAAAAAACCAAGTGCAACAGCTAGCACAGTTCAGCTAACAAGCCACCTACACAAGTTAGATCTGCTCTCACCATGCAGGAAGGACTCATTTGACCAGCACTGGCATAGCAGATAAACTGACATCAATACTGACCTTTCAAAATGACAGGATTAACTTTTTCACTTTAAAATAACATTTCCAGTGCACCAAATATACAACAGATTTCCTTCAGTATCAACACTGCAAAGAAGGTCCTTTGATACATTTCTTACTTTTACTATGTTGGACAAAGAGCTTGGACTTTGAGCCCTTTGAAAATAAAGGCAAGAAGAAAATTATGAATATATCACCTGAAGGCAGAAATTAACAGATTATGGTTCATGCTAAGAAAATTATGATATTTAAGAACTACTTTCTACTCTGCCACAGATAATATTTTAGAGCCAACAGACAATAGTGAAGCAAGATACGTGTAGCTGAACTCACTTCTTATTCTCTAGTCACTTGAAGTTTTGTAACAGGATTAGAAGACCTGGTAACTTCTGACTTACTAGTTTAGAATTAGCAACTTTCTTACCTGTAGAATTAGCAACTTTCAAGAAATCCAAGATGGATCACTACCACAAGCATGGCCCTGTAATAGTACACTGAATTGATTCTCCCACAAAGTAGCTCATTCATTTTCACAGCAGCTTGATGGATGCTGGTTTTTTGATTAAGTATCAGAGTGTGAAGAACACTGCCTATGACAAGGCTGTTGGGACAGACCTCAAAAGTTAATACTCATAAGAGTGGGGAGTGTATTTGAATAGTTGGGTCCAATTTCTCTGGTTAAACCAACCACCTAAGAGTTTGAAATTATGCTGATTTTCTCTTTTCCCAATGTCCTGTCTAGACATTTTGATTCAAAGTGTTCTCATTACAGAGCTGTCTTATAGGATGCCACAGATACTACATGTACAGTGTGCTGACTTGTTTGGACAGACAATGATTAAAAGAAATGGGGAAATGATGGTTTTGAAATGAGACCGCTGGGCAGAAGGAAGATAAGCTTAACTAGTCACTATATGTCAGTAAGGACCTAGAACCTAAAATGTAGGGAGTTATTTTTAGGACAAGGGAACTAAAAGAACATCATGAATTGGAGATAAGAGTTTCTCTGCATCATTCACTGATCAGAGAAGAGACAGAGCAATCACAGACTTCTGATGCAAAAATTCCTACTTAAGGTACCCAGCAAGCAGAAAAATTCAAGACACACCAAAGAAACAAAAGGATGGTATTTCTTAATGACCTGTTCTTTACCTTTTTTTTTTTTTCAGTAAGATTCAATCACCTGTACTTCACAGCCAAGACCTTCAGCTCATATTCACAGTCTATAGTGTCTACCTACTTTTATTGACCTTAGAGGGAGCCAGCAACTGGTAGCTTTTGTCAGAATTGTCTGTTGTTTTCTTGGATGTAGGTGCCATAATGGTTGCAATACCTGACTTAATCATAGTTGGATGTTTCACTATGCATCCTAGCACTTACATCTTTCTGCAAAACTTGGTATGCATAAGCTCTGTCGATTTAAACAGCTAACAAATGTTCCTCATTTAGTTAAACCCTTCCCCAAACTCTCACTGTAACATAAGAACTTCTGTGCACTCACATAGCTGAATAAAGAATTCACTTATAAAGTAAAATACACACTGATGGCTGAAACACAGCAATGAATGATCAAGAGAAAGAGTCAGCTTCGGTGGAAAGTAACATACATTGAAGCAGTTTGTATCGGCCGCAACATGGTCAAACATTTATTATGGGGAATTAATTGACAAGGAGAACAATAGCAACTAACAATG
The DNA here is from genome assembly GCA_034782735.1 of Sagittarius serpentarius. Lineage (NCBI taxonomy): Eukaryota > Metazoa > Chordata > Aves > Accipitriformes > Sagittariidae > Sagittarius > Sagittarius serpentarius. The sequence goes on along the minus strand of JAVKLA010000014.1, from coordinate 16,135,798 downwards.
CGAGGAGAGATGAAGCGCTCTCTGTAGCTTCTGGTATGGCCCCTTTAGGGGTTTATCTGAGGGTAGCTGCTAAAAGGTCACAGGCATCGTCTAATGTCTAGGGCCTCTTTTGCATTTATACCCCCTCCCCCCAAGGAAAAAATTATGCTCCAAGAAGTGCTTAAAAAAATCAAAACAAAACACAAGGACTTGCAAATGCAGTAAGTTTTACAATTACCAGTGCTGCTACAACTGATGCTTTATTTTTATGCACTATGCTTGCTAAACACAAACAATTCTCTTATACAGTTCACAAATGTGTATATATAAATCTTAGCATTATAATGGAGCTAATTTTAGAAAATTGTAGTGTTAACTCTTCTTCTAACAGCTCTATATGAAAACAGAAGGGCAATGGAAGAGCTGATCTCAGGTGGACCAGGCTTATTTTAATTTCAAGTTATTTTACTTTATTTACGTGAACTACTGCAAACTAGGTATTCTGTAATTTTTTAAATTATGTTGAAGTACATTTTTGGGCAAGTCACCATGAAAAAATACTGAATTAAGATGATTCAGAAACTGAACTGACATTATTTGTCTCTCCTTAATTCATCTATCATATCAAGCCATTCATGTATACCTCATCTCCAGTCATTAAAGATAGTAATTTCTAACTGGTTTATGATCCACTTTTTAACTGCAAAATGCACAAAAGTAATTAAACCAAATTGAAACAATTATAGAAAAACAATATTCAATAACCGAGATGCCAAAAAGTTTTACCGTACCCTAAGGATGCAAAAAATTGCCTAAGCAGCAGTAATATTATTCCACATGTTACATTTATTCCTGCAAGCTAGCCAAGCTCAAATTAATTGTACTGACTAAACTTTTCTTCTTGGAGAAAATTAAAGATATGCTGTTGTCAACACTTGAGCACAACCTTGCCGACACTTAAACGCAGAGAAGGGTGTGACATCCTGCCCTGGCTGCCTTGCGCTAATTAATCACTCTGGTATTTAGGACCATTCAAGCAGACAAATTAATGGAGAATAATTAGTGTATCTTTGTTCCAGCTCAGCTTTGCACACCAGACACTCTGAGGGAGAGAGGGGAGTATGTAGAACGTAAGCCATTAGCATGCACATAGTTTCGCTTCTGTTCAGCAAGTTCTGCAGAGATTAAGAGAAAAGCCAAATTAGCAGTCGTGTGACTGGGGTTAGGACATCTCTCAGTAAAGAAAGCACTCTGTTTGGGTATCAGCTTTCAGAAGCAAGTTGTTAATCCAGATGTTACCTTTCATAAAGAACAAAACACAATTAAAAACCTCCTCCTCCCCCTCTCACACGTGCACACAAAAGAAAAACGAGGAATTGTTCCTTTGCATTACAAAGATTTATCTGCAATTCAGCTGCTGGTACACACCAACAAGAAATTTCTAAATCTTCAGCTTTCCAGATCATTTTTGGTCAGCATTAACTTTCACTAGGAGCAAAAGGGAGACTATGACAAAGAACATACACCATGTGGTTACTGCACTCAACTACAACACTTATGGTTATTTTTATGTGATCGCTTTGTACAGAGAATACAAAACTCCGTAATTCCTTCAAAAATAACAAATAGTGTCAGATTTAAATTAATTGCAAAATTAAAATCAAATAAAATCGTGCACTAGCCTAAAGTATGAAAAAAATAAGGATAGTTACCAAGGAGAACAATGTTGTTAAAGTCCTTGATACAGCGGTACTTTATAAGAAAAGAAAGATGTATTTGTACACATCCCATAAAACATTTTCTGGTTTTCTTGTGTAAAAAATTTTGGTGCCAAATTCTTCTGTTACTTGTTCTCATGTGATAAGATCTATAAGATTTTGACTCCTATCAAGAAGGAGATGATCATCACTAATTCGCCTTGACGTCATCACAAGATTAATGTGATGAGTACTACTTGGTGTGAATGGACCCAAAATGAGTGCACTGGCAATTTCTGTGGCAGTTCAAGTGTTGTTCCAGACATTATCATCAGTATCCAGTCTCTCTGATAGGTGCCAAAGTCTAAGAATACATAACTCATTGCAAGACCAGGACATAAAATGTCTCCTCGTTGAGCACCACCATGTTTAGGAAGATTAGGTATAAAAACTTGCTGCTCAGGGCCATTTGTAGTGAACAGAGCTTACAGGCAAAAATGCACCATGGCTCAGAAAGCACAGTGTCCCGAGGGGGTGGGGGTGGGTGAAAAGGGTCAGGGAAAAAAGAGCAAGAAAGACCACACAGTGAGAAAAGCTGACCACACTCAGAAGCTGTATCAATCCTAATCAATCCTATAAAATCTCTCTCTTTTTTTTTTTTGTAAGAACACAATAATGGGCAGACTATAAAACTGTGCTAAGTGCGCTTTATTTCTTTGCAGCATGAGCAAGAGGGTGAGAGGAGGGGGAAGGAATCCCACCCGGGTTTTGACACGATATGGGATACTGTTTTAACACAGCACTACAGGGCTTCATAAAAACGTGATATTTCTGTTCACAGCATCCTGGGTTTGTTGGTCGAGGGAGAACACAGCTACCAAAGCATGACCCCTCACAATTCCTCACTGGGGGGAAAAATAAAGCGTCTCTCCACAGCTTCCTACAACACCGAGTTACTGTGCACGATAAGACCAGATGCCATTAGAAACGCTGCCATCCCGGGAGTGGGTTTCCTCTATCTTTGAAGGTGCATAATCCTCATTAAAGGAAAACCCAGAGCGTAGGAGGGGCAGCGCTGACATCAAGGCACCTGGCCATGACTAAAAGAGCTGGCCCCATATGCGGCTGCTGCTGAGCAGCAGAATGTAATTTAGTCGCACCAGCAGGAGCAGAGGTCAATGATTTTATATTAATGGGGATCACGACAGTTCTAAGCTGTGGCGTGCTTTGAAATAAGTGTTGTACAAGGCAGCAAAGAGAGCTCGGCAGAGGAAATGAGCTGTGTCACTCTCTCCTCATGCCTTGAAGCGAACACTGAAATGTTTAAAGTTGCTATAGACTTAAAGCCATAATATTTTATAAACAACAATTACCTGTTTTAATCCAAAAGCTAAATAGCTTGTGAATTATTACATCTTCTGACATAATTTGAACAAAACTAAAAAATGAAAGGCGTGTGGCTTTTAGACTGCAATCTAAACAGAGGCAGAAGTGGAGGAAATGTGATAAGTCCCTTAGAAAAAATCAAATACGCTTTGTAATTAATCATTTGCATGCAAGGATTATGGTGACATGGCATTAAATCACAATGCATCAGTGAACAATCCATGTCAATATCACCTAACAAAAATCACAGATTCAACCACGCAAAAGAGTCCAAGTTTTGATTAAAAGATCCTCTGGTGTTTTCATATGTACACTTCAGACCTTGAACTAAATTCACATTTAATCAAGCTTCTTTGTGGAGATGTAATGTGAGCTCTTCTGTGGCTTTTTGGAGGATTTAAGTCTGGCCTTTCATGTAAGTGCATGACACAGCAATCCTTTACATGGATCAATACCTAACTCAAGGGATACCTGAGGTCCTTAATGAGGTTTTCTGGGTGGGGGTTATTATTATTGTTGTTGTTGTATTCCATTGGCGCCAGCCATGTGCTAGGTGCTGTCCAGATGTGCGGTGGAGACACGGACTTTTTGACAGATTTCCTTCTGAGGTGATACCTGCATGAGCCAGAATAAAAAGAGAACAATATTGCATCCTTCCCTACTAATTCACAGCAAAATTCAAATTGTTCTTCCCTCAGTACTGGTCCTAGAGCCTTTTGGTAAATATTACAAAAGTTATCAGAATCTGGAATTAGCAGCCTTGTGGATCTGCTCTGAGACATTGCTTCGTGGTGTAAGAAGGCACAAAGCACAGCAATGATTGAAACGCAGGCAAGGGGGAATGATGGTGGCAAAGCAAAGAGGATGGGAGATGCAAGATAGTGACTCAGCAGTAAGGACTGGGAAGGATCTCAAAGACAATGAGGAGAAGTTTACATTTTACTGAAGGGTAGAAAAAGGGATAAATGGTGTGGCTGAGCTGATAGCCCAAGAAGAATTGAGAAGCTGCATTTTGAACTGACAAGATCTGGGAAAAAATTGTATGGAGAACCACAAAGGGGAATGTTCCAACGACTGCTGTAAAAGGGTGGAGCAGGGGGTGGACTAACAGTTACGGATTTGTCCAAAGGTACAAAACACACTGATCTGAAAGGAGGTTGTGTTGGTAAGAAAGGGACATAGAAAAAGGTTTTGGGAAAAATACCTTTTGACCATGTTTAATTGTTTTGATGGAGACATGTAAGGCAGAAATAGTTCAAGGGCAAATGAAGACTTGTATGCAAGGATTAAAGCATGATGCTGAATCACAACACGTAGTTAACAACAGCTGGAAATGAATGAAGAGTGCCACGTATAACTAACGAGAATATGGAAAGGTATACCAAAGGAGTAGGTAGGGAACTCCTCTGGAGATAAGAAAGCTGCTGCCATCCCAGGCTGCTAGCCAGAAGGGCCAAGCGCCCGACCTGGTGGAAGCAGAGCAAAGCTGCACCTGGGAGAGAGGCACAGAGCGTCCTGGGCTCAGGGGCTGCGTCAGACTGACCAAGCGCTGTGAAACAGCCTCATCCTATAGCCGTAACTGCGTGTGCGTGCCTCTGCTTTCCTATCAAACCCACAGATGCTTTCACTCTCGTGATTTCTGAGCGTTAATAATTTCATGCAAAGTGATTCATGTGCAATATCGGCAGGCATACGCACAACGATTTGTGAATCAGCAGTGACATGCAATCTTCACGTATTATTTCCTCATTTATTTTGATACAAACTAAATATACGAGCCATCCCTGTGACAACTTGTTTGCCTATCTTTCTATTCAAAACTATTGCCTGAAACAGACTTAGAAAGGGTGCAGTGATTCCAAAGGTAGCTGCCCAGGGCAGAAAACAACAATAATAATAAATTACTACCAAAAAAAAAAAAGGACCCCCCCCCCCCCAAATAAGGATAACAAATCTAAATTGAGGGTTTATTTCAAAAAATGATCAAAAAATGTGTCCTTTGTTATTGGTTGTCAATCTCTATCAGAGGGAGAGCAGCCAGGGCACCATGCAAAGTTAAGTTAGTGCTGACCTGCTGACTGACGAGACCTTTGCATTCTGTGAGGAAAAGTCTGTTATGACTCAGGTACCTCCTTGATTAGGGACAACTGAGCAGTTGTCTGAAGGCAGTATCTCCTGGCTCTATCGGTAACAGCCTGACTCCTACGACAGCAAGGACACAGCAGCAAAAGCTGGACTGGATGCTGGCTGAGCACAGCAGCTGGCTTCTCAGTCATACCGCGGAGAAACGCTGGCACAAAATCAAGGTCCTTCTGGTCCCTGCTCCTGGGAAACAGCTCCCTCGCCTGCCTCTCATTACAGGCAAAAACACTGCACAGGGCCACAGGCTGGTAGCCTCTGGCCGAGCAGGCAGGTAGAGGATGGAGGCCGAAGGTACGCAGGAGCTGGAGAGCACCGTTTGAGTGGGCTTTGCGTTGTTCCCAGCCCAAAAACAGGGCTGTAAGATCTCCGTCTCCATCCCCTAGCAGGCATCTTACAGGCATTAAGATTTCATTCTCAGAGAGAAGCCTTGCAGGAAGCTGAGGATTGATTTGAGACACAGAACTTGGCTGCCACTAAATTTCATGGCTAACCCTTTTAAGCAGTTTTTAAAATGAGTGTAGTATGAGCCTAATATAGGTGTTCATTAACTAATAATAAATTGTAATGGAACATCATTGACATCTATATGAGTACTAATCGGATTGATGATCACAGCCATTACAAGGAACGCCAAATGGATTCGTGATAACGACACACTAGCTCCAGAGTACATATGTTATGCTGAGAATCACTTATGCAGAAAATCCCAGGAAATAGCAGGGTAATTCACCTCTCTTTTCCCTTGACCTACAGCTGGTGTGTGTCTCTTCTCCCATCTCTTGGACTACCATCTCACTTGGAAGTGACCTGATGCCCTGGAAACCAGTGGAAAACTCCAGCTGACTTCCATTGCCTTGGACAAGAGACTAGTGAAGAAAGTATAGAAGGGAAAAAATATTAAAGAACCATGAAAAGTACAAGTAATTTGTTTCATTGGCCATTGGCTAACCTGTGCACTAATAAAGGATATTTTTTTAAAGTGCAATTGTTTCAAGTAACAGTTTCACAACAAAGAGTTCTTTTAGAGATTCAAAGGAGTGCTTGGATTGACAACTGTTTGCAATTTACTGAGTGTCATGTATTTTAATCTCCTTGTTCTTTAAATTAGTTTTGCATGTCATATTTTACTTAAAGTTGTGTTACAGGTGTATGGAAGCCAAATTTACCACCTCAGATACAAAATTAACCTGTTCAGCTTCTCAAATTGCAAACTATGGAAAATATAATGTTAAATAATCTGAATATAAAACCAAGTTAATGACCTAAAAATTGGCGCTTCTTCTCTCTGTTTTTAAACAACATGTTTTCTCTCTCCATTTCTGCCTGGCTAGTTGATAAGAGGAAATATTTCCTCCACTAACGAGCAGATTTGTCATCTTATTTATACTGTAAGTTGTAGTACTACACGTATTGCAGAGAACATACAGAAGGCCTGGTCACAGATTAGGACTGCACTGCCAAGGCACTGTAGAAACAGAAGAATGATGCCCTCTGTCCTGAAAAATGTTCTTTGACAGCTGTCTACGAGTTCATTTAAATGAATGAGAACAGCCATCTATGTAACTTGTGCTGCTTTTAAAAATTTCAAACAGAATTTGCTACCACACATTCTAAGTAAGCTTTTCTGTAAAATGAGTATCATTATAATCCATTAATGACTGAGGGTGGGATCAAGTTCACCCAGGTTAGGCACTTAACTTGAATCTAATTTTAAAGCGCCCGGTGTACCAATCCTCATTAGTAAGTAAGTGCCTAAATTCCCCTATGCAGTCAGTGCGGAGAAGTAGGTGGTTTTTTCTTCTTACTTAAATGAGCGAAGGCCACAAATAATAATTTGCCCCAAAAAGACAGGAGAGGAGAGGAGAGATCAATATCCTAGTTCCATGTGATAGCAGGGAATTTGACAGATGTTAATGCACAGATAATCCCAGTAAGTTAATTGCTTCTGCATGGTAAGGAAAGGCTAAAAAGGAAACCCCAGTGGTTCCTGTCAGCCTGACCTAGAAGCCAGAAGTATGAATGCACATCTCAAACTTTTGATCAGGCTAGTTCTGTGCATATAGATATGGCACAAGGTGTCAACAGTAAAGGCAAAGGCAGGATCTACTTCTTCAACACACCAAGGAAACCAAAACAAATTTTTCTTCTTAAGAAATTATTTCCTCCCTCTTCCAGGCCACCTGCTGAAGCCTAAAGCATGGAATTAAAATATTGCAACAAATAACAATCAAAAGTCTTTTCAACCATCATTGGGATATCAACAGTCTTAAGGAGGGGGTTAGAATCTTATTCTATTTCCACACCAGATTTTTTCATAAACAGTTCATATCAATTAGATTTTGTATTCTCACAATCATTCAAGATACAAAGCTTGTCCCTCCCAAAGGCTTACTGCTAGAGGAGTCACCATTTCCATCTCGGCTTATTAGAGGAAAAACATGAATGTAAAAAACCAAACAACCCAAAATATCAGGACAAAAGATGATAAATCCATAATTTCCAGCATAAGAAGCACTGAGCAATACATGCTGGAAGAGACCTTGGGAGGTCACCTAGTCCACCCGACTGCTCAAAGTATAGCCAACACTGAATATAGACCAGGATGGTCCATACTTTGTTTCTTTTCGTCTTGAAAAGCTTCAAGGGCGGAGATTCCACAACTTCTCCAGGCTGCCTGCTCCGCTGCTCAATCATCCTAGTGGCAAGAGAAATTCCATACATCCACACAAAACCTCCCTCACTTAAAACCTCCCTCCCAGTATGCCAGTCCCCAGCATGTAGCGCTGCAGGCAGTTCTACGGTCCCAGATGTGCCCTCGTTGAATTCATGAGGTTACCACTAGGTTATTTATTCAAAGGCTCCTTGCCCTTGAGCAGATCAACTTGTACCCCAGTTTACTTCTGTCTGTGGGCTTGATGAGAGTGCACAGCCTGTCATTCTGTCTCCAGGTCATTGATAAAGACATAAACAGGACAGATCCTGGGACAGACCCCTGAGGAACTCCACCTGTGCACTGGGAGCCCAGCGGTACAGACTGTTTTTCATACTCCTCATAGTTCATCCATCTAGACCAGAACGTCCCAATTTGGATACAAGGATGCTGTAGGATACTGTCGTGAAAGCTTTGGTAAAGCAAAGATAGATGACACTCACCACTCTACTGTCATCCACAGACCTAGTCATTTCATTTTTGAAGGCAATCAGGGAGGTGGGAGCCAATTTACCCTTGGTAAATCCAGACGGACTATGCTCAGTCACCACCTTCTCCTTCATGGGCCTAGAAAAATCTTCAAAGAGAACTTGATCCACGATTTTCCCAGGGATCAAAATCAGGCTGATTGATTTGTGGTTAAATATGAGAAAAACCAAACTCTTCCATTCTCCTCTTCTCAAGAATTAAAAAAAAAAAATAAATCAACAGAAATCACGCAAATGCAGCAGTACACAAGCTGCATTCTTAAAAACAGCGTGAAAGGACCCCATTTCATAGCTCTAGGCTATCAAACTAACTCCTCTCACCCAGCAAAGTTTCATTAAAAATTGTAACCATATTTGTTTATACTTCAGCTTATTTAACATGCCTACGTAAAGTGCACATCTTCCTACACAAAGAATTCAAACTGAATGCTATGGACTTGATTGTCATCTATGGTCAAGATGTTTTCTTACACACACTAACACTAACAAAGGGCTTTAAAAGGGATATCAATTTTAGTGTCATGGGAGGCCTTTTTACTTTAACAGGGTCTTCTCAGGAAGTCCTAAAATAAGATGAGGATGCAATTTGATTTTATTTCAATATGTTCAGTTTCTGTAGCATTATATTTCCATCAGGTTAGTGTGTAAGCTCACATCATTAGGATTCTGCCTCATGTTCTGATGTTCAGCAATATTTTTGTTTGTGTTACTAGTTCTTTTGTCACAATGGAAAACACAGAAGTGGCATTAGCCTAAACACTTAGAAAATTAGGCTTCATTCATCTTAACAAGTACACCGTAGAGTATTAGAAGCAGGGAAAACACAAAGCATGAAAAATTCTCTTGAGATACTCTATGTCACAAATTTTATAGAATTATTCAATAACACTCAGTGTTCTTGATGGCGTCTTTGTAGAATACTGCTGCCTTAAGAGAAATTTAAAAAAACAGCAAAAAACTAGCATATTTTAATCATGTATACTTTTTATAAAATAATAACATACATCTACTTTTATGAAAAAACAATGTCTAAGTATCACAGTTTTGTGTGTCTAATTCTCACTCCTTGCATAAGCATCTTCCTGAATTTTTTCCATGATGTGATTAAGTCAATGAGCACAAAAAGTATTTTCTGGCCTTTAAGGAAGTGGTTGTGATAATGATCTCGATACTTTGTGGAATCTAATTGTTAGAAAAATTCATGAAGGATTCTTACAACAACCTTAACTCTAGCCCGTCAGTATCAACTAGGACTGTAATATGTCATGGGATATAAAGTCTTCTGTTGCAGAAAGACTTAAAGTGGTACTGTTGAATACGGCTTTGAGGAGGCCTGCAATAGCGTGGATTTTCTTCTTCCTCCCTGTAAGAAAGTACTGTTTACAAGTCCTCATCACATACTCTCGGGTTTATTTCCTGTTTCACTTGTCTTAAGTAAATTAGGATGAGGTAATTTATATTTCCTTCATTCTGTACAAGAAGCAACTGTAAAAGTCTCTACTCAGAAGTCACGTCTGCATGACCAGTTTGGTCTGTTGTACTTAACCTGACCCTAGTACCTACCTCATGCTGCCTAATGGGCACTAATGCTGCAGCCCTGTGCTCATGAGGCAGAGCACTGGGGACCACAGCTAATCCCAAAGAGACCAGAGGTGCAGACCAGTGCTTAGTCATTTATTGTCACCTCCCACGTCAGACGTAGTACCTGACTCGGAAAGCTTCTAATCAACTTTCCTGTAGACTCAGAAGGTGAGTTTTAACCAGCCTTGACAATCTCATCTTTGTTTTACCATTATGGAACATAAGCTTTTTTCCCCCTAGTTTTTACAGAAGCTAGAAACTGTATAGGCAGGCTAAATGAGTACTGGTGCACCAAGGCAGGGTTGAGTCCGTGGTACACTGACGTATGAGCTTCCATCTTGAAATACCAGAGCTGAAATGTCACACTTTTTTAGTGATCAGTGGGAATGTCAGCATGGAATTTCATACTTAAAACATCACTTAAGTCCCTTGACACTGACCGAATGTGTCCCCTTTAAAATGACACTTCATAAATATTGCCCGATTAAGCAGCAGCAGTAGCTATTTGTTGCTGAAAAGATAAATCCGTTTCCTGGGAAAAGTGCCAGTAGATAGCTTGTATACTCTGCTTACACACTGGATTCTTGATAGATTTGGTGAAGATGTCTTCATGTTAGTATAATAAAAGCCTATTATCAGTTCAACAGCAGAAAACTGTTTTCATTCATCAAGAAAATAGCAGGTTCGACACTAGTTGCCTTTTTAAGTGAAAGATTGGACATATGCTATGAAAAAATTTCTTGCCATTGCAGAGAAGGATAGCACACTCAAACACATTTTTAAATTTAATTCTACTTCTCAATTCAGTTGTCAACTTCTTTACAGTAAATTACATAGTTACTATTAAAAAGCATACTTTGACTTGTTCCCAAAGTGATTTTTTAAAAAGTTTGAGCAAAATTCCTTTAGCCATTTTGGATTTATGAGAAGATTAAAAAGTAATCCTCATTCCCTCAACTTCTCTGAACAACATACTAAAAAATACCTAGTTGTGGCTTTTTTCTCTCCTCGCGGGGATAATTCAAAAGTGGCTGAACTGCCAAACTTCAAACTTCAAACTTCTATTATTGTTATTAATATTAATATTCCTTTCCTGTCTAAGCCTAAGTGCCCAATTTGATGAGACACCACAAACCCACATTACATGTTAGTCCCTGCTTTGAAAAAACAATGATGTAACAGACGAGGGGAACTGAAGAGTAAAAGATGATAGTAAGGGTTGTGACACAAGGGAGGACAAGGAAACATTAGCAACAGGTTCTAGTATCACGGGCATTACTCAGGGCTTGGTCAGAGAAATACGTAACAAATAAAAAGTTCCTTGCTAAATTTAAAAATTAAATAGAACAAAGGTATCAGACATTTTTCTCTTGGAAAAAAACCTGCAGAATTAAAATTTCTTCCTAATGATCCTGCTGCATATTTTCCTCTCTCAGTTAGGTATGAGAACGACAGATACCGCCACGCTTTCTATTTTAATTCCTGGAAAGGACAAAGGAGACGAAAGAGATAAGAGACGCCTGGAACAGCTTAAACCTAAAAGGTACTGGAAAAGGGGAAAGAGTCATTATTAGTTGGGGTATCTCATAGAAACTCTCAGGTGTGTTTCCAAACAGGAATTAAGCCTCAGTGTCCAGATTTTAAGAACTTTTATTAACTGCACTCGTTCTCCACCAGCAGGTGCTTGCTACCTATAGGCCCTCTGGAAGAACTGGGCTTGAACATCAGTATCTACAGTTTTAAATCTTGCACAGATTAATAAAACTCTGGGTCTAGGAAAAGATGTTTCTTGAATGTCTCAGTGAGGAGGGAGAAGTTAAACATCTGTTTCTGGAGCAATTCTAGGCTCATGAAAGAATTTAGCAATTAAAAGCTGAAGCCTCAGAATTTTAATAAATTTTTTGAATGAACAAAACTCCATCAAAACAGAGAATATGACCTTAGACATATTTGAAGTCCCATTTAAACAAGCTGTCATGTATATTTTGGCCTCTTTCCCCATCTTTGAAAAGGAAAACGACAGCTCTTGGTGGTGTGGAGAGCCAGAGGCAGTGAGACAGCTTTGCTCCTCAAATTTTAGTAAAGGTGTTTCTTTAGCAGTGAGAATCAGGTGCAAGTTAACATACACAGAATGTCTTTCCTCAGCTATGATTTGTTTAAGCCATTTAGGGATAGGAGTAAAAAATGTGATAGCAGCTATCCATTACAAAACTGGCTCTGTGGATTAAAGGATGCATTGATTGTTCCAGCCTAGGGAGTCTTTTAACAGGGAGAATAAAACTATTTTAAACAGTTTAAAAGTGTTCCTGTGGTCATAGTGCCAGGTTACTTTCAGATATGATACTGCAATTTTATCCTCACTATAAATAGGGTTCTTAGTTTATGATGGACAATGTAGACTACAATCCATCATCTTTAAGAATCCATCACACCTTCTACTCACACCCTTTAAAACGTGTAGAGCAAGGATGAGAAGCGTGTGACAGAGGTTAGACAGGGCCCACACTTTCATCCCATAGGGCCCTCAGCTGCAGCATTTTGTCTGGGGATGCTGTTGCTGGCTAACGTTAAGGCATGGGAGTGAGTGGTAGACGAGTGCGTGGCAGATGAGGACACGGAGCAGGACCAAACCGAAACAAGGACCAGATGTCATCCAGAGAGACTGTATTGCTCTGCAGTGTGGCTCGGCGGTCCCCAAGCAGTAGATGCACCCTTTATTTTTATAAGCAAACATTCTGGCCATGCTTTGGCAGCAGCAATAGTGAGGTCTGATATGTGGGATCTGCAGTAAAGGCTCTCTGTTCTCCCTTCCTATGCTGGAGAGAAAGGAAATCGCTGCATTGCCTGCTGCTGTCTCAGGACTGCCGACATAACCATAAAGTGACGGCGAGTCCAACACTACATACATTTCAGGCAGAAGGAGAAGGAGGCAGAGCGAAGCCTTGCCTGGCTCCTTGGGCAATGCCGACAGTGGTCCAGGAGGCATCATTTCTGCAATCTGTTAAAAATCAGGGAGAAGTCAGGCAGGTTCCACACCAAACAGCTCCATACACTTTAAGGCTACAGTTTTTAGCTAACTCAATAGAAGCAAGATGAATTAAGAGCGACTGTGCCAAGTTTTTTAACTGATATAATTAAATCAGTTTTAAAATGCGTCTTTAGTTACACTGATGCTTTCAGATCAGATCTTGGCCATCTTCTCCCCCTCACATACTTTCAGCCTGAATCCTCCTTGCCAAAGGGGCAATATGATCAAATCTGCATATTCTAATTTTTCAGAGCTCATAATATGAAAGTCTTTGAGAGTTGGTGGTATTTAGGTGCCCAAGTATCTAAGCTAGTTTAACACTGTTGAATCTAGGCCAAATAAGTGCTTTTAAGTTTTCCCCTTAAGCTCTTTGGGCTTCAGTTTTCCCACTTCTGAAATCAGAGTTTTGAAATCAAGATTTATGGTGGGAGAAAAATATCAGCTGCCTCTCACACAGAGATCTTTTCTGCTCTCACTAAACTGCCATGAATCTTAATTCTGAGCAAGAGGTTTTGAGATCCTCACAGCTGAGGATCACTGTTTTAGCACCTTCTGCAAGCTGAAGGGAAAAAAAAAAACCCACCCTCAGTACTGCCATTTTAAACCAGCCTATAGCATTTCCCTAAGAAGTTGTTTGGGATGTAAAATTGTATCACACCAAACCACATCAGTCATGTTTTCAGTGAAAGACAAGAAAAATTTACTATTTAAAGTATAAGTATTAATGTTTTAACCAGCACAGACCTTGGCCTATAGTTTTGTGAATGAATAGTTAAATAATTAAGCAAGAAATAAAATCTAAAATATTATGTGCTGGACTAGCTCCATCCTCCACTTCCCAGCCCAGTGACTTTTCCAAGGGTTTTTATCAGACATATTTGTTCTACAAAAATGAAATGTAGCTCTGCCTTAAAGTGCATCTACAAGACACACGTGAGAGTCAGATCTCAGCTGGGATCTAAATTTTCCGGACCGGTTTTGCCACATCAATATGAAACACACCATTTTTTGTTTTAACATTCTGCATATTCAATTTATTCAGCTTGCTTAGAACCCTCACTCTCCCCTGACATCCTGGATTTCTGAAAGAATCACTTTGTGGGCTTGCAGCACACAGTTTTCTCTCATTTAAAACACACACAAGAAGAGAAAGCTCAAATTTAAAAAATAAAAACAAAGGGAAAGCAAGGGGAGAAGTGAAAGTGTTTCTGCAGGATACTCCCTGAGCTGCAAATATTTATTCTTGGCATAGCATACACACCCCCAGAGCAACCGCCTCCTACCTGCCTTCATCACCACCCTGCGCGCAGGCACCCGGGGTGACTGGGGGGAGAGCCCAGGCGGGGGGCACCCAGCAGCAGGAACACACTGAGATGCTGGTAACGGGCTATGCAGCAGAATTTAGATTCAGGCCATTGCCCCCAGGGTATTCACCTGGGGACAGACCCTGTACGGTGCTGAGCGCCCTGGCCCCAATCCAGAAAATCATTTGTACCCACAAGGAGTATACCCGGGTTAAGCATCCATTTCTGTGCTTTCCTGGACTCAGCTCTGGTGGAGCAGTATTACTTTTCAAGGGCTTTTTATGCTGTAGCTGATGAGAACGACCTTCACTCATCACGACTATGTTCATTATTTAGGGTCAGAAAGAGGATCAGACAGGAAGGCTTCTCCTCGCTTCTGATTTCCAAGGAAGGGGGGGGAAAAATCCACTCTTCCCCTCTTTGAAACCTAGTAGATTGCAAGCAAAGAGAATACAGTTTGTGCACTGTCTGTTACAACCTGACCTGTCTTGTCACAGAAATCTCTCGCACGTGTCTGCTTATCCTTGGAAGGTGGAAATATTATTTCTTCGTATGTGCTAAACTGAGGAAGTTCATTGTTTTAGAAACCTGTCTGTAGTGATTGCTTTGGGTATAATAATAAAACCACTTAAAAATTATTGTATGCAGCCTTTCCTTTCTCAGTAGGAAACATCCACTGTCCGGTACACTGATGCGTAATTGCAATCCACGGAACGCTGGAGAGAAGAGGAGAGAGGCCACATTGCAGTCCCTTGAGTCTTCTGCGTCTGGTACAATTAAGTTCCTCCACGCATCTGCCTCATTTTCCCTTTCTTATGTCCTTTCCAGGCAAAAACATTTTGTCCTGAGGGATGGTTTTAGATTTTGTTTTGTTTTAATTATCTGAAGTAGAACATGTAAAAGTCATTTTTTTACATTGTACAAAATAGAACCTGGTTTATTTATTTATTTGTGGTTAGAGAAAAGTTTCTGCTGAAGTTAAAAATGAGCCAATTTACCTGCAAGGCAATTAAAGCCCTATTTATTTCCGAGTCAGAAATATCATTGGTTCTGGTATTAAATCAGTGAATGGAAAACTACGTGGTATGGGGCCAGGGAGACGGACAGTGTTAGCAGTCATTTAGTGTGACCACAGTAAGAGCTGAACAACCTGTCCCCAAGGCAGTGCTGAAGTCAGGGAAAATACAGCACTGACACTCCCTGCTCACTTTTTCGTCTTTTTGTCTGTGATGGATATATAATAATTGTATTTTACTAGAATGCCAGTGGAGATGGAAGTGCTGTTGCTAATGTAGAGGCTGTAAAGCCATCAGAGGAGCTTTAAGCAAATGTTATCTGTTTTACTGAAGAAATCAATTACACACAGATTGCTCAAACCAGTGACAGGCATAGTAAGGAGTAAAATCTGTTAAGGAGGAAAGTTACAGCCATCAACGTGTACAGATTTACATGACGTATGAATGCAATCTATCAAGAATTTTAGCTTGCAAAAATTAAGGAAAAAGAGAAAAATAAGATAAATAAAGTCTAGGAAAAAACAAAAGGCACTTCTTAATGTTCATCTCTGTATCTTATGTAGCTGACAGGCTCCTCCTTTCTTCACCTTTCCTTTCGTTGGCATGGGAAAGAATTGGTCAGGACTCCGCTACCTAGAAGACAGGCAATTTTGAGGGACCTGGGATTTGACATTGGTCAGTTGTTAATGGTCTGTTCAAGCTTGGTATTTGTTAGAAATCTCCTTAGATTATTTGTGCTCTGCCATTTTGGGGTATTGCTTTGCTTAAGAAAAAAATTTAGTTGCGCTGTGGCCTCTGCATTTAATCATATTATCATCTCATTGTTTCTAGGTACAAAACAATTTCTTTTAATTCTAAAAGAATGATTTATAAGATGATATGCATGTTAGCACATATTAACAATTACAACAAAGCATGAATTGAAATTGCTTGCCACAGAATCATTTATCTTTTACTCACAGAAGAATGTTTGCACATGGTTGCGTTGGATGGGGCCACTTTGCATCCGTATTTTAATTTTTAAGGAATGGGAAGCTGGCATCTCTACAACTTGTGAGAAAGCAGTGTGTAACTGAGCAATCAAAAATAGAACTACTGAAAAATTAGCTACTGCTTCTGAACGTATTGGCCTTAATGATTCATAAGAGAAAAAATATATAGTCAAAACTCCTTTGACAAAAAAATCCCTAGTCAGATCTGCCTCTGTCTTGGCTTTTGCACTGCTGATACTCAGAGCATTAAACATCCTTACAGAGAATATCACTGTTCAAAAGGACTGTCAAGACTGTTAATTACTCAGGTGGAGTTAGCATACAGCTCATTAAACCATGTCAAAACTTTCAGTCCTTCTCCACTCTATCAGTCCCTTTAGGGGCTCTCACATCAGGATAATTTGATTCTTAAAAATACATTAATTCAGATCATACATTACACCAACAAATTATTCCACTTTCTTTGTAAAACAGGTCTGATCCAACCAGAATCGCTATTGCAGCAAAGACAGTTTCTGTAATTAATATGTAGTGGGTGTGTCTGGTGCAGGCAAGGAGTGTTTGCAAGCTGTACTCTCTGGGTAGCACTTAAAGAATGGTTATTGGCACACGTTTTGAAGAAATTTATTTCTCGCAGTAGAAATATAAAAATGTTTCATTGTTTGTGTGAAAGGTTTATTACAATTTTGCAAAGTATTCACAAATCCATAGTCTGAACCTTGGTTAAAGTGTGATTTCAATTTTGCTCCATAACAGTGGAAGTTCTGTGAAAATGATGAAAGACCAGGTTCCCACCACCCCAGCACTTGAGTTATCAAAACTTCTTCCCTTCAGCGAAAAGGAGCCTCTAGAGCCATTTAAAAAAAAAAAAAAGAGCTGGTATAAATCTCCAGAAGTTGCTTTGTGGCTTAGAAACCTACACCTCATTATCAGAGGTGTTGCTGGTACTTACAAACCTAAACCACATTTAATCAGAACAGACTTTTCAAGAACACCTCAAGTCCCATCACTCCGGGACGAGCTCCAGGTATTTTGACGGGAGTTTGCCGCCTGTGCAGGCAGTTGGCTTTCACAACGCCAGGGTTCAGATGACACAGAACCTCAGGGGTCAAGTTATTTCTGAAAAGATCTTTAAGGCCGATTGAAAAAACTTACCCAGAAGAAAAGCTCTAAAGGTGTCCATGTGTAAAATGTTGCTTAGGGTTAGTTACAGTTATCTTTTTTTTTCATTCTAGTCAAGCATATTTGAACTGGTGAGTAAACTGGCTGAGACTGGTTTTCTTCTAATGTCTGCAAACCAAAGTATGAAATTTTGGGTTGAACCCAAGCCATTTCGGTTCACAGTACTTTATAATTCCGTACATCCTCATCCAAAACAATCAATCAGGATTGATTTACAGGTGTATGAGATTTTCCTTATGAATATAATTGCATTTGGATGCAGTTTGTGAAAACTCCTTTTTTAATCAGGGAACAAAAATAAGCATGATTTTTCTTACTCCAATGTACTGAACAGAAACTAAGGAACTTGCCAGTGGAAAAATGTTTTGCAGGGGTAGCTGGGCTAGTTAGTATAAGAAGAGCTGCAAATTTTAGAGCGGGGACATGATTTTTCTCATTATGTTCAGTCACTCCGACTGGCTTTAGCAGAAAATCTTTGCGTGAAACATCTTGCTAGATCAGCCCAAAGTTTACAAGATCTGTGATTGAGGAGTAATCATCTACCACTGAGGAAGACCTAACTCTGTTAAACACCTTTCTAAAATGACACTTCTAAAATGGTTTTCAGCTCTTGATGAGTGAAAGCCATCATCACGGTTTTAAAGTCTAGTTTGTTTTTTATAAAATGTGCACTCCACAGGAGCCAAATGCTCATTCTTACCCTGCTTTGCTGGAGAAAAAAATCTGGAACAAAATGCAGAGGACAATTAAACATGTGGAACACTTTCTCCTCCAAAATCCTCACGTTGGTAGAACTACAACAATCTTCAAATTTATAACACCAGACCTCCAAGTGTGATAATGCATCTTTAAAATATGAACTTCAAGCTAAAATATTAAACATGTGTTTCCTCCTCCTATGGGATAAGCGCTGAAATGTCACACACTGTTGGGGAAAATGACCCGTAAGTGTTTTTTTCCCTCCTACGGCAGCAGTTAGTGTGGCGTGCAGTGAACCAAATCAACAATGTGATTCAAGCTGTCTCTGCAGCGTCATGGTGAAAGAAAGGATAAACTATAAAAACTACCCTCCTACAGCTCTTAGTTCTTGCTTCCCACACTTTAACATCTTCTGTCACCCCTGGCGCTGTTACTGACCCATGCTAAGCTAAACTAAAGGATGATAAGTTTGCTGCCTTTGCCCTTGTCCTAAGGGGCTGCACATTATCCTATCAAGCATCAGAAGCCATTTCTGTGGGATATTTGTCAACCTACGAAGTCCTTTTAGAACAAATGAAATGGGCAGCGAATTACAAAAATGTCATTCTCTAAAGGAAATGGATGAAGGCTTTTGTTCTCCCGTAATAAATAGATGCCATAGGCTTATAACACTATTTTTGTATTACATTTGACAGGGTTACTATTTCCAGTTCATTAAGGAAACAGCTTGAAAACTATTTTTTCATATGCTTTTAAAAATACTGTTTTCCCAGTAATACATATAAGCAATAGCTCGCATAACGTTAACTTCAACAACAGGATTCATACAAGGATACTTGTATTAGGAATTACTACATATAAAATTACAAGTTTTAAATATGTGTATTTTCAGCATATATAGATGCTTATTTAGCTGACAGGTGATGAGCATATAAGCAATAATGCCTGCCCCCAATTTTTAAAATATTTTAAGATTGTTATTAACTTAGCTTTTGGTAGACCAATTTTCTTGTGCATGATGGTCTTATGGAACCTGATGATATACATACCATAGGCTAAGGTCAAGCAAAGGAATAATAACTCACTTCCTTAAATGAATGCTTCAAAGTAAATCTTCTATGTTTAATAGCAGTAAACAGAGGTCAGGATGACACTCTCCCAGGCTTGAGAATAAAGCCTGTGTGTTAATATTCTCCAAGAATTACAGCTGCATCGTTGGGTGACAAAATGTTTGCTAAAGTGTGTCCCCGACAAAATATTTTACAGTGCTATGAATGTTGCACATTTGAATCTTTACAAAAGGCTAAACTGAGACAGACATGTAGAAATACACAAAATGGTACTTTGCCACTTTCCTTTGCATTTAAATATTGTGTTAAAATGTTTCATAGAGGATCATTAACTATTTTTGCACACAGAAAGTTCTTTCTGAAGATTCTAACTGACTGAAAAATTAAGTGATATATGATATATTCACAGTAGCAAACTTACCTGCTACATCAGTCAGCATTTCATAGGTAAGGTTTATTTTTCTCATCATCCACTAATCAATTATTAAGGGAACATTTTATTTACATCAAAGTGCTATAATATTTCTTATATTTACAGCTGATTTTTACCTGCAAAATAGTCTTTCAGCTACTGTACTGCTGGCACTAGTTATTGTTGATTACAAGTGAACAATTTGTTGATAAGAAAAGCTCAAAACTGATTTTGCAGAAAGACAAATCAGTAAACCATACCATTAACTGGTGCCCTGCTTTGTAACTATTTCACTAATTCCGGACTGATTATATTCAGATCTTTATTAGTTAGATCTTTTCACAAAGTAAGCTGGACCTGGACCAAAGGTAGGGTGAACAGTGAAGAATATCTTGATAAATGCACTCCTTCATTCCAGTGTATTTTTCAAGACACACACCAGTGCACATTTCAGATTAGACTCTGTCCCTTAGTTATCATTAGT
>JAVKLA010000014.1:16064147-16115604 GCA_034782735.1 Sagittarius serpentarius | reverse complement strand
GATGAATAGCTCCCGGCAGTCCAGTACATTCCCTTTCTCCTCCTACGCGCCAGAGCTGTATTCTTTCATGCATGTCCTCCCACCCTCAGGTGAGCTCCGACTCTTTCGAGACCTGGAGTAGCTGGACCCTGCCAAGGTGTAGTACTTCTAGGTGCGGGGCTGAGGGAGTTCAGCTCTCCCTTTAGTTGAGGCAACTGAAATTGCTCCTGGTTTTAGGCTGAACTACTGAATTTCTTCTGCTGAAACAGAAATGACAGAGCGTTTTTTAAAAACGATGAAATAATTGACTAGGCAAAAATGCTTCTAGTGGAAAGAAGTGTGATGGCACACTTCCTAAATGCTTAGCGTTTAGGCACTTTTAATGAGAGTCTTGGAAATGAAGGTTAGACTTGCAAAATTGTGCTGTAATGGAAGGGGATACTGTGATGGAAATCCTTCATCTAGACAAAGCAGGCCCAGTATTCAATGTCTTCCTCTGCCTGATTGATAAAGTGAACGATTTCTTTCCCTCTGATTCAAAGCGGGACGTCACCAGTAGACAGAAAATAACCTGCACCTATGGCTATGGCATTTCCTTGTGACACTGGAGATTCCTTGTTCAAACCCACTCAGAAAGACCAGAGAACAGACCCATCCGTTCCGCGAGGTGGATGCACGGCGTGACCACGGGGCTTACCAGGTAACGGAGGAATCACCAGCTCTGGTGGGGATAGGTAGCAAACACGGACTTTTATTCCCTCCTGCTGTATTGCACATCAATATCAAACCAAACTACCAGACAAAGTGCTTTTATTAATCCCTAATGTGATTTGATCTGGGGAGAAAAATATGTTTTTCTTCCCCATTATCATTCTTCCTTTAAAGTGGGAGTCCCGTGAAACCATGTTCTAAGGGGATTTTTGTCGCTCCTGTATTTTCTGGGGCAAAGCTGCTTCCAGTGTTAACAAGAGCTCCACAAAGGCATGAAAGAGCATGTTAACTTCACACAAAGGTTAGGACTTTCAGAACGTGTTGTTTGAATTATCTTATGAAGAATATTATGTCATGTTAAAGGTTATTAGCAGTGTTGAGATCAGAATTTCAGGATGCCCGGATCCTGTTTTTTCTGAAATACTGAACTTCCTGCAGCTCTTATGGATTTCAGGGTAGATGTCAGCCCTCTTCACCTGTGAAAGCCAGGCCCACCTACTGGGATTTAGCTGCCAAAAAGGCATGTTAGCAGCTAACTTTAATACACCCAGTTTTGAAAAAATGTGTCTTTGATTCTTTAGCATTCATCACTGCCTGCTCTAAAGAGTTTGGGGATATTACTGTATGCTGTCGAACAGCTGCTGCATTTCACTCCAGGCATGTATGAAGTGATCACCACACAGTTTTTCATACCAATTTGCTAGGTTTGCATAGCACTCTGGGATCCCCTAGATGAAAGGGACTGTATGGCGGTTAGATTACCATTACAGCGAAGCCTGCGCTAACAGGCACAAGCTAACCTTATCACCTGGTCTAACACCCAGTAAAATTTCCGTCTCTGTGAAAGTTCCCTGATATTAGTTACGCTATATTATGTGACTACTTGTTATAATGGCCAAAATCATACGAGGCCCTTTGGTGGCTGATAAGAGGGTTTTACTTTTGATAGCGCAAAAACCCTTGAAAAGATTCAGGAACAGGAAAAGGCCATCTGGTGCAACAAGTTCACCTTTGCAAGCACTTGCAGCACAGCTTTTCTGAAAGCGGAGCTTCTATAACGTTAGGCAAGTCTGAATTCTTTACAGGCAAAGTTTAATACGAACTCTCCGAGGAAAATACCCTGAATAGTAAACATGAAAAGCCATTTTAAGAGATATACGTATTTTACTCTGCTGATCTTACAGTTTCTATTAGAATGGACCTTAAAATGCTAGCTGTAATCCCAGAGTCAGCTTCGGCTCTAGAAAAGCTCTTCCATAAATACGGAGCTGTCTGCCCGCGTTACAGCACACAGTGCGCTTCTCGCAACCGGCTGCTCACGTGGCACTTTGATGGACGGACTGTCACACAGGTGCTCCTGCAGCTGGTTAAAATCAATGATTTGGTGAGTTTAAATTAAAGAGTGCACTCACACCTACCCATGCACAGCGGTCACACAAGCGTTAGAGATATTACTAGGTCTTGCGGTTTTTCTTTCTTTACCCATAAATGCAGAGTGCAGGGTAGTTTCGCCACATCACTAAATAAAAAAGTCCAGTTCCTGCAAATGCACACACACACTCACACACTGAGTTTTTATACAGAACAGACAGGGGCAAATAAAAACAAGACATGTACAGTAACTGTTGAGATGAGTAAGTTCATCCGTTATCTTTCTAAAAGTCATAGCTAATGCAGAATAGCTGGTATCATTTGTAACTAAAGAATGAAACAGAAATCAAAAGTGTCATCATCTTTTAAAGCAAGAAGTTACTTAGAAAAATGTGATCCATAAAAGCAATAAAAACCTCCCAAATTAAGTCACAGTTAACTTTGTGAAACCTTAATAATAATAGTAATAGTAATAATAACAATGAGTTTGCAGTCGTACTTCGCCTTCTTGTTTAAGGATTTCAATATGCTTGACAAACACTAAATATCTGAGAAGTGCAAGTCCTGCAGATAAATAAATTAAGGCCCAGACCACAAGCCAGACTAAGGAGTAGGACTCAAAAATCCCATTTCAGTCCCACGCAGTGACTATTGCACAGTTTTCCTGAAACTGGAGTAACCCATTCCTGTGCAAGCAAGGGCTCAAAAATGCAAAGAATTAGATTATGGTAGTGGTTTACTTGAACAACAAAACATTTACGTACACTCAAGAGCATCTGAAAGCAATTGGTCTTCATCATGGCTGACGGTTATGAGTCTTCATGACTTGTTTGGCAAAAGGGGTAAAACAAATTAATTTATATCACTTCAGCAGGCAAGTAGAAAAATGCTTTTCTTGGCTACTGATTCATGTATGCTGCAGCAGTGTGACATGTATAAAAGTGGGAGATATTTCCTTCCTCCCAAATCCTTTCACATCTCTAGATTACCAGAGGGTAATGACTATGCCATGAAATCAAGGTCAGTTCTCATCAATTTCAATGGACACTTTTACAAAGAGCGAGCCTGGTCCAAGAACTGCAGTTTTCATTTACCAAGGCACCTAAAAAGAGCTAATATTTTGAGGAACCTGTGAATTCCTCCGCTATTTTCAGCATAAAATGAAACATGACTAAAAGTGAGCATTTCACAGCATTTGTCACTTGAGCCCAAAAGTGCAATTTTAATGCTACCAGACAAGGGGGAAACATGTACCACCTCACGGAATGTGTAACTTAAAGAAATGGACATTATTCCAGGGATGTCATAAATGGCATGTCACTTACAGACTCAGTAAGTGAAAAGATACTATTGACATTTGATAATCCAAATCTGTTTTTGTATATGGGTCTATCAGCGGCAACAAAATTAGAAGAAAAAAAAAAATTAGAGAAAACCCAACGCAATAGAGAAAGTATTTATGTTTAGCTGTGTTCCCTTAATGTTGTCACACACTGTTTTTCTCGCAGTAACTCAATGCCACAGGGCTGTTGGCATGGAAAGGTCTCAGTTTAATCGGCACAAAACATCCAAACAAGTCTTAATCATATACATTACATGAGATAAACATTTACAAAATTAATATTGATGTTGCCTATGCTAGCAAGCAAACCTGTCAATGTGGGAGGAACGTACCAGTTTAATAACAGTAACAAATGCTCTAGAGCCCGTGTGTGACTGAACCGCTGACCTTGCTACTACAACTGAGTGCTTCAGTGCCCTGTTTTTCCCTGGTGGCACGCTCCTTATCCATACTGAACAAAGTTGCCTTCTCTTTAGTGAAGGAAATCGGGACTAATTTCTTACAAATCTTGGGTTTCCCGTGTTCAGTGTTTGCTGAGTTGCCTTAAATATATATAGTGATATAGAAAAGTGATCTTCCCAATAATATTTCAGGAAAACCTAATTCTTATTTATGCTGTTCTCATCGCTTTATCCTTATTTTGCATATTAGGACACCAAGGCAAAACCAAGACAGAAACTCGTCTGTTCAGGATCATGAATGCTTTGAATTCCTCCCAAAGTCTGTACAGTGGCTCACCTACCCTTACCAGGGTAACCGAGCACAAACTGTTGACCAAGGAATCATACTCATGGACACAGCAATAATCCAGAGGCCAGAAAGCACTACATTTGCTGAAGCACACTGAACCTACTGGAGCCGACAAGGAAGAGAGACCTCCAGGCATGGGGTACATCCACACCTGTGGTTTAGTTCAGAGCAGAAAAGTGCTTCTGAAGTAAATCTCCTAACTTCTCCACTTACTGCATTTCAGCTAGCATCATGGAGCGGTCTGAGAGAGCCTGTGCTGCTTTCCAGTTAAACTGGCAACACACACCTATCTGCTCCAGCTCTTACTGGATGTCCAGTTCACAAGAGCAGATAAGAAGCAGCACATAGTAAAAACTTCGCAGGGCGTACGCTGCCGAAAGTCAGGTCTTCAGCATCAACAGTGTCACTCTACAGATCTGTTCTTACTGGGCCCCACTACTTGCTAACGGCAACATAGCTGTTGTGAGTCACAGCCCCTCCTGCTGCTCATTCACTTCCCTGATGTGCTTCACCTCTTTGAAAATATATGCAGAAGTATATTCAGGGAAAGAATGGAGAGAAGTCAAATAGCTTCAAAGGAAAATTACTCATAAGTTTCAACTCATTATCCTCTTTATTTTTAAGATACAACATGGTTAAAACATCTCTTTCATACCCACCTAGAGCCAACACCACAGAAACAGTATAAATGAGCAAAAAATGAAAAGTGAATGGTTATGAGATCTACAGCAGCACAATCACTTTTTCGTGCATTGCTTTTCCCATCCACCCTCTCTTCTGCTACTATTTTTTCACCAAATGGCATACCTCCAAGCTTGATGGGCTTTGGGTCAACGCTATTATAGCCTTCACACCTATGAGGTGGCTGTAATTCTTCAGGAAAGCACCTGCCATCTGCAAGATCCCAATTTCTTCTGCCTCCAGACCCAGCTCTGATTTTAATTTCCTCCTGGGCCAATTAATTCATCAAATTCATCATCATCCGTACAAACTAGTTTTTTTAAACAACGCTTGCTACTTCGTACCCCTAATTTAACCACTTCAGGTCTCCCCTACAATGCAGAAAGCAAGCAATGCATCGCAATGGGCATCCCTTCTGTTCCTCAGTCAAAACCCACAGAGTTGCCATGGGACACATTCCTATAAAGATAAAAATGGAGAAATATGACTTTTTCTGTCGCAGTACACACGCTGCTCGGTGCAAAAGAAATGCCACATACACTAGCATTCATTTTTCATACTAGCCTAGTGTGATAGATAACAATTCACATAAACTTTAATGGACCTAAACTAATTGACACAGGACTAAATTTGGCCCATAGGAACTATATTAAATGTGACCTTAAACTGATTTAGTCAGAATATATAAATTAATATGTTTGTATTTCAAACTGGTATTATAGTGCTCATCCCATTAAAAAGGTCACCGAAACATTAAAACCTGCTTATTAAAATCAAACAACAGCACATAAGTTTTTAAATTGAGGGAAAACCAGCAAACATTGAAATTACTTCCAGCTACCAATGACCTGTCAGGTCATTTTCTATAGTAAAGAATGAGCGATGACCCTGTCACCCTGTAATGAACTACTTCTAATCTGCCTAAAACCATTTCAGGACCCCCTTGTGCACATTGCCTGACTCTGTCCATCTCCAAACACCTCTCCCTACACACCCAGTCTTCAGACCATCCTCCTGAGCTGCCTGCAATACTGTAATTCATTCAGGCTTGCCAACAACATGCACTTTACTTATGTAATTAAAAGGGAAAGAGGGAAGAGGGAAAAGAGATGGCTGCTCCTGATGCAGAACAGCACTTTTCCCCCTTTCTAGTGGATGGGCAATAAAAGACTTCTGAAGGCAGTCCGGGGGGCTCAGCAAAGTATCTGACCCTAGAAAAATACATCCAAGCAATACACTGTGATAAATAATGGGGGTGAAGAGGCGGGGGCGGGGGGAGTTGGAAAGGGGTGCTTTTTTTTTAGGAAACATTAACTCAGCATACAAATTAAAAATGTCTTTTTTATGTAAGTGTGTATATCTATGATATATGTATGCATTATACATATATGAATACATGTTGATATGCAGACTGAGTGGCAGGTTTTCCTGATCCATCACATTATCAAGGAAATTTATTACTATTAAACATTCATAATCACATGCAGATATATACATACATATCGGAAGACCCAAATTAGTGCCTACACACACGCACTTAAACGTGCACATAGAAACACTGCAACATCATCTGTACATGGATATAGCCCTACAAACATGCTGCAGGACTCACACAGAGCCACACAGTGCCAGCATTATGAAAAGCAGCAGAAGCTGGCCCAGCTCTTCTTCCAGGGAAGTCCGCAGTAACAACCTCACTCAACTCCACGGGAGCAGAGCGGTACCAGCGCGTCTAACGAGGCATCCTGATCACATACAGACAGCTTACCCATAAAGTGTATATATGCATAAACTATGCACTTATTGCTTGCCAGAGGAATGTACATCTGCATATAGCTACATAAATCTTAAGCACAGAGAATATATGCTAAGGCTATAAAAATTGGCATGCTAGATCTTGATGGGATGCTCACATTAGAGCAGATGAGGTGGGTATTGTCTCAGCTTTTGTGTGGTTTTGGCTCTACCACAAGTAAAAGACTGACTGAACTTCCCTCTCTAGTTTTGTTTTTTATCTAAGCAGGGTGGTGGGATGAGTACTGAACCTCCACCAAAGTGTGGGAAAAAAACCCCCCTTCAATCAACAAGTTCAGTGTTTTCACAATTTTCACGTCATTGCGGGTGATAAAATATACACAGTGTTCGCTTTGGATCTGTAAAAGGCTTTTCCCCCTGCTACAGCTCTAAAGCTTATTTTACATTTTAATACTTCAGACAGGAGCTTGTCCGGCTTCTTTTTATCTCTACCTTTCCCCCCTCTTCTTTCTTTCTTTCTTTTTAAAGCATTGTATTACATGAAATTCAGCCCTTATTTGGCAGGATTTTATGCAGTCTGTGGTGAGAGCTGAATTCTGAAAATGTTCAGGAAACACTGGCTAAGTGGGGAAATTTATTTGCCTGAGCCAGAGATAACATCTTTCTTAGACTTCTTTTTAAAACACTGGCACTTGTCAAGCAGAATTCTCCTGTTCCCCCTTTCCCCTCTCTCGTAAACACACACGTGCACGCTTATTAAGGATGCAGCAGAACTTAGCTGACACTATAAGCTGGAGTTTTTATTCATTCTGTTTCTACACCCAGTAGAAAGGAAAAAAGAAGAAATCAGAGATGTTGCAAAAAACCCAATTTTTTTCCGTCCCTTTCCAGAACATTCAGCCCTTCTCATCTTCTTGTTTTAAAAAATGATCTATGCCTCCTGTGCCAGCCAGGCTTTCACATTTTTCTTCATTAGAAAATACATCTGTAAAGCAAAGTCAAAATTTTGGCATTTATTTTTATGGTCACAGGCTAATGTTCTTCACGTAACATAATCTAAGCCATAAACAGTGAGGGCGAAGCCATCATTTCTCATCCAGGGCACAAGACAATACTGAAGAGTCGCAGGGTGCGCACTGATTCAGAGCTCTGCTCGCCCAGCGCAGCTGCCTGGCACGCCATTTGGGGAGGACAGCGGGGGGCAGAGCAGGTGACTCGGCAAAATCATTTGGGGGTGGCGAGGAGCGAGGCCGAGGACAAAATTAAAGGCTGGAGCCTGTAAGGAGAGGAGTTTAATGCCTGAGCGCTCGTTTTGAACTGTGACCTGAGGTTTGGCTGGGCACTAACCACGGCATGCCTCATCAGCTCCTGTCACGGGTACCCCGGGGTATACCTCCAGCAGGCAGCCAGCTCGGGGGCCGCATCCTCAACCACCAGCTCGCTCACACTCTACCGAGACCCTGCCGAGAAATCAGCATGCAACCCAAGAAAGCATCCTTTCCTCTGGAATAAAAATTAATATTACTTGTCATATTTCATGTCTGAGCTCTTTTCATGCTTTATCCTCTGGTAATGAGGGCTAAATTACCAATATTAGTAGATTTTCATGGCTAGCACAGAAAGAGCTGTTACCAGAATAAATGTTTGCATTGCTTCTGTTGGACACAGGCTTTGCTAATGCAGCTTTGCTAATTATTTCTAAATAGGCAATAATCTGCATCCCCTAGTGCTGGGTAGTGGATTGGCCACGTACCTGCTATTTCCCTTATTTACATGTTTTACAACTTTATCAACTACACTAATTACACTCTGAACACTGTTTAAAATTTTCTGTTAATAGAGATACAATGATGCACCAGAGGATGTGTATTTATGCCATAATTACGCCTCTGTTCCTGCGATGCAGTCTCCAATTAGCTGTCGACGGTGGCACAAGCAGCTGCCTGATATTCTAAAGCAGTGAAACATCTGCACAGCGGATGATACGCTCACATGGATTTTTTTTTTTTAAGCCTAGAAATTTACACCCAAGGGAGTGCAGACAAATAGGAGCCTGTCATGTGTAGGGATGATTAGAAATCCTCACCATGGCAACATTGGAGCAGCCATGTCACAGAGTGAGGGGACACATGTCTAGATTAAGGCGCTAAAAACATTTGCGTTTTTTTTTTTTTTTTTTTTTTTTTTTGCTCCAGCATTCCCAACTTCCCTCCCTCCCCCTCTCCTTTTCATATTCTTCTCTTTGCATCTAAAGCCAACCAAAACAGCAGGTGAAAAGGCCAAAATCTGCAGCCCATGCAAGGAATATGACACAGTAGATTTAGTGTCAGGAAAACAGCGAGCAATCAGAGGATGCTGCCAGGCATCCGCTGGATATTTTCTTTCAGATGGGGGAGGGAGAAGGTGGAAAAATAAAGGAGAGAAAAAATATGGGCATCATTCAAAATAAAGCTCCGTTGTCTTCATCCTAGAACGACATTTAACAGATAACTTCCATTTAACCCTCATTAACAATTTCTCTCTGACTAGTTGACCAGCCGGCATATACTGATGGCGGAGGAGGGGAGGGAAAGAGGTGAAAGCCTGGTGTAAGCCTCTGTTCCCCGCAGACCGTTTCCGCATTGAGCCATTGTATGCATAGAAAGTGTGACAGATGACAGATTCACTGAATTCTCATCTTTACACCAAAAATCTTAATTGTTCAGATGAGGAAGTTAATTTTATCAGGCTCCTTCTGGGCCATTGCCATTGCGATGTAATATCAATTTCATATAATATAATCATTATAATTAATCAAGGGCATCATTCTAGAATGCAGGTTTGCCTGAATTGCAAGGAGATGGCATGGGTTTGGGTCCAAACCTCTGGTTCTTGCCCCGTCTACCTACCCTTTCTGTGACCGCTCAAACAGATGTTTCCACCAACATGTTCAGAAAAGGCTCCAGAGCAGTCCAGAAATCTTGCAAAGCCAGCTCATCTTATAAGATTCCCTTCGTTCAGTCGGATGGAGAATTTGAGAGACCAGCTGCACTTGCTGGAAAAAAGCTCACAGCATTTTGCTCTCACTGAATCTTCAGCCTCAAACTCCAACTCTAAGCTGCTGCTTCTACCTGTTTTTAAATAATGATATTTTAATAAACATTTTATTTCTAAACCACTGGCTAACCTCTATGGCATCTGAAATATTTAGTGAGGCCTTTATTTTAAACACCAAATTCATGATTCTTAAAAGAATGTATTTACGGTTTTAGTGCCCGGGGGTCTAATTGATTTCCTGAAAACAATCCGTGTAGAGCTGATAGCTTGTAAAAACTGAGTTACAGAGCTGTGGAGAAATACTTTGGTAACACAGCATCTCAGACGTGGCAAGTCCCAACCACACCGTCAGAGGCTGCCACACCTACAGACGCACCGCAGACCTCAGCGTCAGGCTGTGCTCCCCGTCTCTCCGCCTGCGCCGTAGAGGTCAGGCCCCCTGTGCTACTTCTAATTAAATTCCAAGCAAAATAAGTAAATTAATTAACATTCACTGACTTCAGTGCTTGTGCTCTAAATATCTGGAGAATGAGTAACTAAAACATTTTCTGAAGGTAATGAGGAAGTTTCCCGGTGTAATTATTGAGCGTATGCAGAGAAACTCTGCCTGGTGTTATAGGGTACCTATGTCACCATACCATGTGCATAAATTTCACTTGTTATTCATTGCGCATACCCTGTTTTGCTCCGTTCTCATACAGGAGAGCATGATATTGAAGAGCCACTATGTGTCAGTGCAAGGACAGAGTTTATCTGATAAACAAGTCATTTTTGGAAACTGCAGATGCTCCTACTGTGAAGCATTAAACGTGGCCCCTCTTAGATACACAGAATGGGGTTCTGGTCGACTGAGCACAGGCTGATAAGCTCTGCACAGCTCTGAATGCTGTTTGCCCACATACTAATGTTAAACAAAAGAACTGCAGACTGCAGAGAAAGGATGCGGGTCAGACAACTAAATTGCTTAAACCCTTAGGCAGCCTTCTGAAAAGAAAAGGCATGAAAGAAGCTGATATGAGCTTTTATGCAGAATTGTTCTGTTTATTATCCCTGTTAAGAAAATGATGGCAAGTATCTTGTTAAACTATATATTCCCAAATAAGACAGGAGGACAGCCACCTACTAAACAAGACACAATATGCCATTGGTCATTACATGATCAGCCATATATCTGCTTTACATTATTTTCGGATTATGAATATAATAAAAAGACAATAATAAAGCTGTACAGATAATAACAAATGCTGTTAAATTGCATTTTTTGCATTAAGTCATCTGATTTGTCATTGAAAGTTTGCAGGTAATAACAGTCTGTCATTGTAGAAATCTACTTCATGTTAGAATTTCACAATCTTGTATTAAAACTTTGTTAGAATAGAATTGTTATAACTCTATTCAACTACATTATGAGACAACTTAATAATAAATCTATGACAAAGTATATCACTGTGATAACATCTAAACTTGCCTTGGATGAAACAGTGATATGATTTTATTACAAGATTTCTCCTATTGCTAGCACAATAAAATATTGAAAAATAACACTTGTCTGGAAAAACGAAGGGGGTGGAAAGCGTATGCGTCTCGGTGGAATCCGCGCTTTCCCTAAAACCTGCTTGGTTTGCTCACCCCACACATCACAGCAGAGTCTTTGCCTTTCTTTGCAGTGTGTTTCCGTCTCCATCTCTCATATACATGCACACGCGCGCACGCTCGCACTCGTGCACACACATGGCACAGACAAAGTGGAGCAGAGGGGTACTTAAGGCTTGGGATGCTGGACTCAACCTACCAGTAGATAAGCCACTGGCAAAGCTGAAGTGTAGAGAGATTCCATCCAAAATCATAGCAGCCTGTATAATGCAGAGACTCTGAACTGCCTGTTTATCAGGAAATACAGAAGAATGCCTCACACTCTGAGACTCGTAACAGCAACAAAATTAAGCTCTCTGGTTTTTTATTAAAAACATATATAAGACATCACAGGATTCCGTTGTCATCTTCCTGACATATGCCTCATCTGATTACACATGAAAACTATTCCTAAATAGGCATTGCAAGAACGCACTGCAATTATTAATTTGAATACATACGCACAATGCCACTCAGCATTAACGCTCGCTGGACTGAAAACTGCTGCTTCAAAAATAAAGTAAACAAATTTATTACCAGACGTAGCGTAGCTCTGGTGTCCAGGAGAACAGCTTCACACCTGGAACAACTTTGATTCATGGGACAAGTGCCAAGACTGGGTCTTTCTGCAGAGTCCCGTTACAACCTAGAAGCCGTATGGAGTCAAGAACCCACTCCAACCCCTTTGGTCCTTAAAAGCGCGCATCTCTCAATGCAGCCCAGGACAAATTCCGGCATTTGCAGCTCTTCTCGTAGCACACCAGTGGTGGGGTAGGGTGCACAGCACATCAGTTCAAACAAGCAGAGACGTTGTTCAAGGGCACACAGGAGGTATCACAGCTTAGTAGTGCAGAAGGAGCGAGATCATGCCAACAGTCAGAAAAGAGTCACTAGACCGAGCCGGGGAGTGAGCCACTTACTTACACACTTCTCAGGTGGAGGTAAAATACTGCATTTCTAAACATATTGTTGGGAAAAAAAAAAAAAAGCAAAGAAGGTAGCACAAATACTAAGCTCTGAAGTGGTTTAACTTCTACATCCAGAAAGCAAAGTCAACCCATCAACCCAGATGTTGCAGCTGTCTTGGAGAAAGAGACAAAAGGTGGTATATTGCTTTTTAAAGTATCTTATCTGGTACTCACCAAATCAGTGAGCGATCCCCTTGCTACGTGTGATGCATATATCCTAAATAATATTGATTTTTTTAATTTGGTGAATGGGAAATTATTTAGCTTGAGCCAAAGGGGATCTGCTCCCCCCTTAAATAGATGAAAAAAATGCATATTGAACAGAGCACTTAGCTCAACAATATTTTTTGTTTTGTTGTGTATGCTTAAATTTGTAAATTTAACAGTATTGAAAACATCACTGCAAAATACAAAGTTGACAGTTTTAATTTTGAAAAGCACCTAATTAACTATCACAACATTAATATTTCTCATTGCCTCACAGGTCTTTTCGATCTGAACAATTACTTATTTCAACTAGATTTTCAGATCTTGGTCAACCCGAAGTAGCCTGACAAGTGGTAAGAAATAGCCTGCTTTTATCCGACACTCCTGCCCAATGAGGTAAGTGTAGCTGTCAGTATGTTCAAAATGAGAAGCAGGATCAGAGAGATCAAGGCTGCCTCTGCATTGTAGTTTAGGTTGCTGGGCCAGAGAGCAAGTTATATCCTTGGACTCCTGATCCCCAACCTGTCACCCGCATTATGGATTAATCTTGCACCTACAGTTTCTGGGTGCTAAGAGAGTTTGGATTTGAACATGAGCTATCGTGGATGTGCCCTCAGTCATCTGAACTCACACCGGCAGGAGGAACTGAGCCCTGTGCCTGTATTTACCTGAACACACGCACATAGAAAATTCATACTTGTGTACACAGGCTTAGGCTACTATTTTTTGTTAATGCTCAGCACTTCTAGCTT
Organism: Sagittarius serpentarius; assembly: GCA_034782735.1. NCBI lineage: Eukaryota > Metazoa > Chordata > Aves > Accipitriformes > Sagittariidae > Sagittarius > Sagittarius serpentarius. The sequence goes on along the minus strand of JAVKLA010000014.1, from coordinate 16,102,420 downwards.
AAATTGGTTTTACAGAGTTTTGTATATAGGTTCTATTCCTTCTGCAAGTGGAGCTTTTCAAATTGTTTATATATTCCCTATAGGTGGACTATGCAAAAAAAAGTGCTTTTTTTCATAATTTTGACTATTTTGAGATTTTAGTTACTGGTACGTCTGTCTCATCCCCATCCTTTGTAGTTCGGTAACTAGCAAGGGATGAATTCAGCTAATAAAAGTGGACGATACCAATATGATCTGAGGGCTATATACACACCTCCTGTTGTTGCAGATTTATTGCAGAATAAATAGGGCAGTACAATCTGAAAGGTGCTCACAGCCACAGCATCTAGTACTGAACTGTCAGAATTAGTCCTACCTTTAAATGACAGAATACATGTACACTGCCTTTAGATCCAACTTATTTTTAACAGTAGGTGGTTTCATAGTTCATTTGAAGAAAAATTATATACAGCTAACAACCTTTTTCTGAGACTAAGACCTTTCTTGATTTTATTTGTTGGGGCAGGGAACAAAAAATAAAAAAGACAAGCTTTATGAATTTCTATCTTACTTTATTCTTCTTCTCTTTTGTCTTTCTTTCTCTTGGGGTATAATCCAGTAAAATGCTGAGCATCCTTGATATGTAATGTTTCCTGTGGGATTTACACATTTCTGTATCAGGAACATTACTTACTTCATCAGAGACAGACTTTATCATCCTGCAGAATAATATGTAATTTATTGGATTTTGCAAATTTAGAGGTTCGCTCAGATGTAATGTATTTCAGTATGTTTCCAAATGTATGAAACATTCTGCGCATTTCAATGATAGCGCTGTAAATTAATGAATCTACAAAAAAATTTATTTTTTTTTTTTAAGCCAGACACAGCCTATCCATGGCTGGATCACATGAACTTTATCCCTCTAGCAAGCCTACTCAGAAGAAAGCCTTGTATAGTAATTCCCAGATGGTGAAGAATTGTTTTTATATTTCAGTTAAGGACTGAAATTGGGAAATTTCTCTTTCACACCTCAATTTCTGTGTAGCTTGCACTATTATGCTCAGCTGTATTATAGAGCAAGAAGCCTTTAAAATATGTAAATTTCCAGATGAATTTCTGAACAGAGAGTGGTCGTACAGACTCAACACATTCCAAAAACAGAGAATGTCAAAAGAAAGGAAACAGATCAAAACACTGTTTTTGACATTACTTTCAATTAAAGCTGCATCTGTGAGGTCCACATACGCTTGGTGAATTTTTAAGGAAAGAAAAGACATGAAGGAATTATTTTATACTGGATGGTGGAGGAATACCAAATAAACGGCAAGCCCTATTTCAGTACATTAAAATCCCCTCTGGTACTGATTTCAGAAGATCACTTTCACTGTCTTAATCCCAAAATTATGCTATTCTGAAAGGAAAATCTGACTTCCCAAATTTTAGAAAAAAACCTCAGGAATCTTATGAATTAGATGAAAGAGAATATTGCCTGCATTCTTATTGTGCCTCAGAGTCTCATTATTTTTTTATATTGTCTAAGTCAATAAATGTATTAATTGCTGGAGAGTCTATTATTTCTTGCAGGATATTCCATGACAATTCCAGATTTTAAATACCTGCTCTTTTTACAGAAAAACTGAGTGTCAACACAACTGTACATTTATGCGAACAACTCCCTCAATACTGCATGTAAATGATGCATTTTAGCATTCAAATGAGCATTTAGGGTTTTAAGCAGAAGTTTACACACAAGTGCCTGACATATGTACTCCTTTATATATAGCTAGTATGAAAGAAGCCTATCAGCTCGAGTTAAAGGCTATAAAAACAATACCAAAAGTAAGAGGAAAACAAGCCTTGTGGGCAGAAGAAAATGAGAGCAAACAAACAGGAATGTTTAAAGGTTGGGGTCTTTCACAGCATAAGAAACTTTCAAGAGAAAAAAAACCCCACAAAACCAAACAAACCACAAACCCCCAACTTTTAAATTCCAGAGCAAAAGCTTATTTATTTCTGTGTGATTTTACATGTTTGACAACTCTTGATTCTTGGAGCAGCAGATTTTTCCATGTCTAGGTCTTTGACGAGACATTTGCGGAGGGTCTGCCCCACTTGGCCAAAATCCCCGTGCCCCATTGGTGCAATATACGCTGTCCTTGCCAAATTCGGCTGAGAGCATCGGTTCACGTGAGTGGGAGGAATTATCCTGGTTGGCTGTAAGATCACCTTGCCAACAAATTTGACCTGACTTCCCCAACCAGAGTTGATATATGTGCGGTAGTTATTCAGGCTAAACTCCTGATCAATATGTCAGATTTTAAAAGTGATTGCAACAAAGTAGAGACCTGGGATTATGAGGCACCTGCATACACAGAGACTGAGGAAAGGCAAGTCTAAGGCACTTGTATTTTGCATGTCACACTTGATGACATGATGAAAGATCTGAGCCAATACTTCCACGTCCAGTTTAGCTGTGACCCATTAAGGAGACAAAAAATGTACAATATGCATAAAAAGCTAGCTAATAATGCATACACACACACATACACCGGCTTCAGTTATCCAGAACACCAACACTTTTTGAAAACCACATGAACCTCCCAAACTGCACCATAAACATCCATTAACATGATAATACCCATTAATCCAGCCAAACACAACTCATTTGTCATCTTTCTGTTGCAATCCATCTGTGAGCGTGTAGGAAGGGGAAGCGGGGGGGAATTCACAGTCTTATCTGTCAGGGGATTAGCTTCACAAGAAGGACTGATTTTAAGTAATTCGGTGGTAGGAAAAAGCTCATTTGTTTCCGTTTATTGAAGGATCTTTTTAGTATTGTACTTTCATGATCTTACTTAAGTCTTAAGCAAAGTAGTTAGAATGGGGAAAAGAATAAAAATATCTTCCAGCACTCAAATGTCATTTTTTGCATCATAACTTGGTTACGTTTTTTGTTTTCTTTATGAATTAAGAGGTGCATTTTAGTGGCTATATTGATGTCTGATCTGGTGGGAACCACTTCTAACTTGAAAACTCTGTTCTTCTATATTCTGTTGTTTGCATAGGTCTCTTCTCTTGGCTATGAAGAGGTAAATCCATAAGGCTGTAACCTAATAAAAGGCATCCTGGCTCTAGAAAGGTTGTGCATGGCAAAGTATAGATCAACACAATACAATCTCTAAACAAGGTAAATTACTTGTAACTTAGCCTCTTTCTCTTAGGGATGTTGTTTCTCTTCTACATTATCACAAGTCTTATGTAGGTCCCAGAGAGAGAAGCATCTTCTTTTTCATCCTAGAAGAAGAGAAGAGGCAGAACATAAACATTTGGTACAGCCCAAATAGGAATTAATAATGGTTAAAACTACCTAAGAAAATAAAACCGCCATGGAGAACAAAAAACATCTTTTATTTTTATGCTTGGGATTTTATTCCAAGCATGAAAAATCAATGTAGGTGTAAGTCTTGTTTGACTCCCACTGAAGAATACTGAGCCTACAGAGATGGTCTTTTCCCCCTGCTGCATTGCAAGAGTTCCTATGTAACTCAATGTTAGTCAAGAATTTTTAAGACAACATAGTAGTTTTGGAGGAGTGTAAATGTATGTTACTAAAAGTGCTAAATTTGGTGCTACATAAAATGCAATGTAATCTCACACAGAGACATTTAGTAAAAGCAACAGTTTTATTTACTAGCTCAACTTCAAAGGAGTTTGGAGTGTTTTGTTTTCCCTTCAACTCAAGAACAGTAGTTCTGCAAATACTTTGAAATAACACAGTATGCAACTGAGAGGAAAAAGGGAAGTTTTCGCATAAAGTTATGAATGCAGAAACAGACTGTAAAGTAAAAGCCCAAATCTAATCTTATCAATGGATTTAATGTACAAGAAGAAACAGAACATTGTAAACATTATCCCCAAATATGCTATGGAGATAGGACTGGCCTTCAGGTGGGAAATTAATAAATGTAGTAATTAGCTGAAGTGGGAAATCTAGGTTTGTCTTTTACTCGTAGTAGTGTAGTTAGCAGTCTTGGAGATTTGTACCTTTTTCCTTCTTTCTTAACAACACTCAGAAAAAAAAAGCTAAGGTCTCTGCGTGGCTACTCAGCTGTTTTTGCAAAGATCGAACTGTAGGTATTGCTGAAATGGGTCTGAGGAAATTATGTCTGATACAATCTTCAGAAGTTAATTATTTATTACAGAAGACCCTCCTTTATAACTGAAAACTCATGTGAAGTTAGTACTTTCTGTTGTTTGGGGAAAATAAAAAATATATGTCTGTATGACTAGGTGTTATGTCCACGTGTAAACAATATAACTAAAATGGTGCAAAAAGATCTGGTCAGTCTCTAACATTTTACCACTAAGAGTAATACAAAGGATTTTTTGTTTGTTTTCTTTTTTGATTTTTTTTTAAGAGTGGCAGTAGTATGGGGGCAGTAGGAATAAACTGAAAAAAATATTACAATTCTTAATTACCATGTTTTCAACAATCTCATTTAGTATTTCATTTCAGCCTGCCCTTCATGATAAATTAAAATCAGACACTGAGTTAGTCTAATTGATAAATACACCAAATTATCCATACCAAAACCTATGTGTTCCAAATCAGAAAGTAAAATAACCAAGGCATTATTTTTGTATTAATGATTCTGTATGTAGTAGGAAAATCAACTGAGGAGAGAAGGGTAGCATTTAAGAATGTTCCTTTTAGTGATTAGAAGTTCTAAGGGGAAGATTATAAATAAGGGAATGATGTGATGGAGGAAAGGCTCATCTGTTTCAGCATGAAATCTCCAATATCTGCCTTTCTCCCATACACTCCATCTTTACCAGTCATTATATTTTGTAATCAACAGCCATCTAATTCTTCAAAACCAGGAAATTCTTTAAAAATAGAAAATTTCCTCTAATTATGGGCCTGAATTCATTGTATAAGTAATTTTCGGATATCTGCAGTGAATGTGAATGCAAATAAAATCTCCCTTTTATACGAAATTGTTACAATGATAAATTTACATTGTATTCATACAAGAATGCAGTCCCTGCTTAGTTTCAGCACACTACATGTATTTGTAAGGGAATTGTTCCCATTTCAGTACTTGCGAACAATATCCTTTATATCTTTCATATGAGAATAGACATTATGAGTCCATTAATGGGCAAGATTTGTCCATACAATACTCCAGGGAATTTTCATGTAAATTTGCATACTTTTCCTAAATATGTATGCGAACTTGAAAGATGAGATTCTTAGACATAGAGGATGTATCATTAGAGATAGACAGACAAACCGATCTTTCATCCCTCACAGACCTGGTACTACACATGTGGAAAACTGCATTTGCTGTTTCTTTTTAAGGTGACAATCCTAAATTACCAGACTTCTAAAGCTTACTCAAAATTGGTAGTGATCATGAAGTTTTTATCTTTCCTTTATCAAATAAATACAAGCTTGCTTAAGCATTTAGGTACCTACACAAAAATGTTCTCTTTTTCAGGAGAGATGAAGAGAAAAAAGGACAGAACAATGAACACTAATTATGACACATGGTCAACATCTTTGGAAAGAACCACCTCTCTTTGAAAAAAAAATTGGAAGTTTAAAATTAGGCAAAATTAATCCAGACCAATGAACTGAAGTTAAATTTCAATAGCTTACATTTCTTTAACAGTTTTCATTCAAGTGTTCACTGTAAAAGATCTTTAGAAGGTATCCTGAAAAACACACTTGAGCATCATATGCAAAAGTGCTAAAACTTCCATTTTCTTTTTTTCCTTTGAGCTCCTGTCTGGTCTCCCCCCGTCTCTTTACTCACGCTTTGGCTGCTCTTGATTTTAGGCAGAGACCAGTCTTTCCATTCTGTGTATGCCATCTGTTGTAACTGTATCTTGGTCCCCGAACAGTGCTCTTACAACACTATTGTAGCAGAAATAATGAGTGGTGTGGTTACGTTATAGGTGAGCAATGCTAAAACAATAGCGTGTTATCGGTGTTCACATGTAAGAATGAATAGAAAAGTAGACGGTAAGGAAATAAATGATGTTTTCAGTTACCAGGGCAGGTACAAAAGCTCTCAGCCTGTGCTTTAACTCTGCTAAATAAATGAGGTGAGGGATGGCCAAGTGGTAGAGACAGGTTCACATCCCCACCGCTCAGCGCTGGATCGCTCTTTGGCCAACTAGTTGGCACGCTTCCATTGCTCTGCACTCGGCGCTGGGGCTCCTCTGTGCCTCAAGTGGCTCTTCCAGTGCTAAGCAACACAATTATTCATTATGTCTGTTTTTTCTGAGCTCGCAGTATCTGGAAATAATGTGAGGGCTGTGCTGCCGCCCTTCAAAGTGCTGTTTTCACCTCATCAGAGTACATATGTTGCAAGCCCTCGGATGTACTTTAAGGTGTGGGTGAAGGTTGAAGATGTTTCTGTGACTGGGGACACGACTGTGGAAATAGGAGGAACCGAAACTGGTGTTACCTGGCCCACACTACATTTTGAGATCAGTTTCAGAAAGAAGTATCCCCCAAAATACTCTGCTTTCTCTTAGACAGAGTAAGTTTCAGCAGTACAAGCAGATACAGGCAGCAAACTATCAATTAAAGCCATGTGGCTGACCACAGCTGCAATCTCTGAGCTTGGCTTTTTTATTTAGCAATGTAGCTATAGCAGGATGATGGTTTCACTGGGATTATGCTAGATTAAACTATTCAAGAACTATTTGACAATACCTGATGCCTACAGAGAACTGATAACTACTTGAGAAGATCCTGCCTTTCTAGTAGATAGTATATTACTGACAGGTGACATTTATTTTAGGTACGAGATATTTTTCACTACAACCTGCCATATTTCAGAAAGAAAACAGATGCTTTCATTAAAAGTCCCATAATAGAGAAGATGTAAGTATGTGCAAAATGCTATGGACAACAAGGAGAAAAATAAAAGAAAGTATGAATATCTGTAGACAGTTTGTGGTGAAGTTTGAAAGTAATAGCAGAGAGGAGCAGGCACAAATCTTGTTATTTATTAATTGGATTTGTGCCTGCCCCTGTTCCACACGTATTTGAAAATACCTGCCTTTGCAAAAGGTAGATCATCTCTTCTTGATACTTTTATATGAAGAAACTGATGTATAATCTCTTTAAGTGTTGTATTTCTGTGCATTTGATAAATTGTTTTGAATGCTCTTGAGTCACACATATATATCTCATTGCCTGGTTTTTCAAAATTCCCAGCTACGTTATTTACCATAGTGTATCGCCTGTACAGGGCAACCCTGACTTTTCTTTCTTTGGTGCAAAGAATTCTTATGAAAAACACAAATGCACTGAGGTGATGCAGTAGGCAACGTGGAGGGACGTGCACAAATAGCTAAGATAGCCCAAGTGAGGGAAGGGAAATGAAATCCTCTTAATTTCTTACTTGGTTGAAAGGAAACCTGCTATGAAGCATTTGTTGATACTAAAATCTGGTCTATGATTAAGACCACCTTTCTACCTGAAGGAAACGCGGTCAATGCCTTGGAAAGTAAAAAATTTAACATTGATTATTTAGTCTGCTATCTATGGCCAATTAAAAGCAGATACAAAAGTACGCTTCTATGTTTAAAAGAAAGAGAGAGAAATAAACGGTGGCCAGAAAAGGAAAGGAAAGGAAAGAAAAGGAAAGGAAAACAGGGAAAAAAAGTAACTGCACAAACTATTTATTGGAATGAAGAAAATAAAAAATAACTTTGCTACATGACATGAAATGGTTTCCTTTGTGCAGATTTATTATTCCGTTTATTTTTAAAACAAACCAACCATACACATTTACCTTAGGAACAGAAAAGTTGCCTGTTTCTGTACTGTAGTGGTTAACAGAACTATAGACTGATGGTTTCACAAGGCATCAGTCACACTTCCACAACATTTGCTGATATAAATATAAAAGCTTCATTTTAAAGGATAAATAAAGCAACACTATTATCTAAACAGGGTAAAATTTAACATCCTTGTGGTTTGTGGAAATTTTTGATGTGCCTGCTGGCTTTTCAATAAAAATCAATTATGCCTTAAATGCGAGCGGTAGTCAACATACTACAGACTATAAATTCAATTTCATACTCAGAAATATGGATTAGCTGAACTTGATGCCCTTCCATTGATTTCAGAAAGCAAAAGCTGATAAGGTAAATAATAGTAAGAAGCTCTCTGACACTCCACATCAAGTTCCGGATTTCCATATTATTTTTGTAAGAACTTTCCAGCCACCACAATATCCTCCTTGTGAAATATGTATGATGAATAGATATTATATGGATTGCTGATTCATCTCTATTTACAGAATGGATATTTGGCTTTTATAATGTAAGGTGGGAACTGGATAGGAAATGAATATACTTATTTCTTTTAGCACCTTGCAAGGTATATATCATCCAGGGTGAATAAAGCCAGTGCGTAATTACAGAGCAGTCTGATTAAGCTCATGTTCTCTAGACTGCAAACTTTTCTAAGTAATGTTTGTAGACATAAGGTAAGCAAGAGGAAACCAGTCTCTTTAACATACAAGAAAATCTAAAGCTGCTGTAAATTTAAAACAAAACCATGTCTCTGCTCTGCGAGCAGAACACTCGAGACCAACATGAATTACAGAAAATGTGCTGTAGTTTGAGGGGGAGACAGGCAATAATGTTAGAACAGGGAAATATAGGAGGGAAGATGGTTCATGAACTAAAACTTTGGATTATTTCTCAGAAAGGTCCAGTCATCTCTGAAAAAATTTTCTTCCCTTCCTGAAATTACAGAGCTCTTGGGCTGTAAAGCTTGTGTTCTCTGGCTTCCAAACAGGACGCAGTCATTCTCCTTTTCAAAAATAATCTGATTCATTCAGGTTAAATCCAAAAGGCAGCTTAAGTAGACTTAGCCCGCAAGGACTTGTTCTTACCTTCATTCAAAGGCTTGTCATTACTTTGACTCTAACTTACAAACACTGCTTTCTTTTGTCACACATCTAGCATGTTGAAAGAGACACTGTCAACTTATATGGGTCTTTCTCAAGGAAAGCTGAATCCCAAGGAACATCTGTGATAGACATATGGATACTAAAATCTTTTTGAAAAACCCAAGCCATTGCTTAGGACCTACTGACACGAATAATGCTTACAACACTGCAGAACCCTCAACAGTTAAAATCTCAGCACTATGCAGTTGAAAAGGAGCTTAAAATGCCTAAGTCCTGTAATTTCAGGAACTGTTTTAGAAAACCGAGAACCTCATTTGCCCCCAACGCAGGAGCTGCACATTATACTCTGTCAGCTCATTTCCACTGGTAGCTTCTGCTCTGGCCTGTCCCCAGAGGGACTGCGCTGAATCACATATTCCTCTGGCTGAAGAACACAGTTTTTGATGGTTCACTACAGCAACCAGTGCCATCTCCTGCTTTTATACCTCGTGGGTAAAGCACCTAATTGAGATTTAGAAGAGCCAAATGTTATTTCCATCTCTCCTCTTGGCTCTGGCATCAGTTTCCAGCATGGCACCACACCCTACCAAGCTGAGATGTCTCAGTTTATGAAGGCACCAGCCATTTGAGCTGCGTTGTCCCCTTCTGTCATCCTTCGTTGTGTGCTGGGGTCGTACTGACTCTGTGCTGGACAGGGAAACCAAACTGATGAGATGGCACTGGGCCAACGGAGAGGACCTCATGCCGAGAGTGCGCTCAGAGCCATCACGCCTCTCCTTTCCCCTGCACAAGATTTTGGATGTGCTGTGCAGCTGCACATGGAACCTGAGGAGCCACATCTGGAAGACACGCTGTAGATAGGCAAACTGCAGGTGTTGGGATGGGGACTGGGAAACAAAGACCCCCAAGTGAATCCCATATTTAATGGGTGAGAGACGCGCTCCACAGGGGCCTGCTAAAGTTGTTCGTAGTGCTTGGTGCACTGGCTCCCTGATATTCGCTTACTTAATTCTAATTCTAATTCTAATTCTAATTCTAATTCTAATACTAATTTAATTCCTTCTTCGAATTCCTCTGCAGAACTTATTTTCAGCACAGGCCTCTGTGGATTCTGCCTTTTTATATTAACTGAATGAGTTAATTTATACACCAAACTACTTTGGAAATGATTGAAAGAAACTTGCATTATGCTTATCTAAAGGAAGCATATCAACTTGTATTGTTATAGATCGTTTGCTTTCCCATAATTTCCCATCTTTCCCTCTGGTCAGTCTTAATGCAAGTCCCAATCTTAAAAGTCGCAGCATGCAGCAGTTCCCCGACAGAACCCACTGAAACTTGATTTTCAGGTGTCCTGCTTTGGAGGGCTTATTCGGTAAAGCAATATATTCAACACATGTACCCTGCTACAACACAAGCTTTTAATTTTCATTTAAATGGAGGTATAATTACATACAGTTCTTGCACTGTAACTGCTGCAAATCACATCCTAAATACACAATTGTGTTAAATCCTGATTAATGAAATTTCTTTGTAAGCTAGACGTTCCGTGTTAGATTTATATAACAACGACAAATAAATCTAATAAAACCAAAAAAAGCTCCTGGTATTTCCCTATATTGTTCTGGTGTAACTAAAGTATATACGGGAAAAATATACAGCATTGTTTATGAAAATATAATTCTTGTAGATACACTCAGAAAACTGCAAATGTTCATAAACATCTCTCTCTTTGGGGAAAGAGAAAAGTGCCATTTAACAGGTGTTAGAATGTAAATGACATCTCATTAGTGACTTCCTTTTGCAGCTCAGAGACAAATAAAACCTTCATTTAAAAGCATCAGTGTTGCTCCTAAGGGTTTCTGGTATCATAATGTTTTGGTTTACGACGATATTTAGCCTTTTCTAACATTCCCACTTATTTCTACTGAATAAACCAGCCTCTGTCTTTAAAGTTAAGACTCAGAATAAAACCAGGCATAGAAGATGACGACTGTACAGCTATTCATACCTTCGTCCCTTGCAAGTAAGTTGCAGGGAATTATCATCTGCATTAACATGAGAGAAAAAGAGCAGCTCATCTTCATTCTGGACACCAACTGGATTCTCATTTTCCTCTGCAAGGTGTGAAAACCTCTATATGTTTCTTATGTGTAGGTTTTTATGAAAGAGTTTCTCTCTGTCATGCTTTTCCCCCAGAAAACCCACCCCTCACAAAACAGTTTTGGAGAGGTGTTAAATTACTTCAAGTGTTACCAGAATATTAATTCAGTCCTTCTGGATTAGGTGATTGCTACATACCATTTTACATTTTGTTAAAAAAAATAAGAAATCAATCACAGGCACTTGTGTGGTAGCAAGAGGAACTTTCACTTGGCTTTCTGAGAATAACTGCGCTCAAATAGTATACTAAAAATGTGGGTGACCCTTTGGCAATGACACTGTCAAATTCAAGTACCAGGCTGACCAACAAGGCTTTTGCGCACCAAGGGTGCAAGGAGGTGGTAGAAGGCGAGTGGTGTCCTTAAGCAGACATGGGAAGGAGCACAAGAACCCCCTGAGCTGGTCCTCAAGGTCTATTTCTCGCCCACCAGCACCACAAGAAGGCGTACGGTCTTCCAGTCCAATGAGTGACAGAGTTGGGAGTCAGAGCCTCTCCTTGTCCCCGAGGCTGCTGAATAAGTCACTCAGCTGACACAGTTTTTCCATTTTTCACATCATTTAATAGTTAGTCTTATTTATTTACCAGAGGTTGTTGGCTTAACCGTTGGCTCCTGTTACCTATCACTGCAATGATGTACCCATTTGGGATATTTTTCTGAAGATCTCAAAGATCATGGGTGAAAATGTGTACTTCCCACATTCTAAATTAGCTGTAAGCACTCAAGATAAAACCTGAGGCATTATCTAAAAAAGCTCAAGGTAAATGTATGCATAAGTGCAAAGATAGGAAATAACAGTGAAAATGGTAAAATAATAGTCGTAATAATAATAATAATAACGATAATGATGATGTAGGTGTTTTATACCATTTCACCGTTAGTTTTCATTCCTATCCCTTTTCATAAATCAGTTTACGTCCTCGAGGGAGTATTGTTTTTAGTCGCAACCATTCCTGGGCAAAGAACACCACAGTGAAGGGACTGGGGGCAGAGGGGGAGATATTCAGCGCTGTACAATGGAAAAGGGATACAAAGACTGTGTGAAAAGACATGCAAGAAACTGACTCTCAGTGGATGGGAACAGATTAAACTCACAGAAAATTCTGAATGCTGCAGGGAAGGCAAATAAGGAACTTTATTTACACTTGTTCAGAATAAAAGAATGAATGGGACATTCAATGGCTCTGAAAAGCAAAAATTAACATGATGATTTTTCAAATACATCTGCTTTTTGGAGTACTGTAATTTGCACCTGTAGAACTCATTATCACACAATATCATTATATGTTAAAGTAATGCCACTTTGAGAATAATGTTGAGCACTTACATCTGTAATGAAAATGGCATTGCAGAGTCTAATCATCGTCTACAAGTCTGTTCACACAGCTTATGCATAAAGGTAGCCAGTTTTAGTCAATTTTTTGAAAATATTTTTATTTTAAAGTTCTAGATTAAACCAGTCCATCTCATTTACTCAATTCCTAAATTATTCAGAGAGTTTGTCAAATATAAAAAAATTGGAAAAATGTGGCAGTTTAAAAAAAAAAAACCTTAACAGAATTAATTCCACTTTTTAAAAGTTTTAGTTCAAACTTTTGGTTTTTAACACTCAATATATATTATTATCCCAAAACCTCAAAAATCCTTACATCTAACCATCATTTGCCAGTGGCTTTTTTTTGCATGAAGAAAGCACTTCACAAAACATGAAGTGTTTCAGCTAGAGCTTTCCAAAGTATCTACATTTAATAAACACATAGTTATCTTCCGAAGGCCATAAAACCTGCCATCTAGAATTTAGCTAAATCCCCTAGTCAGATCTAATGGGAATATTTTGTTCAAGAATCTTTTGACATCCTTCTCATTTTTTAATCAATGTGATTGTATGGAACATGCTACAGCTTGATAGAGCACAATGAAGTATTAGCTAGTGAAAAAGAATTCACTGGATATCAATCAATAATAAATTAGAACAAACATTTTCTGAATAAGTGCACAATAATCATGTGACCAATTCATTCCATATCAGTTTATTACTCAGCCAGTGTATCACCTGCAATTAATCTGGAGACAGCAGTGGGTAAAGGGACACTGGGTGAAGGGTTTTTTGTATATGATGAGTGGAAAAATACTAACTGGGTGTAGAAATTTAAAGTCTCAGACACAGTTCTGAGAAAACACTCTATTTGAGTGAAGAATATTTAACAATAAAGATAAATAATTAAAAAAATATTTTAAAAACCCAGACCAAAACAAAAAAAAGCCCTATCTCCTGGGTACAAAAATATGGTACTGTGATGTTTTGTCATATGCTCACAGGCTCCATTTTTCCAAGCAGCGGCTTGGTTTGCCCCAGAAGAAAGCAGCAGCAATTCCATGCAGCAAGAGAGGGAGGTGCAGCGCACAAAGCTCTGGCATGATGTAAGGGTTTCTGCATTTTAATCTCTGTTCTCTTGTAATCTCCCTCTGTGGTTCAAGTCAAACCACTTACTCCTTTTCTGCCACTGTTTCAATTTCAATACAATTTACTTATTTCCCAGGAGAAACGGAATGCTCATTTGTTATATGTAAAGCTGACTATAAAGCAAATACAACTCTCCAACACCCACCCGCCATTACTTTTGGAAATGTCTTTTAAAATATTGGCAACTGTGGGAAAAAAAAAAAGGAGAAAAGCATTTGGGCTATGCAAGTTATCCTGCTGCATCAGGGATTACAGAGGTTTGCAGAAAAAAGCTGTCCCTCCAACAAACTCTTAGTAACTTTCCCCATCATCCCATGCCAGGACTGCTGCTACCTTTGCGATTACTGAGGGAAGAGGTCTCTGACTAATAGCCACAAGACCCCTAATCTTGTCATCCCTTGTGGTCCCCTGGCCGTCCTCTTGCATGTCACTGACTTCAGTCAGCCTTTGGTGACACCTTCAGCCCATGTGACAAAGTGCCCCAGGTCAGGTACCATCGGCCCTCTCTTCTGCCTTTTGCCTAAGGTAAGAAGTTTTTTTCCCTTGTCCTGAGGACCAGACTGTAGAAAATATTCCCCTTAACAGCCTTGAGATCCAAAAGGGCCTTCAATAAATCAGTGTTTGAAAAACAAGAAAATACCACAGCAAAATCAAAGCTAAACTGTTCAAAACCACCTATTCCAGTCTCCCCGGTGGCAGAGGTAGGTCCAAACAATTGAAGTCACTGAAAGGAAACCGGAAAATGTGACGTTTGGATTTCCAGAATCCTGCATCTCTCTCAGACTGCCAAAGTCCTTGTACGACCCTCACTACGCAGATGCCTCCGAGTCGCCCGGTGTCACTGCGCTCGGTCTCTTGAAGCTGGATGGATATCTGTCAATTATACTCTTGAGGCTACTTTGATGTGGCCAGGTATGACCTTACTCATTACCATACCAGGCATGAAAGCATCTTTTGTATTGACAATAAGATTTGTTCATGCCATATGCAGCCTCCTTTCTTCAGCCTGGCTTATACCGTGTCATCCCGCTCAGTTTAATGTTATATTTGCAGTTTCTGTAATTGGTATGGTACTTTGTTGTAATTGCTGCTTTACTGCTGCATCAGAACTAAGTGGTATGTCTTTCTCTGGTCTTAGAGTGAATTAATACGCTTGTACTGGCTTCTCAAATACAGAGAATATCCATCTTCAAATGCAGTTATTTAATGCTAGGTAGATTTTTACTGACATGGCACAGCATGTTACCTGAAGCTATGTCAATCAGAAATGCAGAGGGATCGTATTTCATAACAACTATCAATGAAATACTTCTATAACAAATGTAATACTGCCACTATCCAAAATTAAAATTACTTAAATTGCAACAAAGACAGTCTTTGCCTCATGCAATACCTTTGCAGGCAAAGTTATATGTACAGTCTCTCCACACACAGCCCCCTCCTCCCCCCACAGCCCCCGAGTAGTATATTCTTTAAAAGAGAGACTTGGTATTCATGGGAAGCTGGTTATTTTAGTGTCATCTTATTTCTGAGACACTAAGCAGAGCCTATATGGAGACTGGTTCTCCAACACAGCAGCTTGTTAAGGGGAGTTGAGTGACATCCCAGCATACATCTAGCTTCCTACTGAGTCTCCAACATCTGTTACTGCCTAACTGCCTGAAATACGTGGTGCTTTCTAAGAAAAAAAGTAAGGTTTGTTTTTGTTTTTACACATATGCTCAGCTGAAAAGTGTGTGAGCTGATCCCTATCACATCCTTGGACATCTATGTCATCTGCTCACATACTGCAAGATATAGACTGATTTAGCGTAAGCTTTGCTCTGCTAGCATTTTCTTAAAGACACAGGAAAAGGTAAATAAAGCCAGAAAAACATTCATGTATACTGTGAGCAGTATTATATAGACAGAACCTATGTTGAGTTGACCAAAAATTTGGGTGTTTTTTCAAATAAACTTAGCAACGGAAGCTTAACATAGCTGTAGTGGGTGATAAATCTTGAGGGCAGATCCCAGTTCTGGAAATGGGCACAAAGTTTAGGCTGAAATCCAAGCATACTGCATTAAACCTAAATATTTTAAGTCTGGTATATATCAGACAGCTAATTTGTTGGATCAAGTCATCACCGCTATAAAAACCCTATACCCTGGAACTGCCAACTTCAAGTTCAGAATTTAGCAGGGAAATGTCTGGCTCCTGTTCAAAAACACGGTGCAGAAGTGCCTGTGCCTCCAGAATCAGTCCCTAGTGCATGACCACCTTCGGGTAGAAGCAGCCAGACGGGAATGAACGCTGCTCTGCATTGCAAGTCCTGGAAATATTCCAGATGAATGACGGCTAGGAAAAAGCAGTAAAATTTAAGCATTAAATGCCACTGAAACATATATAGTGTAAGAAATTATTGAATCAAAACTAAATCCTTTACATAAAATTCAAGGTCAGCTTAATAAGTAAAATCTGCTAACCTGTAAAAACTGGGGTTCAGCCAGTCTTAAAGAGAAAAAACAGTAAATTTCACTGTGCATTCCAATAGACAAATAATTTTGGAAGTTTGCTTAGGAATAGTTCCAGCACTAAGAATAAAATCCAGCAAAAGCCGGAATAAAGAAGCACAGGATACTGAAAGCAGCTGGCTAATCATACTGTGGCTAATCTAAACAACAGAAGATGTAGTAGGTGAATCTTAACTCTGTTATGTGAACAAACAAAGCTCAGAAAACATCAAGTCTGTTATCTTATTGAATGATACAGATGTATTTAGGTAACTATAATATTTTTTTTAATATTTCAGTTAGTTACTTGAAAAAATTACAAAACATCACTACCAAAGCAAAGAGAAAACTGTTTGCTCAGTCTATTCCATTGCTTCCTAGGGCCACATGACAAATTTAAACAATAATGTTCAAAATTTAACTGTTTTTATTGAGGTAAAGTGTGCTCAAAGAGGAGTTTGATTCTGATAGCAGTGTGATGCCAGTACAGTTTTGGTAGCAAAAATACTGCTCAGAAGGAGACATTTCTTAGTAGCAAACTGAGTCACCAACAGCAAGTCATTTCTGGAATCAGTATTTTTTTAGGTTTTTAATTGGTATCTAGTGCCAATCCATGTATTTGGGGCTTATCTTAAAAGGAGGCATAAATTAGGGATTTACATACATCACTGACAGTCTGTCCCAGCAGCATGTTGCTCCCTGGCAAGGCAGGTAGCAAAGTCGAGGGCAAAGGTTGTAAGAGAAGTAGAGCAGAGCCAAGGGAAGAGGTAGAACTACAAAGGAAATGTAACATTAATACTATAGGAAAAAGATGTCAGAATTGGAGGAGAGGCAAGAACTAATGCAAAAAAGCTAATGCAGTAAGTCAGTTAATGATATGCAAACAGATTTGTCCCATTTGCAACTCTAGGCAGATCTGTTTGTTGATATGACTAGTTACCAAAAGAGATCAAATTACACTAAAATTTGACTGATGAGAAGGCACGCTCAGAAAACTCTTTGTGTGCTTCAGCTTTCCCATAGGTGATATTCCAAATATTCCCACAAAGCTATAAGCAAATGAAAAATAACAGCAAAAAGAACCTAAGAAATATAAAATTCAGAAAACTCGAAAACATCTGTGGTACAGCTGGAATATACCTATTCACTGTTTATAAGAACAAATAAAATAAATACAAGACCCGAGTATTTTTAAAACGTATTCTCAAAATACACCCAGCTTTTCTTTGTTTTCCAGAAGAGCTACACTAGCTAAAGTGGCCTGGTACACAAGCCTCTAAGAATTAATGAGAAGGATTAATACATATTGTTATGACTCAAAGCATTTTATGATTAAAAAAGAGCCCATTTAACCATAATGATTCAAATTCAGCTGCAGCAGTAGCAGGCGAAATTCCCATTGATTTAAGTGAGACTGAATTCAGCCCTCATCTCTTATGCCTTAATAACACTGTGGGCCTGAATATGACAGTGCCTCTTACTTTGTGTTTAACCAAAACAAATGTCTTAAAGGCCATCATTCATCTTTAACCCTCAATAGAGCGCTGTTTCATCATTTTCTCCCTACAAGGTGTATCTCTTAATTCAAATGTATGCAATAAAAAGCATTCCCAAAGTATATCATATCTAGTTAACCACATTAAGTATTCCCTAAATGGAAAGGTCATTGATGCTGGATGGATTTCTCAATTGAAACAGAAGACTGTATCTCAGAGGAATTTTTATAGATGACATTCATATGTCTTAATTCTGGATTGTATAATACAGAGTACTTTTTGATAGATACATTAAACAGCATAATAAGGAAAAAAACAAATACAGAATTAAAAATGAGAGCCTCCCTCTTCATTTGTTTCATCTCTTATTTTAGCTTTTGCTCAGTCGGACAGTCCAAAATAAAAAAAATATTTTTTACATTAGGTGAGCTGGGATAGCATGTCAGGAACGTACATGCAAATGTCGATATCTGAACGTGCTGCACACTATCTATAGAAAAAAACCCTTTAACTAAAACATGCCAAACCAAATAATTGAAACTCCTTGTGTTTGGCTGATGTTAAAAAGACACTTACAAGACTTTATGCAGGCACTAATTTTGGACTTGTTGCACTATTGTATACAACACAGTATTCACAAATTTCACAAATTATCAAGGTGGCTTCCAAAGTACTCATTTTTCCTTCCCAGAGATAAAGATTTATTTCAGGGAACATGAAACTGAAAACATTTTCTCCTGAGAAGTGTCAGATCCCACTTAAGGCAGCTATTATCAAAATACGTTTTCCTGTCATGTCATGATTCTGTATCTCAAATGCCTCCAAAGGGCTAGTCCTGCCTCATGTGCTCCTCCTGCACAGCTCTTATATCTGCTTACCTTTACAGGGAGAGCCCTGAGGACAGGCCTTGGTGGCCTTTAGCTGTCCCAAGGAGGAAGGAAGAAACACTAGCACAGGGGCGTGCTTGTTTTCAAAGCATTCCAGCCCGCTCCAGGAAACAAAGCCCTGTATTGCGGCAGGGTGAGGAAAAGGCGAGGGAAATGCAGCAGTTCTTTGAAATGACAACTGATTTTCGGAAACCTCTAGAAATGCTACCACAGCCACTAGAGACACACCACGACCGCTGCCGTGGTGATTAACCACCTCATTGATACTTTTGGGAGTATGAAAATAACACGCACTTGTTTTTCTCCTTTATTCGTAAGAATAAAGGAGAAATTGTGTACATAGAAAATAGTAAAATGGGGTGTAGAGGGAAGCTGGAGAAGTGCTCTGTGGCCCCTTCTCTTACATCCAAGCCCGAACTCATGTGGGGCGGCATCCCTTGCCTTGGGTGGCTCCTTTCTGTAGTACCTTCCCTCTGAACAAGCTTTAACCAAAGCGGTCAAGCAACCCTGACGAGGGAGGGATGGTTTCACAGCTCTCAGACTACCCACAGTGCTAAGATGTGGCAAGGAAACTGGTGGAGGGGAAGGGGAGGAGCAGACAATAGGAGGGTCTTGAATTCAAAATACTGGCAACCTTGTCATGGAGACGCTGGACAACGTGAGCAAGGGCTTGACTAGCCTTTCCTTCACGCTTCTTGAAGAGACTGGCCTGGCTGAGATGAGCACCGTCTTTGTACAAAACCAGACTGCCAAGTGTTATTTAAAAAAGAAAAGGGCTTTCAGTGATTTGGGTCATGTTTAATCCTAAACCACTTTTTTGAGGTATGATTGTAACATCCATTTGAGAAAACTGCATGGAAGTATGCACTGGGTAAGGGGTGGTCTTGTGTTTTGGGTGAAAAGAGAAAGTTCATGCACAGTTTAGCATTCATCTTAGACCCTAATAGCAAACTTTGATCAGCAGTATCTTTTTCCTCCCTTCTGTTTAAACAAAGAAGGAAAGAGAATATCACAGTGCTGCTTAAAACGTACAAATAATTTCTTCTTCTCCTGAGTTTGCTTTGCATCTCCATTGATTCTGCCGATGAGAATTCTGCTGCTGCTGCAGAATCACACAAGGGTACCTTCCCCTGCGCAAGGGTAGTGGCAACAGCTTCCTCCGAGCGAGACCTTTCCCGCTTCACCTTTCGGGTCATGCTGCCTCACTGATATTTAAATTTTTTTAAATGGCTTAGCATGCACTTCTGAGTCCTAATCTTTAGACAAACTTTTGGTTCACCTTCTAGCCCCAGACTCCTCCAAGATCAGCCTTACATAAATATTGTTAGTTACAGCTACTCAGATCAGCAGAGACCTATTCCATTCAGCGTTTTTTCC
The DNA here is from genome assembly GCA_034782735.1 of Sagittarius serpentarius. Taxonomy (NCBI): domain Eukaryota; kingdom Metazoa; phylum Chordata; class Aves; order Accipitriformes; family Sagittariidae; genus Sagittarius; species Sagittarius serpentarius. The sequence goes on along the minus strand of JAVKLA010000014.1, from coordinate 16,082,617 downwards.
CCTTCCCCTTTTTAAAAAAAGGGCAAACTGTTTTATATCGACAACCATCTGTGAGCCTGTCTTTTAGACCATCAAACTCTTCCATCCATTACAGAGAGCCTTCCTCACCTCCGCTGCATGACAGCGCAATAAAGATGACATACTAATTCAATGACTTGTAATTTCAGCTAAACAAAGACAAGTGCTGCAGCTTCTCCTTTTGTGTTTCAGTGCCATATCGGTGAAGCCAGCTATGCAAACATAGCACTGGGAGGGTTTTATGACAGCAGTTGAATGGGGAGAGTAGCTTGGTGTTCCTTTTTTATGGGTTTTGGCTCCATGATATTTGGCTCGGTGCTGCTGGCCATTGCCATTGTGTCTGGATTCTATGTCAGCAGCAGCTAATTGTTCCAATAATGTTTATCATAGGGATCCACCAGGGAGCTGTATATGTGGAGATAAGCTACAGGGCAATGATACTCACTATCTTACTGATCTCTATACACAGTGCTTTTGCTTCATGCCAAAAAGCTCTTTAGGTTTCCAGTTTAAAAAAGAAAGGAAAAAAAAAAAAAGAAGAAAATAACAGCTTAATCATTGTGCCAACAATAGTGTCTAAGGGGATGTAATCAGGTTCCTCTGATAATCTTAGCAACACATGAAAGTCATGCGCAAAAGCAGTAATTGAAGCAGTTGGTTCTTTCTACCACCTGCTGTTGAAGTCACAGGTTAATCTAAATGAGGTCCCCTTCCTATGAAGTAGGATGCAGGGCACTTTTTAAACCATGAAAACGTCTTATGCAGGCTTTGCAAAATAATAAAGAAACAGTTCATTAAATGAAAAGTATTAAGTATCCAGTGCTTGCTCAACATTTCATGCTGCTATTGGGTGCCATATCCAAGTGGAAAAGCCATTCTAATTTTTAAACCCCAACGCACACTTCAGTTTGCATGTGGAAGCAGACAAAAGGAGTTTGTCAGGCAGATGCCCCCAAATAACTAGACATTAGGGAGTCAATGTAACAGGTTGTAGGGAGGTGACTGTTTTTTAAGGTTTGTTTTTGACCCCTGGGAATAATGCAAAAACAAATGCCTAAGTGCACAATGACACTCTTTTATGTAGATACTGGTAGGTAATTAGTATTCTTAATTCTCTTTTACATTACTTCAAGGACTACAAAAGAAATAGTTGAAGACTTGAGCTCTGAACTGGACAATTTACAATGTTTTCCTACTGTTTTTTGTTCTGAAACCCAAATATGGGACAAAAGCAATAAAATGAGAATATCATTGTGGATAAGAACCACCATCATTACAAGCACTCTTTATACCTTTTACTGTAATAAATGATTTATAATTAAAGGCTCAATGCTGTGGCTGTATTACCAGCTAACTATTATTCTTACTGGCCCTGTGAAGTTGCCCCAAGATCTCTGCCACACACATTATTAATCTGCTTAAGTATTAGGTGCATAAACTCAGCAGAGTTAATAAAATGCTATAGCTTCATCTCCAAAGTACAGAAATCCCTCCCTTATGGAAAACTCCTGAAGGATTTAATAAGGATACCACCAGTTATTTCCTATAGAAATTACTCTGAAATAATTTACATAATTTGAGAAAATGATATACTTCCTACAGGCTTTTGAACCATCCTAAGGGATTCTATAGCAAAGACAGTAAGCTTTCTGAAATCTATTGGATATTATAATAGTCTACTATATTCTAGAGAAATCTTCCATAAAAAGCTGTTGGAATCCTTCTCTGAAATTAAACTGATCCTGTTCCTGGAAACAGCAGGTTTTTGAGTATTTTCTCCTTTTTTTTTCTTCTCATACACAGTGACTGTATCTGCATTATCAAGTAAAGGTGCACAGTGGGACTGCATCTGCAGCCAAACAACTGGGGCTGAGGATCCAGCATTCACATTATACATGGGTTTGGGTGCTGGTTAAAATGGGCTAGTTTTAGCGTGGTCCCGTGGACCACAGTGTGCTCCTAGAAAATGTCTTCAGCTTTAGTTTAACATAAAATTGCAGTATGTGGGGATGTTTCACTTCAAAAGCACACCTATTCCACAAACTAATAGGTTAATGTAGACATACCAGTGTCTTCTGCGTACCATATAAACTATACATCATTATTACTTCATTGGAAGGAGTTGTTTCTGTGAGAAATCAGTGAAGGTCAAGCCAGAATATGACACAGTAGAAATATTTCAAAGAGAAAGTGAGAAATTAGTCTTCAAATGCACCTACCATCCACCACGATGACTGAATACATAACAAAGAAATACAGCAACAAAGTTCAGATAAATGTGGTTAAAAATGGAAATCCTCACGCATAAAACCCAGGAAAAATTTCTATAGTTAATCATAAGAAGTGAACAAAGTGAACTGATCATTCACTTGTATTTGTTGGCTCTTCCAGGACTATTCTGACAAGGACAATACAGCTAGCAAAAGTATGACTGTGTAACAGTGACAGAAGATTTTTTAAAAAAGCAACTCAAAGGTAATATTTTAAGTGTTTTTCAAGAAGCCAACTTTCACCAACTTTCTTAGAAATTTTGGGGCACCCCAGCTTTCCCTGTGTTACAGGAAAAGCTAAGCACATACTCAGAGATTCTGTAACCACCAAAAATAGTAGTAATTGGAGGCAGAATGTACCACAGACTGGCAGTTAATATGGACTATGATGATCATTTGAGTTGTGCAGCCTACACGGACTTCTGAGGTCCCCTTGCTCTGTAGCCCAAGTGATACATTTTCATCTTTCACATTCATCTTGCTTTCTGTTTTAGAAAGCAAAGCCTGATTCTGCCATCGTTAGTCACACCGAGTAGTACCTGACTGCAAGTAAACCCTATTGATTTCAGTATTAATTCTTGTTAAATGCTGTTCATACAGGAGAACAGATGCCACTAAGGAGAAGTTAGAAGGCTTCATGTACTGTTTCATCTTACTTGTAGCCCTGTTTTCTTCCCCTCCATTTTAGTGCATGTGCATTCTCCCATCTCTCTCACTATTGCAACCCTCTAGTCCTTTTCAGATCTTACTTGCTATTCTCTCCCTTCTTGTCGCTTCGTCTCTTTCAATCCCCTGTGAATCTCAAACTCCATCACTTACATTTCCAATTGTCAGCAAAGAAAGAAGACAGAACGAGTCCAAGTCCACCATGCTTTTTGTTACCAGTTGCCAAACCGCACAAAAACGTTGCTGGAGCTCTGTCTGTACTTGCCAAATTCCCAATATCCTCCATCCCTACTTGAAATGGGCTGTGAAGGGCAAAAGTAAGTGTAGGAGTTTCCAAGATTTCCAAAAGTAACATTCCCAAAGCTGTCTCTGGGTGGAGGAGCAAGATTTGCCTCATTACTCGCTCTGCCTCCCTGTTTCCATACTCAGTGCAGGGTTAACCCCTGTGACCTTGCTTTCTTAACACATGTAGGAATACGCAAATTGAAAATAAACACAAATGCAACCTTCCAAAACAACATGCTCGCTCATGTTACCTCAGGGAATGGTGAGAGATCACACTGTATTTGATGGCTAAGCCAAGTTACAGCAATACAGGAATGGATACACGATAGCCTTATTCTCCTGTTTTTCCTCTTCCATTATAAGTAAGTATAGATTACATCCACTGTATTATGTTTAGAGGAAAAAGAAAATACTGTAAAAGGGCAGGAAATTACCAGAAAGACCCATCCTATTCAAACTGCACCCAAGAGGATCTATATGATGTATTTCAGAAATCTATCCTCTAGGACCTCACTGCTTTATTCTGTGCATTTTATGTGCTATGCAGTGGTTTCGAAGGGAAGCAGCCACCGGGTTTGGATGTGCAACTCAGATTCCAGCTCGTCCATATTCTTGACTGCTGAGTTAACTTTTTTAAGATCTACTACCATTAGGAATAATTCAAAATATATTGGCATCTCCTGTTTTTTGTACTTGGCCTGAATTCACTCTTCTCCTTTGAGAGATGAATCTTTCAAGCTTCATTTTTCCATTTCACTGCTCTGGTGGCTCTCTACAACATTCACAGAACCAGGATGGTGGATTTGCAGCTTCTGAATGAACTATAATTGCTTATACCACCTTCAGAATATCAATCTTCAGGACTTCTCCTATTTACTAGTTTATTCCTAAAATAAACTTTGCTTTTAAACACCAGATGGCTTTTCCACAGCAAGATGGCTCAGGGTACTACACATGTTTATTCCACGCTCTCAGAGAAATTTCTGTTTGGATTCTGCATAAAATAGGTGATGGATTCTATTGAATATATGGTTTTAACTGCCTCCTGTTTAACACTTTACTGTAATACAGCATTTAAATACTACCAAACTTCTAAATGTCAGATACAGATAATATTTATTAAATAAACTGAAAGTGTGCCCTTACCTATGGGCAAAATGAATGAAATACATGCTCGATTTAGAACAAATGAGAACAAGTCATGTGTAACCACAACGCATATTATTTTTATCAGAGGAAAAGAAAACATAACAAATGTTAGTGAGCATTTATATTAGATTCTAAAAGTGCCTCTTTCTGAAAAAACAAACGGTAGGTTTTTAAAACAAGTCATTTGTGAGTAGACAAACAAATGCATTTTTAAGGAGTTTTTAAAGTGTACAATGACTGTGATAGGAAAGAGCAGCTGTTGGCCCCTTCTACTTAGTAAACCAAAGAACCCTACCATCCACTTAAGCACGATTTCGACAGTAATTGTAGGGGAAAAAAAGTAGAGGGAGCCTTAAAAGCAGTCCCAACAGTGCCTGAAAAATTTGAGTAAAATATTTTTAAAGCCCTTAAAGAGTCCTTATGTATACCTGTTTAAGAAGTGGCTGTTTCCCATTCTATTTTCTGCACCATTAACACATTTGCCAGCTAACCTGTGACGCCAACGTTATTGTTAAAACGATGTGTGAAGCTAGGAGTATACAATCTGAATTTCAGAGCTCAGAACTAGTAGCAGTTCTGGAAGTCGGAGAAAGGAAGAGGGAAAATGTTTTGTTAGAGTTTTACGTTGGATAAGTTCTATCCAGAATGTACAGTGAAAAAAAGTTAACAAAAGTAGAGCTGTTAATTGTTTACTTTTTAAATCTGTGACTACACCATTTATGTTACAACAGATACAGCTGTTAGAATGGATAATCACTCCCTAAACAATTAACTTTTTCTTTTTTGAAAAGCCCGGTACCTCTGCTTATTATCAGGGCAACAAAGTTTGGTCTCACTATAGCCTTTTCATTAAATCCTTTTCATTGCTGATGTCTGATTAAATTCCTCAAGACATTAGTACCTCTGAATAATGATGACCGGGAATTTTTTTGAACTAGCTTTAAGATGCCTATGTGCAAAGTCTTTGCTTGTAATGGGCTATGCAACTAAAATGTATATGCTAGAAGTTTCACACACTTGCCAACTATGTTAGGAAAAACAATTTAAACATTATATTTAAACATGTTATAGGTCCAACCTGCAACAAAACAAACATTCCTTGTGAACTTCAGATTAAGCATGTAGCAAAATAATTCTATTTTGGTGATACAATTAGCTTTTACTTCCTACCAAATTAGTTTAAATTCATTTTGAATAGTCACCTTGTTACCTCAGACAAATATGGTCAACTATTACAACCAAAGTTGATCAAGAAGCTGGCAAGCTTTGCAGCCTCTAGCTCTATACTCGAAGTAACTAACTTGCTGGTCAAAAAAAGATCATCAGAGAAAACACTTATTTCCTTACTTTCCATTACTATGAAGTGTGTTATATTATTTATGTTCATTAGAAAGGTCAGGGGAGAAATCACTGATGAAATAACAGCTCCTTAACCATTGTTAAGAAATAGGAAATGCTTAAAGCAGTTAGACTTCAAGCTAACCAAAGTGGTGTTCAAATTTTGTCACTGGACCAGATTTGTCACTAACCACATCTAAATCTAGTTGTTCGAGCACTTCTGCAGTCACGTAGCCATTTTTCGTGTGTTCATCACTGGTAAATAAGTTCCTTCTAAGTTCACTGCTTACCAAGCAAGGGATGGTTTGGGACTTTCCAGCACTATTTTCATTACATGGCTTTTTACATGTGTTGTTCAAACGTGTAATGTTTTCACAGCAGACTTCTGGCTTTTTTTTTATGAGCATTAACAGCAGCTCTTTAACTAGTCATGAATAGTATTATGACATAACATGAAGCTGAAACCACACACAACAAACATTAATCCTGAAAATTCCACTTGCAGATGTAATTAATAAATGCGTATATTTTGAGACTGGGAAACTCAGTAATCTTTCAGAGAATTCTTTGGCAAGAAATCCTTGATAGTTCAATTTTACTTGTCTTCAATTTGCAAATGTATTATTTTTCTCTTCCTATCACTATTCATACCTAGGAAAACTGTAGGTACTATTGCAAATAAATATTTACCTGTCAAGCAGTATTCTGGAGTGAAGCATATTTCATTTAATAAACACATATAAGAGAATTCTTACTCATCCTAACAGCACTGAAATGCTAAACTACAGGAATATTCTCTGATATCTCACAGTGTGCACCTACTTCCAGAATTACACCTAGGAATTACACCTAGTCACAGAAAATACTAGAGTTCCCTCTATCATAGAACTTCCTAGGAGCATTTTTTCTGTTTTGATAACTTTTTACCAAAACGAACAGCAAAGCAAGAAAACAATAAATACTGGAAAAGGTTCAGCATAGAAAGGCAGCGACTTGATGTCTAATGCAGGTCAGCATCATGTGTGTAAAGCAGCTTCAAAGTTGCCACGGAGCTTCAGGTGTGGGTTTAAGTGGGACTGGCCCTCCTACATGTTCTAATTTATTCCACCTGCAAATGGTCCCCCAGGTTATTAGCTTTAGATAGTGCTAATATTAGTCTAGATAGTGCTTAGTGCTACGACTGACTGCGGTGTAAATGACAGCTCAATCAGCTTTGTATTAGAGCAGTCTTCTCTTAAGAGAAGCCAGACTACAGCCCAGACATCGTGACCAGATTGTAGTGAAAGACGGATTTACATATCACCTCGTGTTATGCATCCCCGCTGCTCAGTTTAACTTAGGTGATTTATATCCATGGTTTCATTCCCTGGGGAAGTGAGAAAAGAGGGCTGCTACTTGGACCTTCAAAAACTTGCAGAAAACGCAAACATCTACATTAACTCCTGTTCGTAGTCATCTGGAAGAAATGGGAACCATAAAATCATTCTATAGAAATTATAAATAAAATCTTCAATGCAATGTCTAAATCAAATTAGAAAAAATGGAAGAGTTGCAGCATTTCACTAATTTCAGCTGCTCCATTTTGGTAAAATTGTGCTAGCACGGAAGAGATATGAATTCATTTCTTCAGTATAAGCAATTCCTATTAATTTCTGTGGAAGCTGCGTGAATCAAGGGTAATAGACCACCATTAGGATGTATGAAACTGAAAAGCTGTTGACTTTCAGAAATCAGTAAAGCTAGGCTGGCTGAAAGACAAGTTAATATATTTTTAATTAGATCTCCATTTGCTCAAGATAAAGATTGCAATCTCAGTGTGAAATGTATCTCAAAGTATCGAGCCAAACGTGTGGTCTGAGAAAAGCTATTTCTTAATGTGCTAAACATCTACACCTGGACTAAGGCATCTGACTGAACAAGAAATCTTTGCAAGACTGATTACCTAGATGGTATGATATCTAGGCACTGTGTGCCTATTTAGATCTATATGATGTCTAGCACGAAAATAACATAAACAGTAATAACTATAAACAGTCTAAAATTACCTTGCAAAGCAGAGCTGCTTGCTGTTGGTTAAGAGAGAAATCCTTTGACTGGACTTTGACTGATTTTAAACATTAGATAAATTAACTACACCATTAAACTTTAGCTGTTACTAATAAGCATTCCAAAGCATGTTATTCACACAAATGCAACTTGATATGTTGTGATTTTAAGCAAGTAGAAAATAAGGAACTATTGGCCCTAGTTCAGCAAAACTGTCAAAAGCCAGTGATGAGTCAAAGGCAACTCTTTCTCACTCCGAAGACTGAAACACCTCCTCTTTGAGACGTGTTAGGAACAGCAGGCTATCTGCAAAAGTCACATTGTCACGGTGAGAAGAGAAACCTGGTGATATGCGATATCCATATATTTTCATCCCCTAAAGAGGCTAGAAAATCCATCTGATCTACCTACAGTGCATCTGGAAATGGGAATACAGATCTCCAGTTCCTGCGGGACCACATCCCCGTCTCACAGAGCAAGGCAAGGGAAGGCTGACCAGTTCCTGCATGCGCAGACAAGCGAGTGCACTCTTCCACCCTGACTCAGGAGCGGCCTAAAAAAAAATTATCTTTTTGTACCTTACCTCTTGGAAGAATGCTCTGTGTACAGGCAGGGTGGACCAGAACCAAACTCCTCACCAGCTAGCTGGAATCCCAAAATCTCAATGGCTGTGTGAGATTACACAACTGGCAAAATAAAACTGATGCAGAGTCTTGGATTAGCTGGCTGTGAGGCAAGGAAGTAATGATTTATAGTGTTCATGCTTCTCATTTTAGCTTGGATTTTTCATGAATTTTAAAACTGTCATTGGCTTCATTTGGCATTTGCTCTTTTCTCACTACATATACTCTACCACATACATAATTTAGAATTCCACAACCACAATTTAAGTAAAAAAAAAAAAAAAAAGATACATTCATTTTCTTAGAGCCTTCTTAGAGCCTTAAAACGAAGCTATTTTCTGGGGTTTTAAAAATCTAAATAAAGAAAAAATTTGTTTTAAAGAAAAAGAACAGTATGAATCAAGCTATACAAAGGAAAAAAATATTGTCTCCCCTTTTTCAGTGCACACTCTGTTTTAAATAGGTGCAACCAAAATATCTGTAATGAAAATTTTGGGAAGATGAATGGCAAACCTAGCCAGCTTGCATTTATTGTGTATCGATTGATCAGTAAACCTCTTGTCTTATGCTTGAATGTTGGTACATTGAAGACAGATAATTCCACTGAAAAACTGTCTGGCCTTCACTGTAGTAACTCTTCTGCCTTCAAATATGGTGTAGAAAAATGTAAATATGCTGGTACCAATACTACAATGAAGATCCCTGGAGTTAGGTGGTTTAGATAAGTTCCTCAACCTTGAATTTATCCAACTTCCATAGCAATACTTGGCAGTACATTTTCAGTTTCTGTTGTCCATTAAAGATGGCAGGGATATTGAGTCACGGGGAATGCTGTAGGTGGGGTTCAGGGGCAGAAAGTAGAAGGTGGTCTACTAGCTACTGAAACAGCTACCAGATTTGTTACTTGCCTACATAGCAGAAGGTTCTAAGAAATCACTCTTGCACACGCTAGAAAAGATGCTTACATGCCAAGCTTATTGGATTTAAAGGAGAAAAGGTTTTACTTCCTGAAGACTGGGGGCAAAAGACCAAAGTAGTTGAATTGTGTCTGTAGTTTACAGGGGAAGTATATTTTATCGGAAGAATATTTTTGAAAGTCTGACCTTTATGAGGAGAAATATAGGCCTGGCACTGACGAATTATTATAAGTAGTAGCAGTCCCGATATCATTATTAGAAGACACCTTGAAAGACTCAGTCCTTCACACAGTCAGTCTGTTCTCCTGTAGTATAGTTCAGCCTGGGATACATGTAAATATGATTGATCACATTTCTGAGTCACAGAACCCTCATTATTATCACTGACTTATAGCACCAGCTATGCAGAATTTGCATCTCTGATGAATATTTGGGATACCATGTGGTGAGCCTTGGGCAGAATGATCAAAAGCTGGAGGTATTTTTCACACAATTTCTATATCCTTGTGATGGATTTTTCTGGCATTTTCATGTGAGATTTGGAGACATTTTTCTCACTAGACGACAGGACCATGTATTTAAGGATTCTGCCCAAAAGTGACAGTTGGCAATCTACTTGTAACAAACATCCCACTGGTTTGGGCAAGAAATTAAAGATACTTTTCCAGTAGTAGCGTTAGTATGAGAGAAATTGAGATAACCCAATGAGAAGGAATGAAGATGGAAATAGTAAAGATTGCTCTTTAGATGACCTTTTCTAAATAGTATATAAGATTTCTCCCGTTAAATTAACATATTTACATAAATATTAAGCATTCGTACTGAGCAATAATCAGTTATCTTCCTCTGAAGCAGACAAAAGGAGTTATTGAATATACATCAACAGTTTTGGGGAAACAGGAAGGATCTGCTTCCTCTTTCTACAATGCTGGAGCCTCTTACTTTCCATGTACTACGCAAGACAGAAGTGTGGAACAGAGTCTGAGCATGGAATCCAGCGACCCCAGAAGGCGAGGTCTATATTAAGAAATTTGCAGTGCTGTTCCCCACCCACACTGAATCTACTTATTTATTCTGAGTAAATAGGAAACAATTTTTAAAAAATGGTACTTTTTGCACTAACATGCACTTCCAAACATGTTGCAACATTTTATGCTCAGTTCTGACTAATATGATTAAACATCTAGTACAATAATTAGATTAGACTCACTTAACAACCCCACTTAAATTCAAAGTCCTTCCTCTGTCCAGAGAGTATAAAATATGATGTACCAAGTTGTCTGCAAAATTTCCTGATTATTAATCCTCTTAGTTTCTATATGAGAGAATAGTTACTACAAGATCAAGATAACAGTCCAAAAAGCTGTTCCCTTTCACTTGCCACTATAAAAGTATCTTTTTGTCTACAAAGCCTCAGACAGCCACTGGGGCCAAGCCAGGATTCCTGTAGTGAAACAATCGACTTGGCATCATGTTGACACATATAAACAACAGTCTGTCAACAGGCCTCACATTAGTGACAGAACATTTTTGGCAAAACAGTAGCATCCTTCTGGGCACTATGGCAATAACAGCCAGTAGCATCCATTCATGCCTTCACTCTACAGCACAATATTAATTAAAAGATTATAACAGTGACACTTATCCAAGAAGCTAAAAACCCACAGAAATATCCATGCAGAAGAGTAGAATGTTTATTGAATGAGAACATGCCTCTAGCTGCTTTTTCATACAGTAATTTTAGACTTACACACTGTATGTAACCTCTGTCAGTTCACAATTAGTGGATAAATGTAACTGCTTGCTTGCAAATGGCTATATGAAGTGTATATACACACATATGTGCCATCAACTTATGTAAATCAACTTCTCTCTAGCCTGAATAATAAAAAGCACAAAACAAATACCATTGTTTATGAAAATAAGCAGTGCTGTAGGCTTTTTTCTTTCTTTTTTTTTTAATGAAGGCCCAAGCCCAAATTAAAAGAAAATTGCTGGTTTAGATTTTTTTTGTGTTTTATCTTTTTTATGTCCACTTTAACACCTAAAAATGTATTTAAGGGATTTTATATATATGCAAAATATCTATCAGTGAGTTAAAAGAAGGTGTAAAAAATATTTAAGCTAGTTAATGTTTTTACCATAACAGCTCTGCTTTTTCACATTTTTCTAAGTCCTTAAAATACGACTTATGCTTATTAATAATCCTTTAGAGTCAATGGACCAAAATTAGAGGTAATGTACAGAAGGGAACTTGGAAGGGTAGAGAAACATCAATTACCTGCTGGCAACTGAATGGAAGTTTAAATAGTAAGAAAATACAAAGTGTAGATGAAAGTGGATGGCATCCAAGAATCCCAGAAGCAGCATAACATCAGTTCTGGAAGCTGTATAGGCAAATTAGTATGGTAGTTTGTCTGGGCTAATTATCCGTACTGAGATACCCCACACTGTGTTGTAAAGAAATGCCCTAAACTCACATGACAAGAGGCATAAAGTATATGGCATTCACAAGCCCAGCATAGGAATCTAAAGAAACACCGGGGAAAAAAAGGTCAGGAAAGACCTTTGCAGATCATATAATCCCTCTGACGTATTTTGTGCCTAAACCATCCTAGACAGATATTTGCCCTCTCCTAAGCATTCGGTGGTGCAGATTCTGTAACTTTTTTGTCCATTTTAGTTCAGTCCCTGCAAACTTGATGAGTATTATCTCATTTCTTACCCTAGTCCCACGGAACAGTGGGCTTGACTTTCTCATTGCACTGATTTTCTAAGTATCTGAAGGATACTCTGGCCTTCCTCAGGCTAAATCAAACCAGTTATTCTAATCTCATGGGATCCACAGCAACAAATACATGAATGTAAGGACACCTATTGCCAACAGCAACCAGAGAAGTGAGCTGTCTCTGAGATGTGATCCCTCTACTTTTGCAAGGCTGGATGGGAATTTGAGCTTTCCCATGGAGTTAAACACATAAATCCTCCCCTCTGGAAGGAGGAAAGAGTTAATTTTCTCTCTTAAAACAGCTGGTGATAAACTTACAGTTGGAGCATACACTTCAAAGTGTGTCCCAACTGTCAGACTACAGGTTAGACAGGGTCTCTAAGGCAAAATAAAGAGAAAGCCAGCAAGACTATGCGCTGTTTCACACAGGAGCATTTTTTAAAAGCCATCGTCTGATTTTCAGTTTTTGCTTGGAGGCTTCTTTATGAATTGCATCCTCTGATTTTTTTTTTTTTTTAAGTAAAATGCAGAATCTAAAAAAGAGCAGGTCTCGCCCCTCACCACCGAGCTTCGTGTGCTCTCCTTGTCCCTCCTGCATTTGGAGCTGCCTAGCAGCCTTCTCTCTAGGGAGGCGACAGAGGGTGCGATAGCCAAACCTGGTCTCAGGCTGGTCCTTGAGTGGACTTCCGAGAGGAGCTGCTTGTGAGAGGGTTTGAATCTCTCGGGTCAGAGCGTGGCTGAACACATCTCTCCCATGTTCAGGTGCAAGTCTTGTAACGACTGGAAATACTATGTTGGTTATTTTTCTGAATCTCTGTCTTCCAGACCGAGGACTTAATTTTTAGCAATAATGGGAGGAACATAGCCAAACACTTCTCTGAAGCTCTGCATTAAGAGTCATAAAATTTACTCTTTTTGGCCAGATTCTTCATCTCCTTCATGTGCAGATTCTTACTGAGTTCATTACATACATGCCAGGAATACCTGATGAGATCTAAAATAACACTTAATTGAAAGAGAATGCTGTTTTGTGTACGGAAGAGAGGACCTACCTACAGATCAGCACAAAAAACGTCACCACAGCCCTTGAGACAGTTCAAGTGACAAGTTAGTTTCCTATTTTAGCCAGCTGCATCATAACACACTTCCATGTGATCAAAGCAAAGGAAATATTTATTAACTTAATGAGGGATTGTAAGACTTGCCTCTCTAGCCCCTTTTAGCTATCTTTATAGAGTTTAAAACAAAGAATGAATATTTAGGCAAAAATAGAAAAAACATTAATGTACAAGGAATAATTATATCCTTAGCAAATTTAAACAGTTAGAGTGATACTAATAGAAATCGAGAAATTTTTGCCCTGCAGGAAACTTCAGCATTTCTGGAACTCTGATTTTAAACTGAGATTTTGAAATTCCAATATTTTGACTTTAAAATGTCAAAATCAAGTATGTATCTTTTTTTGGATCAACAGAAAAACTTTTTGCATTACTACATTAGAATATTTCATTTTTATGTGTTTAACCAGTCTAAAAAGATTTGCTTCAAGTAAATTCACAGTTGAATAGATTCTTATTATTGATACCTGGTGCCTATATCTTATAGTTATTGCTGAAGTCTCTGATTTTCCATACTGGGTATCCAGAGTGCATGTTGCTTCAACAGCTTAAGTTGCATGGTGTCCCTAAACTTGCTTAGCTCAAAAAATGTGTATTTTTCTGTCACTGATGTAATCAGATGGAGATCTTCACCCATCAAAGTAACAGCAGTCTGGCCTACAGCTGCCATATCGCAATGAATTACTATGGGAAATCACCAGTTAAACGCTATTCAAAAGATTAGAGCTGCACATTTTAGGGTCCGACCTTTGACCTAAAATGATATGTCTCGATTTTTCAATTAGAAAATTCAGTCAGGAAAACGTGCCACAAAACAAAAACAATCCAGAAAACCACGTGACTTTGCAGAAAATTTATTTCCATGGAAAAGAAATGCTCAGTCAACTGTGTTTCAGAGGTAGTTGAATGCTGGAGCCTTGCAGTAGTTCATTCTTCCACTATCTAATGGGGAGGGGAAGGTAAGGGACAGGAAGGGAAGCACTAATTAGCAAAATATACTATCTAAGATTTTTAAAAGATACATATCTAAAGGCAAGGTACCTAGACCTCTCTAAAATTCAGCTGCTGGGCTTTCACATGTAGCGCTCTCAAGGTCTGCAGAGTTATTCTTGCAATAAAAGAAAGAAAAAAATTGAGTAGCTCAAGTTTAGGCAGGTATTTTCTGGGCTTGCAACTCTTACAAATAGAATGTTGTTTATATTTTATTTTCTTTCAGTTTTTTTATCCACTTCCCTCTAAAAAACAAAAGAATACAAACATGCTTTTTTGTTATAGGGTTTCAAGTTTACTCTCCTGCTTCTGGGTCTCAAAGGAAAACGTCACAAGAAAGGAATTAAAATGACTCTTCAGGGGCTCAGAAAACATGAAATAAAAAGGCTTCAAATGATGAAATGTGTAGAGTGATTTGTGGTGGTTTGTGAAAGTTTTATTGAACGTTAACTAGCACAGTGATACCGTAGCATTCAGCCTTGATTCCCCCCCTCCCAGCCTTTTCTCTCCCCTGTTGTTCAAATGTCACAAGCTTTTTACATTTCAGGTGAGTTTCCTCTGACATTGAACAGAAGTGAGAAGGCTGAGAGAACAACTTCTAAAACTATCATTTTTCTCTTGTCTCACTGTCTCTATGTTATACACGGATGGTTCTTATCCATGGTAAGTCAGAAATACAGCTCTGAATTCCAGATCTTGAAATTACTCAATGCAGAGCACTGTTGGGAACGCCCGGTTGTTCTTTGTATTTCTCTTTAGGTATTTAGATACTCAACACGTGTTGATTTTACCAAGGCCTGTACATGCCTACATCCGAAACAAAATTAGCCAGTGAGAATAGTCTGAATGTGGTTACTTTTTTTTTTCATTATACTAAAGGAAAATATAAAAGCTATGCCAATTTTGGGAACAATCAATACCAAAATCCCTTGCTTAGCATCCCTAAAAAGAATTGTAGATACAGTCCAGTTGACTAACAAACACTTGTTTACAACCTAGCCTGAGAAAAGCTACAGTTGCTGTTCCAATTAGAATAATTCATTTATCAGGATTCAGACTTTCAAACACAAGTGTTCAGAAATTCAGAGACAAATTTTCGTAACAGCAGGCATAACAGCGTAGTACATATGTAACTTCGGGACATATTATGCACGTGATTCAGCATATTTCTTGCTCTGTGATATCCAAAACGACACCACCTACAGTTCTCAAAAATTAGTTTCAAATGTCTTAAAAAGCACTTAGCTAGTACCTTTCATCCAAAACAAGCGACCTTCCAACTTTTGTGTACAGCTTAGAATGTTCTGGCAAGCTCTTTTTCATAACCTTTAGTTTTAGACTGTAGTGGGTGTTTGTAAAATTCAAAATACTAAGAGCAAAGCTTGTCATATTCCATGTCCTGACAAACAAACAATACCACATTAGCATGCTTTAAATGCCCACGTATAATAGCTCAGAAAAGCATTTGTAAAGATTTCAGTGGAAGCTACCAACTAAAAAATATTAGTGTGGTTTACTCATGAAATCAAATTAAAGACAATTGTTCTGGAAATATACTATATCACTGTCTTGGTGTTTGTCACATCCTGACTGTCTTTAAAATGGTCAGTAAGTAAGCCCAATGTGCACTAATTCATTAAAATCAGCTTTACTTATCGACTTCTTAGCCAGTCTTGACCTCCACAAAATTCCTCCTGTCTTTCAAGAGTGCACCGCTTGAGGTTTTTAAAAATTAGTTTCAAATATGTCCTAAGAAGTACTCGCAACAACATTTATTATCTAAAATGAGTGACTTTCAGACTCCTGCATGCCTTTGATAGGAACTTGAGGCAAAGACACATAGCCCTTGACTTCCAAAATCTTTTCTCATTAAACGGATTTTAAATAGCTATAAATGGAATATATTTTGCCCTGTGGTCGTGACTCTGAAAATATGTGGTTCTGCTCAGGCTCTGTTCAGTATGTTCCATCATTTATATTTATTTATTGGGCAAATCTTGCCTATGTAAAAATAAACAATAACTACTTAAAAAAAATTTGGTCTGCTAAGTTTTTGCAGTCCATTGTAAAACAAAAAGCTAAAGTGAGTCAGAGAGTAAAATTTGTCTGAAAACAAGGGTGAGGCGCTTCAGGGGACACACAGTACAAAACTGGAGTTCTCTGCAGATTAAGCTTGGATAATACACTTCCATTACATTTAAGGGAAACAGAACTGTGCCACTCCCATCCTATTCCACCCAGTCTCTTTGACAAAACAACTGAACTGTTCAGAAGTTTTCGGTTTCAAAGATTTCCTCAAGATGCGACTTTTTGCTTAATTTAGAACCGCTGCTGTATCTCCAGTTAGCTGCATTTCACAAACATGCACCTCCCTCAAAGTGTGCTGGGGCTGCTGAACGAGCAGAAGACCATTTGCAGTGGGTTCCATCAGTCATAGCCTGGGCAATGTGAGTGCTCTGCCGCTTTGGATGTCTGGCCCTCCACCCCTGCACTCTCTGCCAAGCACCACAGTGGCATTTACAAATCAAAAAAATCAATTGTGTTTTCAATCATAAAACTGGCAGCCATGAACTTTTCAGTTTTGTAGTACACTTTGTTGTTTTTTAAGCTGGAAAACAAAACGTTTGATAGAAACTATCATCGTGTACATAGTAGATGCTATTCTGTTGAAAAAAGTACATTTTTCTGTCCAAAAATATTTTTTCATAAATATCAATAAGGCAGCTCTAAATGGGTATCATACTCAAATATTTGTAAAAAAAAAACACTAACAATGGCTTCAATTTCTGAAGACATTTCAGAAGAAAGTCATAGATACAGGTTTGGCTAGTAGTTTTTAGTTCAAAATGTATATTTTTCCAATAATGGTGTTAGTTGTAAGTTTTAATGCAATAAAGTCCTTATAAGATTAAGTTAATCTATATTTAGCACATACCAGTGGAAGTATTCTTTTAAGGTTCCACAGGAAACGCTGAAGCCTTTATGGTTCTCCACACTGTTGTCCATGGCTTTGCTCAATGTACCTTTGAATTTTCTCATACACTTCATTTAAAAAGGTATATTTGAAATACTACAGAGTATCCTAAAATCTGTTTATTTTGAAGGAACTCTAGGGAAAAGTGGAACACACTTATATGACACTCACAGCATGTTAAATGTGTATACACAATATGTGCCATTAAATAATGTTACTTTATCAACAGTGTCTTCCAAGTGAGGATGAGAAAGGACTACGCAAACAGTGGCTTAGGCTGAGGTTTTAAGAAACACCCAAGGCATCTAAGCAGCAAATTCCCATTTAAATTCAGCAGAAGTTGGGACTCAACTCCCCTGAGCTCTATTAAAATTCTCCCCTCCCCCTTGATTCGCAAATGCAGTTGCTCCATTAGTTTGATTTTGATTAATTAACAGTGCTTTTAGGCTTTCCTTGCATGAATTTATCAAATGTTACCAAACTGAAATACATCAGTTATTTCCTCTTTTAAGCATAAAAGGAACTCGGCGGTATTTCAAAGTGTTTGTAAATGATGGCTTAATAGCTCCTAATGCATCATGGCCCAGTTTTTACAAGTTGATTATGAATGCTCATGCAGTTTAGAAAATCAAATGGCAGCCCTTACAACCATGGCTCATGTTAACTGAATAGGTAAATTACACTCTTTATAGCAGGGTAATACATATGACAATAAAATGCTAACAATTTACCTCTCCGCGGCTGGGGCCAATGTGACAACCTGTTCTGTGGCTGGGGACAAGTACCGGCAATAACACACGTGTTGAGGAATGCTCTCTGGTATAACTCAACAGCAGTACACCAGCACAGACTGTCTCTGATGGACAGCTGTTGCTCATCAAGGCACATCCTAGGGTTACTGATCAGGAAGAAAAAAGGGTATGTGTATACTCTCCTTTAGTAACAGGTGAAAATCTGATAATGCATAAGCATATTGAAATCAAAGCATGAAAAAATGGAAGGCTTTAATTTTACTAACAAATACCTAAGTAGATATTAAACAAAATCCACCCTGTTCCTCAACTGGCCCCAAGATGGCCAAATTGGGGGGGGGTGGGGGTGGTGCTGATTAAGATGGATTCCCATTATACCTTGTAATTGAATATACTTCTCAGGGTTATACTACTTTCTAATAATACAAAACCTGAGTGTTGCCTAATAAGAGCTGTATTGGGTCTGGCTGAGATGGTATTAATTCTCCCCACAGCAGCCTTGGTAGCGCTGTGCTCTGCATTGCTAGCTAGAAAAGTGTTGATAACAGATCAGTGTTTTGGCTACTGCTGAGCAGGGCTCACACAGCACCAAGGCT
>JAVKLA010000014.1:16023027-16035346 GCA_034782735.1 Sagittarius serpentarius | reverse complement strand
TCATTTCTTCTTGTTATTAGTGTCATTGTTAGTTTCTTCCTTTCCGTTCTATTAAACTGTTCTTATCTCAACCCATGGGCTTTACTTTTTTTTCCGATTCTCTCCCCCATCCCACTGGGTGGGGGGGAGAGAGTGAGCGGCTGCGTGGGGCTGAGGTGCTGGCTGGGGTTAAACCACGACACCATCTGACAGCAGCTGGGGTCTCTTCACTGATCCTATCACTTGTCTTAATTCTCTCGGTGATAAGAAGCTGTTGCAGATAGTTGCAGCTATATTATGGGTTTCCTTGCAGGCTGACCCATCCTTTGTTTCCCCCTTGAAAATTTATATTTATTTGTCTTTAGTTTGACTCCTAATCAACCTGTATGCTTCGTCGTTCACTAGGTTTGCCAATGCAGTGATTCCTTTCACTCCCAAGGTGCTCTGAGCTTTGTTACTGTATGCAATGACCAGTCCATGGAGTTGAAGAAAAATCAAGAAAATGACATGACTAATGTGCCCTTGCTTGCCTGAGAGCTGGGAAGATACATCCCGTAAGGAATATATGGAGATATTATTCAAGCAAATAAACATTTCAAATTTCTTTTGTCCCATTACTTTAAAACAAATTTAAAATAACTTATGCTGAAATGATGATTGGTTATTAACTTTAGAGAGAGTCACAAGAGAAAATTCTTCTGCTCTGAAAAATGCAAACTGATAACTCAGTATGGATTTATTTACACAGTTCTGCCTATACATGTGGATTGCCATGTGTTATTTTAATAGTTGGATGTGCATACAGTATTACAAAAACATGAAAGATTATATTTTTGAAGTTACCATGTTTTTTTCAAAGGACCATATTTTTAAAGTGGCATCTAAGGCAGGATGCATTTTTAAAGTAGCATCAGGAGAGAGATACCTAGTGGGACTGTCAAAAGCATGCTAAATTCCTAATTCCAATTCAAATTAATAAAGATTATCTCCCTAAAGACTACTGAAAAATTTGCTAGGTACCTCTCTCACCACCAGAAACTTAAAGACTTCTGGGACTCTTGCAAAGACCCCTAATCGTTTAGGATTTTTTTTTTTCTTTTCTTTTTTTTTCCACAGAGCACTGTAAACTAGAGTCCACCATGCTGCTATCTGGGGTAGAATACCAAATTGCAGACCTGGAGTCCAGTCCTGAATCAAAGATCACCAAATATAAAACATTTAATATGTGCGGATTTCTGAAATGTCTCAATCACACCATAGGGACCGTAAACAACCTGTTTAACCATCTCAGAACTAGTCCAGCTGCAACTAACCTGGTGTTGCTTTGCCCTCAGCAGTATTGCTGTTAGCAGTTCCGTGCCTTGGGTGAAGAAGCCAATGCATGAATGCCATCTTCTCCTGACAGCGGCTTCAGGTATGATCTGTGGAGGCAAGTGTTTCTGCCTGAGAAGCCTCTCGTTGCCTTTGGTTCTGAACCACTGCCCCAGCGAGATCCAGATACAGCCAATAATTCCTACACATATCCCTGTGTCACGGTTTAACCCCAGCCAGCAACTAAACAACAAGCAGCTGCTCGCTCACTCCTCCCCCCACCACAGTGGGAAGGGGAGGAGAACTGGAAAAAAAAGTAAAACTCATGGGTTGAGGTAAGAACAGTTTAATAAATGACATAAAATATAATATAATAAAAATAATAATTATAATAATGAAAGAAATAAAACTCAAGAAAGAGAAGTGATGCACAGTGCAATTGCTCACCACTCACTGACCGATGCCCATTTAGTTTCTGAGCAGCCACCTGCCCGCCCCCAGCCAGCTGCCCCCGGTTTATATACCGGGCATGATGTCCTATGGTACAGAATATCCATTTGGCTAGTTCGGGTCAGCTGTCCTGGCTGTGCTCCCTCCCAGCTTCTTGTGTACCTGGCAGAGCAGGGAAAACTGAAAAGTCCTTGACTTAGTCTAAACAGGACTTGGCAAGAACTGAAACCGTCAGGGTGTTATCAACATTCGTCTCATCCTAAACCCAAAACACAGCGCTGTACCAGCTACTAGGAAGGCAATTAACTCTATCCCAGCCGAAACCAGGACACGCTGTACCACCAAGAAGACTGCTCGTATGGAAGACCTAGACATTTTGCAAGACACTGAAGGATCAGGTTTGGGTTTATTGTTTTGTTACATTGTACCACATAAATACTGCTAAAATTCTATGAAAAAGCTGTGTTTAATAAAGGAAATGTGAAATTAATTACCTTTCTTCCTTTTATCTCCTGTGCTTCTACACCCATTTACCCTGACACTTTGTCAGTAGTGTACATACGGGGATATGCACACAGATGTGATAGCTGCTGCTTCTTTAAATACAGCAATAATCTGTGAATTAAACAGGAATGGGAAGGCAAAAGCCAACCATGTCATGGTGAATCTGACTGACTAACCGCTCATTTCAGTATTTTACCACAGTTGTATTTCACTGTCTGTATAGTACCTTATCTATTCATCAGTGACATAGGAAAGCAGAAAGTGAAATCACCTCCGGAGCAGGATACGCTTCCAAGGCGCCGATTCAGAAGGGTGCACAGTGTGCCTTGGTAGCTTTGAGGGATAGTGCCATTGCCTGGTGTGATCTGAGGTGAACATCTTTCTAACTTGTTATTTCTTCCATGCCCCAAAACTGTGGTTCTCAGAGATTTACACTTACCTATTGTTTTTGTCCCCCGCTGGTTCAGCAGGAAAACACAAGCATTTTAACTGGCATTTGCATCCTCAGCGGTAAATATTTAAGTTGCTCCCGTGAGCACTTGTATACTTGCTCAGTTTTACCGTTGCAGTAATTCCACCAGTAATCCACTCACCCTGGCGTAATTAAGCCTCTGTAACAGTGTTGGAGAAACTGAATAGCCCTTTCTGAAAGTCATCTTGAAAGAAGCAGCTTCCTCTGCACCCCTATCCGCTGTATTTTTCCACCACAGCTCTGGAGCTGGCAGACTGTACGGCAGCTTGTGGATCCCGGTTATGATAAGATAAATTTTCTTTAATTCCCTTTTTGAGTTTTAGTTACCAGATTTAGATTAATGTTTTATGGTTTTTATTTCATTATGGAAGTTCTTTAAATTTAAGTCTAAGATGCTTTTGAAATAAGCATCTGGGTCTAACATTGGCCTTTTTAAAAGTGTATTCCACATAATTGCAGCACCGTGCTGCTGAGTGTATTGACCCCTATCACCATTGTACAATGTAGGCATCCCCTGCCTTCTAGCTGACTGTGTGGTTATTAGGCATAAATATCTTTGTACTGGTAATTAGAAGAAAACAGTACAATAAAATAAATTAATAGGAAAAAAAGATAAGATAAAATAGAGCCCTGAGTTTTAAATATATGACAGGGCATAAAGCTACTGCTAAGGAATTGAAATTACCATTTTTGATGAAGGCCAAACTCCTTTTGTTTGGGGATCCCTACAAATAACTGTTTCCACACCAAAAGGTATTATATTCGATCCTAAAAGATGGGCATCTATCTTCTCAGTGGATTTCTATGCCAAAATTTATGCTAGGAATTTGATTTAGAATGTTATAATAAAACCCCAAAAGCATGCCTCCTTCCTGTCTCAAAAGAAGGTGTATTTCGTGCTGACAGTGCAGAGTTAAAAAAAAAATAACACTTTTATGAAAACTTTGTTCATTTGGATAGCCCAGAATATTTGATGCCATCACTGAGGCTTCTCCTAATATGTATACATTACTAGTTGCTTTCTATGATACATGTACAAACCACAAAAGACAAACTTCTTTTGTTTATGACCAGCAATATGTGTCCTGCTGCACTGGCTTTGTCATGCCACCCTCCCCGAAAAATTAAAATACTAAGGTTTAAAAGGAGTTTTCACAGTGTCAGAGCTGAGGTGATTATTCCTTTTGTATGGAATGAGCATTAACTATTTTTCAATGCTATAAACTTATTAATGGGAGGGGTTAATAAAATCAGTAAGTTTAGTGAACTTAAATTCCTTTGGCAAAATGCTTATATTCATAAACTGGATACACAACTTTGGAAACAGTGCAGATGCAGTAGGCATGAATACTATCTTATTTAAATGTCTGTATTAAGCACAACCACTCTCTGCTAAAAATGGGGAAAAAACAAACAAGTCATATTCATCAAAGTAATTGTGTAGGTACTTTCAGTACCAAAATGCCTAGAATGAAAGATTGAACTGCTAACGGCAGCAGTGACAGCCATGAATCATGGTAGGCTACTTCGGGGCCTTTACCACCATAAAACAAAAGATGTAGATGAAAAATGCTGCAATTAAGTGATTTGATTTCTGCCCCCTTTTTCCTACTGCATTCGTGCATGGCTGCACAGCAAAGATTGATGGGAAAAATTACTCTACGTGATCTCTGACAGAGCCTTGGAACAATTCTATAAGGGGGAAACATACAAATCAAACCAGCTTTCTTGTATTCAAACAAAATAATACATATAAAGCAAATACTTTAGCCTATATCCAAAGCACCAACATTTGCATGCACACATAAATTTTTGAGAAATGCTCTGCTATCAAAACCAAACTCATGGATTTTCCAGCTAGTTGGGTAATACTGATATTTGTTTAAATAAATATTCAATCAGTACTACTGAGTGGCATCCTAAGTACGTTTGTGCAGTGAGAAGAACAAATTGCACATACAAATTTATGGAGGTAAAATGTTCTTATCTTTTATATCAATATGTTATTAATAAAATACGCGCAAAATAAGATAATAAGAAAATCTTCCTGCGTATTAGACTCTGCTATCATTACCATCATTTAAATGGACATTTTCAATGGGCATTTATAAGTGAGTTCAGAGGAAGCGTATAAAGGATTTATATCTGTGATACTTGTGTAGAGGGAAAACGTTATAATATGGCCGACATATACTTTAAAATATGCTAAATGTGCAAAAGGCATTGGATAAAATAAACAAGCAATGTTAATGCAAATGGGAGGTGACTGGTTCTACCGTAGCCTGCTCTACTGATATTATGTGAGATTTATTTCCTGATGAGAGAGTAAAGACCACACAGATCCAGCCCACTGTAAAAAATGTGCAGTTGATTTTGCTCAAATATACACAATGGAATCAACTCACCAAAAAAAGATGTGTAGAGATTTGACTCCATTATGCATAGTAAACAGGGACTGAACAGACTGACTAGGGCATTGGTAATTAAAGTTAGGTCTTTTTGCCAAAGACCCAGTGTTGCATTATGCTTAAGAGAAATCCTGCTGCAGTCCCCTTTCCAATGTCAGATAATATTTTTCATTTTGATATGTATTTTTTGCCATATACTGAACACTTCTTCTTTCCCAGAGATTCTGTTTATCCGCAGTGCATAAGATCATATATTTTGTTTCTGCATGTAGCTGACTTATTCAACTTTAGATTTTTTTTTCTTTTTCTGATAAGCAGGTACAAGCCTCATGAGGTTGAGACTTCATATACATAAGCCTCTCCACCCTCAGCAGCTTTCTGCCTGATTTATGGGGGCCTACAAACCATCCTCCATGACTACAGAAGCAACTTTTTCATTTTCAAAGTTAATCCAGTTCTAGGATGAATTAACTGCTGCATAAGACCCTGACAGCTAGATTGTGCTTTTATCCAGCTAGCTAGCATTCCCTGTAACTTCTTATCCTGTAAAATAAACATTAAGAGCTTTGGCCTCCTGATTGCTTACTATTGATCACTTTTATAACCCAGGACACCTTATCTTCTTTCAGTGTTTTACAGTATCATTAACTGTAAAAGGAGAGTGAGTTTCTTCTGCCAGCCTATTTTTGTACAGGGAGTTAGCACATTCAGAAAAAAAGCCAATAGAGGTTTTGTGGTGACTTACACAGCTGGTATGGCTCATTAGGTCCACCCTGGCAATAATGGAAGTGAAAATAGCCTTTTGGGATAGCAGGCAGAACCGGGGCCTAGGAAGACCTTTGAGAAAAGGCTAGGTGCATCTGGATGAGAGGATTATATTCAAAGGTGTACCTGTTTGCTTTTATCCTTTGGGCTACAAACCTTAGGAATCCCTTAGGCTGCAAACTCTTGGAGGTAGGAGCCAAAGTTTATTATAAAAGATGCTGAAGGTCAGTGCTGTTTTTTAGACTTTACTGCTTTATGAATATTAAAGAGCTCATACTTAATGCAGTATTTGTGATTAAGCGTAGGATATTCTACATAGAGTTATTTTAATTTAGCAATTTGAAAAAGTAGAAAGAGTGGCTGGCTTAAGTTCATGACCCTCCAGTTTTCTGCACTCATGGACCAGTAGGCAGCAGGTAGCAGCCCTTGTTGCCCAGTTGTCCCACCCGAAAGGGGAAAGGGAGGAGGGATAAGAAAGGGAAAGAGAAAAGGTGAATATGTGTTTTCCCCTCAATATTTCACAAAAGAGAAACACTGTGCTCTCTACAGCAATCCAAGAAAAACTGGAAGGATCAATCTGGCATCATCCACCTCTATGTATTCCTCTGGGGAAAGGAGACATGAACCTACCTGGGGGGGCTGGGAGACATTCCTCAGGAGTCAGACATGTTTGGCAGTCAAGGAAATAGAGTGGCTGTTATCTTGCTACAACCATTATTTTAAAGAGTGACGGCCTTGTTTTAGCAGGAAAAAGGTTCATCAACTGCATTTGCATTTGTTGCTGAGAATACCACTCCAAAGGCAGAGGAGCTGAGAGGAATCCACACTGTGCTGGAAAGTGTGAAAAAATAGACGTGACATGCCAGAAGCACAGGTCAGCAAAGTTGCATTGCTGCTGGGTAAAGGACAGGAAGAGGCTCTGAAGTGAGAGGAAGAAGGAGAGGGTGAAAGGAGGAAGAGCTAAATTTCCCTGAGGCCTGCGCAGGGCGGGAGGGCTGCCGCTGGGAGCGGGGCCGAGAGCCGGCCGGGAGGTTTGCTGCCAGGCACCAGGGCCTCCCCAGGGCTTCAGCTGGTGTCGGCGGACCCTCGCCGTTACTCCAAAACGGTATTAAACTTTTTTTTTACCGTTTGTGACTTTGCTTTTAGTCTCATAGCATGAAGCCCCTCTGTTTTTCCACTGAGTGTGTTTGAATTTAAGAGGAAATGGTGAATTAAAGAAGAAACAGGAACTTAAGTGTGAAAATGGCGTATCTGGAATATTCAGTCTCTTCAGAGGGAGTCGAAGAGAGCAGTGTGATTAGGACCCACCTCACCAAATGGGTAGGGTTGAAAAGCGTCTCCGTTCAAACCACAGGGACAAGTGCAGTGACTGTTGTGGCCACATGCTGGTTTTGGGGAACACACTTCCTCCTGCGCACAAAGGCTAGACACCCTCTTGTAAAGAGCAGTGGGATGTGGGAGGACGCCTCACACCCACCAGCAAAGCTCAAAGCGCTACAATAGATCGTTTACTCACAGTAGATTTTCAAAGCACAGTTATTTGTCCGATGCCTGCGAGTGCGTAACAATGTACTGAAATAGTAAAATACAGAATTTGTAAACAGCCCCTGTTAAATCCAGAGCAGGTTGTTTAGCTTCACGTGGTCTTGAAGTACTACGTTATTTCACTCTTTTGTCATTGTCCTGTTATGTATCTCTCATTCCTCATCTTATATTGTATACTTTATTTCTTACTTGAACCTGGCACAGCACAAAGATGAAGGCTTCCACTTGTGATTATACAAATAATAAGTATTAGTAATAAGAATTCAGGTTGCTCTCAATCTGTCGGTCAAGAAACTGGTAGTTCTGCAAGACAGATGCTAGTGAGAAAATTTTACTTAGAATGAGTTAGAGATTAAGAGTATGTCCCTGAGGTTGATCCCACATATCCCTTACCAAGGCACCAAGATTTTAAAAGGTCTCATCACAGCCAACAGGATAAATATGTGGAAGCCTCACCTTTATGCACAGACTTTTGCCTTATGCATTCTAACACTTTTTGGAACAATATATAGTGATAGGGGCCCACACAAATTATACATATATCTCTATTGATATATTGTGGATGTAATGGAAAACTACCAAGATCAAAAGTGAGTTACATTCACCAAGGCTGATATAAAATAGAGATGTCTAGATCAGAAGTTAATCCCAATTTAACGTATTGCATAAGAAATGGCAATTCTAGTTACATTATCTCTTCTATAACACTGCGGCAGGCTGGAGGAAAATGTTAAAACAGCACGGCAGGAAAGCAGACAGACTATTAAATAAATATCCTGTAACTATTTAATTAACCATTTAATTAAGCCTTTCTGCTTTACCTTTTGATTTATCCATAGTTCCATGAGAATGAAACAGTAGTGATATTGCTCTTATAACAAACGCCGGATACCAAGGCAATGGCAATACAGAAATTAAAATTTTGCTTTCTTCTTTTAATAAAACATGCCTTTCAAATAGCTTTTACATTTTATTCCTTTTCTGATATAACTTCCTTAGGAATCAACCTTTTTTAAAAATTTTTTTAGATTTTTTTCACTCTTGCATAGACAGGTGTGTCTTTGGTGTTGGGAGCCTTGCTTGTGGAAGATGCTGAGCTAGCGCACTAAGAAAAGTGTTGGCCACTAGAGAATGCAGACAACTCCAGCCTATCGCATGGTACACAGTTATAGGCACTGACTCAGCACTAATCGAAATGCATTCATGCATGGGCATTCTGGGAAAGTGAGGAGGAATCACACCCTCTCTCATTCAATAAATGAAGACCTAAAGACACTCACTGTGGCTACAGAGCTACATTTGGAATAATAAAATCTACTATGCAAGCAGTTCAGCATACAACACGCTATTTTGAGCAGTCTCTCTGGGGAAAAATACCCCCTGCATCTTGTAATTAAAAAGCTATTTAACAATGTAAAAACACAAATATTCCCAAATCAAGTTGCAGCCAAATATCCTGTACATTTCCTCTTCCATCAGCCTAATTCAAAACACGGGTATCAGAGACAGCTATGGTTCTGTGTTTACACCACACAGCACTACAGAGAGATGATCACTTAGCTTTTGTTTTGGTTCCAATTCATTTTTTCAAGAAGCATAATTAAAAACTGCATTAATGCCACCAATTATGGCCTCCAAGGGACCAGAAACCCCATGTTACTATGTGATGGAACACAACTGAGCTGCAAACATCCATTTGCCATTATAATACTCATTAATCCTGCCAAATACAACTCATTATGAGACTTCAAGAAAATCATCTCATAGGCAAACACAGCACAGAATCTATCTGTCACTGCATTCCTCACAGCACAAGTTGCAGGGGTGGAAATTGTTCAGTGTAGCTAATTTATGAAGCTGCAAACTAACCATTCATTTCTGACACAAACCAGGAGGTGTCTGAAAATGTACAAGGACTACTTTACTGCTGGAACATCCCTTTAATTGTGACTTCTTCAAAAGTGAGTATGTTTGATAGAAGGTGAAAAAAGCACTGTGAAAAAAGGAAGAATTGACTCAAATGTTTGCTCAAATCAGGGTTTTTTGTAAGGTCAAAATGAATTAGTCTTTTCTCCCTTATTTACAGTCTTTTCTTGTGATTTAGGGCAAGCCTTGGGGAAAAAAGCAGTATAGGAAGATGCAAACATAACACCTCACTGTATTTCTAAGAAATGCTACAAAATAAACCATCCTTTAGTGTTTCTAGTTACTTATTATTATTATTATTATTATCCTAGAATATTTTAGTATTATTTTGTAGTATCATTTTGCAAAAATCAGGAAGGGTGAAAAATTCCAATTAACAGGAAAAAACAGAAAAAAATTATATAAGAATGTATCTGAAGTCTAATCCAAAATCCGTTTTTCTGAAGACTGACCGGATAATCATCAAAATGAATTTTCAGACTTTCTGAGCTTTAGACATAGCTACTCTGACAGAAGCCATTATAACACGAATACTCTAGCTTCACTAGCAGGACTCTCATGACCATGTCTTGAAACAGTTACAGAAACCCCTGTGATTTTCCACAGGTGTCTGTACCTGAAGTAGTACTGCAGTATTTGGTAACTTCAGCAAGCTGGTAAATAAATGCCAGGAATTCAGCAAGATATTTCCTGATGTAAATTGTAAAATATTCTGAAAATTTCAAGATACTTCACTCATTAAACAAAATAGTGCCGAATCAGCAATTGTTTATATACTTATTTTTCTCTTGTGAATCTCATCTATTCTGTAAAACTTACAAAACTAAAATGAATCATGGCATCTCAAATTGTCTGCTTTATACTTAGATGACATCAGATAGCTAGAGCTGAATGCTCTAATTTTGTAGTGGGAGAAGTAACAGAGAGCTGTCCCAAAAGCAAATAATTCATACATGGATCCCTCTTTGGCCCACTGACAGAAGTGTGGTAGGACAGGAAGCCTTTCACAGAAATTAGACAATTCCTTAATTAAAGGGTATGCTTCTCTAGAAGAGGTACTGGACTTTCTCTTTGAACTACTGGATTCAGCCCCAGAATCATTTGGTATTTCCATTTTCCTGTGTGCAAAAATACTGTCCAGACTGCAAGGACGTGTTCAGTTTTTCAAGCTGTCCGCCTGAAAAGATTTGAGAAAAAGTTGAGGTACTCAAAAGAAGAGGTTGCTTGAGGAAGACAGATGCTTACTGATAGAACTGTGGATGGGTGGAGAGTTCCTTGTAGCATGACAGCTGCCTTCAGCTGTGTTGTAGAAACCTTGATTCAGTTCAGAAAACATTTTCATATTTTTTTCTTATGCAAACTGAAGGGATTCTTTGATTCCTAGTGCTGGCTTTTTTAAGTGTGTAGAATGCTATAATTTTTTGTATTTTTTTCAGAATTTCAGAACAGAAAAGTTCTGAGCCGAAAAGACAAAAAACAATAATGAAAAGAAAAAAACAGTAACAAAAAGAAAACTATACCTTATAGATACTTACAGAATTAAATGAGTTCCTTGGGGAATCTAAAATATCCTTGCTCTTTGATGTCTGAAGTCAGGATTAGTGAAAGCCAGACTCTAGAAAATTTAAAGATAATGTAGTCCTTCTCTTTTTAAAATAGCTCGTTGAGGTCAAGTTTAAAACTCATGCAGAGAAAAGAGCGTCTTGAAGGAAGCCTCATGAAATTCAGCATGTTCGGCATCTCTGAGGTTAACATTAATTTCAAACAATACCTTGTTCCATTTAAAAGTGAGAGATTGCTACAACAATGTGTTTTCAATTCTAACCAAAGTTATGATAATAAGAAAAGTAATTCTGCAGAGTACATCTGGCGATGCAGCCACCTGTGTTATAATAAAAAGCTATAAACCTCTCTAGGTGCTTGTTCTGCATCAGACTGTTTGACTGTTACAAATGTAATCTCTTCGGGGCAGGGACTCCATCTTGTTCAACAAATTCACCCATTGTTCAATGCTGCATAGGTATATGGTGCTCTGCAAATAAGTCAAGGCAACCGACTGGCACATGCTTCTCAATATTTTATATTTCTTTCCTTATCCAGATTTTGCTTCCTGTTGTTTATTCATTCTGAACATCCGGAGTCTTCCAGCCGAGCATGCAGGGGCTGGATCTGAGCAAATATCTTTCTTTTAACAAATATGTAGATATAGATACAGATATATGCTCAACATGTGTACATGAATTATTCAAAGTCTTGTTTAATCATATAAAAAAAGAAGTTCACGGTCCCAAATGAGGTTAGACACACTTTTGGTAGGCAAGACCAACCATGTATTTATCAGCCAGCCACGTATTTATGGATCATCTCTCTCAGGTCCCTTCCTCATTTCCCAGCTGCATCCTAGCATCAGGACTTCGGTCAGTAGCCCAGGCGGCTAATGATTTCCTCTGTGTGCCCTGTTGGTGCTCCATCTACATAAAAGAAAGTCTTTGACACAGCAGGATCCTCACTTTCAACTTGTTTGAGCCCTTGCTGCTCAAACTGTTACCTGAAAAGAAACATCTGCACAGTAATCCCTTCATATATATTTGAAGAAGAGTTTGGTAGCAGTAGTCAACAGGAGTTTGAAAACCTTTTAGCAAGTAATGGCTTCTTCTGAGCCCCAGAATATAGACTTTATAACTAAAGCTTATAAATGTCTGATTTCAGAAAAGCTGAATCCTCTTACATCAGTGAAATAAGGAGAGCTGTAGCTTAGAGACCCTAGAAAGCCTTTTGCTCATGATATATGTTGAAAAGCAAAGTAACAAAAATATAGATCTGCCCATCTGAATGAATGAAACATATATACTGGCGTTGTAGTAACGGGTGCCAGATATTGATCAGTGTGAATATAATGAATTGTATGATCTATAAGACCATAATCCAGCTATTAATCTGCCTTTCAGGTCATAATCAC
>JAVKLA010000014.1:15985527-16018027 GCA_034782735.1 Sagittarius serpentarius | reverse complement strand
CAAAAGCATTCTGCTCTTTTCAACTTACCTCTTCAGACTTCCTGGAAGTCACAGTATCTTCTTGAGATACACATGTATTAGACACAGTATGGGAAATGGGACAATGCAGGCCACTGAATGTGTACAGTTGTAGACCAGAAAAAAATATATTCTTATAGCACATCCTCTTGCCTTTCTGCAATGTGCTCCTGGTTTTTCTCAATGACCTCTAGAAGTTTATTCCATGTTCCATCACATAATTAAAATACTTTTTCTTCCAGATTTTCCTCACAGTGCCAGATCTCAATTCATAACTGTACTCTTGCTCTTTAACCCTACTACATTGCTCTTCTATCAACAACTTTGTCTTTAGCAAGTCTGTTTGCTGTATTTATAGATGAAGGAAAGCTAAATGCTGCAAAAACCTGAAACAATTCTAGACTAGAATTTTGAGATACATGCAGCTTTTGTGCTATGCTTTAATCTGAGTCAGTCTGATTCCATGTAGATTTGGATGCTGTGTCACTTCTTGCTGACATAGATCATCTATTTGCAGTTTTAGCTAAATTTAATGCTAAATAATGACAACCTCTTCTAAGCAGCAGAATTCTGCTGGACATAATGCCTCTCATGTCCTCAAGATTCTTTTCTCCATTTTAGAAAGACAATATTCTTGTGTGGTATCCGGTTTCAGAAAATAGAAGAGTCTTATACTTTATTATATTACAGTTCTGTGATACTTCCACTGTACTTGTATTGAACCAATCATATTCACCACCAGTATTCATTTTATGTGAAAAACTGAAATGTCCCATGAGTAAGTTCTGAGACCTTTTATGTGGTTACTGTTGCTAGGGAAACCACATCCTTGATATCCATGTGTCCAACATGTCAGTCTCATTTTGCATCTAGCTATCCATGAGCCAACACTGCAGCATGGAGTAAAGAAAAAAAGAGAAGAGAAAAACAAGACAAAAGACGCTGAAAACTGTTTCCTATCAAAGTGTATTTGAATAGCTGTTAGAGTTAATGCTGGGTCCTTCTACGTTACATCTGTCTTGGTTTTTCACAGACAACAGTTACTTGCAATAGACTGAAAAAAAGAGTCTATAAAGCTGCAATAATGGTCCCTCATCAAACAGCAAACTATATTCTGTGCTAATCATCAACAGGCAGAAAGCTGGTCCTTTCTGAAGTTCCAGTGAGGAAGGTCAAGTCCAAATAACCACTCTTGAAAACACATTTTATGCAATGTTCCATAGCACCAAAATAAATTGCTGACACTAAAAATGGAATACAATGCTTTCTTTCATTTTTAATTCATAATGAACTTAAAACAGTCTTTTTTTTTTCATTTATGAATTTACACCCTCCCTCATTATCATATTTGCTAAACTTGTAATGCAGTATGCTTAATTTTAACATACTGTAAAAACTTATTATCTTAAAGTCTAATGGTGATGTTCTCACGACTATCTAAATGCCTTGGAAGCATAAGACCGTTTATCTCAGTTTCTCAGAGGGTCAAGATGCAGATTTTGGAGGGCATAAATCTCCTCTGAGCACCTTGTTCCTTGAAATTTAAAGAGCACTAGGTGACTAATAGGCATTTAGGCCTTCAGAAATCTCCTCATTTTTTCAGATGTGCCTATACTGACCCATGGAGCAATGTGTCAAAGACAACAGAAGCTGCTGTATCTACAAGCACAGTTAAGTGCCCTGAAGGAATAGAACATAGCTGTGTCTGTCTATCCTGTTCTTATCTCTAGCACAGTTCCTTTCTGAAGAAGCGTCATTATTAAAATATATCTATAAAATATAATAAATTTTAGCCTGTATTTCTTACTTCTAATTATTATCCTATGCTGTTTGGCTTGTTAGGCTCAGATACTGAATAAGATCTGTGTTGTGCCAGTTTGCAGTGGGACTGTTTCATGGGTGCATGCTTCAAAGGTGTCCTCCGTTAGGGTCATAGCATGATAGGAAAATTCGGGTTGGAAGAGACCTCAGGAGGTCTCTAACCCGACCTTCAGCTCACAGCAGGCTCAACACTGGTGTCAGGCCAGGTTGCTCAGGGTTGTGTCCTACCAGGTCGTGAAAACCTCCAAGGATAGAGCTTGTGTTTCCAGACAGCCTATTACACTGGGGGCTGCTGGTAGGGATGTTGAAGCTACCTCTTCCCCACACTGGACAAGTTGAGCTCCCTCAGTCTTTCTGCATGGGGCAAGTGCTCCAACACCTTAATGATGCCTTTCCTGTGCTGTGGGGCCTAAAACTATACACACTACTCTAAATGGCTGTAATATTTTAAAGTGGTTACATAAAACTTGGGATTAAGAAATAAAAAACATCACAGTAGAATTTCCTCTCACTCTTTTACTCTTATGTGGTGCTGTAGTTCTGTCTGATCATTAATTTAGGGATCAGAAAAAATTCCTTCTGTATTACTGCTAGCTGGTCTGAACTGGCATGATAAAAAGAAGATCTGGAATCCATCCATGGTAACCTCCTTCTATGAGGAGATGGCACAAGAATGCAAATTTAAGCTGAAAACCAAAGTGGGAGCTCACAGAGATTGATCACAGGTCCACCAAGACAGGAACCTCTAACTTAGCACCCGACTCCAAACAAATGCTTGGCATACTGCCATTAGTTGTAGCTTATTATACCCCTACTTAAGTGGTAAACTAATGAAATTAAGGCCCATCAATTAAATCTCTCTCTGTGGCTCTTGTTCATTCATCTGCATATCCCATTCAACCCTGTCCTAGGACATACGGTTAGCCTCAGTGCTGGCAGACATTGAAGCCAAAGACATTAAATGTGAGTGTTACACATGTAAACAAATAACAAGAAAAGCAACAGTAGGTAAAATAACAGTACAGAACTGAATATGCTAATATTAATTATTGAGAGGATGTCAGAAGAATTAAATATGGAAATAATATGACTGTATGGGAAACAATGCATAGCTATTAATTTCCTAATGAAATTTGGAGGGCTTTCTTTTGTTTCTTATACCATTTGTTAGGGCATGTAGTGCTATTCTCAGAAACAAACTAGCAAACTCTTGGTTTGGCTGAATATACTAATTCCTGGGTTCCTATCTGAGGTAACTGTCTAACACACTTCTCCTAAAAGTGTGGGTACTTTAATTGGTTGGTATGTATCCATACTTCAAGAACATCCATTTATGAGAGGCAGTGTTAAAATACATATTCTTTCTCTGGCAGCACAATGTGGCACACAATGTTGTTTTACTCTGTGACTGGGACACCTGGGCATTATGATATTACAAATTATACACCACAATAGTAAGGGCTTTACTGGTACAGTTTGCATATAATCTTGGTTAAGTGAACATGAACTGAAATAGCTTTTAATTTTACAAGCACAGTCTTTGTTGACATGATCTGTATTGTACAAGTCATTTAGTTATGCAATGTTTCAGTTAACTCACTTGTTCCTTTTTCTTTTTTTTTTCCTCAGCATCTCAAGAAAGCATTCTCTTCCCAAGATTATTTGCAAACTTTTCTCTTTTCAGCATGTATTTATGTTAAAACTTTTTCCATCATACTTATGCAGGGGTTATACCTGAAGTGAATGATGTCAGCATATTCCTGGAGATTAGTATAACCTTCAAATTAAAGCAAGTGCAGATGCTTAGCCCCGAGTTCCTTCCAGGTTTTGCATTACTAAGAAAGATTGTATGAGAACAAGGGCTGTTGAATAAGGAGTGGAGAAAGGTCTTCGGTGTCACAGAAATGTTAATATATGGCCAAATGATAAAAAAGTGGATTATATTATAGTAGGAAAAAAAGTTGTTTTCCATTGCAAACACAGAAAAGATGAGGAAAAGAAATGCATCTGCTTTTAGAGGCTTAGAAACTATGTGTTAAGACTAAATCCTTGCTCTTTTTAATGAGTTTGCGTTGAAATGCTGGATGGACATGAAGGTCTCTTGCCCTATATCTACGATGTTGGAAAATGTCCTCTAGAGAACAAGGGACATGATAAGGCAAACAGGGATGGGTAATAACTCAAAGCCTTCACCTTGCCTGAAGTTATTTGAATCGGCTCCTACCTCACTGGAGGTTTCATTTTGAATATGACTTGGATAAAGCATTTCAGCAATATCTGGATAAAGCATTTCAGCAATATTTAGTGAGAAACATCCTGTTTCCTTTCATATTTTTTGTTAAAACTACAGATTTCCTTTGCTTCTCAGAAAAGTTATAAAATAATCATGGACCTTGCACCATTAAGTAAATCCTTCTTGAAAATTAAATTTGAATAATTTTTTTCCCACAGTTTTAAGTGAATGTAAAACCAGTGTCACATTTTTAAATGGGGTCTTTGCAAACTCTTTGGGATATCTCAACCTTTGCTAAAAAAATTGGGGAGACAGTGGTTTTGGTTTCATTCCAACCGGAATGCCTAGTGACCATCTGCCAACTGAATTCCATCCAGCACTCCTCCAGTAGTAAAATAGTCAATAGCAATAGAAGTAATAGCTGAGTACCAAATTGAATAATGGTTTGTATTCTAACCCGATGACAGCAGTATTCAATAATTCTTGAACCTTTCAACTCAGGCTGAAATTTTCAAACTTTTACTTTTGGCCAATATGTATTGGACTTTTTTCCAGGATTTTTTAAATTTGTTTGACTTGGCCTGCAGTTTTTGTTTCTTTTCTAAAGTCTGAAGGAGAAAAAAGATTAGGCTTTTCAAGCATGTAAAAACTGAGAAAAGACACTCTTGACAGTAAACAATTACCATGACAATTTTTTTATAATCACTCTACAGCCAGAACAGCTGGGGGATGAAAGTTTAAATTTGGCAGGAAAACAGCACTAAGGAGAAGTGCTTTAGAGTGTTCTGGAGAAAATTGGTTTTGATCTGTTTTAGTTATAAGCATTTGAAACTCCATGTACTGAGCATGCAACACTAGTTTCTCGTTAAGTTTCACAGGTACAGTCTTCAATGGAGAATTAGGTTGGTTTAGATGTGAAAGTTTCATCTAGGGACATACTTACTTTACCTTATCTCAGAGAAAACCTCTCAGCCTTCTGCAGTGAGGTATTCTCCAGAAATCTAGAGTCATGTCAGATGTGTAACTGTACTCCAGAATGAAAATATTTATAGGCCAAACTAGTGTTGCTAATTCATAGTATGATTTTGAGTAGACTGTAACATCTCACTTTTGTGCTTATTACTCTCATGATAAGGTAGTGTGCTTCACTTCCGTCCTTTGTTTGGGGGGGGATGGTCTTTTAAAGAGTTACAGTTTTCAGCCATGAGAGCTATGCTTTGAAAGTGGCAGTATTTTTGTCTTTTCAGACATATATCGTTCTCTGAATCCTGAAGTGTTCTTTTACATAAAACAGATTGCTTGAAGGCACACAGATGACTTTAAATATTTCTGCACTTCACAGTGAATTGCTCATTCACCTGAGTGTTTAACTATGTCAACGTGTTCAACATTATCATATTTAATTGAATGGTTCAACAAGATAATATGCCAGTGCACACGCAATTCAATGCATTATTGGCTCACAATAAATAAGGCAACTCTCAAATAAAACACAGGGGACTTAGCAAGAAGAAATTATGTATAAGTGAGAGAGACATGAATGCATTGAGGGTTTACTAAAGGTTGATAACTTATCAATTCTTACTAATTTGTAAATCTGTAAATTTGTAAAAAATAGGGCCATGAAAGAGAATGCATTTAAATACCATAATTAAGACAGACAACTGCATATTCCAACCCTTCTACCTTGCTGTTAATCCATTTCATACCCTGACTTAAATGTGCAGAACATTTAAACTTACTCTGTTTTTCCTGTAAAGGTCCAAAGTTTTATATTTTAAAGCCATTGGTCTCTCTCCTTAAAGGTCCTCCTTAAAGGAGGATGCTGGTGTCAGCAATGCTGTTATTTTCTGTTTTTCACTAGCAATCTGCACAGTCATTGCTTCCCCTGATGTGAGACCAACGCTGAACCAAAAACAAGAAAAAGGATTGCTAACAAATAATACTAACAGAAACAATTCTTCGTCATTCTGTGAAACTTCTGGAGAACTAGACTATCAACACTACTCACAGATATCTCTAGATCTGTGGAAAATAAAGCAGAGTCTGTCATAGTCTTCAGGCTAATAAATTAAGGCTTAGACTATGTAAAAGCGGGTTCTTTAACTTAGATGAGCAGTAAAATTGTAATCAGGCTATTTAAGAAACTATTCCCTTTTCCATCCTTTCCACTGCACAAATGGATCATGTTTGTTGTCAGTTAAAAAATGGCAAGGAAAGAGGAATTTTTCAGCTAAATACCAAGTGATCCTGAAATCAGAAACTCTGCTTTTTGTCCTTGAGGGGGAATTTTTGCGTGTCTCAATCTGGTTATATCCACTGCTTAAACTCCCTGGTAACACCATATCTGCTATTATGCACCTGGGTTTTTCCTTAGCAGGTTGCTGAAATGAGCAGCTGGCATCTACATCAGGCATATTATCAGAGTTGTGAAGATATGGAGGTCCTAAGCATGAATAAAGTGTCCAAAAAAATACTACAATGATGTCACACAATTGAAGTAATAGGCTTGTGTATTTGAATTTCTGGCACAAAAAGATTTTTTTTCTGAAGAAAATAGATATTTTTCATCAAAAGTAGTTTTGTTGAAAGACTTTTTTTTTGTCTCAAAACAGTACCGATAGAAAATTCACAACAAAAGGTAAAAATAAGGCATATACTGTAACAGAACTGAGCATACGCCTGCAAATGCTCAGAGTCACAGCCACAGATAGTCTACAGTGATGTTCATGGCATATTTTTTCCTCTAGAAAGTGTTCATTTTGTACCACTTTTTTTTAATAGAAGGTGTTTTTAAAATAAAATTTATTGCATATACAGACAAGAATAAGACATGCTAGGGCATGACTTGGTAGGCTGCTAGTGTGCTTCTTAGTGAGTCAAAGGCTCAATGATGAGTTGTGCATGAACTGATGGGCATTGGGCTGGCCGCTCTGTTCTCTGCACACTTGGGGTGCCACGTGTAAATAGGTCTACTGCAGACATGTATGTTTATGTTTGTGTATATATATACTATTGCACGTCATCTATGTCAGATATGCTGTGAACCCTCCCTCTCTGTGTACATACGTAAGTGAAAGTGTGTTCACAGGTGAGTATTTCAGCTGTGAGGCTTGTTGGAACATTTCAAATGAAACCACTTTTGAGTACTTACAAGCAAACTTTATTGATCTCTACAGAATATAGTCATGGGCAACTCCTTCACACAGTACATTTAACACAGTCGCAGCCAGCATCTTGCCACAGAAGTTCACCCTAATTCCATTCAGTTTCACAGGTCAGAATGGAGGATTGAGTTACCTTTTCAGATGTGACCACATCCTATCATCTGCTGTTCAGTGGGTTCATTTTGTGCTACTGAGTCTAAAATTCTACTCATCAGAGAAATAATCTGGAGAATTTTTTCCTGTTTCACCTAAGAAAATGAACCAATTGTTGCATTGCTATATTCTAGATTAATCTATGCATCATATAGAACTGTGGAGTAATTTTTTTTTTCTTTTTATGTTTTCTTTCAATGTTATTAAGTCAGAAAACACTGGGAGGAAATTTCTAATTATCAAAGAAGCAAGATCTTGAAACAGCCTTTCGAAGGGACAAGGCAAAAAACTAGCTACCTTTAAAAAGGATCATGATCAGCCTAAATTAAGGAATATGTTATGCTTGCAATAAAAGAAGACAAGATACATTGGCATAAGAAGTTCTTCTATATGTGTTCCTGCTCTGGATCATCCAATAGTCATGTATTAAAATTTCTATCGTGCTCAAAATTAAATTAGAAAACTTGTATCTGTATGATACAGTTTTTGTAAAACAGCTACCTTTAGCACTTAACTGCTCT
Organism: Sagittarius serpentarius; assembly: GCA_034782735.1. Classification (NCBI taxonomy): domain Eukaryota; kingdom Metazoa; phylum Chordata; class Aves; order Accipitriformes; family Sagittariidae; genus Sagittarius; species Sagittarius serpentarius. The sequence goes on along the minus strand of JAVKLA010000014.1, from coordinate 16,010,114 downwards.
ATTGATTATTTATCCGTAAGCCATGATGACCTTTTCCCTCTTTTCCACCATGTTCATCTATTCTTCTTGTCTTTATCTGTTTAAATAAGTAATTTAATACATATTTGAACTGTATATAGGTATGGATTCTGTATTAGTTAGAAGCATGATTCACAATTTTTCAGTAATACATCCAAAAAGAAGCAGTACCACTGTCCCAATCAAATTAAAACCTGAACTAGAAAACGTAACAGCTAATTTGAGATATGGACACCTATATAAAGGCTTCCTTCTGCTTTTTCTATCTGACTTATTTCATTATCAGTCAATTATATCATCAGAGTATTCAAAAATTTAGCAGTGAGAATTCAGTTCAATGATTTGGATTATCATTAACTAGTCAGATGGATGCATGACTCAAAATCTGTCATACTTATTTTATCCTTTAATTCCTCAGGTTTTCATTCATCTGATACAAGTAATCTAGGAGGTGATTTGTAGATACCACATAAACCAATAAAAATCTTACTATGCCATACTGTTCCCTACCTGTTCACCAGCAGTTTTGAAATAATCCGCTGCCTTGAGGTCTTAAAGCTAGATTAAAAAACTTTTTGGGGGATGTTATAAGTAAACTTTTAGCTTAGAAGATAAACTGATGAGTTTTTTCTGCTTTAGCAGCTATAGTCCTTCTTCTGGACTGAAAACTGAGGTATTAAAGCAAAATAGCATGTATGATGGCAATATTCTGCCTGTTGTTTCCCAAAATGCTGTCCTAGGTATGTCTGAAACATGGCTGGGTCTGCAGCTGAGACCAGAGGATGCACCGAAGGGTGGGAGCACTTTATGTGTGTACATATAGAAATGTTCCAGGCAGTTCCCAGACCGTGGCTCATTCAAGAATTAAATAAAAGTAGGTGAGAGGAGGAAGGGAGGGGAATAAAATAAACTTCATAATCTAGGATTAGATGTGATAGATCATTGCTTTTGGTAGCCTGCTGGGCATTTTTGATGTTTTGTAGTAAATTAATAAATAAACAAGGCACTATCTCTCAAACTGAAATTTGGCAGAAGGCAGTTAGTCTGGATCAATTAATGTCAGAAAATGAAAATGATACAATAATGACATACCTTTTAAAAGAACATTCAGTATGTGGGGCTTAAGCTTTTGAACAAGTCAAGAACTCCTGAAACTAAACAGCTCTGATACCACCTTATTTTAATTGGATTTATTATATTTTTAATATACATTATAGATGACATGTTCCCATCTACTTAGTTCTTACCGTTTTTTGTCTCTCAAACAGGACTTGCAAATTAGCTGCTCTGAGCTACAGCCCAGAGCTGTAGTTACACTTTCAGCTACAGTTGCTGAAGTGACTTATTAAAACTATGTTATATAACAAACTTATTCTCAGAAAGTAAGCAAGAGAATTTTAAAGAGCTGAATGAAGTGGTCAAAACAGGTCTAAGTCAGCAACTCCAAGATGACTTTCTCCCCATTATGGAATTGGACACCACCACCAGCCCTGGGTGAAAAGCAATTCTAGACCACACCTTGTTATTCATATTTTCCGATATCAATACAAGGAAGGGTAGGCAAGGGAAATTGCAGACTGAATTTTGAGACCAGTTTTCTGCTGGTGCGAAATCATGGGGTCAGCCGGTGAGAGACAACAGATCTCGACTCGAAGGAGTATATATAATCTACATTTTCAGTATGCCCAAATAATGAGTGGACAGGCACAATACATATACATATAATATCATATTCACTTTAATACAAATAAAGTACATAGTATATAGGTTAGACATTTTTAAGACTAAAAATATTTACAGGTTTATATTAACATAATTAACATATTCATCATCTTGGGACTACTAGAAGACAGAATTTGAAGAAAAGTGTACATGCTGGAATTTGCCTTCGTGGAAGCAATCCTGGATCAACCATTGAAAACATATATCATTAAGAACTCTTTCATTCTGTATTAACAACATGTGGACATCTCCTTTGATCAGCAGCCTGAGGGCAAATCACCCTCATATCAAGGTTTTAGGCAATGCAAGCCTATGGTCCCCCTCTCTAAAAGAGTGAATTTTAGTCACTGTGAATTAAATGGAAGACTAAAACTGACTTTTATGGCTACGCAGCAATAGAAAATCTATTTATGTTATTTCACACCTATATAGGAGAGGGTGACAAGCACGAAGTTAAGGGAGGAGCCCAGTGCTTGCACAAAAGGAGGAAGCTTCCCATCTGAAATGCCTGGCTCTTTAAGGATGTGGCTGACTTGCTTTTGAATGCTGTCCTAGCACTGGCATTCTGCTCTTGCTAGAGGCCGTCGAAGTGATGTCGTGCAGAAACTTTTCCATTCTTGAAAAATGTCCTCCCTGTAACATTCTTGTCTCTTCCAAATGACATTTATTCTTAACAGCTAGCTGCAGTATTTATCTACTTGAGACTAAGATTATACCCTAGGAAATGAAGGCTCTTTCGAAAGCTGACCAGTTCCCAATCAACATGTGATACAACCAGAAAAAGAAGAAATTTGAGCTTAAACCAAAGGAGCAACATTGGAAGGCTGAATCAGAGGACATATGCATTAAAGCTTGATTAAGTATTTAGTACTTCCTTGACTCCGTGTTGCCCAGGGCACTTCTTGTGTCTTTTTTATTGGTCTCCCCTCTCCCAATCTATATGTCTTTGTATTTTTGTTTTTCTCCATTATAGATGCCATACCTTATAATGTATGATCTGTACTAACAAATCAACAAAGCAGCTGCCATAGTTAGTGCATTTCTCTTTACCCATTCCTGTTTTAAATGGTGTAAGTTGTATAGATACTGCAAAAATATTTACAGCATGTTAGCTCAAGCATTGCAGACACATGCACATAAATGTATATAGACAGCCATACATACTTGTCAGGAAAAAGATGTTCAGCCATTCAGAAAAATGGGTAATGCAGCGTTATTGTTGCACATCTCATACGGGGCTCCTTATCTGCATTAGAACGGTTCAAGTGAGATGCTCAAAGGTGCTCAGAAACTCGGGCTTCTTTTGCGTTTTCAGGGCTTGCAGTTTGATGAATTTGCTCTTTTAGTCTCCTGAATTCCTTTGAAAACTGAAACACTGATATCATTCAAGCTTTGTTTTTTTTCCCCACAGGAAGGTCAGGACTTGACCTATGAAGTCAATGGAAAATGGAAATTTCCTAAACATGTTTGCCAAGAGTGGATGTTGAAAGGTATTTTAATTAAAAAAAAAAATCAGATAGTGGTACTCATCCACCCATATTTTGGACAGTCTTTCATAATTGCCCTGGAGGACCAATTTAGGGCAGAAAATAGATATTTTAAATAAATTATGTTTTCAGAAATTACTATTATTTTGCTCTCACATGCAGATCATTCACTTTTACTGTGTTGTTGGACTGATTAGCTTTGGCTTCTGATATGCCAAAGTAGTATACAAATTTATTATTTGCTCTCTAAGATTCTCTGGGTGGGCTTTATCTTATTTAATTTCAATCATTCTAATGTAAGGCATCTGCTTCCATCAAAGCTTAGCGAGGATAGCACTCTAACCAATAGCTTATGGTTACATACTCCAATCCAGCCTGCATTATATATAGCCGAGGTTAAGGGCACTGAATCTGTAACTGCACATTCTTCAAACAGTACTGTGAAAAGCAGGTTTGGATATCATACAATTTTTTTACCCTAAATGTAGGCAGAAGGAAAAAACCCTACTCATCACGTTTCCAAAGCATGGAGATTATATTTCATTTCTAGGTTCTAGATTGTTCTCTCTGACACCCATAAACTCCCCAAAAGTCTCAGGTTTCACAAAAAAAATCAGGTTTTATTCCAAGGTGTGATATTGATGTCTTTATTAATCATGTTACAAAGCCATTTTATTACTGTCCTAGGATCATTTCCAGCCTATAGACATTACTTCTCCTGGGGATGCCAAGACACTCATACATTTGTCTTTTATTTCTCACCTGGGTTATTGCAATTCATTACTTGCTGGTCCACTTGTCACTTTCTGTTTCACTTGCTTACAGCTAGTGCAAAATTTGGCTGTTTGATTGCTTATGAGATTTCTAATTACATTGCTACAATAATGAAATAGTTTCACTAGCCTCTTGTGAAACAGCAGATTGCTTTTAAGAGTTTACTCGTAACAAATAAATATAAACAAAAGGTCATTTATTGCTTGTGCCGTTATAAAAACGACCATTACCTTTACCCTTATTGTCTTCTTTTGGATGATGGGAGTTTCAGCTATTTGTATCTTTTTGCTCAATGTATTTGTAACACATATAACTTAGATTTCACAGAATCTTTATTAGATAAGTACTACTTTCTCAATTTTTATGACCTATTTCTTCTTCCTGCTCCTGGTGATTTGTTCTAAAATATAGCAGGTACCAAAAAGATAACTGTCCATATATTCACTGATACCAGACAGTGAAACATTGCTTTGATCAGGTACCAGAGCTTTTTCAACTAAGATGGCAGAGGCAGTGATGTCGTCTATAGCCTATCACTTGTCCTGGAAGGAGTTTCTAACAGAGCAAGGCTGAGATGCAAGAACAGAACTGCAAATTTTAAAACATTTTAAACAAAATCATAGTCAATTTGATTAGAATTTAAGATTATTTTCCCTAAGATTTCAGACATTTGAACTAAAACTTACAGCGAAGGGCAGACTACAATTACCAATAAAGTAAAATGAGTAATGCAGTTCCTAGGTTCATTTACAAATGAAACCTTGACGAAACCTGTATGCAACCACAGTGGCAATGCTTTAATTCATTTGCTTACAAAAAGCTCCCTGCAATATTTAACTAGTCAGTAATTAATAAGCCTAGCTGTACTACATCACAAGTCATGTAGATTGCAGAGGTTGAATCAAATTAATATAATCATGCTGTTATGCATTCAAGGTAATTCCACGTTTTAAATAATGTGTGAAGTTATTCTCACCCCATCTTATGATATAGAAATCTTGAAAGGATGATGAGAAAATTGGAATAACTTTACCACTCAAAATAAACTAGGACTCTGACACTTAGAAGAGAAAAAGAAAGAGAAGATAAAGAAGGCAACGACAAAAATCTGTGAAATGAAAAAAATGGCTTTAAGAAGGTGAGTGGGGGACAATTATTCACCAATAAAATTGTTCCTGTCATGTATAAAACATGTATAAAACAAAGAAAAGGAAAATGTATCTTAAAGAAAGCACAGGTAAATCGCAGAAACCACTGCCACAGTGTATTTTGGAGTCCAGCAGTACAAGGCTGTTTCTAACAGCCAGTCCCGAAGGTCAACTCCTTTGGTACTTCTTCAGCACAGTCATCCCAGTGCAACCTTCTGCTAATTTCTAATGTGCTAGAAGCTCAGACATATACCAAATAAAGAATTATTGCAGTAGCATCCTATTTCTAGCACTTTCCCAAAGCATCATTTGCTAGACAGTAGACATTTGTTCTGACTTACAATGATTCTGTAGTTCTTAAACACCAACAGGTACTCGCTGCTACATGCAGAGGCATCAAGTTGTAAAGATGATTGTGACTATGCCAGTGAGGTAAAGCAAAGGTAATACAGCTACGTCTGTAGTTACATATAGAAATCAGAGTGCCAAATTTACATTAAAAGTCACCAAAACCAGGAGAGGTCAGACAGAGATGAGTGCTCTTGCAGTAAATAAAAATTGTTGTGCCTTCTCTCGTCAAACCTGGCTGCTGAATTCTTATTACACATTACAATTACTTCTGAGATCGAATACAGACTTCATGCGTTATATTTATTTCACTTCATTTGCATGTTAAATACATAACATTTGCATTTCTACTAAAGCAATGACACAAACTTGTAACTCAAAAGATGTACTTTGATTGGAACTTGTAATTATAACACGTAGCAGAAGTAAGATAAATTCTCAACGTACACTGGGAATTTTGTACAAGGGGGCCAGTGCTGCTTCACTGAATCATTTCTAAAGAGGACTGCAGAGGAGTGAAAATGAAGGGAAAAGAGATCCACTAACCAAAGGGAGATAGAAAATAGAAAGAGCATTTTAAAAGAAAAAGTATCCTAAGAAGAAGACTGACTGAAAAAACAGTCTCTCAGAAGAGCTCCAACTTTAGATATTCACCTAGCTGACAGGAATTGGATATTTAATCTCTAATAAGTATTGACATATAAGAAATCAATGCAGTTTTGAAATGTAATTACCGAGCAATTTACATGATAAAACCTTTCAGGATAGGAAATCTATCACTCAGGTAACACTCTTGTGCTTATGAACCTTCAAATATTCTCAATTTAAAAAAGGGTTTTTAAAATGCATCATGAAATTGCAAAATATTTACTTTAAAATTATGGTTTACAATTAGGTTACAGTCCTGCCTGTGGAAGTAAGAGGTGAAGAGGAGAGCAACATATTCCTCCAAGCTTTTTTCCTCAGTCCCTGAACAAGAGATTTCTACTTGTAATGTGGGCTACACAGAAAAAATCTCCTGAGAGCTACTGAGCTCAGGGAACATCCAGTGTGGGATCGCCTAGCCAGGAGTCCCACTACTTCTCAGCTAACTTTTAGCAGAACTCCTATCCCATCCATTAAGTAAATGTCTTGTAGCCTATACAGTAAAGTTAAGGCAACAGAATCTGTCAACCTGAAAGTTTTGACAAAAAAATACAGGAGTGCCTTGTAAATTTCCTAGAACACTATTATATTTCATATTAAACAGAGTATAGGTATGAAATGTCAGCTCTTTAAATGGCTCTGTGCTGTCATTTCACTGGTTGCTGCATTTGCTACAACAATGTTGAAAACCTTCTGGAGAACACGGCTTTCCAGAACGAGCTGCTCTCACGCTGAATGTGCTGCTGTAGTTATGCATCGCCACATCATAAAGTGTAAAAGCAGAAGTTCTAACATGACTTACATACCAATAAAAATATTTGCTAGTAACCAAGGATGTGATACTCCTTGGCAGATGCCTTTTCAGTGCCTCTATATAGGCAGAAGAGGCCAGAAAACTTGGCAGTATTTTAACTTGCATGTTTTATATACTTCAGGCAGAAATTGCAATGCCTATTGCTCCTATAACTCATTCCATCAAAAATATTTATGTCAGCCATACAAAATTATAACAATACAGCTCTCCTGGAAGAAACCCAAGCCTATGTATTTCAACTGTCACTGGAAAAGTCACTGGAAGGTCCAAAATGACAAAAAGGAAAGACGTGAAGAACATGAAGCAAAGGGCGTCTGGATACATGTGGTATTATAACAAAGACTGAATACTGAAGAGGGAAAGGTTTGGATTTGGGTTTTGTTGGGGCTTTTTTCACTTTGTTAGGTTTTCATTGCAGTACCAAAACTACAATTTTGTTCTGGAAATTCATATTTGTCTTAAAATACCATATTGCGAATTCTATTTTTGTGATGTGAAAAAGAAGAGAGAAAAATGTGCTATTTGTAAGATGACCTACCTGAGAATTTACACTTTGTACCTTCTAGCCAGGAGCTGATAAATATACAACAGCTATAAACAACCAAATCTTGATGTAGCTAAATAAAATTTTTAAAAAGCCAACAGAGACAACTATAAGGAAAATACTAATACTCACCTTACTCCTTTCACATATTGACTGAGCACCTGAGCATGAACTATATTCTCACTTTTGATAAATAAATATAGCTTCACTGAAGCTGTTGGAAGGGTATCTATCTCCTGCATTGTCTGCTGATATATCAAATTGTTATAAACTATTTGTAATTAATTATTTATTAATTTATTAATAATTATTGGACACCTGCTCCCCAAATAAAGGATGACAAAAAAATCACTTCCAAATATCTGATAGCCTGTTGGTCAGGACACTTAAGTAGGAAGCAAAGAACAAGTATACAGAGACCTGAATTTGTATATCCTATACCTCTAGTGACCTCTCTTCCACCACTCTATTCAGATGTAGGTATGTTTTTCCAAGTGGAAGAACAGATCAAAAGTTCAGAGAAATTCAGAAATATTTAGGTTTTTTCCTGGCAAAGAATGAGAAACTTTGCAAATGTTTCAAACCTTTCACTGAACATAAAAATTAGTCCCACTCTATCCTAATCTGAACAAACATTAGCCTCCGTAATCTCTCCTCTAGCACCCATATTTGACTATGGCAAATATAGGTGATGTCAGGTGCGGTGTGACTAAATGAACCAAAGTTTCTTCCTTTGGCAAAGAAAAATACAATTAACTAATGTCTCCTAATTTTATTATATGATATCAAGAGGAACATTTTTTTACATCCCACCAAAAATTTTACAGATAAGAAATGAGTACACAGATGACAAATGGAGACTGCCCACTAGGGTCTGGAAAAGGAAAACCCATTGAAAGATATGTGTGAATAAAATTAATGGAGAATATAGGACACTACTAATCTCAAAGGAGATACAACACTAAATATGAATGTGAAGTATTTCTTTTGCAAAGATATGAACATGCTAAACTTGATCTACAAAGAGTACCCAGGAACGTGAGCTTGTAAACCTAAGGATATGAATCACTAAATATTAGAAAGACTAGTATGTAGAAATGTTGTTGGAAGTTTAATTAAATAAAGGCATATATCTCATTGCAGACTTAAGCTGAAGAAAATAAGCAATTTGTCAGGACTATGTCTCTCTATTGATTTTTGTGCAGAACACATTTCTTCCTGTCTTTATTAACTCATTTCCTGGAAATTATTACCTTCAAAGTTAGGAACAAGCAACACTAGAGAGAATTGGAGAGAACCCCAAGAAATCAGTTATTTCATCCCTTCTCATACATTATACATGTTATCCATGGCTAGCCTATTTTAAAAGGTCTTCAAGTGATGGGAACTCAGTAACCCTTCTAGATCATCTTCTCCCCATTATTGATGATCATTATCGCTAGGATGGTTTAACAAATGTCAGACCTGATTTTCTGCAATTCTTTTCCTTCCTGTCCTAGCCACTCTGGAAGGAAAGCTGATTATTCAGTCTTTAGTCTTTTTTTCCTGAAAATCTCATATAGTCAAAGACAGGTATCATCTTTCTTCCATGCCCTTCCTATCTTTTCTTTTTGAACCTACAATGTGTCAATCCAATTAACATTCCTTCTTACATCAAATATTCTGGACAGCTGATTATCCTTCTTCTGATCTCAATTGTTGACATTTTGTTGAAGAACAAGGTCCGCACATAGACGCTGAAGGCTGCCCAGTGCCAAGGAGGGAGCAGCCTGCCCAGTCTTGAGAGGAAGGGACAATTCCTTCCCTTGTCTTGCAGGTAAGTGTACTCGTGAGTGTACGTTGCATGCAGGTTTTGATTTCTCTCTTGAACGATAATGTGTTATTAACACATGTTCAACTTCTGATTCCTTACATCTCTTAAAACCCTTCTGCAGAACTGCTGCCTAGGTAGTTCTTCCCAGACTTCTCGGTGCACTTCTGAACCCATTACTTAGAACTGAATTTAAAAATCCTCCTTTCCTGTTGTTTTCTGTACTTTCTGCATCAAAAAATGTTCAGCAATACAACTTACCTCACAGTCAGGGTCCCGCTGCGCTCCCTTCCCAACAGATACTCAGGCGGTTCAAACCACCAGGAAGCTAAGCATCCCACGCTGTGAATGGTGCTATTAAAATTTTGGGTTCTTTCCATACAAAAAAAACCCCACCTTCTTCCTCTTCCTTATCTTTTTAGTTCTATACTCTCTGGTAGATCTTTGCATGCTATTCTATTTCTTTTCCCCAGTGACTTTAAATATATCTATATCCTACACAATACTGCCAAAGCAATGTCCTTCCTCTTTTCTTCCTAGTATTTCCTAAACATCCTGTTTTCCTGTACTTCCTGAACAAGCTTACGTTCCTACTCCAATCGTGGAAATTATTCCACAATATCCATTATAATTTTGGCCAAGTATTAAGATGCCTGCATTTTCTTGTTTATTGCCCTTATATCTTGCGCATATATCTTGTACGCAGACGCTTAAAATCTGCTGCTCTGTGTTCCTCCATCCTTTAATTCTTGCTGTGAATAACCCAATACCTTCTGGTTTCAGGATCTTTGTCTGAGTGTTTTTTGCATTGGTCTGTGGGGTTTTGTTACCTTCCCATCAGTCTTGGGAGTAAACTTAATTTTCTTACTCTTTTTCATGAGATATACTCTCTCAGTCTAAATCTCACGACATATCATTGCAAGGCTGAGTTATCAGGGTGGCCTGGTGAAACCAACTCTGTGGGATGCATCCTTCACTACTACAAAATTAATGCAACTTGCACATATATACCTTTAGTAATACTTTTTGCTTTGAAATTTAATTTACCAAGAGAATTCTTCTTTTTAAAAAAAATGTTTATCCAGACAAAGTTTGACAGAGCAACTCAGGAGTTTTCCTCTAAGTGTTAAATTAGAGCTTCCAAATGAAAGGGTTGGATGAAAATCCAGCTGTGCCCCTCAGATCAGCTAAATGCTTCTGTAGTCATTATACAAGATTGATGAGAACCTCCTTGACAGATCCTCCTTGATTTGGACAACTGAAGTTAACAGGGCTCATACTCCGATTATTCTCACAGCGCTAAATAAATACAAGCTTTTTAATTGCCTATTATGTTCTAACGAACCGGTTGATCATGTTTTGATGCAATTGTTTTTCTTTGTTTTTGACCTTTTTTAACGCTTCCTCCCATTTCCAGTTCTGCAAATATATTTATTTGTTACTACTACTCATGGGTTTTATCTGTGTTAGGTGTTCCAAAATGGTTCATAACGTTGAAGCTCTTGGAACAATGAACACATATTGGATTGCAGTTACCATCTTAGTTGTATTCTCAGGCTAAAAGTTCCTTTTACTCTCAGGATAGCAAAGCCTTTCTAGCCAAATTTCCTTTTCAAACAAAAGACAATTACTAAAACTGCCACTGCACTGTCTTCCTATTACTCCCGAGCATTGCTATTGAAAACCGAGGTGGCATTTGGTTGGGGCACTGTCCGCCTGGACAACTTTAAAACATATTCAAAGACATATCAAGCATGGAAGTTAGTTACAGAGTCACGAAGACTTTCACCTTTACAAAAAGAAGCACACAATAGTATATTTAGTATTTTTCTGATCAGGAAAACAATGCTTTTTATTTGCCCTAGTTTGAAATTAGTGAGTTTTAATATTTTCTTCAGGGAAATCAAAGTTGATTAGACTTTCAGAACCAGCTTCAAGCAGTGTAGCTGCTTGCCTTTCAAAATCTCACCTGACATAGAGAGATCAGTGAATTGTGCATATATACTCAAAGACAATAACAGAGACTGTTCCACAGAGTAATTCCATTACATATATCATGCCCTATAAATACGCTAAACCACAGTCAAGTTAATGTAGCTGTTGTTTGGTAGTTTTCATTTTATCTCCCAGGAAACAGTCAAATACTATTTTTTTCTAATTCTAGATAAATGTCTCAGACTGTAAATTTTTGCTTCAGAAGCTACCTACTTACCCTGCCTGCAAAACAACCAGTGTAGTGAGTTTGAAAAATTAGAAAAGTCTTAGAAAATGCTTGAATTGGAAAGCTGTAAAACAAGGACCAAATGATCAATGCAGTTTCCCAGCACAGCGGCTAAAAGGTGTCACAACAACGTTGCAGAAGTATACATACAAGAAGAGGAAATTTGAATGGAGAGGCTTTTACATGTAGTAGGAAAAAAAGAGTTAGGAAGGCTAGCTAGAACCTGACATGTTAGTGAGGAAGGAAAAAAGTGGGTGGGGTTTTTTAAACAAAGAGAGTAAACATCTGAAAAATGTCTCTGGGAGTGTGGTAGATTCTCCATGGTACACTCCCTCTAAATCAAGTTTGGATGACTTTCTAAAATACAAACCTGGGTTCAGTCAGATGTTTTCGGCTTGGTGCAGGAGCTGCTGGAAGTGATTCCCTAGCATGCATTATGCAGCAGGCCGAGCCTTAAAATCTACTGAGAAAATGTTTGGGCCAAACTAGCAGCTTGTGCACACTGATATAACTTTTTAAAAGCCAGTTGAGTTGTATTGATTTACACCAGCTTCTGATCTTGCCCTTGGAACATAATTTACTGCTGTCATTACGCAGTAACACCCAGGCCCTGCCGGTTTTCCACGCCGTAATAAGAGCAGCTGTCTTTGCAGTTTGGGGCCTGATCCAATTACAGTCAACGGGAAAACTCCCATTTAGTGCAGGCACACAATTAGATGGTTACAAATTGGTCACAAATAAATTCAGACTGGAAATTAAAACTATTCCATCTGAGATTGTTCTTTAGCTATCTGGTAAAATGTCGGAGTAGCCTTGCAAACAGATTAACAAGTCAAGGAACGTGTTAAAATTAAGACTGAAAATAGGGAAAGGACTGTGCAACAAACGGAAAAGCAGATATGCATGTAACAATAATTCCACCGTACGCTCCCAGCCGCCATTAACTCGTAGCTCAATGACAACACTCAGCTGAGGGAGAAAGGAGTGGGGCTGGGGTGCTTGACGGCGCGGTATCTCTAGGGGGATTTGAAATGAACCTGTAGCTCTGTTGCTTCGTGACACCTTTAGGTGTTATTAATCCTCCTGATGGGTTTTGTAGGCGTCAGAGAGGTGCAGGGAGAGCCTCCAAGGTGTGGATTAGCTATGGTTTGTGAGTGTTTGTAACCTTCCTGGGGCCTGGAAAGTGACTGTGATCCAAGGCAGAAAGCAGGAGTTCTCCCTGTAAAAAAATGAGATGAGCTGGGCATGCACTTGGGGGTCTTGCTCACTTTATCAAGGTTAAACCAGTCGCCAGATTTTATGTCATCAGGAATTGCTTTCCCCAGGTCAGACTGACAGGTACTGTTGGGCTTATTTTTCTTTTCCTTTCACTTTGTAAGGTCTGCATTTTCCTTAAAAAAACTACCTCACCACTTAAGATTTTGGTGAAATGTTTGATCTTTTCTCTTCCTCTGGCACACTCTGGTTATGACTTTTTGCTTTTTAGCACATTGTAAGCAATTTATAGGGAGCGTGGAAGTGTTTTGTTATGTGGTGGATTATGCCATAGACTTTTCTGAACCAGATATCTACTGTAGAGCTTCCTCCAGCTGTGGTGCAGCTGACGAAATAAAAGAGAGCCCATTTCACCCTGTCTTCCTATTTTTGTTGTCTACTGTTGGACACAGAGTATTTTATTTCTGCCTTTTATTCCTGTCTTTTTTTTATTCCTGTCTTTAAGCATTCTGGTATATCTTTGAAACAAAACGAGCACAGTCAGATACAGCCTCTGCAAAAGGAGCCCAGGCAAAAAAGCAGGAGGCATTCTGATCCCAGGTAAGGCCAGGGCTTTTCTATATTTGACTTGCATATTATTCTGCCGCCTCAAACATTACTGTTATTTCTGTCACACAAAACCAGAAGCTGAAACACCGTAAGAGCAGTATCAGTGCCTGCCCAGACACAGCTCTTTCGGCAGAAAAGCAAAAGGTCTATGGTGAAAGTATATAATTAAGATACCAGAGATAGGTTTCATCTGACTAAATATAGATATTTACAATATGCAATTTGTTATATCTGAAAATATCTGCCTAAATATAAGTCAGAGCAATACTGATATGAAAATGCCCTTGAACTAAAGAAGGAATTTGGGGTGATGAACTCAGATATAGACATTGGCACTGCAGACACTGGAAGTTAGATTAGGTACATGTAATTCTAATTTCCACTGCTGATCACTGTAGGAGGTATCACTATAATACACTACGCTTAATGCTCCTGTTCCTTGTTTTCTCAGTTTATACAGTCTGATGTTGAAAATAAATAATAAAGCTGACTTAGCTAGCCATGTAGGAATCTTGCAAGGATGGGAGGATGGCCAAGGTGCATACGTGCATTACCCTGAGGCTCTTTACAGCTTGCCTTGCCTTAAGAAACATGACCTAAAGAATAGCAATGTATAAGGAGCACTGTTCCTTTCTTGTGAAATATCAGTCGCTTGAGGAAAAAGCCAATCTGCAGAACTTAGAACAATTTAAAGTTACCAAGCTGAAGTTGGGTACTACTAAATAGCAACAATAAACAGCATCTTTTAATTTCTCTTCATATCCTATAAGGCACACACAGCATTCACAAGAAACAACTGAAAACCTATATTATTACACGTAAGACATGCAAAACTTCAAATGCATATGACTCAAAGTGCTTAAATGGCAGGCACTATAAACTGTGCATATATTTATTAATAATACAGAAAGATACACCACTTGATAAATTTTTCACATTGCTCCTATAGAAATTTGCCAGTCTAGAAGTAATGTAATACTTATAGACAAGAAGTAACCGATGATTTCTCTCTGTTTCATCTTTGTACATGAGAGGAGTTTACACAAAAATGCATCCTATTTTTACTCATTATGTATAATTTTGCACCTATTTTTCACATAAAAGAATATTCTAGACATACATGCACATCTTGGTGAGATCTCTTCCATTCCTCAAGTACCTATGTTATCAGTGCTACAACTACTACCCTTCAAAGAGCTTTCCATTCTTTATATAATAGGTAAATGTGGCTGATTCCAATGCAGCTGAATTGTTTCCATGGTTTGATTTCAATGGTAAGGGTTTATTCAGCAAAGCATTTAAGCCTGTGTTCAATTTAGAGCAACTGGGTAGTCCTAATATATCCTGCAAATTAGGCACCTGTCTACATTAGTGGGAATTAGTGATACACCCAAATGTTTTTCTGAATCAAAGCTTAAATTTGAGGATGCTTATCCTACTAGTGAAATTTCAATAGAAGTCTCAGCAATGAATGGGTAAAAATTATTTATTCTGATCACAGGACTTCACACAGTTTTTAAATTATCTTTATGTATTTCCAAATTTGACTTAGTAAACAATCACCAAAAAAAAAGAGCGGACTATGAAAATAATACAAGGTGGAACTCAAACTTCTTCTAGTTTTATCTCCTAACATCTCATTTTATTGTGATCACTTCACAGACATTTCTGGGCAAATTGAAAACCAGCCTACAAAACAGTGTAAATGCTGAAAATGATCCAAAGTCAAAGGTTTACTTCTTACGCCAAGACAAAAGGAGATGATAGTTCAACAAATGTAGTTAATCATGTAGAATTTAAAAGTAAAAATGTCAGTGCACATATTGACCAAGAAATATGAAGTACTTAGAATGCGAAAAACCTTGATGGCTTGTGCTTGCTCTTTTCATAAAGAACAGCTTGTCTCTGGGAATCAGACATGTTAGGGATAGTCCCATGGAAATCAAGAGAAAGTTCTGCTTGCTATGCATAGGAATACTGTATTGCACTGATAAACAGAATTTTCCTCAAAAAGATGTATTTTTTTAAGTTTGGATAAAACATTCTTCAGCTAAGCAGCAAGAGGTACATAAAATTTATCAGCCAGAGTTCCTGTGGCAGAGCAGCACAGAAATTTCTGTTCTCTACTTTGAAGACTGTGCTCCTAAAAGGGCACAGTCATGTAATATGGAGCAGGAAAGGACGGGTATAGTGCTGGCCGCCTCACCTTCTGCTTCCATTTCTGCTTTTTTTAGGCATGGATATCTCAGGCAATTGGAGCACAAATAGTCCCCAGATATGATGCAAAATACTGCATCCTTTCTGTGCCCAGCTGATGGTGTCCGGATTTGGTGCAGCTTCCCCCTTGAGAATCTGCTGCATTTTTTATGCTTTTAGGTCTGTATTGACCAGGATGGAAGTATTTATACAGAAACTATGGAAAGAAGATGAAGAGAGGCACTGAAAGATGAAGAGGAAAAGGAAAAATTAATGAGACAGTGGAAGTGCAAGAGGAAGAAAATGCTTGGAATATGTGACCATTCAGAAGCCTCAAAATAATTGTAAAAGGCAATCCTAAAGATATCATCTAGCTTTGGGCTGCCTGCTGAAAGCAACCTTTTGCTTCATTATATACCCAGAGAAAACAGTTCTATCCATACATTACAGCTTCTTTCTATGGCTATAATGTGAAATACCAGATTATTATTTTTAATAAACTCTACTGAGGTAAATGAAATGCAGAACCTGTAGCCCTATCCCGAGAAATATCAGTCCAACTTACGTAGTAAAGTAATCCTTGATAATATGTAACACTCAGAAAGCTCAGGGTTTATCCAAGCTCTGCATACTGGTGACTTAAAGGCAGTTTACCATTCAATTAAGGGCATCTACCATTAAATAAAGACTGATCAGCCGCTTCTATATCATGTCCCCATGTGTTCCCTTCACTTATATATAATCTCTGATTCAAGTTCAGATGAAATATTTCCAGACTTTGGGGACATTCACATCCTGTGGGGCATGGAAGTAGATGCAATCAGTTCTGGTCTTTGGGTGGCCAAATCCAAACCTTGCTTCTACATTTACGCTTCTATAATTGCAGTCCTGCCTGCGTGTTGGTGGTCCATCAAAGTCATCCACCATCAGGTACAGAGCACCATACCTTGGGTTCACCGGTCTGACCATGCTAGTCCCTTTTTACAGCTTCCACAGCTGCTATGGAAATGCAGCTGTCCTAAAGGCTAACATGATAGCATGGAGCATGATAGCAATGACTGTTTTAAGGTGATGGATCTGTACATGTGAATCTGAGAGGAAAAATAACGCCCTATTGGTTCTGTTACTGTGGGTATCAGACACAGGGAAGATAGACTCCAGCTATTATTTGATGATATTTTAAGTTTTCTACTTCCCGTAAGGAAAAAAAAAAAAGCACTAAAATTTGAGGAGGTGTCTATGTGGATATATATTATTTATACTCCCATGTTTCCTGTTGTATGGTCCAGGATAAAATTGCACAACTAGTATTTTGCCACATGAATGTTATTAATTACAGATTTATTTTGCTTTATGGTACTTCCAGAAGCTCTAGCTGACAAAAGAGGTTCACTGGACAGCACATTCTACAGACAGGTAGCGTGAAACATTCTGATCCCAGAAGGGTTTGCACTTTAAGAGGGCAGAAAGAGGAGAAGACAAGAACTGAAGTGATTTGCTCAAGATGGCACAGGGAGGTCTGGAACCACTGAACTACAGTCCCACCTTCCTAGGAGTCTCCCC
Source organism: Sagittarius serpentarius (assembly GCA_034782735.1). Classification (NCBI taxonomy): domain Eukaryota; kingdom Metazoa; phylum Chordata; class Aves; order Accipitriformes; family Sagittariidae; genus Sagittarius; species Sagittarius serpentarius. The sequence continues at coordinate 15,993,000 of JAVKLA010000014.1, read as the reverse complement.
GGGTTCATAATGCAGATTGATGAAACATTCATTTTTCCATTCTTCAAGTCAAAAGTAACACATTCTTTATATTCTTCATTATGTTTCTGGACTGTCAAAATCTTCTGGTCAGAGAAAATAGATCAGAAATAAAGGGACAACGTATTTTATCTGAACAGTTTAAGTATTGACAAGACGTCACTCTAGCACGTTTTTAAAAGAACTATCACTGTAATTCTAGCTAGATTCCTTGAAGAAATATAGGAAAGAAGAACAATTTTTCTGCAGTCAATAAATCTAAGATTAGTTAGTAAATTTAGAATCAGAACTTCAGTTGCTTGTGCTGTAGCTGTAATTTACTTTTCATAAAACTACATAGGAACTGCTTAAAAAAACCCACAAACTTTAAAAAATCCTATTGGTCGTTATGCATCCTGCCTCAGCCACATACAATAGCAAATACTTACAATGAGAATAGCTCCACTGGAGCAATACTAATACATTTGCCACAGCTCCCACTCTGTCATTATGCACAGGAGCCTGTGCTTATCCCTTTTTAAATTGGAGACTCTTTTAACCAGGAATCCCCAGGACGAAACTGAACCATTTTCCTCACGGCAAAACAAATCCTTCTCTGGTGAATTTTGTTATTGTTTATTGTTACAGTGTTTTATCAGCACTAAACTGTATGAAAGCTTCAATTAGTTCTTGATGAATGATCCCATAAAATCATGTAGTTTCATTTCCCCTGCCACCAGATATTTCACTGAGTGTTATTAAATGAAATATAATTGGGACGGGATTCAGGAAACTTAGAGTCTTCTTATTTTCCTTTTGGGCTTGAACATTAGACTGTGCCTCAAATATTTCATTTTTTAAAGGTGATGGCTCTTTGTTCTAAACTGAGAAATGCTCTGCACTTCACCACTATTTTTTAAGGCTGCTACACTCTAAGCAGTTAACAGAAGAGTAGGAAAATACAGGTATTACAGCCATTTTCTGCGCCATTCTCCTCTGCCAGTAGCTTTGTAAATTTTGCATTAGGAAGACTAAGTAAGATTCACTGGAAAAAAAATTCTTCCCAGCTTCCTGTGAATAACCACATTGCATTTGTCTCTGTTGTAACTCCATTGAATGCAACATAATTACAGTAAGAATGAATATAGCTGTTTCTTACTATACATTTAAATTCTGTTTCTTATGAATAATGTGCTGTATTTTGGGATAGAGAGTTTGCTTCAGCAGGATCCAGAGAACAAATGTTTTCAGCAAGTAATTTAAACTTTGTTTTTTAAAGGAGAGATTCAGATACACTACCGCTAGTTTTTTCCTTTTTCTTAGACTTCACATCCAAAAACAGATTTTGCAGAGCAGAAGCATTAGTTACATCAGTGTCTACATTCACATTTCTGAGATCTGGACTCATCCATGGGGCTATGCTTCAACAAGACTCCATGAGAGCTTAACAGCAATGGAAAGCCTGCTCTGAACACAGTTATCATTTTTTTATCAAATTCTCCCACCTGGCCTAAATGCTAGCAAAAAAAGTTAGTAAAAGATTGTCACATCTGGATGGAAGGACTAACTGTCACATCTCATAATGGAAGGAAATTCCTCCAACTAGTTAAAGACTCATTGCAGCCTGCCCAGAGCTATCAAAGTATCCTTTGACTTGTCTATTTGCTTCTTTTCCTATGTTGCAAGTGGATTTACCCAATGGTGCTCCTGGATATATGCACTGCTGCAACTATCAGTGCTTCACAGCAAAATACAATTAGTCTGCTGAGTGGGATAAATATGTTTTTTGGTATCAGACCCAAACATCACCCACCAGATACATCTGAGTAACTTCCAAACAGAAGATGCTATTTTCAGTAAGAAAAAAAATGACAAATATCAGACTATTCTATCATCAAAGAAGTGTAAAGATATTTATCATTTACTGCTAAAGATTTTTTCCCTTCATGTGGCAGAAGATGAGGCTACTATCAGGCATCATATTCTTGGCACACATTTTTGGATCAGTTTAGAAGCAGGAAATCAAACCATCAAACATCACTAAACGCAAGATAGGAAATGTTCAGATTTTACAGTTGCATTAGAAACCATAAATCATACCGCATTGTGAAAGAAAAGAAGCTAATAAATACATGAATGGAGCATGATATTTTTGCTTCTACAGGTAAAGTTAAATTATTCCTGTCATTTTTTCAACAGGTCGGAAATTTTACTAACAAGTATCAGTGTGCAGGGTATATATTCACAGCCCCTGGGGTCAGGAAGAATTCTTCCCTTCATGGTTGCATTATTGACCGATGAGGCAAAAGCCTGCAAAAACACCCCTTCTTTTATCTGGGACTCAGGAGAACTGACTTCAGATACTGGCACCTTCTGTCAGGCAAACCGTTCTCCACCTCAGCAAAACAGGGCTCTTCAGCTTCCCAACAACCCATGATAAATTCACTCCTGCTTGAAGGACATGCCGGCATTCCTATCTGGCAGGGAACCCAAGGATGGTCCTGAGTAGCCCAAGCCACCTCAGCATCCCTCCCCTCCTGGCCAGCATGGCAGCTGGCCTCATTGCCCAACCTACCAGAGCATCCATGGCCTGCCTGGAAGGTAAGTCTGGCCCTTGGTAATGACTTTAATGTCTACATTAACTATTCCTACCCAACAAAATGCCAGAATACAAGTGGAGGGGGCCGAAACCCAAAACCTTGAATATTTATTACAGAAAATACCTCTTGAAAGAACATACCCAGCAATGGTACGAAAGAGAAAAATGTGCTTCCTGGCAGAGTATTTGGACTCCCAGTTAACCAGCAGTGTAAGTGGATAACTGTGCTAGGAGAATATTTCTTTACAACTCTCGAAGAATACTTTGAGTTCCAGTGATCTAAAAAAAAAAAAAAAAGCCAAGTGTTAGTGGTGTATTATATTGAGATCAGTTATAAATAAAAGAAGAAAAAGGAAAATAGCAAAGTCAAATTGTTTTACTTTGTTATTCTTTTCTTTTTATCAATATTTGTTTTTAAAAGTAAGAGAGTTCTACAGGGCTCTGGTTAAATAATACCCTTTCTGTAATTATAAATGTACACATGTAAGAGTCCTTTAAAAGGAAAATAATAGCCTACTGGGTATTCGGGAGAAAGGGCTTGTTCTTTTACAAATTTTCACAGTGCCCTGGGAGTTAGTCCTCCGAGGATTCATAGTGCTGGTGGGCTCCCACTTTAAAGAACTTCAGATTGCTGAGGGTGGTGTTTCCCCTTTGAAGACTGTTACATTTTTTAACAGATCCTCCTTTGAAGATATTCATATCTGTGGGGTTCTCCAAAAGAGTTGGGGGAAAAGTCCCCTGTTGATGCTATTTACCAGGTTAGAATTTCAAACCTGGGAAAAATAGCTGATCCCTGAGAGGAAGATGCTCTTTTTGAAGCAGTTCAGATGGTTTCAGCAGACTTTGCTTCTGAAGTTCTCATCGCTAGAAGGTGTCTGGCTTTAAAACTTTATATCATACACAATGTCACAGCAATACTATGGAGAAAGTAGCATTAATTTTTTTAAGAAAATGCAAAATACACTGCCATGAAAGCCTTTTTAAAGATACACAACCTGTTTGCTTGTTTGATAAACACGTAATTTGTGCTAAGTGTAAGGATTGTGCTCTCTCTGTTACAATAATCTCAGCAGAAAGGTTCTTAACATGCAAAGTCTCTGAAAGACAACATTTTGACAACTTAAGAAAAAGTCCTACTCTTTTAAACAAAGTGTGCTGATGATTGTCTGGTTCATATTTTGACTTTGAACAGCCTGAATATCCCTTTGGTGGAAGTAAAATGTAAAGATTAACATTGTTAAGATACTCCTAATAACTCCTTTCCTGGAAAAATCTTTTAAAACACATACCATATACCAAGAGAGGGAGGATAGATGGTAATAGAACAGTGAGGAGGCACAGTGTGAAATTTCTAAATGGAAGGAAGGAATACTGTGCAACAAAAATCTTTTTCAAAAACATGTATGTTTTGAAAGGCTTTTTGTAAAGCATGAGAAAAATGCTTTGTCCTCCATGGTGTTTCTAACAAAAGGCTTACATGTTAACCAATGTCTAGATAAAAAGCTAGCTCTACTTATTTGCTTTCAAATACTGCACTTGTTACTACAAGCAGTCTACTGAAGTATTCTGTACCATGGCCATCATAAGAGAAGGCAGTCCTTCTACTGTGATTCCTAGTACATGGATAGCACAACTAGACTTGGATTAAACAGAGATAAAGGACAAGTTGATGCAAAGCCAAAGCAAGCTGTTCGCTGTTGGAGGGAAGCACGCAGAACAACAGCATTGATGGCTCTTCTTCCAGAAGACAAATAAGGGCTATCTGGAGTTTCTGTCCATTTTCTCAAGTAGGCTCCAGAGGGAAAGACTAAGGACAATAGGGCAAAACCTTTTCCTTACATAAAGTCTGTCTTCAGCTCCTCAGAAGCATATAGATTATAAAAAAACTCAGTTTTTAAGATGTCATCTAAATATACATTACAGCAAAGTGCACTGGCCTTTCAACAATGAAGAGCTATGTTGCTTCTGTAAGAACTTGAATCTGGGATTCCAAGGAGTTTACTGATATCAAAGGAAATTTAAACGAATTTCACAGTTTTCTATAACTAATGGTAAGGTAGGTTTTGTAGGATGTTCTGATGTGGGCACTCCAGTCATTAGGTCCTGTCATTTGTAAAGGCATGAAAGTATATGTGTACACATACAGAAAAAAAACACTTAAACAACAAAGAACACTGACTCCTTTTATTTTAAATACTATGAGCTTATGTAGACATACTGAAGATCTACAACTCTGGTGGTGTATTTGGGGTTAGAGAAGTACAATTTCTTGCATTGAAATAAAAGAACAGAGAGGAGAAAAGATCTGTAAACGGTTTCCCAAGTAACCTTGTGTATTTGTCTTAGCTTTAAAACACATCAAGCAAATAACATTAAATGGTGAACACACAGAGAAAAGCCAAAACAAAAAAAGAAACTGGCAACAGCATAGTGTATACTGATTAATGGATGCTATAGATATCTTACTGCTCTGTCTGCTTGGTTAGCTTTGTTTCAAATCTGATACAGATCTCATACTGCACAGCCGATCCTGAAATAGTCCGTGTTCCTTTAAATTCAGGCAATGCATCACTTTCTATTACCCTGTGTCACATCAGTCTATGACTGTAAAGGATGAGTTATGTGGACATGAACCAGCATGAGGGTCCAGTTCAGGCAAATCTGAAATTTCATGAGAATGTCAAATGTTCACATAGACAAATTCTTTCTTTTTTATTATAGCACACATTGTTTATGTAGAAAAATTTAGAAAGGAAATTATTTGCTGCCTTATATGTTACAGTCCACTATGGGTTCTTTTTTTAGGACAAAGAGTCCTTGGAAAGCATTTTCCCAGTAGCCATTAAAGTTACACAGCACCCAGCTTCCACTGGAAAAGAGAAACCATTTACCAAATCTTCTTAGTTCTTAGCTCAAAACTTAGAAACAGATGACAGCAGCTTTGCAGAATGACCTCCTTTGCATCGAAGAGCTTTATTACCATTTACACCAACATCCCTCAGCATTTTTCTGGTGTTGCAAAGAGGCATTAAAGTGGGTGTGCTGACAAGAAGATTTAGTGCAAAAGAATCTCTCAGGCTGTGGTCCACACTAACCTTTTGTGCTAGAGCAGCATGCAGTTAAGCCCAAACTTCCTTAGCATCAGAGTAGCCTTATGTATTAGCACAAACGCTGGTTTTAGGCTACAGCACATCAACCAGGTCTCCAGGAAGCGAAACTAAAGACACAGACTGTCCAGGAAGATGGAGCCAAATGTCTCCAGCTCTTTACACTGGGACTCCACCACTGACAGCAAACAAGATAAATAACATTAAAGACTCATAATGTGAAGCCTAGAAAGACTTTTTGGGTTCTAATCATCAAGCACAGGAATTCCCTTCTGCTGTCATCCCTAGCTACTGTATTTATTAACATTATGTCTTCAGAAATGGAATTTTGGACCCCATGAAAATGCATTCAGAAAGAGTAAGGGAATAAGAATTTGATAATAATGAAGTGTGAGTAGAGTTATCACTGTTCTAGGAAATCACTGACTTCAAACAGACCAGGAAACCTACATCAAACCCTACAGCAAACTCACACACAGATCTCAGAGGAGAAAAGGGAGAGGAAGCAAAGGAAAAACGCCACAGGAGAACGGTGAGGGTGGCTCCCCGGGAGCCCTGCTGCTCCGCTGAACAGCGAAGGCTGAGCTGGATCCGCAGTATGCATCCAAGATGCCAAGACTGTTGATCCCAGCAGTCTTTCCCAGTTTTCTTTCTCATCTTGCCATAGATTTGATTTTCCAGTAGTGTTTTATGTAAGGAGAGCCTAACTGCGTTTCCTGCAGCATATCAGCAGCATGGGAACCATACCTGAACTGTTCACAGCCCAAATGTATCTCCGGGACCAGTGCGGACCACCGCTGTGTTACAATGCAAAGAAAACTGTAGTCTGTCTGTCGTAAGGCTACAAGTCTACATTCTTTGATTCTCACAAAATGCTTCAAGATTACAGAGCAGAAAGCAGTGGGGTTCAAGCAGCAGAAAAAAGGTGGATTACTAGCCTCAAAAATGAGTCTCCTGCATGCAAAGGCACCACACCCAGCTCTTTGGTATCATAAACATACATTTAAACAGCGAAAAGGGTAGGCTTTTGCCTTTGGTTTCCTAGGCAAAGCAGAAAATAATACTTTAGAAGCAAACTCTTCCAGAATATCTTTATCTTGCAAGGGAGATGTGCATGAAGAACATCAGCCAGACCAGAATTAATGTATTTTGGCTGTCTTTAACTGCCTTGCCAGGCTTTCTAAAAAGATACTTTTGTTTAAAAGTGTAATTTTTGTGTGAATCTCAATGTTAATATTTGCAAACTTGAGAAAAATGGAAACACACTCCAAAAGGCTTTCTCCTGTCCCTTAACAGCAAAATAAAAACTGGGACATCAATGACTGGAGCATTTGTATTTAAAATTCTATAAATTACCTTTTCAGGAATATCTCTTGGGTCCAGTTTTTCTGGGGCTTTGCTTCATATCAGTTTCATTCACTGCAAAGAGATCTTGTTTACTGTTTCACAGTAAATATCTCTGAGTGTATCCTTCAGTTATGCTGATTGTTATAATTCTGAGAAATAATTTCATATCTTATTTACAAGCATACATCTTACTACCCCAGGGATAATGAGATATAGAAGACATCAGTGTTGTTGGTGCAGCCGAGGGGTACTGCCGAATCCAGGTGAGTGATGCTTTGTGGCTAACTATGTCCTGAAGAAACCTGCAAGGAGCTTGGTCATATGGCAGCATTACAGTGTAAAAGGTACTTGGGTTAATTTCTTAGGTTTTTATCTGAAGCTGTCTTCTTCCGGGGGGGCGGGGGGGGGGGGGGAGGAGGGGAA